>CM076995.1:100303023-100943205 GCA_039090855.1 Macrothele yani
ACGGCCATCGGAGGCTCCCAAGCAGAATCTGCTTTCATCGCTGAACACGACAGATCGCCATTGCGTTCTCCAGGGCAGACGTTGGCGACACCACTGCAGCCGTTCCTGACGGTGGGCTGGAGTCAGAGGTACACATGCCAGAGGCACACGTGCACGTAGTCCTGCATCCAGTAGACGGTTGCGGATTGTTCGCACAGTCACCTCAGGTGCACCGGCAGCTCGGATTTGCGTCGCAGTGGATGTTCTGCTTGACAACGCCGCTCTTCTTATGCGTCGATCGGTCAGCTCATCAGTCCGTCTGTGACTCCAGGTTCCACGTCTTCTCGCGTGGGAATGTTCCTCGGACCATCTACGCCACCATCGTACCACCACCGATACTTCCCGTCCAATTCGCTCCGCAATACGACGATACGACCACCCGGCCTCGCGGAGTCCGACTAGACGACCTCGCTCAAAGTCCGATAACTGCTGAAATCGTACACATCTTCCATGTCCAGGCATTGAAGCTTCTTCAGGGTCTTCGCACGTGTCCGTACGCCGACGACTGATTCATTCAGTTCGCCGTACTCCTTAAATACCACCGATGATAATTTGCATATTATGCCGTGCTGTGGCATAAGCGCTCACTGGTTGGTCCCGAAATTAACATCACACCTACGTAAACTCGACCCCATTAACATATGTAAATTTCATGATCGTTGGCCAATTCCTTCTTGGTGCTCTTTTTTCACTTTCCGCCAGTGTATTTGTAGCAAAGTCTGATCTTCTAAGTTCTCGACTGAAAAAAATTCGTTTGTGGACCGATACCACTCATATCGATAAACCTTTTCGGAATATTTTCTTCTTAAAAGAATGCATATTTTCCCCGCCAGGGGGCGTAGATGCATATCTCATATTTGTTGATATTACTGCTTCTAAGAGCTCGATTTGAAACTTTTTTCTTTGTTGGAGAGCGTTTCCGCTGCGAAATGTTTCTTATAAAATTTCAAATTTTTCTTATCGCACAAGTCTGAAACCATAGGGCGTAAGTTCAGGATTCCGTTTACAGCAATATCTGCAGGATTAAAAATCCGATTGAAAAACTTTTCTTCGGTCAGATACTATTGCTTTCCATACCGGTTCCATTGACTTTGAATAGCTTTCATAAATTTCCTTTGCGTCAGAACGGATTCAAAAGACGTGCTCATTACTCTAGAAAATTCGGTGTGATCTTTCATGGTTTTTTTTTTTTTTTTTTTTTCTGGCACTAACATAAAAATTTCTAAACTGTCATCATAGCAATTACGCTGAGAGCAGTTTTCCCAGGTTTTGTGAAGATTTCCTTGAGTTTCATTATTTCGTGGACGTTTCATTTTAGATTCCATTCGTGATATTTCAACTGTTCCCTCAAGCTTCCTCAAAATATGTATTTATGGAAATGGTAGTTATTGAACGTAGTAGGACACAACTATTTCACGTATATAATTATCTAACTGCACGACGAAAATGGCATTAGTCGTTCCCGTGTTGCATGCCCTTAGGAAAGCCAACAATCTGAATATATCGGGACAATTTTTAGCTTCTGCTGACACTTGTGAGTAAATATTTATATTTACTCGCAAGTGTTTTTTACTTTGTATCACAATGGACACTGTGACGAGCTTGAACCGCAGGACGCCCACGACATAAAGGCAGATAGCAGCAAGAACAAACGTCTGCGTAGCTCAGATGGTAGAGCTACTTGTTCCGGAATAAGTGGACTCGGGTTCGATTCCCGGCGTGGACCAAAAATGACGGAGAAATTTACTTCGTTATAATGGCGCCCGAACTTCCCAGATGACCCGGCCGTTCAAGATCTCGCAATGGTGTGATGTTCTTTCCACACCGCGAGATAGGAAAAATAAGAGAATCCCTTCTCCAGCGCTTCCAAAATTAAATGTGTGTGACGTTGCATTCCACACACTAGATTGACTGGGAGTTCTCAAGTGCACGTTCTTCAGCGGATGGCTACCTGCAACAATTCATGGTCACGGCTCACCCGTGGGCCATGCCCCCGGCCTCCTTTCGGAGAGGGATGTGACGTGCCTGCCCCGCAGGACGCACACGACATAAAGGCAGATAGCAGCAAGAACAAACGTCTGCGTAGCTCAGTTGGTAGAGCTACTTTTTCCGGAATAAGTGGACTCGGGTTCGATTTCCGACGTGGACCAAAAATGACGGAGAAATTTGCTTCGTTATGACACTTCCTTGAGTTGGAAGAATTCCATGGAACAAGAACAGGAACAATATCTATTAAAGTTTTACATCTGAGGTCAAGCAGTTTCAACATCAAAATAACTAATTTCTTTTCGAGTATTAAACATTACACAGAAGAGTAAAATCCGAAAAGTAAAATCTTCGGAACTAGTGTTTTCTACGTCCATTTGTGAATTCCTCTTACTACTTCACCTACGGCTATCATGAATGCATGACGTATTATTCACGTCAGGTTACATTCCATATGTAACATGCCGAATTTTTGGAACCTTTCTTTTAACACTCGTATCCGAAATTGATACGTATATTTATATAATCCTCTTTCCAACCACACACTGAAGTAGAAAGTATTAAAATCTAATAGCAATCTAGCACGTGCCATCCTCATTTACGAACGCACATATGACTTTGAGATGGCTTTCTAAAGAGTTCGCTGCAAAGGATTCAGACGAGCACGAAGCATAGGTACTGGTAGTATGGAAAAGTCTTAAGCGACTTTGAAAGAGGCATGGTAGTGGGCTTTAGGCGAACAGTGCAAGCATGTCAGAAATGGAAAACCTTTTCGGCTGTGCAAGAACAGCTGTATCGAGAATGAGAAATGACTGGTGGAAAAAAACAAAACAAGCAGTGAGCGGTCTTCCTGTGGATGAAATCGACTGGTCGGCATTCGAGGACCACTGCTGCTGAAGAGCATTATATGAGGTAACAGACAAGCTCTATTATATCAAGTAACTGAGCAGTACAACAGTGGCATCGAGAAGAAAATTCCAGCATACAAATACTGACACACATTGGCGCAAATGCGCTATAACAGCAGACCTCTCCCCCTTCATGTATCACTCGTGTCTGCTAAACACCAACAAATTCGCCTGCAGTCGGCACGGGAGCGCTAAAATTGGACCATTGAGAACTGGAGAAAGGGTCGCCTGGTTCAATGAATCTCATTTTCAGTTAATACGCACCTCTCGATGGACTATAACATGGCGTCAACAGCACGAATCGATGAATCCTAGCTACCTAGAGTTAACTGTACAAGTTAGTGGAGGCGATGTAATAGCTGAGGTCTGTTTTCATGGCGGGCATTAGGTTCCTTGACACTCTGGGACAGCATTTGAATGCCACGAGTTATCTTAACATTGAAACTAACCAGACACACCCTTACGTATGTATGGCGTTTCCTGATGGTGGGAGCTACTTCCAATAGGATAATGCGCCTTGTCATAAGACTCGGGTCGTCACACAGTATTTCCAGTAGAACGGCAGTCCCTTTAAAGTGCTAAATTGCCACCCACAGCAGTCCTTAGATACATGGATCATTTCATATGAAATGCACACAGTTTTTTTCATACATACCGGAAATGTCTTAGGCGATGTCTCTCTACAGTCCTCCTATGTAGTCTCCCTGCTTCAGAATCACGGCGTCCCAACGTTTTGGAAGGCCCGTAATTTCAGCCAGGTCCCCTTTTTTGTTCAACTGATGGATGCGCTGGGTAACTGCTGCAGAACGGTCCACCAGGGAGGAAAATCGCTGTCAACGCATGGGTATACTGAGCTTGAGGAACAAGTCAAAGTCTGGTGGATTCATGTCTGGGCTACAGGGTTCGTGAGGTAACACTTATCACCTGTACTTCTCCAACAAAACTGTCACCACCTTCCCATGTGTGGTCTTGCATTGTCATGCAAAATGAGAGGCCCATCTCTGAGCAACTCAAGTAGATTGTAGGGCATTTTTCTGTGCAAGTTTTGCAGGAAATAATGGTAATAGACTGCTGTGACACTTGTTTCACATGTTACTCTATCTCTCATGATAACTCCCGGGCGATCATACACGAAGATTATCATTTTCTTGACCGTTCATTGTGCCCATCCGATCTTTTGGGGCCGTGGGAGAAAGGACTTCTCCATTCACTCGACTGTGATTTCAACTCAGGTACGAAGTCCTTAACCCACGTTTAATCAGTAGCAACAATTTGTAACAGGAAGGCGTCGCCTTCAGCGATAAATATTTGCTTCAGCAATGCTGCATTGTCCATACGAGTCCGTTTCTGTGCGGCTGTCAAATTATGAGGGACCCATCCGGCAGAATTTTTCTGGTATCCAAATTTTTCTTCAAGAAACGGAATACTGATGTTGCTGAAATTCCTGGCTCCTCAAATTTCTTTGCATGTTGTACGACTCTTTCTCGACGCAATCCGAGACAAGTTTCACACGTCGCTCATCCACTGTCGTTTTCGTCCTCCCTGACTTCGGGTCTTTGTTTGTGCTTAAACGTCCTTCATGAAAGCGGTAACCCAGAGGAAAACTATACTCCGGTCTACCGTTTCATCACCACAAACCTTTCACAAATCACTGTGAATGTCTGTTTGGTTTTTGCCACGTAATGTTTCAATCTTGATATACGACCGTTGATCTTCACGCGTCACAGTACCTGAGGCATCTGCACGGGACATTTCCAGGTCTCGTTAATCCACAAAGCCAAACACTGCAGGAGTAATCAGTCCATGTGCCGCTTCCTCAAGTCCCGCACTACAACTGACCCAAACATCATTGCATCATCAACATCGCAGCGTTGCCATATTGTGCACTTCATATGAAATTAATATTCTTTATGTATTAAATTAATATTCTTTACGTATTGACGCAATAGAATATCTCTGGGATTAAATTGAGAGAGCCATTCGTAACAGGGATACTCTTTCAGCGAATGTGCAGCAATTGACGGACACAATCACATCTTCTTGGCCGGACATACACCGATGAGTTATTACATTATGACCACCTACCTAATAAGCTGTAAGATCCTCTTTAGCCCGCAAAACAGCGGCCACTAGGCAAGGCATCGATTCGATGAGGTGGCGATAGGTATTGGTACCATAATGTCAACAACAGGTCCTCCTGTTCCCTTACATTTCGGAGTGATGGTGATTTAACACGAATCCGCTTTTTTAAGTCGAACCACAAATGTTCGATTGGGTTCATGTCTGTCGAATTTGGAAGCCAGGGCATTAACAGTCACCAGCATGTTCCTCTAACCACTACTTGACGATTCTGGCAGTGTGGCATGGCACATTATCCTGTTGGTAATGGCCATCACCAGTAGGGAACAGAGTTGACATGAATGGGTGAACTTGGTCCGCAACGATGTGCAGATACCTAACAGCTATCAGAGATTCTGATATTAGGATAATGGGGTCTAAAGTGTCCCAAGAAAACATCGCCCACAGTCGCCGGCCTGTTTCCACCCAACAGTGCATCCAGGTGCCATAGCCTCCGTTGGTAATCGGCTTATCTGCGCTCGGCCGTCTACATGACACACCAGGAATCTTGATTCATTAGATCAGGCCACTTTCTTCCAATCATCCACGGTCCAATCTCGATGATCTTGGGCCCATTTCATGCGTTGTTGGCGATGATGTGCAGTGAATATGGGGACCCGGCTGTGTCTTCGGCTACACAGGCCTATGCGCAGAAGGCTGTGATGAACTGTGTGCTGATCACTACTGTTGTAGCTTCAGGTGATTTGTAGCGCTGTGGCCCTGCGGTCGCTGTGAACAATGCGCGATAGTCTCCGCTCCCTTCTGGCATCAATGAGCTGCGGACGATGCACCGCTGGACGACGGTTCGTTGTTTGCCATCTGTGCACGACTTTTGATACGTACTCACTACAGCGGCACGTGAACAACCCACAAGGTTTCCGAGATGGTAGTTCTGAGGCGGCGTGCCATCACAATGGGACCTTTATCAAACTCCGATAAATCGGCAGCTTTTCCCATTTTGACTCCGAGAAATCTACTAACCGAAAGCCGGTCCTCGGGTTGTATATATACTGTTCTGTGAATTGCACCTTCGCCACCATTCTGTCTCAAGGCGCGCTCATTTATATAGGCCGGGAGCTGTCATAATGAAGTGGCTCATTGGTGTATCTGTACAACGGCGTCAGCATCTCTTTGAAACCGTGCAACATCGAATCGAGACTGTTCTGAAAGACAGGGTTGGCCCAACACTGTCCTTAGGTGGGTGTTACAAGGAATTTTGCTACTTCACCGTATACCTGTGGTTACGGTACCAGCTCTTCTATACATCGTTCAAAAAATTTAGTTTTGCAGCCGATAGACGGAAACGCGATCATGATTTTCCAATATACACTGCTGGCCCTCCAAAATGGAACACCAAGAAGGACACGAGATAGCAAAGCCAGATTTACTGGACACATAACAACAGATACAAAGATGAAACGATTGAGCTTACAGGCCCGTGCGACTTGCGGAACACGCAGACATCAATAGTTCGTGTGGCCCCCATGGCTGGCAATAACGGCCGCTACACGCCGCGGCATCGAACGAAAGAGGCTTTGGATGTGAGCTTGGGGTATATCGGTCCAGGCTACTTCCGCACGTTGCCACAGTTCATCAGGCGTAACCGCGGGTGGTGCTTGCCGGACCAATCGGTTGCCGATCAGTGACCAGACGTGTTCGATGGGCGACATGTCGGGAGAACAGGCGCGCCACGGCAGCAGTGACACCTGGTGGGCCGTGAAGAATTGTTGCACGATGCGTGCCACGTGCAAACGCGCATCGTCCTGTTGAAACGTAGCCGCTGGCAGGTCCTGCTGGTAAGGGAGGACTACAGGCTCCAAAACGTCGGAGATGTAGCGGTGGCTGTTGAGTGTACCGGCGATGCGCACCAGAGGGCTGCGGGTGTCATATCCAATTGCGCCCGAAACCAATACGCCAGGCGACCGACCGCTATGGCGATGCATAATGCAGGCGTCATACAGTCTCTCGCCGCGGTGCCGCCACACGCGGATCCGACCATCGTGGTGTTGCAGGCAGAAGCGGGATTCGTCTGAGAAGACAATGTCGTGCCATTCCGTAGTCGAGGTGCGGTGTTCAACGGCCCACTGCCGCCGCACTCGCCGGTGGTGTAACGTCAATGGTAATCGGAGCAATGGGCGCCGTGCGACAAGTCCCCGCTCCTTCAGACAACATCGAACGGTGCGTGCTGACACAGGTTGTTGCGCAACACACCCTAATTACTGCGCTAACGTTCGTGATGTCGCGGCGCGGGCCGTCAATGCCCGCCGCACAACATGCCGGTTCTGTCGTACGGTGGTGTGCCGAGGCTGCGGCGATCGCTGACGTCGGTCCTTCCGTCCCTCCTGCACCCACCGAATCCATACTCGCCTCACTGTGGCTGAATGTCGTCCCACACAGGCGCCGATGTCTCGGCACGATAAACCGCTTTCGCGATAAGCCACTATTCGTCCTCTGTCGAACTCCGAAACGTGCTGGAATGACTGCCGTATTCTGCGACGAGGCATCCGGAAGCTTCCCACGCACAGGTCCGGCAGCACAACACACTTCCACTACTTACACCCCGCCTTCTGTACACCCTTCTTATAGTGTTTCTCGGTGGCGTGCCGGGCGCACATGACTTGCATATGCCCTGCAATGCTAATCGTTTGCATGTCCTCTCGCAGGCCAATCTGATGCTTCCTTCTTGGTGTTGCATTTTGGGTGGCCAGCAGTGTAGTTTTTCCCTGGTCCCCCATTCAGTGAATGCTCGAAATTAAGACAGTTGCAAGTACTTAGTTTTAAAAACCCGTAGATATGCTGCTTCCCGCATATTAAAGAAACATTAGCGATCTTTCTTCAACACTAGATAAATACTAGAACACAAGTGTTAGAGGTTGAACGAATATGGTTTCACGAGAAAGCATTGTTCGTTTTATTTTGCAGACAATGAAAATGGAGACGACAAAAAAAATTTAGCTGTGTATTGTGAAGTCTGTAGTTTGAAGAATTGAAATTTTTGCGATGGTGCGTCGAAAGTTTAAAGCGATATATAGAAAAAAGCCTCCAACCCAAAAGTTTCGCGTAACATTTTTTATAAAAGTTCAAAGCACCTGGCGGTGACTACTACAGAAAAGCTCTGTGTGACCATCAGAAAGGGCAGCCAATGCTGAGCACTGAACGTGTGTACGGATCCTGTCGGAGAAAAACGTCGCACCCGTACTGAGTGCTAGGATAGAACTGCATATTTCGTACACAAATGTCTGCAACTTTAACCCCTTCAAGATTCAATCGCTACGTCATCTGCAGCCAGATAATCAAACGAAATGGCATGAATTTGCTGCAATTGAAATGCTTGGCTCATCGGAAGGTGATAAATCATTCTTGAGCTGTACCATTTTTTCTGATGTATCAACTTTTCACACGAAAGCGGCATGTTGAATCTGTATAGTTTTCTTGTTTCGCTATCGAAAATCCCTCATACGATTCTTTCGATGCCAAGATCCAAAGTGAAAATTAATGTTCAATGAGCCCATCACCCACCATTGGCAGGATGATTTTGTGCATTTTGCTTTGTTGAAAAGAAAGTAAATCAAAGCACTTAACTGGAAATACTGAAAAGCCATACATTTCCCCAAGTGACGGAATGCTACCCAATCTAAGTTTTTAAACGGGTGCCTCGTCACTGGATTCTGATTATAAAGAATTCTCTTAGGAAAAAGTGTACACATTGAGGAGAAAAGCGGCTGGGAGCTTTATTTTGGTCGCTTCGGATACCACGCCTTTGGACTTTTTACTACCGATTTATTAAGATTTTTATTTAAAATTAAAATCGAAATTTATGTACGACGGATCTTGGATGGCTTCACGATAGTCACATCTCATATTCTGCAAAGGGTTCGAATGGAATTGGGGTCCAGGTTACGTATTTTTCGAGCGACGAGCGATGTTCACATTGAATAAAAGAAAACTTCATTTTTGTTTTATGTAATACGTATATTCCGAATCGCTAGTGGACATCTGTAATATGCCTTCTTAATGAATAATTTCTGAAACTTCAGACATATTCGTATTTTTCATAATATTTCTGTTTGTAGCAGACGAACCAGTATTCTTATCGGATAGGTGTTTGCTGTCCAACATCTTTATTACCTTCCATGTTTTTCCAAAGCCAAAAATTTGCTTTTGATATGTAGTATTTCGCAAACGAATATCTTTTTTCTCACAATGCTACAGGAAAATTGATTTGTTTCAAAAGCTGTGGTACTGGAAAATTAATTAGAAATGTTCTTTCAGTATCGACAAACATGGTCTGAATTTTCACACATTTTCCGTTCTTTAGATTCACGATTTGACCGATAAAGTGTAAATTTGCAAGTGTGTTTTTCAGGATATCTCTATTCTTAGAAGACGGACTTGGAATATTAGGGGGAGTCTTACATATATAAATACAGTCAAGATTTAGCAGTTTTTCTATGCACAGAATCTACATCTGGCTAAACCCCAACAGCACAACAGGAAAACTATTAGATCTTGTCTGAATATGGAGACAATATTTGTTTTACATCTGAATGTACCTGAAAGGTCTGTTCATTTGAGGAATATTGCTAAATGGTTTTTCAATAAGTTGACGTCTTTTCATTATTTTTGCTATTTTCTTTTTTGAAAAATGTATTTGGTTTCATATCTGGTCGTTAGTAATTCAAATGCTGACTGTAAGTTTGTTCGTGTTCTGTACGTTGGTATGCGTATGTAAAAAATCATTTATTTATTCCGCCTCTTATTGTTTATCCTATTTAGTTACTATGTTTCTAGCAAATGCTATTTTCCTGATGCATAGTAAGTGTTCAAAATAAAGTAAATATTGTTTTGTTTATTTTTAACGACCACCTTGAGCAACTTAATGGGCTAAATGCAGTCGCCTGTCCCTAATTTAGGTCCATTGGTTCCAGAGAATGGTGAGAGCCATGCTGTGAGACTGTAAGACACGCGCAAGATTAATGACTCACGGGATTCGAACCCGGACCCATCTCGGAAGAATGGTCAGAAGCCAGCAGCACCAGGACGGGGAGGGGCGTCTATGGTTTGTTTATCTACTGTACGTTTAGAACACAGAGGAGCTGCAAATGAGAAAATCCTGAAATTTATAACTGCGATCATCTGATCTTAACTAACTCTCACCCTGATTTAGATATCGTAGAGCTTAAGTTTGGAGGCAGTCATTTTGCCTAAAAGAAAATCGTAGTATTCCACGAATGTTCAAATAATGTTACTGTGCTGCCCGCATTTGAGAAATACACTATCTAGATAAAAGTATTCGGACGCCAATGTCGAATGGAAAAAAATAGCTTTTATTAGCCGAAATCAGTAAATAGTCGGTCCACCTCTGACCGTTATCACTGCAGGAACCCCTCATGTATTGCTTTCCAAGAGATGCCGGCAGGTCTGTACCGGAAGTATGTTCCATTACCCCCTGCAAAGCATTTCCCTTAGCTACCATACAGGAAGGTTTTATGGGCAGAGATCACGTTTGGCGTTCCAGCTTGTCCCCGAGATACTGAATTGGATTTTGACTGGGACTTTGAGCCGCCCAACCGAACACTTAGACGTCCTGCTCCTCAGACCAAGCATAGACAGGCTTCGCAGTGTAACAAGTTGCTCAGCCTTGCCGGAATAGACAAGTATGTGTGCCGAAGGACTGTCACAGTCTAGATAGTTCTTCATTATTTAGATTGTCTTCGTACCTGGCGGCCATTAAGCTGGAGTGCACCACCACAACCAAAGGGTCGGGTCTTTACTAGCAGAAAGAGTTCCACACCATCACAAATACGTCTCCAAACTTGACTGCAGTCCATCTGAGAGCGTTCCCTTGGCAAACCCGTCACCGAAATACGTCTTTCCGAAAGAAAGTGTGAGTAGTGTGATTTCTCACTCCATATGACTCTCTTCCACATTTCTGCTGTACACGAACGGTGAGCGAGCCACCACCACAGTCGTCGTCTGGCATTGTTAGAGGTCATGTAGGGCTTGTGAGCAGCTAACCTATCATGGTAGCCGTGTTCATGCAGCTCCCGAAGGAGTATTCTGGTGTAGATAGCTGTTCCAATGTCTTGTGCGATGTCACTGGCTAGGTCTGTTTTAGAGAATCTGCGTGCCTTTTTTATACTCCGAAGTACGCGCTTCGTTTGGCACAATAACTCACTTTGGGCGCCTTCTGTAGCGCGGCTTCGCGGTACTTGCACCATCTGGTCTCCATCAGTGAAGAACATCAGCAACAGTGGATTTTGGAATCCCAGAAGAGCGACAATGCTACGCACTGATTGTTTACTCAGATGCCATTAAACCACTATGCTCCTTTTAAAGTCCATCAGCTTAGCTCCGCGGAGAATAGCCAGTTCCAGTGCGGCCTGCCAACACTCCCTCTTCTATACAACACCAAATACATCTCGCGCATTCTTGTATATTTCTACAAATGCTCGTTTACTTGCATATGTGAAGGGTCCAGGGACTTTTGTCTACATAGTATACATTTACTTTGTCTTCGCCTGTGATTTGTTTCCTTTGATTGCTCCCCGAGTCGTCACCTGCTATTGCATTGCATTTCTTTAATCAGTTATTTGGTAGAGAGTCCTCAACTGGCTGGTAGTTCAAAGGTAAACATTAAAATTTATTATAATCTTGTGGGGCCTTTTGTGCATCGAAGGTATGAGCGGGTTACAGAGAAAGCATGCATAGGATTGAGCCAATCAGAAAAATTTCACTGACCATCGCAATCACTGAATGGACGATATTAAGAAGGTCTTGGCACAGCACATTTCATGAATGTAAAAATGTCGTTAATTCAACATATATAGGATAAAGTGGTGGCCACCAACTTCGGCTTGTTGAAACAGAAACAGGCAAATATTGCTTAACTCAGAGCCTGAATAGGAAGATTTACTACGAACTATTTCAGACAGACAAATCTTAGTTCTGGTTTCAGTTCGTTAACCAATCCAGACACAGGCATGCAAAAAATACCAAGTTACTGTACTTACTTATTGGACGTTTCGTACTTTCATGAAATTATATACAGAACCCGCTAGCAGAGCTACTCTTAAACTTTTCACCAAGCAAATTAAAGTAATAACTCCCAAATTTCGCTATAATATTATGTTGAATTCCTCTTATCAAGAATAATTTATCAACTCGGAATATTTACGAATATAGCATTATATGTTGGGTTTGTTTGATTATTTATCTAATGTTCGACCTCTGTACGCATTTCCGATACTTTCGATTTCGTGGTAATTATGTTCGATATCAATATATGAGTACTGATTTAGGTTCGGATTAGTAAAATTCTTAAGCTTTAACTTCCATTTTTTATTCTATCATAAGTAAAATCTGTTATCTCCAATTAAAATCATCCAATATTAGTGCAAAAGAAAAAAACACTCGTTTTGTTTCATCTTTCCGATTCCGATTCATTTAAAACATAGCAAGGCTTTACAATCTTTGCCGAAACGGCATAAACATGGAGGAGACTGCATTTCTGAATCATATCAGGTGCTGAAATTTATGTAGAACCGTAGCAGACCCACTGATTCCGGTAAGACTAAGCATCACGTTTACTACCTCCAGGGGTTGTCCCAGTCGCAGGCTAATAATGAGCATTCCTGCCGCATTTCGTCCTGGTTTACCCCAGAATAAGACCAGGGTGAAAAAAGAAAAGGCAAAGGAAACGCAGAGCAAGGCCTCGCTGTTGCAATTTTTTCTTTTTCTTTCCCGCAGGTGATAGAGGAGGGTAAAACCTGTTTGGGCGATGATGCTGGCACGTGAAGTAGGGCATTTGTAGGTAATACGTGATGGCTGATTTCATAGCTAATCTGATGAAAGTCAACAACGAACCTCATGCTCAAACCCATTATCTTCACACTCGAAGCTAATTTTATTCGTACAGATAAAACAGAATACACATTCTGAACGAGTTTGAAATGAATTCGCGATTTATTTAGAGAGAGAGAAAAGGAAATTTCTCATCGGCTGTTTTTCATTTAAGCTCAGAAGGAAAAGTAGTGGCCGAGATGGGCAGGGTAAGAGTTATACAAAGTGTATGTTATTAGACCAGCAATCGCAGCTTGTGCCTAAAAGCGCCTTTTATACACACACAAGCACACACAACTTTATATATTTTGCACAGCGCGCGCGCGCGTGTGTGTGTCTACGGCGTTTTATGAAAGAACGTGACTGACCAGTGCAAATTAAAGTAATTGTCAACTGAAGTGAAAAATCTTTTTCTTCCTTTTCCTGTTAATACACTCACGGACAATGAAATTTGCGCACCTAGAAGAAAACATGCTACAACCGCGAAACTTCGCAAATAGCTAGAATGCATGCTGGTATGCAAATTATCCAAGTTTGGTGCAATTGCGCATGACCGCACACCTGTGGTGGCGCTGCAAGCACGAACCGACAGCCTTATAAACCGGGGTGTCGTCGATGCCCCGTTAAAGCGAAAAGCACCGGCCGACGCAAGCAAGAGTACAGAATGACAAGTATTCCGGGTAGACGCCAAAGACGTCGATTTACGCAACTTACGGACTTTGAGAGGCCTGATCAATGGGCTGAAAACCGAAGGAGGGTCGTCGCGCTATGTAGCCCGCTACGTGGATCGTTCAGGTCCTACCGTCGGACTGTGTTGGGAGCAGTGGACACGTGACGGCACTGCCACACGGCGGAACGGCTCCGGACGGACCAGTAGGACCACCGGTAGAGAGGATCGAAGGAGCGTGCGCCAGGCACGAACGGATCTTACGGGGACCCGGTCCATTATACAGGCAATGTAACGGCTCCTGTGTGCCCATGAACCATTTCCCGATACCTCGCGGAAGCGAATCTGCGATCCAGCGCCCCTTACGTTTGCTGCCATTAGCACCGGAATATTGCCGGCTCCGTGTGCAGTGGCGCCGGGCCAGAGCGACGTGTAACGCCTCAGACTGGCGACGTGTGGTGTTTAGCGATGACTGCCGCTTCGGTTTGGGGACATATGACCATCATGTCCGGGTGTGGAGGTTCCCGGATCAACGGCACAATCTCAACCTCGCAATCGAGGGCCACATCTCCCCCACTGCAGGCATTATGGTCTGGAGAGCCACTGCCTACGATAGCCGATCAGCTGTAATAGTGGTACGTGGATCATTTACGGGCCAGCGGTATGTGGATGAGATCCTACGGTCCAATGTGCTCGCATTCCTGGCCTAGATTCCAGGTGCGCTATACCAGCAGAATAATGCCGCCCGCACACGGCTCCGGTTACCCAAGACTGCCTACGTTATGTCCAGACACTTGCGTGGCCTGCCCGCTCCCAGGACATGTCCCCTATCGAGCATGTGTGGGACCAGTTGAAACGCCAGCTGCCGCCATGCTGCACTATCCAGGATTTGGAGCACACCGTCCAACACGTGTGGGCCAGTCTGCCGTAGGACAACATCAAGCGTCTGTTCGCCTCCATGCCGGACCGTATTGCAGCATGTATCGCCATACGAGGCGGTGCGACGCGCTATTGAAGATGACCGGACTGCGTGCCACATATTCTTCTGTAATTGTTCTGCAGCTCTGTTTTTGCCATCATGTGTATCGTTCATCTGTATCATTACGCTCATAAAATTTCAGTTCAATCCGATGCTTCCTTCTTGGTGCGCAAATTTCATTGTCCGTGAGTGTATTACAAGGAGTCATTTTCCCGTGTTTAAACATTAATTAACGATATGTATTCGCACTGTGTTTCCTCTCTTTTGTGACTCCTAACTAGGGCGTGAATCGTTTTCCCTTTCCTCTTAAGACAACAATAATAATCTTTCGTTAATCCTTTCCGATTTCTTGCCTATTGTGAATAACGAGAGAATTTTTTTATTTTTGTTTTCCATCATAGCTTTTGTTTCTTTTGTACTGTGGGGTTTTCAACGTACTTTGCAAATCATTAAAAAAATTAAGCTTAGTTTCACGTTATGCCCGCAAAAATGGTGCATTCAGAGATACGTGACATCTGAAGTTGCAGTTCCATGAATGAATCACATTGTTCTGAACATGATCATTGTTCCAAGTTGCGTTGTCCTGAACTTAATTATTTTGCCATTATTTCTGCTCAATTTTTTGTATGCCATCAAAGATTTTTGAGATACCTTAAAAGGAAACGAAACGCCAATGAAAATTCCTGACTACATTATTAATTTCCAGATGCTTAGTAAAAAAACAAAAGATTGCCGCTTTTGTTCTATCTTTGCAGTGCACGGTTTCCCCCTCGTTAATGTTCTGCGACATGTGAAAACACAAACTTGTCGGTGACTGAGATCGAATCGAGCCTCCTCACCCCCGGAGCCAGTTGTTCTAACCGACTAACCGACACCGACGGAATGTATCGCTGCAGATTTCTCGTCTTGGCACGTGTTTCACTTTGTTGTACATCACATCATCTCCCTCTTAATTTTTTTTTTTTTTTATTAAGCGAAGAAGGAATTTTCATTAATTTCAGAAGATGTGCGGGACAAACGTCACACATTTTTCGAAGAATCCAGTGGCCAGTAAATCCATTTTCCACAATCTGGCGCCAGTGTAAAACACAAATTTGTCGGAGATGGAGATCGAAGTCTCGCCTTCTCGCTCCGGAGCCAGTTGTTCTAGCCGACTAAACTACACCAACGGAATGTATATCGCTGCAGATTTGTCGTCATGTCACGCGCTTCCCATCTGTAGTACGTCACAGACATTCTTCGGCAAATGCACATTTTAAATGCAATATTTTTCTCTTTCGACAGTTTTTAAAGGCCTGTTTTTCTCACAGGCCAATTTGCAGTGTTGAAGAAACGCGGAAACTTTTCCCTAATTTTATCGTAATGGGAAGATATCAGTCTTTGCTCAAGTCAGTTAAACCGCTAAAAAGAGTAGTAATAATTGCTTATCTTTTGTTATATGTCCATTGGGCAAATAAAACTTTCACTGCTCCTTGATTCCAGACGATATATAATATTTTCCTACATCCTTTTCTTTGAATTTAAATTTTACGAAAACTAACGGCCCATCCAGACACCACAATTTTTGTTTTACTTAAATTTAGTGCGCATAAGTTAAAAAAATTATGTAGAAAAACCACCGCTTTTATTTGTGCTTGACACTAACTGAATACGCGTTTTTGAAATTTGTGAGCAATATCTTATTCTGAAGAAATGAATGTAAGCGTATTTTATACAAAAAAATTTCATATTACTTTAGGTTTCACTCCAGTGTGATGGCAAAAATTTTGAGGTTGGTTGGATATTTAATAATGACCGTGAGCACGAGGTTCTTAGACTATAAGGAGTCTGCCATCCCTAATTAAGGCCGCAGGTCCCAGGAAAGGAAAGGACCCGGCGCCGTAGGAAAATCGTATCATCCATTGAAGATCCGGGCCTCGAGCCCGACCTGATTCGGACGACTAGACAGAAGGCCGCACGTCTGACCACTCTGCCGCCGGGGCAGAAAATGTTTGGTATTGTAAACTTTCAGATGAACCGTCATTTAGAATAACCAAATTGTATGTAAACAGTTAGAACTGACATAACTCATGAAAACAATATTGTGCCATCACTTCCTAATTTTAACTACAGATCCGCGAAATTATTTCACATTCTGAAAATATCTTAATATTCTTCAATAGATTGTGGTAAATGTTGAAATGGAGAGACCTTGCAGCATTTATTTTGTTTTACACCGATCTTTTATCTTCCTTCCCCCCCCCCAAAAAAATATCAGAGGTTATAAAGGTAATGCCCCAAGGAAGCCATTCTTTATTTCCGGAATTAGCATACAGTAAATTTTGCGCGTTTCAGACAACCTATCGTAACACAGTTCACGGTAACATCGTTTTGATTTCTCTCCCTCAAAATTTCAATTGTTACATTTTTAGAAATACTGAAGTTTATTGAGACATGGATGCACAGGGTACAAAAACTTCGTTACTATTAATAGAAACGTGAACACCGATTCCTGTTGATTACTTAATTAAAACATTGAAATACAATGTTCGAATTCTTATCTCGGCAACAGATATTTCAAAAACAAAGTCTGAGCTTTCTGGCTTTCCAGACTTTTAATGGTTGCTATGTGTTGACTCGCTGAGCTTACAAACAAAATCTATGTTGTTATCGAACTGACCTCTGTCAGTTTGCGCAACACACATTTGGGCATTTAAATGATAAAAATTTATTCGGAAGTGTACATGAGATAATAAAACTATGAGAGCCCTTGAGTCCTTTCATTCTTACACAACTGTAAAGAATGAATCTTGACATTTGGACCAAAGAAACCGGTTTGACCTCGTAGCAGAATAAAGAAAGAATGAAGGTGTATTTGCTCATTTGGTCCCTGTTATCGGCAAAGTCCACGTTCTCTGATCTTCAGCCTCTTTTAACATTGCAGTGTGATTATATTTAGCAACATATTTTTATATGCTATTTCTGGTGCTGTGAAAACGGAGTCGAAGGTCGAACTGCTGACAGAAAAAGAAAGGACACAGGGGATTATGACAACATGCTGAAGGATTTTATCTTAGAAGCACTGTGAAGCGACAAATAGCGAAGCACTAGATGGTTTCATTTGCGATGCGATAAAAGATCTTAAAATTTTTGCTGATATTGTCAGATGTAATTTGCTAATTTTGATCATGATACAGTACTATCATGATAAAAATTAGTAAATTACATCGTGACCTTTTTTTTTTTAGGTCACGAAAATAGTGAAGTTCTGGTGGTCTTAAAACATGCTTTGATTCAGCGGACAGCTTCCATCACTCTGAGAAAATCTAAAGAAGCACAGTGAAGTTCAGTAGCCCGCAGTTTTTCCAAACACCGTATGTTAATCGCTGCATCCTGTTAACTTTCGCTGAAATAATAGTAGGAGTTACTATTATTTCAGCGAAGTTAATGACCTTCATCTTCATTGATAACATCTAATGAGTTAAGATCATTTCACTTTTCGTCAGTGTTTTTGGTGAGGTATTGGAATAGCCTCTTTCCTGGTTTGTAGCGAGCCATTAGCAAGGGGAGAAATTAACCACTCCTTGCTATGCTTCAAATGTTCGAAGAAAATACTAATACTAGCCATCCCATGCAATCTTCTGTTCATGAATTTCAGTTTGGAATTACTTTCTTACTCAAGAAATGGTTTTACAGCATTTTTTGTCTTTTCAGGATTCATCCCCTTTCTTCAGAAGGATGTAGAACGAACAGTAGCTTACACGTAAAAGGAGAGAACACGTGCAAAGCAAGTTCCTAATGAAGAGGTGTGAGAGGAGTAAAAGTGACATGGAGCTGACATAACGTTCGCAAAGGCGAAAACACAAAGTGGACTAAGAAATAACCCGCGCTTTTCTCAGGGAAAGAAGAAAATACAGGAAGTCTTGACCTACTTCTTGAGAGAAACTGACGTAGAAAGGCATTTGGTGATTTTCCGTGCGACAGAGGTAATTTTCGGCTGCTCGAAAAAAGAGGGACAGACTTTTCTGATATTCAAAGTGGGACCTTGAGGTAGTAATTAAGTTGGAAGCGGGAACTTATCTTTGTGTAAAAATGAAAAGAGTGATATAGAAAGTAGAAATCAGGAAAGGTAATATAGAAATTGGAGAGAAAAAAATCTGTGACCTGTCCCATATACCATATCGAATTACGAGAACCATTGCAGAAGAACGAGTTCTCACTTAGCTGATAGTTCCTTTACTTTATCAACGGGTGAAAATGTAGATAAAACGCGGATCTGCTAAATCCTTTTACGAACGAAGGCTTGACGAACCCACGCGGAAGAGCACTGAACAGCTTTTCGGGAAGTTTTCACAATGGTATATTTGTAGAAATGATTAATCAACATCAAAATGGGCAAGCATATTCCAAACATTCATTTGAAAACTCCGATATCACAACGACTTCTTGTTAAAGCAGAAAAACCCCTTTTCCTGAAAACAACTCGAATTCGTTAACTGCAGTTCCACGAATTGAAACGTAGCAGCTAATTCAACATTTTGGTCTTTGAGTTCCATATTGTAAAGCTAGCCAGCAATGATATTAACACCTTACGATCCTTCCCTACCGGCAAGTACATCAGATGATACCAAGGCAGAGAACAGTCGAATATGAAAACATTAATTGTTGTCAGCTTGAAGGACATTTATTTCCTCGAGTATATATATATATATATATATATATATATATAACCTACCTCCAGAGAATCAAACGAAATAACCAACCTACAAACTTAAATTAAAATGGATAAAAACCACAAAAAAAGAAGCCGTAATCATCAGGAGAGTATCGATCGGCTTTATGGTTAGCCTTTCATAACCGTAAACAGGAGGTAATAACCTAAACCTGACTATATACTGCCTAAGCCAACTCATGAACATAAATGAGAAATAATGAACAAACAAGCCTAAAACACGTACATGATATTACAACACCAAAATGAAAACCACGCACCTCGATCACCAAGCTAACCACTTGAACATATACACAAGATGACCCCACCAAAAAGAAGACCACCAATCATGAGCTGAAGCAAAGAAACAAATTACCTATTGATGACAAAACAAATGTTTAAAGGAGAATGCCACCAGCAACCTACTAAACTTCGGACCCCTAAGTAATTTACGTAACATACTAACAACAAATTTACTTGGATATTCGTTTGCCTGAAGCTGTATCAGAAATTCACTGATAACAGCAATAAGATCATGCCTGTTGTTACAAATTAAGACAAAACGCAAAAACTGTGAAATAATCAAATTTATATGAATCCTAACTGACATATTGGAAGTCCAATTAATAAAACGAAGAGTGGGAAACCTAGATGAGTTGCGTTGTCATATACCTTAGTAGTCCAAACTTGATTATACAAATAAATATTGATGTCTAGGTAATTGAAGTCGGCGTGACTAACACTTGTTTTATTGAGGATCAAACCATCTGGATACATGTTTTTAGTCAGTTGTTCAAAGTTCTCAGCATCAAAAACTAGCAAATCGTCCACGTATCTGAAACAGGTACCACGTGATAAGCAGTTGTTTTTTAAGTAAGTTTCCTCATAGTAGGGCAGAAACAAGTTAGCTAATACTGATGAATAAGTACAACCCATTGGTATACCTCTAGTCTGTTTGTACATAATACCACTCATACAAATGCAATTATTAAACAAGCATAGAGCCACAAGGTTGTACAGCAAGACGCAGAAGGACACTATCCCACGTTGATCGGGTCCGACACCAGTGCAACCGGCGCCAGAGATGCTCGCTAGTCAGTGGTAGGCGTCGTAGTGTCCTCCCCGAATGTAGTCGCCGTACCGCAAGTCGTCTGGCAACGGTTCGGATGGTCACTTCCGTACCTGTAGACGACGCAACATGGTCACGGATGATTGAGAGCGACGAATTCGGTTCTGTTCGTGCGGCTCTCACAATCGATCGATCCTCCCGTTCTGTGCTTGCCCTCGGTCGTTCGCTGCCCGTGCACCGCTGGGTTGTGCCTTCTTTGACCTATTGGCGCCAACATCGTCCGATTGCCGCGTCGCTCCGACTCAAATGCCTGGCGATACGGCGCCTTGGCCAACCGGCCTCTCTCAGGCTAATTATACGTTCTCTCTCAAACCAAGGCGGTCTAGAAAGCACAAGGCTTTGACATTAGACAGATGAGTTCCCCCGTTCGTTACGTCACTCTCATATTACACCGCCTGATACGTCAGTGTCGTGTTTGACGTCATCCACTAAGAGTTGGAAACCAATCGGAAGTCTTGGTATCTACGTGACGTCGATAAAAAAGGGAACTCATCTTTCAAGTGGCATGGTCTTGTGCTTTCAAGACGGCCTTGCTCAAATTCGCTCAACTGCTCATATTGTACTCGGATCCAACTTCGAGACATCCAGACGGTCCGTGGAGATTAATGCAACCGCAATCCTCTGTCACAATTACCCCTGAGTGCGAGCTTTGCTCTTGATATACCCTCCTCGATGCACGGTTCCCTTCCGCTGTGGCGGACCACTATTTGGTCATTGGTCGTTATTTTTTAATCATTTGCATAGTTGGCCCTGAGGTACTTACATGCGGAGTTTCATCAGGATCGAACGACTTTCTCTTGGTCCTTTTTCCTGTATTTTTTTTTACGTGCGCATTATTATCATACACAGCGTATTTTCATTTTCCACGATTCTCTGCCGGATGAAGGAGATCTTTTTTTCCCCACCACGTTTTTCTATTTGCACAACTCTTGGTATTGAACTCGTCTCTCGATTACAACTAATCGATCGACTGATTGGTTGTGGGTTTATGGCTCAGAAGTATGAAGCGCATAAGACGCCAAATCCAAAAAGCAAAGGGATGGCATCGAATTCACGGTTGAAACAAGTATATTCTTTGACAGTCTTACACCTACTATGGCAGTTTTAAAGCTTCTTTTTTCAATTTTATGCCTCGCATTCAGTAGAATTCTATATGAAAATGAATTTTACGAAACCTACCGGAAAATTTTTGGGTTAGGAAACCTGGAAAACGCATGAAAAGTTTTTGAATTAGTGATCCCCGAAATCGAATTCGAAATGCAATTTCTGAAATAGAGTAGACGAGCAGGTACATTTTAAGCTCTTTTCTCAGTTTATATTCGTTTTCACAAAGCCTTCTTATTTCCTCTTTCCAAACTTCCTTAACCTCTTCTGTCATCTGACTTCATTGTTCGCAAGCGATCTGATAGGGTAATGCCTAATATTATCTGTCTTAACATTTCTTCAGTGTTGCAAATTCTATTTTATATTGTCAGTATGGAAAATTTCGTGTAAGTTATAAGTACTTCATTTGGAAATTTGTAGGTAGCGAGATCTGTAAAGTACCCGTTGTTAGATGAAATGTATCTAAGAGGATTTGTGTTTGTGTGAAGAGGAATCATTAAATTCGCTCGGTAAAAAACACCATTAACGACGACCTAGCTCCGCTCAGCATGTAAAACTGTGTTGTGAAGTTTTCAAACGAGGCAGACATACATATCAGCTGGATGTTACAAAAGAACTGTTATTTTTCTGTACGTTCATCGTGGTGAAGGCTGAAAGAAGTGTGAAACAATCTGCTGGCGACCACCGAAAAATGAGCAAACGAAAAAAATGTGCGGTCGTTCTTCAAAAAGATGACTTCTAGTGTGTGACGTATACTGTAATTTAATCTTCCTTTTTGTTTTCTTAGGTAAATTTTGGTTTGTTCTCGCTAAGTGTTTCTCATCCTGAACGTTACATTTTCTCTCAACGGATTTGTGTTTTGGCAACTCTGACAGCCGATCAAAGTGCAGTTATTACGTAATTGAAACAAACGATAAGAACGAAGGTGATCAGTTTTCTGGAGGCAATGTGGTTATCCGTCTACGAGTCAATGTTATCTTAGTGTAGGAAAGCAATCTTAACTCAGATCATTTTTCATCAACGAATGTATGAGATGTACATATAAATTCTTTACATATTGATGCTGTGTACATATAAATTTAGATATATGATTAATCAACGAGTGTCGTGCCTATGTTAAAATATTCCGACGACTTAGTTTAAGTTGTTATGTTCTGTTACCAAGCTATTTGATTGTAGAGTGCCATACTACGAACGTGAATAAAAGACTGAAACCTGCAAAATTGCTTTGACATTTTGCTGGCCGTTATGTTTTCAGGTATTTATTTAGTTGATTCTTGTTAGTTAAGTAACAACTGTAAAAATGTAAAGCTATCCGGGATTCAAATATAGCCATTCAACCAAGATAATTCAGTAAGTTTTGCAGTGAAGCCATTTACTCTATTAGGTTTTAAGCTTTTGCCTGAAACCAGATTAGGATGTTTCATTTTGGGGTATTAGTTTGAGCAACAAGCAATTAACAAGTAAAACAATATTGCTCCACAATCAGTTTGAGCCTCCCCAATTGGATCCAAGCGATTGTGTTGAAAGATTCGCCCTGGCCACTGTTTTGAGGAAGAAGGAGGTGGCCAGAAAGGAACGCACTCCAGATGCTAGGTATGTTCCCACCATACAAAAGCAACAAGGAAATCATTGTTCCCACCAGACGTCTGTTGCAAGAAAACCATTGTGCAGTAATGTCACAGAAATTTCCTGTGATGACCAAACGGAACCAAGAGCAGAGGTACTTCACCTCTAGTTCTGTCCCATCTTCTCGGCAAGTTCATTTCTATTTCTGCTTTCATGAAACCTATGGTTATGGACATTAGAATATATTTTTACAGAAATATTAATTGTTTTACTGAGAAAAAAATGTTATTATTAACATTGTTATTATTATTATCATTGTTATTACTAATATTAGTAGTAGTAGTACTATTGCTGCGGAAAAAGAATTTTTCCAGTTCAACCTGCTGAACCGGAGGTACCACCGATCAAAATTTTTTTAATTTATGTCGCCTGAAGAGAAATTCGTTCAAATGAATATCCGAAAAGGAATCAGAAACTGTGCACAAGGCTGTACGAATAGTAGACAGGTTTGTGCAATTACGTGTGAGAAACTGTTTTCTACGAGACATGAAAATTACGCGTAAATTACATTGAAAACGTAAGATACGTAAAAGACAAAAAAACTGGGAAAAAAAAACATGGCTCTTATGATGGTTATTACGTACGACAAAAAACGAATAAGCTTTAAAAATTTACATTCCCTTCGGTGTTTGTATATGATGTTATTGGAACATTGCAAACAATTGCACGTTACATATCAGGATCACGTCATATTCTCTTTTTTTTTTTTTTACCTACATGTTCACACGAGAAAGCCCTTTCTTCTTGATAATGTGGGAAACACACTTGAAAATATTATTTTCGGCAAAGAAGGTCAGAAGCCACGGTGTAGTTTAAAATGAAACGAGATGATAGGAACAATCAAAATAAAACATCGGCTCACCTTTGATATCCATGCGTCGGCTTCCGGCTCCACACAAGCACAACACCGGTGCCTTTTGTTTCCCCTCCCAATCTCTAGTGAAGACAATTTTTTTTATGAAAGATTCCGTCGTTTATTTTTCTGGGAACGACCAGTGTCACTGTGCAAAAGCTTCAACGCTTTGTCGGCGGTAAAACAGTAATAACAAATATGCGAATGACACGTGTTTTTGGTTATTGAAATACCGTTGGTTTTCGTCTTGGCTTCAGTTCTAAGTTGAGAGCGATCTTGTTAAACACTGTTTTTAATTCTCTGGTAAACGGTCTATCATGACGGTACTCACTAGTCGTTGAGGCTCAACATTCTAATTGAGACATTCCACTATGAATCGCGGAGGTCCACATATTCATAATGTGTATGAGGAACTCAGTTTTAATCCAATTAAAGTGGAACACAAGAATTGTGCCAACTGTTGTAAATCTGGAGTAACTGCCAAGAAAGAATACAGGAAGGGAGCGTCTGAAAGTCAACAAGATAGTTTGCGCCCGAACTTCTGCCAAAGCTTCTGAACCGTTGCCACCCCCACCTGTGTAGAGTTCCAGTTCTACCCTACATCGATGGAATTCAGAAATGTCCACAGATACTAACGATCCTCCAGTTCCAGTTGCACACCCCAGTTCTTGCTCAGCCACGTCCGTGGTGAGTGTACCCTCCTCATCTCATGACGATAGTTTCAACCTTGAATCACCCATCATTGTAAGTTCTAAACTTTCAACGGCTAAACGACAGATAATAGATATTTTAAAAGGACAGGATGAGTGCCTCCACAAAGCAGGATACAGATCATACTATTGCTAAGGTTTTCTATGGTTGCAACATCACACTTTGGGTGATAGAATCAATACATTTTAAACTTCTGTCAAAAAATTGGACATGCCTATAAACCACCAACCAGAAAAGCTCATTACTCCCATACTCCCATATCTTAATCGTGTTACAACACTACTTTCGATTCCCCTCCCCTTACTACCCGCCCCCGTCTTCCTTGAACTTTTTCGAACTTTTTAACGTATGTCATTTTGTTGACCTGCGCATGTATCAATATACGTCATCTGACATATGTATTTAATGCCAGCCCAGTGTTCTTGTGGAGGTTGTTGGCCTGATGACGAGCTTTAGTAAGGTCCAAAGATCTTGCCATTACAAATACCATTACTTTAGCTTGTCATGAGTTTTTAACCAGTGATTAAATGTAGTAACCATCAAGTAATCATGAGCTAATTGCTGATGTGTATGTTTTTAGATCGTGTTTTTACTTTCATCCTCAAATATTTTATTGCCAACTTAACACGAATTTTATACTACTTCAGCAATTCATAACATCACAGAAAAACTTATTCAGATAAACTTCTGGGCAAAGTGTATGATGAAGTTACTAAAACTACCATCAGGCACAGACACCGTTTTGCTCATAGATAATTGTAAAAATAAATCGAACTACAAAAAAAATGTTGTAACACTTCTTTATGCTGTCGACATGTCAAGTTCACCAGAAACAGGTGAAGCACCATCTGATGTGGTCAATGAATCATAAAATCTAGCTAAAGAACGATACAATATGAATATTTGCTGTACAGTTTTAGACAATGCCAGTAACATGGTTAAAATGGGTAAAGATCACGGCCTGTGCCATTCTGTCTACAATGCCCACACTGTAAACAATTGACTGTAGATTTTACGGTTTTAAACCGTTTTCCAGGGTGCCAACACAAAACCGTAAAATCTACAGTTTTATGCAGTGTTACACTGCGTTTAATGAAGAAAACAGCACAGAATTTGGCTGGAGCTAGTCACAGTCCAAATAATTACGAAAACAACACAGAATTTGGCTGGAGCGAGTCACAGTCCAAATAATTACGAAAACAGCACAGAATTTGGCTGGAGCGAGTCACAGTCCAAATAATTACGAAAACAGCACAGAATTTGGCTGGAGCGAGTCACAGTCCAAATAATTACGAAAACAGCACAGAATTTGGCTGGAGCGAGTCACAGTCCAAGTAATTACGAAAACACAAAAATTTGGCTGGAACGAATGTGTTGATTGTGTTGGAGCAAAGCTATAGCTTTGTTCCAACACTGCATAAAACTGTAGAATTTACGGTTTTGTGTTGGCACCCTGGAAAACGGTTTAAAACTGTAAAATCTACAGTGAATTTTTTACAGTGCATAGAGGAAATCTTATACCTAGAGATCTTGTCCCGAAAAACATTGTATCTCGTGTGAACATGGTGTTGATGTCTTTCAAGCACTCTGATCGAGAATATAAACTGACAGAAAATTGTGGCTCTAAAATATACCTGGCTGCAGATCGATGGGGTTCTAAAAGGAATGCCTGTTTGTCCTTGACGAACAATTTAAGTGTAATGAGAAAAGTTGCTGCCACTGAGGAACTGTCTTCTTCAGTTAAGTTTCTTTTCTATGATAATGCCTTTCTCAAAAAAGTTGCCGATACAATCACTGTGCTTAATCCAGTACGTCAGCTAATAAATAAATGCCAGAAACAAGAAGCAATTGTTGCAGATGCATCCCAGTATCTTCAGCCCAGCTGCGAAGACTTTTCTCTAATTGGCATTTTGTTCCTAATACTATAAGAAAGAACATTATAAGAAACTGGTTTCAAATATATCATACTCTTAAATTACGTGATCATAACAGTGAGGATTATAAGTGTGATCATAACAGTGAGGATTATAAGTGTGATCATAACAGTGAGGATTATAAGTAAACGTCGCACTCGATCTCGGCCGCTGATATGGTGTAACAGAAAGCGAGATTCGTCTGATCATGAGGGCTTCTTCCAGTCTTCTATGGTCCAATATCAATAATTACGTGCTCACTGCAAGCGTTAACGACGGTGAACGACTGTAAGCATAGGCGCACCAATGGGTCTGTGGCTGAGGAGACCAATGTCCAAGAGAGTACGATGAACTGTGTGTTCGGAGACTTTGGGCACTTCACCACAGTGGAATTATGGGCAATGTCAGCCACAGTAGCCCTCCTGTTACTGCGGACAAGACGAGATAGCCCGCGCTGACCTCTGGCATCAACGAGACGTGGCCTTCCCACGCCTTGTCGACAGCTCGAAGTGTCACGTGTTTCGGACCATCTTTGATAACTACTGCATAGTGTGAGCAGCCTACCAGTGTCACTGTTTCGGAAATACTGTCAGAGGGACAATTATAAACACACAAGAACATTAGTTTGAGTGAAAATTAATTGACAAAGTGTTAGAAAAGTAAAAATCAGTTGCATTTGAAACAAGTGATTAAATGTCTTGTTGAATCCGGAGTCTTTTTCTTTTAGGGTGTAAAGAATCAATATGAAACACGTTTAAAGTTTTAAAATGAATAAAATTATGATTTTGAAGTGTACACCTGGATAACATGTCAAAGTGAAACACAAATATTGTTAAATCAAGATGAATCACATTTTGCAGTGTAACCATGTTATAAACATTTATGTCAAAATATCATCTTTGGTGAATATAAATTTTTTTCTTTTGTACAACTGCATAAATATGAAAACACACTCAAGGAATTTGAAGCTGTTAATAAAATCTATATTCTATTCCATATAAATTGTCATTTTTATTAATACTAGTGCAAGAAGCAGATATCATCAGTTGTTCTCTAAATTTTTTTTTCAAAAATACGTGAAAGAACAAATATAATTTCTAAGAAATCTGTTAATAGGTGGCTATATACACAATCCTGAGAAAATAATGATTTTATAACGAAATATATAAGAAAAATTAAGTTTAAAATGTAATAGAATTAAAATAGTTTTTATATTATTAATACATGAAATGAAATTAATTACGTCTGCGTAAGAAAACTAGTTTTCTACGCCAAGTAAATTACTAGTAAATTTCGCGTAATTTACGTAAAATACGTAAATTAATTTTTCTTATATATTAAATAAGAATGTAAAGTTCGCGTAATTTACGTAAAATACGTAACGAGAAAACTGCCTTGCCAACCCTGCTCAAGATGTACTCTTACGAACGCTCATAATTGCTCGTCATCGCATATTTCTCTGACCGGTTGTCAGAGTTAGATTACTTAATCAAAAGCACATCTAGGTTCCTTTCAGTTCAAAGCTTCTCATTACAGTGAAAATTAGAAAAACAATAATGGCGGAAAACTACTTGTTTTCATTCATTATCCACTCTAGTTGTACCACTGGGAAAAGAAATTTTTAATCTCAATTCAGAAGCTTGCAGCAAAAGGGGAGGGGGGCAAATAAGAAAATGCTGTTTATAAAAAATACGGTTTAACTGTGGCTGGCAAAAAATTTCGCACTGTAAAGATAAAATTACCTCTAATAAATACATTTATTTTCTGAATGTTTTGTCCTTAAAATGAATATAGGATAAGTATAAAACAATTGGAGCAGCCCCCTTTTTGCGCCAAATGTCATAAATTTCATTAAATTTTGCATTCAGTAAAGAATACAAAAGCCGCCTCGGTGGCGCAGTGGTCTAAGCGATGGCCTCTGATCATTCGTCCAAAAGAGGTCTGGGTGTTGTGTTTTTCTTTTACGGCACTGGCTTTCTCCCTTCCCTGGAACCAGTGACCCTAAGTTAGGGACGGGCGACTGCTTATAGCCCATTGAGTTGCTCACGGTGGTCGTTAAACCTCCAATCAAAAAAAAAAAAAACAAGATAGAGAAACTAATTAATGTTAATAAAATGTGTTTAATGACCATTAAGCAACATTACAAATCTTTCTTTTAATAAACAGATAAAATATTACAATTTTATTCATCGGCCATTATCGTACTTGCACCAAACGGTGATGGTGCAGCTCCCAAAATGTTAATATATCACCCATTTATTATTGGATCTGCCTGGTTCTTACACCAATCTATCCGGCATATTTTTCTTAGATTAGTAAACATTGTAAGTAAAAATCGACCAAAAATGGAGCTGCCCCCCTTTCGCTGCAGATTCCTCAATTTAGGAAATGGATTTGTAGGATAAAAAATACCTTTACATTATATGATGAAACAAATTGATGTATTCTTTACACCACATTGTGGTGAATGTGCATTGGTCGGCGGCGCATTTAGCAGATGTTTTTTTGCGTTACCTGCTGAAGAAATGAAATTTTGTGGTCTGTTCAAAGATAAAATCCTTCATCATTACTGCTTAGCAAAGAAACTCCGGTTGAGACCAGGTGTTAGTCGCCCTGAGCTCTGTGTCAGATCATCCGTAAGGTCATTGAACTAGGTAACACTCACTCCTTCCTGTATCATGAGTTGATTTCCTTATGTTTGCCGGCTTTTACGAGGAACAATTGTTAGTTAACCCTTGGCTGCCAGAGTGTGTTGAGCGCTTTCAGTTCACAGAAATTTCCGAAATAGAAAACAATAATTTATTACAAATAACTGCAATATAAATAAATAAAGGAAAAGAAAATTTAGTAAAGACAGACGATCAAATCGAACCACACCTGCCTAAATTAGTTTTTTGCTGAAGTATCTTTTTTTAATGAAGAATGCATGAATTCTAGCGAGAGCATTTGCTTAATACTTCAGTCAAAGATTAGTCACCTTGAGGGTTAAGGTGATGCCATGGCTAGCAAATTATAATATAATTTAAATGTAACGCTGTGTTACTGTGGCATTTTATTTTAGGTGGTAAGAGACGAGTTTGAATCCTGGGTACTCCATAGATGGTGTACAGGTTCCGTGTTGTTTTTTTGTTGTTTTTTTGTTGTTTTTTTTATTTTTATTTTACCTGTTACTTATATAGCCAACGGACCTAAATATCAAATGGGAGACACCCATTCATTCTTTTAGAAAGTTGCTAAAAACGTCCGCGGGCTTCATCATGAACATAATGCTTTGAAATGTTTGTGCAGCATCGGTAGCCCATTTTTCTAAGGCTCTGGCATCTGAACTCTTTGTCCAAGACGGAACGGAGTTGGAGTCGCGGATGATTCATGAGTGTTGTTGATTGCTCGATGGGTCTGCTCTGTTCCTTCTCTGGAACTAGTGGCCTAAGTTACGGGCGTGCGACTGCTTACAGCCCTAAGAGTTGCTTATGGTGGTCGTTAAACCTCCAAGCAAAAGAACAAAAAAAAAGTTTGAAAGTTTTGTGATCTTAATCATTTATTTATCAGATGCGTTAGAAAGCAAATGAACAGAAGAATTTTTAAACTACTTACTGAGAAGTTTTCTTCATTAAGTAGAAAACAGTAACTTTTTTTTCGGGTATTTCAGAGTAATTTGCTGTTTTGATATAAGTTCTGTGTTACTGTCATTCGTTTAAACACTATATGACTATTTATTTTCTAGCAGAACTATACCCAGCGCTTTCCGCGTATAGCGTATAAGATGCATTCTGTAAGTTCTGGTTTTTGAAACCGTGAATGATTGTGTAGTGAGTACCTCTAACCACTAACATTTTTCTTTTTATGTACTCCGTGTTTTTAAAGCTTGTTTCCAGTGCAGCAATAAAATCTGTAGAATACATGAATATGAAAAAAAATCTGTTACAAGTTCATAATATTTCTTCATAAACTATGTTAATCTCTTTCCCTTAGATCAGTGGTTCCCAAACTTTTTCGATTCTCGGCGCCCTTGCTGAATCCAGGTTTTTCCAAGGCGCCCTATGTTAAATTCTAACAAATACACTTTGCCTATGTCAAATTCTAACAAGTACATTTAGGTAAAATTAAATAAAACACGTATTAAAGGTCACAAAAAATGTAATTGAAAAAACTCAACTAATTGTAATTAGTGGGATAGATGAGCCTGTTGATCACCGCACATTTTCTAAAATCTTGGAATCAAACTGGACACAGCCACCCTCATTTCCTTCTCCACATTGATTTTCAAGCGATACTTAGTTTTTATCACAGCGACAGCCGAAAACCCAGCTTCGCACAAATAAGAAGTCGCAAATGGAATTAAAATTCTCTGAGCATTACGCCTCATAAGAGGATATTCATCTTTTACTGATATCCAAAATTCAGCTAACTCCATGCTGCTAAACTTCGTTTTCAACGTATTATCGCAAGACAACTCAATAAGATTCTCTTCTTCATCAGTAAATTCAGATGGAGCAGTGGCATGAAATGGATCTTGAATCCATAAAAATTTATCGATATTATCAGTTTGAAAATATTTCTCAGACCAAGTGATAAGCTATGATAAGTGTTCTTCAAAAATGGATTTCATGCCTAAAGAGAAATCAAATCCATTGGAGGGCAAAAACTGTTGCAATTCTTTACCTCCGTCTTCATTCATTTTTCTTTTCCATAGTTTTAGTTTTTTTTATAAAAGCTGAAATATTTTCAATCGGCTTTAAAAGGTGTATGTTGCTTCCTTGCAGGGAGAGATTAAGAGCATTCATATTTTCAAATATATCACATATTAAGTATGCTAGTTTTACCAAAAAATATTCATTCACAAAATTTTCGGTATACTTCTGGTCTTCCTCTTTAAGAAAAATATAAATTTCCTGTCGCAGTTCAAACGTACGAGACAAAACATTACCACGAGAGAGCCATCGCGAAGTGCTACAGTACAACAAAGACGTGTGCTCGGATCCCATATTGTCACATAGTTTTTTGAGAAACTTTGCATTCAACGGCCGACTTTTTACAAAGTTTACTACATTCACTACATATTCTAAGACCTGGTTCAATGTAGGACTCAGATATTTTGACGCGAGTGCTTCCCTGTGAATAACGCAATGGGTCCACATTGCATCAGGGGCTTTGTTTCGAATAAGTTCTTGCAGTTCTCCATAACAGCTGGTCATAGAACGAGCACCATCAGTACATACACCAACGCACTTAGTCCACTAAAAATTATTTACGGATATAAAAGTATCAAGAATCTCGAACAAGTCTTGAGCCTTAGCACTACCAGTGATACTTTTACAAAAAGGTCTTCTACAATGTTATTACCATCTATAAACCGTACATAGCAAATCAAGTGAACATCATTATTATTATTATCTGTGGCCTCATCCAGCTGCAACCCAAATTCCTTACCTTTCATTTTTTCAATTAATTGATCATTGAGGTCTTCCGCTATGTGCTGTATACTGCGACTGATGGTGTTATTGGACAAAGGCACATTTGAAAGCAACTTCCCAGCAGACTCACCGATCATAATGTTCACCATATCTACAGCAGCCGGTAGAATGAGTTCTTCTGCGATGGTATGAGGCTTCTTACATTTTGCGATTCTATGGGGTACCTTGTAAGATGCTAGCAAAGCATTGCTTGGTATTGATGCCTGCTTATAAAAACTACCGTTTTGTTGATTTAACTCTTCTAACTTTCTCGTTAAGCAATCACGAGATTTACTAAGCATGCTGGGATGATTGGTTTCTAAATAGTGTTTCAACTTACTTGGTAGCATGCACTCTGGCACCAAAACTTTCATACACAGTACACACTGCGGCCTCTCTTCACCATTGACTTCTGTCGACGTAAAACCAAAGTCCAAATAACTGTCATCATATTTTCAATATTTTCGCTTCTTCACACTCTTGCCACTATTTGACGGTGTGTCCTCTTTATTTTCATTTTCACAACGCTTATTACTGTTTAGTAAAAACCGATCCATTTTTAAAAATACATACGAGAAAAAAAACTTCAAAAACTTCACTTCACTTAATCACAACAATATTCAGTTGATACGCCGAAAGCTTACAAACGCCGAAACTCAGTGACAGAGCATCAACATAACACACTGCTAACCGCCAAATGAGTCACACATGACAACGTATGAGCGTATTTAAAGGATCTGGTGACCTTCTCGAAAAATCTGGACTGAGAGTCTCATTTCCAGACGCTCGGAGAACGAGGGAGTAATGTTTATCAGAAGCATGGAGGCTGGTGCGAAAGCTCAGGTTACTTCCACCAACGGCCGCGCGGAACACACACGTGGGCCGTCGAGCGGCAATCGTGCGGGAGGAAAGCTCACGCTTGTAACATTATTGTAGAGCGCCATCTAGTAACCACTTGTAGAGGCTTTTGCAAAAAGTTATTACTAAGTGAGTTACTGGTTTGCACCAGGTCCGCTAGATGTTGCGATGTCGCGTCTTATAACATTGAATTGAAAATGGAAATAAAATTATGAAAATTTTGTATTATTTTGCGGCGCTCCTGTGAGGAAGCCGCTGCTCCCCAGAGGCGCACACTTTGGGAGCCACTGTTCTGAGTGATTGTTGCAAAACGATCGAGTTGTTACAAATATCCAAGCAACGATGAAATTGGGAAATTATGAGATTACGATAGACTGATATAGAGATATTAGAGTCCCAGTGAATAAAATAGTTGATTTTAAACTTGAAGTTGCTTCTTTTATCAAAAATAGATGTAATAAGCGTGCCATCCTCAACCTGAATTTCAAGATCTAGGTAGTGTATTTTGCCAAGAGTAGATTTTGTGTTTTCTAAAGTAAGTTCCTTAGGGTAAATATCAGCAGCTTAAAAGCAGAACTCCTCCCAGTCAAAGACGATAATATCGTCGATATACCTCATAACAGAACCAGTTCGCACCTTAACATATTGGACAAATAAAGCATCGTAGTAGTGTAGATACAGATTAGCAAGAACACTTGAGTAAGTAGAACCCATGGGCATGCCCTTTGTCTGCAAACAGATACAAGGACCCATGCAAATATAGTTATTATACAAACATAGGATCTTAAGTTGATTCCATGATACTTTGTCCTCTTTTACTTCTGTCATTTTAGGGCCATGTATCTGTGTCAAAATCTGATATTTCTACTTTTTGATATTTCGTGTTTCATGTTTTGTATTAACATGGTTTCGGGCACTAGTCCTTTTATTACCGTTATTACTGTTTTTAGGTTATTTTGACATGTATGTCCTGCTGGCTTGAGTATTAATTGCTTGGTTTCAATCTGGTTTTTGAGTGGGTGTGTTTTCTTTATATATATAGTATATATGATTCGGTTCTGTTGTTGTTTGCGTCAAAGAGTTGTTTGTGTCAAAATTCCTCCAAGAACAATGGTGGATAGAATCGGGAAGTATCGATTTCCAAGGAAACCGTATTAGTTCCGGTGTGTTATCGTTACACACCCTATCCCCGAAAGAATGAATGAAAATGCTTTCTGTGAACCTGAGGTATGATCTGAAACCTTTCGGATCGTAAAATACGATCGAACATCAGATGTTTCAATTGCTGGTAATACACATTATATACGTATATATACAACAGAAACCACCTTTGACATAATTGGTGTGATCGCTGGGAGGAGTCAACGTAAATCCAAATTTTTATTGGGTACTGTTGTCGTTGGCGTCGAAGAGTTGTTTGTGTCAAAATTCCTCCGGGAGCAATAGTGGGAAGAATCGGGAAGTACCGATTTCCAAGGAAGCTGTGTTAATTCCGGTGTGTTACCGTTACACACCCTACCCCCGAAAGAATGAATGAAAATGCTTTCTGTGAACCTTAGGTATGATTTGGACATTGGAACTTTCAGAACAGAAACATGGTCCCAAACGGGAGCATGGGAACCTTGGCTGACTAAACGTGATGTCGCAGTCGAATTTGCTTTCATTTTTCTATCAAACTTATGTTCAGCAAACCTAGTCCTTAGAGTCCGAAACGTAGATCCTATGTAGACTTTTTCTGATTCCGTGGGCAGCGCAGGCTCCAAAGGTATCATGTATACTCCATGCTTATGTGTTATGTCTACTGAATCACGATTGCTCTAAATGGAAGACAGCAAGTTAATAGTTCTTTCCCCAAAGCCAATGATATGTCTTTTACAAATCATTTTAAGGGTAAACGTTATCCTAGAGTCATACATGACTGATCCTATATATTTCTTTGGTCGCTTATTGACTGGTTGCAATGTAGAAAGATTGTTCGTCTGTAATCTACCATGCAGTCCATACACGATCTGTCCAGTACATCCATGTTCAGTATATCACTGCGATGCCACGGTTAGTCAGCCAGGGTTCCTATGCTCCCGTTTGCTGTCATGTTTCTGTTCTGAACTTTCCAATGTCCAGATCATACCTCAGGTTCACAGAAAGCATTTTCATTCATTCTTTTGGGGATAATGTGTGTAACGGTAACACACCGGAACTAATACCGCTTCCTTGGAAATTGGGACTTCCCGATTCTTCCCACCATTGTTCCCGGAGGAATTTTGACACAAACAACTCTTTGACTCCAACGACAACAGTACCCAATCAAATTTTGGATTTACGTTGACTCCTCTCAGCGATCACACCAATTACGTCGAGGGCGGTTCCTGTTGTATATATACGTATATATTGTTTGTGTATTACCAGCAATTGACCCGGGTACTGGCCCCAAGATAATAAATAAGGGCGTCTTCCTCTTCCTTTCTACTTCGCTTCCGTGTCACTTTCCTATCGGGCACTCTAACCCAAATCTCCTACCTTCCTATTTCTAAGGGTTGTTTAAGACCTGGAGTCAGACACTCCCTTCCTAAAATCCTCTACATTTGATCATTTTGATCATTTACCAGCAATTGAAACATCTGATGATCGATCGTATTTTACGATCCGAAAGGTCTTATGTAAGGTTTCATTTAGATCCAGTAAAGGTTTTATAGGATTTTACCCTTATTTTTAATAGTGCACAGACGGCAGTCTTTTGAGTAGTATTGATTGAATGGCACGAATGGTTTTTTAGACAACTTTTCTTCCACTCTTCTTTACTTCGTTTTTTGTCTTGAACTGCTGTTGCCCTATACTTGTTAAGACGCATCTTTTCCTAAAGGTTTCATGTCTTGTTTTATATCCCTGTTTTTGCTAACCTTAGTTATGACTCCTACATTGGGGTATCTCTTAGGCACGCACACCTGTGGTGCACACGAACTTTCCTTCTCAACCACAATTTACGCGGTCAAACTTAGAGATAAAGATCTAAATATCTCTAGCTAGCAAATATGGACTTAAGCATACATACTTTTACAAACTATTCATACGAAGTGTGTTCCTTATTTTATAATAATATTCAACAAGAAATTACAAAACGTAAATTTGGGAATTTTCTCAACATGATTTCATTTTTCATTTTAAATATTCATCTCATTTAATTCCATGATGCGGATAGTTTTCAAGAAATTTAACGACACAGCTCAATCCAGTGCCCGTTTATTCGAAATTTATCTTATTCATGACTTCCGGCTCAAGAAGAAGTGCAGAAAAGATTGGACTTGTGTGCTTACGTCTCCAATACAAGATGCAGCTGGAGCGCAGAACGCGATCAAGAAGAGACGTCTACTTTGGTTTGGCATCTGTAAAAGCGCCATGCTCGGAAACTTAATGCTTATTTATATAATACTCATAATCTTGACACTATATAGCTTATGTTTTCAGATAAATCTTGATATGGATAAAATTCTGATTTCGTTTTGTATGCGTTCATATTTCAATTCTTTACGCAGGTCACATACAAAGCCGTTACTTTTAGATGCTAAAAAACTCTCATTGCATGCGACCGCTGCGCGGTTAGTTTGAACAAATTTACTAAATTACCCGCCATAATTTTGGACGGATTTGAATATTAAAAATGACTTGATAATTGTCAATGGATCTTAGAGCATTTTAATTTTTGCAGTTTCTAATTGAGGCCATGGAGCTTTGAATTAAATTTCATCTAAGAATGTTATTTGTATACTTGGATCAACAAGGAATATGAGTGAGTTAAACAACAGTTGTTCATAAAAAAAAAAATAGCTGGAGAGGAGGATAAGATCTCTTTACAAAATTCGAAAGGAAATTATCGCAGTGTTTCGCAAAGTGGTGAGAAACTCAAATTTACAGCTTGACTTAAGGCTGTATTAATGATTCCATGTGTTTTCAACTTGATATTTACTCATTTGCTGATAACGCTACTTAGCGCTGCGATGGGACACGTTTGTTTCGACTAATGCAGTGAAAGTCTGATGTCTCAGATAAGCTTCAGATTCTTGGATTTCATTGTCCTGGGTGCAGTAATGGTTAGCATACTCGAGCGCAAATCGGGAGATTCGGATTCGATTCCCGTTCCAGGACGATAAAATTTTATGGTTTCTGCGGTTACGTTACATTGAAGAAAAGCCTGGTTTATGTCAGTACTAAAATTTATTGCTACCCTGCATCCTTTCGCATATCAAAAAGTGTTTCAAAAGTTGTTAAATTTTGTCTTTTATAAAAAAAAGTTTTAAGTGCTTAAAACGTAATTTTTTTTTTAGGTCATACTTCATTTTGAAACTCCTTTGAAAAAGCATTTTCTTTTCTTTTGCTTATGTCTTTCTTGATTGCACACATTCATTGTTCTTAGTTTAATGACCTACTTAGCATAGGTTTTTTTAACACTTTGCCAAATTGTGAGTCAACAAATACAAACTTTCGCACTTTGGGGGAATGCGGAAAAACGCAATTCACTCTCCTCACGTCGCGTCCCAAAGTAGTGGGAGTTCAGCGTAACGAATGGGTTCTTTCTGTGGTGAATACAAGGAAAAAGGTTTTCCACTGAAGAGCATAACTGTTGTACAGACTGCAAGACTCTAGCGTCCCGTAGCTAGTTGTGCTACATTACAAGGATGATGAGAAATTCCGGTCCAGTTGCTCTCATCTTTGGTGAAACACACGCGGTCCCGATTAGCCTTTTTTTTTCTTCCTTTTTTCTAGTTGTTCGGAAAGGATAATTGCAGTCGCAAAAAATAAATTATTAGCGAAAGCAGAAATTGCACCATCGTGGCAAGCAAGCATGTAGTAATATTTTTAAAGAATGAATAGCAAGGAAAACAATCTCTTACATATACTGTCTCTCAGGATTTGAGGAGATTAAAATAAGTCGTGTACAACAGTAAAAGTTCAAGAAAATTCTACATCAGTTTCTCGAATAGTTGCACCTGTTCATAATAGAACGTCTTATGAACGAGCTACATCTATCAGATGATATGTTTAACCACGGAAGATATTCACCATTGAGCCATTACATTATGATTACCTACCTAATAAGATGTAGGACCCCTTTAGCCCGCAAAACGGCAGCCACTCGGCGAAACATCAATTCGATGAGCTAGCGATAGGTATCCTGCGGTATCAGGTACCACAATGTCAACAGCAGGTCCTCCAGTTCCCGTACATTTCGGGGTGGTGGTGATTTAGCGCGAACCCACTTTTCCAAGTAGAACCACAAATGTTTGACTGGGCTCTATGTCAAGTGAATTTGGAGGCCATGGAATTAACAGAAATTCGCCAGCATGTTCCTCCAACCACTCCTTGACGATTCTGGCAGTGTGGTAATAGGTATCATCAGCAGGGAACACAGTTGCCATAAGTGGGTGAACTTGGTCCACAACCATGTTCAGATACCTAACAGCTGTCAGTGATTGTGCTATTGGGGTAATTAAGTGTCTCACAAAAACATCGCTCACAACATAACACTGCCGCCGCCATCATGTTTCCGCCCAACAAAGCATGCAGGTGTTATAGCCTTCGTCGGTAATCGGCATATCCGCTCCCAGCCGTCTACGTGATGAACCAGGAATCTTGATTCTTCAGACCAAGCCACTTTTTTTCCAATCATTCACGGTCCAATCTTGATGATCTTGGGCCCATTTCATGCGTTGTTGGCGATGACGTGTAGTGAGCATGGGGACCCGGCTGGGTCTTCGGCTACACAGGCCCATACGCAGAAGGCTACGATGAACTGTGTGTTGTGACACATGGCCCTGATTACCACTGTTGTAGCTGCGGGTGATTTGTCGCACTGTGGCCCTGCGGTCGCTGTGAACAATGCGCGACAGTCTTTGCTCCCCTCTGGCATCAGTGAGCTGCGGACGACACACGGCTGGACGACAGTTGGTCGTTTGGCCATCTGTGCACCACTTTTCATACGTACACTTTTCATACGTATTCACTACAGCGACACGTGAACAAGCCACAAGCCGCGCCGTTTCCTATATTGCAGTTCCGAGGCGCCGTGCTATCACAATTTGTCCTTTATCAAACTCCGATAAATAGGCAGCTTTTCCCATTCTGTCTCCGAACATTCTACTAACCAAAAGCCGGTCCTCGTGTTATACCCTGCTGGACAATTGCTAAGGACGGATCATAAACGGCATAAAAAAGTAAGTGTGGTTGGATGCCAAGGGAAATAAAATAATGTCAGAATGCCAGGACATTACAAGAAAGACAATTTATTGTGCTCTGAAATCCAGAAGGCTTTGGAACGTGTTCAAGGGACAAACAGGCCATTTTGTGCAGAATACGTAAACGTGAAAAAAATGCAATTACCGTCCGCAGGCGTTCCGGCGTAAGATGTCAATACGGGATATGGCCACCATGGATGGCGATGCAAGATTCCACACGTCGTGTCATGCTTTGCACAACATTATCAAGCAGCTGTTGGGGTAATTTATCCCATTCCTCTGTCAGTGCACGGATGAGGGTGTCCTTGTTTATTGGAGGGCATTGGCGACCAGCAAGACTCCTCCCCAAAGCATCCCACACATTTCCAATAGGATTCAGATCTGGAGAACGTGATGGCCATACGAGGCGTTGAATATCCTCGCTCTCAAGACACTCCTGGACAGCGACTGTTCGATGACATGTTGCGTTGTCGTCCATGAAAATGAATCTATCACCGACAGCACCACGGAACATGCGAACATGAGGTAGCAGAACATCATTAATGTATCGTTGGCCAGTCATAGTCCCAGTTGGAAGTACATAGAGGGACGTACGGCCATTGATCATGATGCCAGCCCATACCATGACACTACATGTCGGATATCGGTCCCTTTTCTGTATGTCTGCTGGACAATATGCAGTACCACTATCACGCCAGATCAGTTGTTGTCTACAATCAGACGATAGACTGTATCTACTCTCATCTGTGAAGAGGACAGCAGACCAGTCGTTATCAGTCCAATTGCGATGTTGATGGCACCATTGCAAACGGGCGGTACAGTGACGTCTGGACAATGGGGTGCACACAACAGGACGGCGGGCGTATAGTCCTCCTTCATGCAAACGTCTTGCGACAGTTTTTCGGGAGATCCGCTTGCCAGTAGCAGCCATAAACTGATTTGCTACCTCACTACCTGTGCTGCCCCGGTGTCTTTTTGTTGATAGCACTATGTACCGATCTTCTGCAGGTGTCGTACTGCGAACACGACCTCCCCCGTGACGTATGCCACACTCTCCATTTGTTTGAAATGATTTCCAAAGCCTTGAAACAGCACTGTGGCTGACGTCGAACTCCCTGGCAACATCTGTTATTTTTCGCCCTTCTTCAATCTTGCCAATAATACGGCCACGCGTAAAATCATCTAGGTGATGTCGGGAAGACATACTGAAAATTGCAAGTTCGTCAATTGATTCTTTCCCTTTCAACTTTGCGTTTGAACAACAACGGTCAATACGCGTCAAATCCTTTATATCTCTTATGAGCGCTAATCCTTTATATCTCTTATGAGCGTCACGAACAAGTTCGGCAATCCAAAATTTGCATACGCACAACACGTCTTACTGTATCCCGCACTTATGCTAATTTCCACATTTTCCTGCCTTCCATTTTATGGTTGCTATCGTTGCTATTGTCATCCGTCCTTAGCAATTGTCCGGCAGTGTATGTATATTGCCCTGCTCGCTGTTCGGTGTCCAGGCGCGCTCATTTCTCTAGGCTCATAATGTAATAGCTCATCGGTGTATATTCGCTGCTGGGAAATGCGATTTTTCACGGTTTTATTAGTAGACCATGCCACTCTCCGTAGCAGAGTGTCTGCCTTTTAAAAGGATTCCAAAACGCAAGCGTGCCGAGCACGGTTTGCAAACGCTAATTTTGGACTATTAATTTTGTTTGAAAGAAAAACTGTGTTTAATGAAAACAATTGGTCTTCTCATAAGAGAAAAATTATTTTTAGACTGAAGAAATTGTCAGAGTCATACCTACAAGTATGTCCTTTTATTTCGAAATTGAAAAAATCGTAAGTAAAAATCAGTAGCGTATTTCATTTATATATAGTCAGTATATACGTAGTTCCTCATTGCAAAATCCTGAGGTAATCCATAGTTTTACAACACCCAGCTTGTGTGTGGAAAACAAATTTCAACATTGAAATCTTATGCATGTATCGATGTTACTGGAAGAAAGTGATTTAAGATCACAGTAGAAATGAGCAAAACACTGGCCTATTTCCATAAAACACAGAATCTACTTCAGGAGGGTGTTGCTCGACTGGGAATGGATCTGACCACTGAGCGGGCGGTGTATTGCTGCTCATACCACTTAAGTTGTTTATGGTAACAACGTTCAGAATTTTACTGCAATGACATTTTATTCTGCTATATCATACTTTCCAGGTATTGAGGAAGAATGGTAGGAAAACGGATTACATACCAGATATGTCGGCAAACGGTATGTGCAGATAGTGAGAATCATAGGTACTGCGGTATGTGCCAGCCGCACACGATACCATGAGAGTGTATTAGTGCATCAAGAGTGGTCCGGTATCATTTTGATGGCCCAAGCTTTGGTAAGTCTCCCATATGAATGACATGTCTTTTGATATTACATCATATGAGATAGGACCTGGGCTCGTCGCTTAATGGCACAGGTTTTCATTCGATCTACAGTGACTTCAAACTCTACACTGCACCAGCCGACTAGTCAAGTACTGTGGCAGTAGTTGTAGGTATTAGGTAATTTACTCGTCTGAAATCAGTGTTATATAAACGGCGACGAATTGTTCAGGTGAACACATCTGTACCACTAACTGTATGAAGGTATACTCCGCGATGATTTGCTGCAATTAAACGTTTCCATAACTTCACACACCAGTGTTGTTTACTATGTTGCCTTGTGTGTCATTGCTTGAATGCTGCGTGATTTGATGTGCCATAAACCTTAAGAAACCGATACAGTTTTTTAGTTTCAACATCGTGCTACGTTTCCAGCCCTAACTTTCTTAGATGTTACAACTTTATGTAATTAGACGATTCTTGCATGCTTTTGTGATCGCATCAAGTTGTCGTACCTTAAGTGTACCTGTTTCCCCCGCAGTCATGAAACTACTAGAAAACGTCCGGGAGTCCAATGGCCAGTATGGCTAGCCGATCTTTTTCATCAACAGTTATGCACGTGACGGTTTGCTATAAACTGCAAGAAGTGGGATATCTCGGCCAAAACTGAGCTTGATGCTGCTTGAATGAATCCAATTACACTGAAGAGCAATTGAATTAGAGATACCTGTCTAGTAACACGTAGCACCACCTTTTATCCTCATAACGGCGGCGATTCGCCTCGGCATGGACTCGACAAGACACCGGAAGCGTTGGGAAGCCATACGGATCCACGACCTCTGAACAAACTCCCACAGTTCCCGAAGATTTGATGGAGGGGGTCGGAGCCTCTAACATTTCTCTCGATGGCATCCCAGATGCGCTCGAGGGGATTGAGGTCAGGTGACCTAGCTGGCCAAGGAAGCGAGGTCACATCAGTGAAGTATTCATCCAACCATTCGGATACACTTCGGGAGCGATGGCACGGTGCATTATCTTGTTGCAGGATGAGGTTCCCAGTGGGATGTTGAAGACGCACAAACGGGAGCAAATGGTCGTCCAGGATATCCCGGTAACGTTGACCTGTGAGGGACGATGTCACACGAACCAGTGGTTCCATTTCAGTCCACGTAAACAGTCCCCTGACGAGAATGCCACCCCCACCAGCTTGAAGAGTACCCTGCTGGTAAGAAGGATCCATCGCTTTATGTAGTTTGCGCCGCACTCGTATCCTGCCATCCGCATGTACCAACGTGAATCTCGACTCATCAGTCCAGGCATCATTTTTCCACATGTCTATGGCGATGTTCCCGCACCCATGCTAATCTCTTCACCCTGTGATATGCGGACAGCAGCGGTACCCTCGTGGGACGATGTCTTCTGTACCCCATAGCGAGGAGATGGTTCTGGATGGTGTGGCTTCTTACACGTTTTTGTGCACCAGCGTTAAATTGCTGAGTGATTTCTTGCAGTGTGGCCCGTCTATACGCTGTTACAATGCGAGCTAGCCGACGATAACCCCGCTCATCCACACGCTGTTGTCAACGGCAGTTGGCCCTTGCAGGGATGGTTTTACCGGATTCGATGAACTCACGGTGCACCCGTGACACAGTGACTCGTGAAAATCCCAGTGCCTGCACACTTCCGAGATGGAGTGACCCATTCGTTGGACCCCGAAAATTTTCCCACGATCAAATGCGCTTAGATCCTTCGTCTTACCCATACTGCCTCCGACTCTTACTGATTCCCGTCGCATCACTCCTTATATTGTCAGATAGCTGCATACGTCATGTCGTTTCCGTTTACAGTGCCGCCCACAGCGCCACATTTGCATAACGCCAGCTGTCTCTAATTCAATTGCTCTTCAGTGTATATTGAGTTGGAAAGAAAGTAATGTCCGATGACGAGGTACCCGAAGTCGCAGCCCTGGCAACTGTGCACATTGACCACGGAGATTGCTCAACACACCGGCGTTACGTCAGCAGGTAGGTGGCTCAAATTAGTGGCAGTTAGCCATCTGAAGGCGAAGAGTGTAAGCGCCAGCCAACATGGAAGTGGACAAGGCGCACATCCGCCATTGCATGCTGTATGATTTTCGTCCCAATGCCATATCACATAGTCAGAGCTGTTGTTGGTTCGAACGGTTTCGAGAGGGAAAGTTTGACCTGTCTGACCGTCTCAAAGCCAAAAGACCCGCAACTGTGGATATTGAACTGCTAAAATCCTTAGTAAAGAGCGACCCACGTGTGACCACGAGGTAGTTGACCGAACAGCTGGGGACTACGCACACGAGCGTTAACACGCACCTGCGTCAACCTGGGAAGGTGCACAAGAGGGGAGTCTGGGTACCCCTACAACTCACAGTTGAGCAAAAAGCAAATCGCATGAGTCCATGCGTTTCCCTGTTTGCACGTGACCACGTTGAACCGCTCTTGGACCGCATTGTGACAGGTTACAAGAAATGGATCCTGTATGAATATATTAGCGCCCGTAGACAGTGGTTGGACCCAAAACAGAAGCCCATACTGACTTCCAAAGCTAGCTTACACCCACCTAAGGTCCTGCTGTCTGTTTTGTGGGATATGCGGACTGTCGTGTTTTTTAAGCTGCTGGCGTACTACAACACTATCACTGCCAATGTGTACTGCTGTGAACTCGACGATCTGCCCGTAGCGCTCACATCTAAATGACCAGCACTGCTAAACAGCAAGGGTGTCCTCCTACAGCAGGATGGAGCTAGACCTCACCAAAGAATATCTAACGCTTAAAGAAGGTCAACTCTCATTCAGATAACGCCAAACAGGCGGCAACAGCGCCACCACATCTTAAGAGATAATATGCTCTGCGGGAAAGTTAACATTCAGGAGCAAAGCACGTTAGGTGGGACTACGGCAGTGAAGCTTTTCTTTGATCCACGATGGTTTCCATCGATCTGATGACTATTTGCTTAGAGCAGTTTTTTTGTTGTTGTTGTTGCTGTTTTTTGATATCCCGTCCATCCCTTATTTTGGTGAGAAAAATATTCAATAACATTAGTATTACTATTTAAATTAAATTTCAGCAAATATTACAGTTAGGCCTAAGGATCCGTACAAAATGCAGACATTCCCTAGTATTTGGCATTACTGAAAATATTTCTGAAAAAATTGAAGAAATATTTGGCGTAACAAAACTAACATATAAGTGATTATGCTACCGAGAAGGTTACAATCACGTGCTCTGAGTCTGAGTAGCTCGGCTGACGGCTGACTATTCTTTACCCAAAGAATTGAAGTCAACAGAAATACACATGCGCAGTCTGCTCCGGCATCAACCGATCAGCCTGTATGTTGGCTTCTGTGCACTGTATGTTTTCCCTGAAGATACGGCTGCGCTAGGTACGTCTCGCGGGGCCTTAACTTCTTCTCGTTAGATATTCTTTGACCTCACACAGCACGGGTGACCTGTCACCAGATCAGGGACCTGGGCTAGGAATTAGTGCCGTGCCCAGCCTATTCCTCGAACATTGCTTCAAGCTACTATCACCTTTTCCGGTTGTTTCAGAATTTCCTGGACAGGCAACGGTTCACCAACAAGGACATGTCGGACGCGCACTTGCTCACTTCTTTGCGTCCAAGCCGTCACAACTCTACAAGGACGATATCCAACAGCTGCTCAGGCGATGGGAGTAGGTCGTGGCAAATGATGGCGACAACATTTTGAACTGATTTGTTCTTCTATATACGACAATTAGCACTTTTGTGTTGCGTTGCATTTGTAGACATTGCTTTCCAACCCAATACTTCTTCTTGACCCTAAAATTTTGCGTTCACATGCGCATTCACCATAAAAATATTATAAATGCGTCATTAATACGCACTTTGTGATGCTAAAATTGCAACATCTAGAAGCAGTAAGGAAATTCAACAGAAACTTAGGAGCAAGCGTATTTTGGAGCTGAAGAACACATAAGCCACTCGTAGTCCACCACGTACGCCTGGTCTTGCGTAGCGGCCTGTATCAGCCCAGTACCTCCTCTGACAGTCCGCAAGAAATGGTTCGTCATGTGTTCGTGGACTTCTGGTCGACGTGACCGTTTTGTTGATAGAAGCTATAGCGTGGCTGGAGGTGCGATGAATACCTATTATATTTGAAATAAGTCGGCCTTTCCGTGATTTGTAGTGGTCCGACGTACATCAGTGCGAGCTCGTTGTACGTGTATGACTTTTACAGCGACTACGCTCTTGCAGAACATTATCTTCTGGTGAGTTGTAAGCCATCTCCTCTGAGAAAGCAGTGAGCCAATCTCTCGAGGCTACTGCTGGCTGATTCTGTCAGTCCACACGTGTTGACTGTCCCCGAAAGTCGCCTCTCTTTTTGAAACACCGTGTACTTCGTTTTAGTGACCCAGGGGGTAGTCTTCTGGAGTAATATCGGTGCTCTTACTCCCTGCAGCATACCAAATAACAGTATATAACAGTATTGTACTGCTTTTGTACGGATTGTTCTTAATTCGCCAGTAAGTGTAGTAAGCCTCCAACTCAGATAATATTGGAGAAGTTTCACAGTCCTAGTCCTCTTCACCTGAAGGCAATTGCTCTCTCATCTGCATATATCATAAACTAACCCTGAATCGGTTTGGCTAGGTCATGCAGGTAAACAAGATATAGCGTCTGTCCAAGATGTAAGATCTGGGGAATCCAGCCCAGATATCCTTTTTATTAATTCGGAGTTTAATTACTCCCGAGCAACTCGATACGCTCTAAGAAGCCACCAGTCCCTAATTTAGGACTATATGTCCAGGGAAAGGAACAGAGCCTGTGGGGTAAGACAAACACACCACCCATACCTCACCTGGGATTCGAGCCCAGTCCCATCTTGAGAAATGGTCAGAAGCCAGAGTTTAGACCACTGAGCTACAGGGAAGGCCAGATATCCTATGCAGGATATAATTCACTGTAAATTTTAACAAATGATTTTCTGTCCAGTGATGCCCATATGAGTAGCCTTAAGGGGGCTAAGAAAAATCTGTACTTCCTTCAAGGCTGTCAAACATTTTAGTAAATGTACAAGATACTAAAATACAACAAAAATAATTGATACAATCAATCATTAACATCTTATTATTTTTAAAAATACTTTAAAAAAGATTTTGTCTATTTTAGTGTTTTAAATTTATCAAAATTTGCTATACCAATGGAGGGGGGGGCTCTACCCCTCCCCCCGATATGGGCGCACTTGTTTCTGTCACTATAAGGTAGAATCTTATGAGTTCCAAGAGAAGATGTGGGTCAATCGTATTCGACACACGTCGAGGTCATGCAGCTAAATTTCCACACTGAGTCGAATGCCTTATAAAAGTTTAGTAAGATTGCTCAGAGCTACTCGCCTTTTTCTCTCCCTTCAGAGTTGATTCGACTAACTTCAGCAGCTGGCGGCATGTGGCGTTCTTATTTCTGAAACCGCCATATTGAGACAGAACTACAGCAACCAACTGAAGGACAGCTTTTCACGTCCCTTGCTGAGAATGGGTAGGAGCGGAAATGGGCTGATATTCTGTGGTAAAGTCTGATTGGTTCCTGGCTGAGGCAACACCACTAACACTACTTTCTACCATGAGCCAAGGATATATTTCATACGGAGAGTTCTATAGAAACTTTCGTCCAGTAAGTCTGCAGCAACTTCAGTGCCTTCTCTTCCGAGGCTTTCCTCATCTTTAGCCGTTTGATACTACTACTACTTCAACAGCACTAACATGCAACGTTGCTCATGACTGGGACAACAAAATCGTATTCAACACATCTTCTTTAACACTGCTAGCATGTGAGGTTTGTCAACACCTTCTTGAATACACTGACCCTCCAGAGACACAGCAATCTCACAAGGAAACGATCGTTCGCCTTAGTGCCATCCGCATACACAGTACTTTGTGCGCTCGATATGAATACAATGACAACCCTGTTGTCTTTGATCTTCTTAAGGATGACCCACCCGTTATCCGTCCTTCGAGACCATTCTCACAAAATTTGCATGTTCCACGTCACCTCTCGGAATGCTGTTATGTAGACTGAAGAGCAATTGAATTAGAGATACCTGTCTAGTAACGTGTAGCACCACCTTTCGCCTTGATTACGGTGGCCATTCGTCTCGGCATGGACTCGACAAGGCACCGGAAGCGTTGGGAAGCCATACGGATCCACGACCTCTGAACAAGTTCCCACAGTTCACGAAGATTTGATGGAGGGGGGTCAGAGCCTCGAACATCTCTATCGATGATATCCAAAATGCGCTCGATGCGATTGAGGTCAGGGGACCTAGCTGGCCAAGGAAGCGAGGTCACATCAGTGAAGTATTCATCCAACCATTCGGATAAAATTCGGGAGCGATGGCACGGTGCATTGTTTGTTGCAGGATGAGGTTCCCAGTGGGATGTTGAAGACGCACAAACGGGAGCAAATGGTCGTCCAGGATATCCCGGTAACGTTGACCTGTGAGGGACGATGTCACACGTACAAGGGGTCCCATTTCAGTCCATGTAAGCAGTCCCACACAAGAATACCACCCCCACCAGCTTGAAGAGTACCCTTCTGGCAAGAACGATCCACCGCTTCATGTGGTTTGCGCCGTACTCGTATCCTGCCATCCGCATGTACCAACGTGAATCTCGACTCATCAGTCCAGGCATCATTTTTCCACATGTCTAAGGTCCATTGGCGATGTTCCCGCGCCCATGTTAATCTTTGCACCCTGTGATGTGCGGTCAGCAGCGGTACTCTCGTGGGACGATGGCTTCTGTACCCCATAGCGAGGAGATGGTTCTGGATGGTGTGGCTGCTTACACGTTTTTGTACACCAGCGTTAAATTGCCGAGTGATTTCTAGCACTTCCGCCCGTCTATCCGCTGTTACAATGCGAGCTAGCCTACGATGACCCCGCTCATCCACACGCTGTTGTCCACGGCAGTTTGCCCTTGCAGGGATGGTTTTACCGGATTCGATGTACTCACGATGTAGCCGTGACACAGTGGCTCGTGAAAATCCCAGTGCCTGCACGACTTCCGAGATGGAGTGACGCATTCGTCGGGCCCCGACAATTTGCCCACGATTAAATGCGCTTAGATCCTTCCTCTTACCCATACTGCGTCCGACTCTTACTGATTCCCGTCGCATCACTCCTTATATTGTCGGATCGCTGCATACGTCAAGTCGTTTCCGTTTACAGGGCCGCCCACAGCGCCACATTTGCAAAACGCCAGCTGTCTCTAATTCAATTGCTCTTCAGTGTATATCAGTTCGGACAAAGCCCGTGATATGTCCTATAAAAAATTATTCGTTGATTATTTGAGGCCTTGTTTTATCTACATGATAATCTGTTCTATTGCCTCGTTAATATTGGATTTGTAGTCAATTTCCGTATCTAGCGCATTCGTCTAAGCAATTTTTCTTGAAACAACTGCCAATTGATTACGTGTCTAGGTAAGCTCACTGCTGAAATGCCTTCAAGCTTCAGTATGACTGGGTCATGATCGGAGCCAGTACAAAGATCATTGAAACCTGGAAGAAGTGCCTCGTGGGGACATCAAAATGAATGACATCGGCACTCTCCCTGCAGAGTGGTGCTGTGCTAGATAATCGGAAACAGCCAAACTGCGCTACCTACCAACATATTGTGCCAAGTGCTCCTCCTACACTGTTAGCAGATCTGCTCTTCCATAATCCAGTAACTCCTGCAACAGTAGAGTTGTTTTACCCCAAGTGTACCTCATGAGCACTGGAAGATGCAGTTTTCCCTGGGTTGTTGCACAGCGAAACTAATTTGGCCAGGCCCGTGGTTGTTCTAAGCTTCACAGCTAGTGATTTATTCTAATGGGATATCCGCTATCTCACTAGGCGAACACTAGCTCCTGAACTAATGCTGTTTGTCACAGCCACTAATACACTGTAAGAGAATGGATGGGTAACCGTCTCCTGTCGCACAAGGCTAACAGTCCTGAGCTAATATTGTTTGCAAATTGGTTTATGTCCTTTAGAAACGCCTGGTATTTCCCAACGCGGAGCTTCGGAACTCGAGCTGTAGGAGGGGGGGGGGGTCAAAAACACCCGCCGGGTCAAAAAAGAAGTATTAAAATTACGATCGGTTAAAAGCATCGTAATCGCACCAGCCAGCACTGGTAAAGGCAATAACAATAAAATAGCCGTAATCAACACAGATCACACAAATAAATAAACGAGCAATGATCTTTCAGGAAACTTGCAATCTCAATAAATTGAAATCTAATACCATTCGGATTTCAAATCACTGTTTTGATCTCGTCCATAATGAGGAAGATCACATCGCACATATGGACGAGATCAAAATGAGGAAAGTCAGATCCCCATTAATGAGAAGAAATAGACCCCTCAGGCTTAAGGCATCAAACAGGCTACCGACATCCTCTTGAGAGCGGCGGAATCAGTCTTCCCCACAAGCTCTAAAAGAAGTTTTTGATCCTAGGACCATGAAGCTATCGGGACAGAAACCTTAACTACGCAGGCAGCTGACTTTTCATGAGTAGCCGTGGGAGCAGCTGCAGCAGATGGTCGGGCAGCTTCTGTGTTTCTCTCCTCGAGCCAGTAGCAGATGGTTAAGAATAGTTCTCCTTCAGCTCTATTCTTGGTTAGGCTTTATCCTGTTTCTTGGATTTGCCTGTTCAGCAGGCCTTGGCTACGGTTCTGCTCTTGCTCTTGGTGGACTGACTTTTGCAGCTGTCGCGAATGTTCCCCAATGCAGTTAATACGGTGGTGATGTGCTTTTTTTTTTTTGGTATTACAATTTCAGTGTCACACCGTGAAAACTGTGAACATATGAATGCCGTTGGGGAGTACAAAAGTTTAAGAGGGCTGGAAAATACTGAGCAGAATTATCACGTTGTTATTGAAGCCACTCTATACACCCAAGAGCGATTTTTATTATTTTACAGCACGCGAGTTGGAAACGAACGTTGTTCTACAAAAGATTACTCTTTTGATTTCCTTTTTGTAAAGTCACTCATGCACATAAAAAAAAAAAAAGAACACCTAAAAGGAGTCGAGCTACGACTTTGATTTTTACATGACATGTTCATTAGACAATACAGAACAAATCGACGTCATACGTACCAGGTGCGTTGATGTAGCTAATAACTAGTGTGGCCACCTCTGTCTTGTATCAACTGCTGTACCTGCTGCAGCATCCAAACAAATATTGTTTGAATGTTGTCCTGTGGAATAGTCATCCAGGCTGTATTGACCAGCGTCCAAAGTTTATCAAGAGCTGCTGGCGAACGGTTGTACGCTGCCCCTGTCATTTGAGCATGTCCCACAGATTTTCTATGAGTGATAAATCCGGCAATCTAGCCAGCCATGGCAGAAGTGGAACGTTGTTATCTCTGAAAGAAGAAAGCACGTGTTGCTGCTGCAACATGCAGTGTGGCATAGTCGTGCTGAAATATGGCCCAGGGAACGCCCAGCAGGCACGGAAGGGTTAACGGCCGTAGAATGTCATTGACGGTGCGAGCACTCGTTATGGTGATACGGACTCGCAGAAGAGGTAATCTGCTTCCGTACCCGATAGTTCTCGAAGCCATAATGCCTCGTGTTGGTGCGGTGTGCCTGGTGCGAGTACACTCTTCTCTAAAGAGAAGCGTGTTTCGTCCGAGAACACGATACTGTGCCATTCGCCACGCCATTCCCTTCGTTCGATGCACCATTGCAGATTGGCAATCTGTTGATGCGGTGTCAAGGTAGTCTCAGGATGGTCCGACGAGCCTGTGGTCCGAATTGTAATAACCGGCGACGTACTGTTGCAGCTGACGTGACAGAATACGTCACAGTCCGCCACTAATGCGCCATCGCCGTTAATGATGTAGAACGTCCCCTAAAGACATACTTACGAGATAACGGTTGTACCTCGTCGTTTTCTGTGTACGACGTCCAGAACCTCCTCTTTGTGTCCTACGCCCTTCTTTGTACCACTCCCTACACACTCTTGCGAGTACGGACACACTGCGCCCCACACGACTGGCAATCTCCCGGAGAGAAGCATTGCAGTTTCTCATGCCGATAGTGCGATCTCTGTAGAATTTTCTGATGTGACTGTGTGACTGTCTTACACAACGACGAGGAACCAGCCTCGTCGTTGTTTAAGACAGTCATACAGTCTGATGATGCCGAACCAGCCAAGCGGCCCTTATCACAGAAAAACGTTCGGTTTCTTGACTGTGACGTTTCGGTATCTGACTTCCCTAGATGCGGTACGCAGGCAACTATAACACTGAAGTGCTAATCATTTCTGTGATATTGCCTGATTAGCATACCCTGTAAAACTGAAAGTCGTCGCTCGATTCCTTTTAGATTTACTGTTGTTTTTTTCTTTTTTGTGAACATGAGTAGCCTATATATCTATCTCTTTACGATGCTTTGTAAAACAGCATTTTGGTAGTTTGCCTCCATTGTAAATACAGGAACATACGGGCCGTTTTTTACGATTTCCAACCGTAGATTGAAGAAGCGTATATGCTCCAGCTTTGTCCGTCCGTCTGTCGACATGATAACTCGCGTAAAAATGGTTCGATTTCAATGAAATTTTAGTATGTGGTAGGGGACCACCTGGGGACGAACCCTATTGAAAATGGACGAAATGGGGTCAAAGGTCACGGCATAGTAGTGGGACCCATTCCATTGCCCTTATGCGTCATAACTTGCGTAACTATGGTTCGATGACAATGAAATTTTAGTAAATTGCAGGGGACCACCTGTGAATGAAGCCTATTGAAAATGGGTGAAGTGGGGTCAAAGGTCAGGACACAGGAGCGGGATGCATTCCATTACCTTATGCGTCATAACGTGCGTAAAAATGGTTCGATTTCGATGAAATTTTAGTATGGTTCGATTTCGATAAAATTTTAGTATGTGGTAAAACCTGGGGACGAACCCTATTGAAAATGGACGAAATGGGATCAAAGGTCACGGCATAGGAATGGGATCCATTCCATTGACCTTATGCGTCATAACTTGCGTAAATATGGTTCGATGTCGATGAAATTTTAATATGTGGTAGTGGACCACCTGGGAACGAACCCTATTGAAAATGGGCGAAATGGGGTCAAAGGTCAGGACATAGGATCGGGATCCTTTCCATCGCCCTTATCCTATACTATTAAAGGAGCAATTCTTGTATGTATGTAAATTTTATTTTGAAAACGGCTCTAAGGATTTTGGATGAAAGTCGTTATCCTAACGTTTTCTCGTACTAGGAATCGATTTAGCTTGATCTCGACTTTAGAAAAATTCGTTTAATGCGTTAAATAACCACCCCGAATTACCCCGTTTTTACTCTCATGGCGTCGTCCCATTAATGGTGCCCATGCTTAGAAATCTTATGACGTCACAATCTCGCGATTGAGATGTTGGCGCGCGGTCACGCCATCTGTCTCATTACCTCACGCATTGTGTGTGGATCCTATTAAAGTTTTATGACGTCACACTCTTTCGAGAAGATGATCGCGATTCCCATCTGCCTCATTGCGTCACGCGTTGTGTGCGTATGTCCGTCAGCACGATAACTCGAGTAAAAATCGTTTGATTTCGATGAACTTTTAGTATGTGGAAGGGGAACCTGGGAAGGAACCCTATTGAAAGTGAACAAAATGGGGTCAAAGGTCAGGACATAGGAGCGGGATCCATGCCACTGCTCTTATGCGTCATAAACTCATAACTAGCGTAAAGGTTCGATTTCGATTAAATTTTAGTATGTGGTAGGGGACCACCTGGGGACAAACCCTATTGAAAATGGGCTAAATGGGATCAAAGGTCAGGACATAGGAGCTGAATCTCTTCCATCGCCATTATGCGTCATAACTTACGTAAAAATTCTTCGATTTGGATGAAATGTTAGTATGTTGTAGGGGCCTACCTGAGGACGAATCCTATTGAAATGCGCGAAGTGGGGTCAAAGGTTAGGACACAGGAGCGGGATCTATTCCATAGCCCTTATGCATCATAACTTACGTAAAAATGCTTCCATTGTGACAAAACTTTATAATGTTATTTCAGAGGTATACTGAACCGATTCTGTTGAATATAATCAAAATGGGATCAAAGGTCAGGGCACAGGACAGAGATTTATTCCACAGCCATTATCCTCATAACTTTAGTAATGATTTCTGGTATGTTGGAAAGCGTATTATAATCAATGCATTGCATGATTTTACTAACTTGTTGATTTACTTAAATGATATTTTTAGAATTGAGAAACGCACTGTTTCTCATAAATAATATTCCAAATGAAACTCACATCTGAAAACATATTTGTACCAGTGTTTCCAAGGAACTATCACTGCTTTGTCACGAATTGCAGAGGAAGAAAAGCTGAAACAAACTTGTTTAAAAAAATTTAATACCTTTTTTGTCTTTCAGTTTAGACACCTCTATGGAAAGATTTAAAAATCCGAATGTCACTGCAACGAGACACCTGAAATAAGAATTCAATCGTTTGCATGCATAAGGTGTTAAGGTCCACATTAAATTTCTGTTAAACGCGATACAGCCGTAATTGGTTTGCATTTCTAACAGCGAAAAGGAGATTAAATTATGGCTGTTGTTTCGCACAAAGCATTCACCAAGGTGGCAACAACGGATTATTAATAAATTTAAGGGGGGATTCTCATTTTTTACGCTAAAATTACCGCTTTTTTTGGAGTGTTTATTGATGAAACTATGCAATCAATTGATTCCAAAGTAGGTACATCTATTTATTATCGTTTCAGATATTTACAAAACAATAATTTTTAATAAGTTTCATGAAGAATCACGCCCGTAAATCCCCCTCTGCCATGACACTGCGCGAAAATCCGCGGTTGCTGGTTGGCATGATTTCTCCACTCCAGGTGGTCTGAAACAAAAAACTCGAAAGGCGTTTTACTCTATGCACAAGTAGTTATCGTTTGTTGAACCAGAAATATATATATATATATATTTGAGGAAATGGTGACTTGTCAAACTCAAATTGTCAATTTAGCTCAAAAAATTTACAATGTTTTTGCTATTAAAAAATATACATAACGTATCGCGTTTCTGGTTCATCAAACGATAAAACGATGTTTGCTGAACATGCAGTTTTACATTTGAAGTCAATTGGTCCAATAGTTTTTGAAATATCATGCCAGCCATTCGCAGAAAAGCTGTTTCGAGAAAAACGCATTTAAAGTTTCAAGTACAATTTACGGAAGCACATCGAGTACTTACAGTATTTTTCTGCTATTACAGAGCTGTACAGTGTTCTTTCCTCTGCTTCGTAGAACTCGTTTAGAGACATTTGCCCGCTTCTACGCCTTGTACGAGCCTCTTTTGTAGCCTCGAGGCTGCGTCTCGACGATCTCTGCAGACGCTGTTGGTCCCGCGCTTTGGCAAATATCTTCGTTTGCTCGCCAATAACAATTCTTATCATTGTCATCATTTTCAGGACGGCAGAAAAACCTTCATTAAAAATGCCTGCTTCTACATAAGCTGCCATTTCGATGGTTTTTGAGCCACAGTGAAGATGTTTGGGCGCGAACCCCAAGCAGTAGAATTGAAACTTTGGTTGTTGGTTTGAATGTCACCACCCAAACACCTTTTCAGCAACTCTGTTGATGACAATTCGTTGTAAATCGGCTTTATAGCATTTTCGACATCTTTATGAAGTGGAGGTTCGTGATTGAATTCGTCCAGAGTTATCTCAGCTTTGAAAATATTAGAGATACCAACCTCATAGCGTGTTGAAAGGCATTTAGCACAAAAACAGCCTGTATACGCAAAGGTGGACTCTACCAGATGCCAGAGGGTTTCCGGAGGTAATGACAGCCACGCCTGTTGCAACATTGTCCGCAACTCAGCCCGAGACTTTGGTTCAGGTCCATCGACCCGATGTTCCGCTCCACGTCATCTTAGAGGGATTAAAAAGGGTGTAAATCCGGGGACTTTGGGAGTTAATGGATGGTTCTAAACTCGATCCATGCCTGGATTGTTGCGGCCTGGTGGGTTGGCACATTGTTCTGCTGGAACAAACCATCGGGCGCAGGATGTGCGAAGGCCATAAAAGCGTGTAGGTACTCAGCCAGAACATGCTGGTGGCGGGCAGTGGTTACGAACCTCTCCAGACGCAATAAAGAAACATAATGTTTCCCATAAGAAGGCTCCCCAAACCATCACAGAGCCACCACCATTTTGAACAAACACGGCGGGCTGGGCAGTGGCCTCATGCTGTCGATGCCACACCCGCACCTTCCCGTCAACTCGAAACGGGATTCATCTGACTACAAAACGTGACGCCACTGTGAAGAGGTTCAGTTTTGATGTTCCCAACACTAGGTGAGGCGTAATTTTCGATGACGAACAGTCAATGGTAGCACACGAGTAGGGCGTCGGCTTCCACACCCCAGGGTACGCAGCGCGCGCTGTACCATTAGCTCGCTTAAGCTGTTTCGACGTACGACATTTAACCTGGATGTGATTTGCCTACGCCGTTGCCAAGCGTTCAGGCTGTACCAGCCTGGATAGTCTACGTCGACCCCGGTCATAAATGGCTTGTGGTCGACCACCACTTGCTCTCTGGGAGCTGGTAAGTCCGTCGATGGTATACTGGTGGTAAAACCCTTGACACGGTTGCCCTCCGGAACTCCAGGGTTCTTACCACTTGGGCGATATAACCTGTCTGTCTTGTGCCCACAATACGTCCACGATCAAAGCCTCTCAGATAACTACGTTTACCCAGGTTCATCGATTGCGATACACTGTTGTAAAGTCCTACTGTCCACCCATTTATCGTCTGCTTTCGGTTGGGGTTCTGTTCCAATCTGCATGGTGGATGCCCATGACAACTGCCCATCACCTCTAATCACTAATGTTTTGTCTACTGAGTGTATATTATAAACGCAGCTTAGTGCAGTGGCCTATGAATTTCATATCATCGAAACTACCCTAACCGAAGACGACGAACATCTTGAAAAGAATATAGACTATTTTTGTAAAGTTTAAGGGTGGTCATCATTGCATGCCCCCCCCTTTTTTTTTTATTACCTGCACACGGTTATACGTGCGTAGCTAATGATGCAGAAATAACACGATGATAGTAGAATTAAAAAAAGAAAAACAACAGAAGTATTCCTCTCCAGGGCCCGATCTAGGGGGGAGCGAAGGTGGGCAGCCGCCCGGGCGGCATTCTGGAGGAGGCGGCACGGCAATTCGAGCCGATCATAACTTTAACCAGGAGACGTTTTAGCAATGTTAAATCGCCAAGTAGAATAAAAAAAAAGCCGAAATTCATTATCATCATGTAAAAATTAGCTTCTACATCTACATCCTTGTAAGAAAACTACCAACGTCGATAAAAATTGGGTCTGGATTATAGGATTAAACAGCAGGAACTTCAGGACTTCAAGAAACGAATTGTTACCCTCGGGAAACGAGAGAGGGAAAGGAGAAGATCGCACGAAAATCCGCACACATTAACAACAGCTTGTCGTTGAAAAACAAGGAAATTTCCTAAACCTGATTTCACTTTTATCAAAGTACAATTCAACGTTACAAAATACATTGGAAAATTTAAAAAAGGGCCAATACAGTTACTTGTCCAGTACCATTCAAATTTAAATCATAGAACTCATGGCCGAAAAAGTAAGTGAAGTAACAGTAAAAAAGATATTATCTGCGAAATATTTCACTATTATGTTTGACGCTGCACTTGATGTATCTCGCTGTGAGCAGATGAGTAAGGCCATATAGGTACGTAAAAATTGACGGAAGTGGAAAATGCGAAATAAAAGAAAGTTTTATTGACTTCACAGACTTACACGGTAAAACTGGAGAATATACACTGACGTAAAAAATACCAATACCACGAAAAAATAGTTGTAGAGGAATGAAATGGCGGCAATACATTTGTATAGGTAACATATTTAATCGATTAAGGTTTCAAGATCACAGCTTAATGTAAGCGCGAGGAGAGCCATTTTAAATGTGAAATGCTGGTACATTAATAACCGGTGTAACCGCCAGAATGTTGAATACAAGCACGCAAACGTTCATGCATTGTGTCGTACAGGTGCTGGATGTCAGTTTGTGGGATGGAGTTCCATGCCTGTTGCATTTGGTCGGTCAATACAGGGACGGTTAATGCTGGTTGGGGGTGACGCTGGAGTTGTCGTCCAATGATGTCCCATACGTGCTCGATTGGTGAAAGATCTGGTGATCTAGCAGGCCACGGCAACATGTCGACACTCTGTAGAGCATGTTGGGTTACAACAGCGGTATGCGGGCGAGCGTTATCCTGTTGGAAAACACCCCCTGGAATGCTGTTCATGAATGGCAGCACAACAGGTTGAATCACCAGACCGACGTACAACTGTTTCGTCAGGGTGCGTGGGATAACCACGAGAGTGCTCCTGCTGTCATAGGAAATTGCTCCCCAGACCATAACTCCAGGTGTAGGCCCAATGTGTCTCGGCCGCAGACATGTTGGTTGCAGGCGCTCACCTGGCCTCCTTCTAACCAACACACGGCCATTACTGGCACCCAGGCAGAACCGGCTTTCATCAGAAAACACAACAGATCTCCACTCCGTCCTCCAATGAGCTCTAGCTTGACACCACTGACGTCGCAAACGGCAGTGGTTTGGAGTAAGTGGAATGCAAGCTACAGGGCGTCTGGCTCGGAGCTGTCCTTCAAGTAACCGATTTGTAACAGTTCGTTGTGTCACTGCGGTGGCAACTGCAGCTCGAATTGCTCAATACAGGGACGGTTAATACTGGTTGGGGGTGACGCTGGAGTTGTCGTCCAATGATGTCCCATACGTGCTCGATTGGTGAAAGATCTGGTGATCTAGCAGGCCACGGCAACATGTCGACACTCTGTAGAGCATGTTGGGTTACAACAGCGGTATGCGGGCGAGCGTTATCCTGTTGGAAAACACCCCTGGAATGCTGTTCATGAATGGCAGCACAACAGGTTGAATCACCAGACCGACGTACAACTGTTTCGTCAGGGTGCGTGGGATAACCACGAGAGTGCTCCTGCTGTCATAGGAAATTGCTCCCCAGACCATAACTCCAGGTGTAGGCCCAATGTGTCTCGGCCGCAGACATGTTGGTTGCAGGCGCTCACCTGGCCTCCTTCTAACCAACACACGGCCATTACTGGCACCCAGGCAGAACCGGCTTTCATCAGAAAACACAACAGATCTCCACTCCGTCCTCCAATGAGCTCTAGCTTGACACCACTGACGTCGCAAACGGCAGTGGTTTGGAGTAAGTGGAATGCAAGCTACAGGGCGTCTGGCTCGGAGCTGTCCTTCAAGTAACCGATTTGTAACAGTTCGTTGTGTCACTGCGGTGGCAACTGCAGCTCGAATTGCTGCTGCAGACGCAGTACGATGCGCCACGGCCATACGCCGTACACGGCGGTCTTCCCTCTCAGTAGTGCCACGTGGCAGGCCGGAACCCGGTCTTCTTGAGGCAGTACCTTCCCTTGACCACCGCTGCCAACAATCATGCACAGTGGCTACATTCCTACCAAGTCGTTCTGCAATATTGCGAAAAGAAAATCCACCTTCTCGTAGCCCTATTACACGACCTCGTTCAAACTCCGTGAGCTGTTGATAATGGCTTCTTCGTCTTCTTAAAGGCGTTCTTGACTAACATCAACACCCTACGTCGAATCTCAACGATAACTAACGCTCACGAACGTTACAGCGCGTATTTACAGCAAACCTGCTTTGCATGTTCCGAGGGCGCTACTAGCGCCACACGTATGCGCCGAGCGCGAAATTTGCATAGACGTCATCTTACAGATGTACTCTCACCGCCTACCAACTGTCGTTTATCTAACACAACTCCTTCTTGGTGTTGGGATTTTTTTCCGTCAGTGTATATTTCATACAATTCTAAGTAAATTAGAGAAAGATCGCCTTAAGATAGCCGATTGTCGAGGACAATCTTATGACAACGGATCAAACACAGCTGGTATTTACAAAAAAGTCAAGGCGTGGATACAAGAAAAAAACTAATTCGCGGTGTTTGTGCTGTGCACAGCGCACTCACTCAGTCTGGTGGGTGTGCATGCTGCTTCCAGCTGCCGAGAAGCGTCGTTTCTGCTTTTTTGCATCATCGACTGCACGATGGGAAATTATGAAGAAATAACCCGGAAGTAACTTAAAAGGAACCAGCCATACAAGATGGTCTGCCAAATGGGAATCTGTGGATGCTCTGAAAAGGAATGTGGCTAAAGTGGCTCAAGGACTTGAAGAAATAAAAAGCGAAGATTTCCGTCCAGAAGTTAAGTCTGATGCAGGAAGTCTTTTTCATGCTATAACAGATTTTAGGTTTATCCTGAATCTTGTTATGTGGAGTTCTATATTGAGAGAAGTTAATCGTATAAATATCGAGATTCAAAACAGTGAGGTAATATTAAGCAGATCAGTCTGTTTAATGGAAGGTTTGATCGCTACTTTGCAGAGAATACGAAATTCTGGCTTTGAAGGTTAGCTTGAAGAAGCAACAAATATTGCAACTGTAATGTCTGCTAAGGCAGCGTTTTAAGAAAGAAGGAAATCTAAGAGGAAGTAGATGGCCGGTGAAATTGGAAATGATTGATTCTGCGGGTTTCCGTCAGAAGAACTGTTCAAGCAAGACATAAACATTATTTTGGACCAAATGCTAACCGAAATGAATGCTATAACTGAAAGCACCAAAACCCTAAACACAGATTTCTCTTTTCTTTGCGGGGAGAAAATAGTGAAAATGAACGGTGGATACTTAAAAATGTGCATAATACATCTGGCAACGAACTATTCCAAAGATTAAAATAGGCTAGAATTTTCTTTGGAACTTAAATAATTTTAAGATCAAGCACAGTATTTTTGTAAAAATGTAGATCACTTGAGTTGCGCTGATTTACTATCTGTGATTCATACGAATGAATGGGTTACAAAATCGTTCCCTTACTTATGTAAAGCATTAAAAATATATGCTACTCTGCCAACAACGTCAGCGACCTGTGAAAGGACGTTCAACAAAATGAAGCTTATAAAATCATATCTCAGATCAACAATGCACCAAGATCACCTATCAAGCCTAGCAATGTTATCTATAGAGAGTTACATAGCAAATACAATCAGTTAGGATGATGCCGTAAAACCTTTTGCGGAAAAAAAGGCCAGAAAAGTTAAATTTTGAAATCTACACTGCTGGCCAACCAAAATGCAACACCAAGAAGGAAGCATCCGATTGGCCTGAAATTCGCAGCATGCGTCGCCCGCAAGAGGTCATGCAAACGATTAGCATTGCAGGGAATATGCAAATCATGTGCACCTGGCACGCCACCTAGAAGCACTATAAGAAGGGTGCACAAAAGGCTGGGTGTAAATAGTGGAAGTGTGTTGTGCTGCCGGACTTGTGCTTGGGAAGCTTCCTGATGCCTCGTCGTAGAATACGGCAGTCATTCCAGCACGTTTCAAAGTTTGACAGAGGAAGTATAGTGGCTTATCGCGAAAGCGGTTTATCGTACCGAGACATCGGCGCCCGTGTGGTACGACATCCAGCCACAAAGAGGCGAGTATGGATTCGGTGGGTGCAGGAAGGACGGTCGGACCGACGTCAGCGATTGCCGCAGCCGCGGAACACTACCGAACGAGAGGACCGGCATGTTTTGCGGCGGGCATTGACGGCTCGCACCGCCACATCACGAACGTTAGCGCAGAAATTAGGGTGTGTTGCGCAACAACCTGTGTCAGCACGTACCGTTCGACGTCGTCTGAAGGAGCGGAGACTTCTCGCACGGCGCCCATTGCTCCGATTACCATTGACGTTACACCACCGGCGATTATGGCGGCAGTGCGCAGTTGAACGCCGCACCTGGACTATGGAGTGGCACGACATTGTCTTCTCCGACGAATCCCGCTTCTGCCTGCAACACCACGATGGTCAGATCCGCGTGTGGCGGCACCGCAGCGACAGACTGTATGACGCCTGCATTATGCATCGCCATACCGGTCCGTCGGCTGGCGTTATGGTTTGGGGCGCAATTGGATATGACACCCGCACCCCTCTGGTACGCATCGCCGGTACAATCAACAGCCACCGCTACATCTCCGACGTTTTGGAGCCTGTAGTCCTCCCTTACCTGCAGGACCTGCCAGCGGCTGCGTTTCAGCAGGACGATGCGCGTTTGCACGTGGCACGCATCGTGCAACAATCCTTCACGGCCCACCAGGTGTCACTGCTGCCGTGGCCCGCCTGTTCTCTCGATATGTCGCCCATCAAAAATGTCTGGTCGCTGTTCGGCAACCGAGTTGCCCCGCTGGCACCACCTGCGGCTACGCCTAATGAACTGTGGCAACGTGCGGAAGCAGCCTGGACCGACATACTCCAAGGCCACATCCAAAGCCTCTTTCGTTTGATTGCGCGGCGTGTAGCGGCCGTTATTTCCAGCCATGGGGGCCACACGAACTATTGATGTCTGCGTGTTGCGCAAGTCGCACGGGCCTGTAAGCTCAATCGTTTCATCTTTGTATCTGTTGTCATGTGTCCAGTAAATCTGGCTTTGCTATCTCGTGTCCTTCTTGGTGTTGCATTTTGATTGGCCAGCAGTGTATTAAGTTTCGCCTCGCCAGTCCAGTGTAAAATATGTTTCAAATTTTCGTACAAAAACGTCATGGTTGTTTTCTTAAACTGTTCTTTCTGCCTAGTGCCTATATATTCGGATTATTTATTTTTAGTGATAAGTGAGTTTATATTTACCACCAAAATCTACATATACATGTATCTCTTACCACTAAAATCCGCGTTTGCAGACCAAATTTAATGTTTTCCAGCCGATGTGTTTTTTGAACAATTCTTTCTGCTGATGTATTCGGATTATTTATTTTTAATGGTAAGTACATTTCTATTTACCTTATTTATCCACCACCACATAACCACCAAATATCGTTACTTTTTAGCCTTTAAATGTTTTTAATTTTAATTAGTTTAAAATAAATTGTCAAAAAAGATTTTTATGAAAAGGAAACTTTTATGTCAGAATAGTAATTAACTATTTCTGATCATGAAAACATTTCAAACATTGCGGTTATTATGTTTTTTTAAATGAAAATATATATGGGGCCTTATTTAATTCATTTTTGCTAATAAAAATTTATATGCACATACGTATGCATATTTATATTATTGTGCTAATTTTTGTCAGAAATGTATGTGCATATAGTTTTAATGTACTCTTTCTGGTTAATATATATATCATCATCATCATCATCATTGTCAACCATTATCAATCCACTGCTGGACGAAGGTCTCCCCAAGTTTCCTCCACAACGGTCTGTCTTGTGCCAGTCTCCTCCATGTCACCCCTGCATACTTTCGAATTTCATCCACCCATCTCCCATGTGGTCTTCTTCTGGGTCTTTTCCTGTCCCTTGGAATCCAATCTAAAATTTCGGCTGTCCATCGATGATCTGTCCTTCTGGCAGTATGTCCAGCCCATTGCCATTTCAGGGATTTAACTTTGATCATGATGTCTTCCACTCTTGTCATTTTTCGGATCCACGAGTTCCTCTTCTTATCTCTCCTGGTTACACCAAGCATGCACCTCTCCATGCTTCTTTGAGTTGTCTGCAGCCTTTGTATGTCTCTTTTAGTTAAGGTCCACGTCTCTGCACCATACGTAAGCACTGGAAGGATGCATTGATCAAACACTTTTCTTTTAAGACATAATGGCATATTGCTCTTGAAAATTATGCTGTTTCTTCCAAAAGCTCTCCAGGCAAGTTTTGTACGCCGATTAATTTCTTCATCAATGTGACCCTCACTTGATATCTGCTGTCCAAGATAAACGTACGTGTCTGTTATCTCCAGCTTTTCTCCATCAATCGATAAATCTTCATTTCTTGTAAAAGCATTGAACATCACTTTTGTCTTCTGAAAGTTCATTTTTAATCCCACTTCTTTACTCTTGTCAGCAAGTTCCTGGATCATACTCTGCAGCTCTGATGGGGTAGTTGCAAAAATGACTACGTCATCAGCAAAACGAAGGTGGGTTAGATAATCTCCATTAATCTTTATCCCCTTGTTTTCCTAGCTCAGCGACTGAAAAACACCCTCCAATGCGGCATTAAAGAGCTTCGGAGATATGGTGTCACCTTGTCTCACTCCCTTTCCAATTTTTACGTGTGTTGTATTTTCAAACAGCCTAATCTTTGCACTTGCATTTTCATAGATGTTATTAATAATATTAATGTATGCATCTTCAATACCGCAGGTTTTCAGAGCCATTGTAACTGCTGATGGTTTCACCGAATCAAAGGCTTTTTCATAATCGATAAAAGCCATGCACAATGGAAGTTCATATTCCCTCGCTCTTTCAATTAGTTCTCTCAGCACGTGGATATGATCTATTGTGCTGTAGCCACTCCTGAATCCAGCTTGTTCTCTCGGTTGAGCCATGTCTAGTGCTACCTTCAAGCGGTGTGAAAGAACTTTAGTGAAGATTTTATAAACTACTGATAGGAGGCTGATAGGTCTGTAGTTTCCGAGATTCTCAATGTCACCTTTCTTATGTAGCAGGATCATTGTAGCGGTGTTCCAATCCTCAGGAATCTTTCCTTCATTAAGGCATCGAGTGAAAATTTGGGCGAGTACTGTTTCGATTTCTCCACTTGCTTCTTGTATGATGTCTACAGTAATTCCATCTTCTCCTGGAGCTTTTCCTCGCTTCATGTTCTTGATTGCATGTGCAACTTCTGCTGGAAGGACTGGAGGAACTCTGGTACTGGTATCTTTCATGATGCCTGGAGTGCATATATCATCCCTTTCATATAATTTGGAGTAGAAATCTTTCACTCTTGTCAAAATTTCGCCTCTATTTCTTGTTACAGAACCATCTTCTTTTCTCAGTGCCATAATCTGTTTTCTTCCCTTACTGAGATGTCCCTTTGCTATCTTTAGGCTTTGGTTGTTTTCAATTGCTTTCCTCACTAGTTCACAGTTGAATTTCCTTACGTCTTCAGTGATACTTTTTCTTACTGTCTTGCATAGCTCTATATGTTCCACTTTGGAAGTCACATCTTCTTTAGTTGTCCTCATCTCTCTTCTTTTTGCATCAACATTTTGGTTTTTCCTGATAATTTGTTCACATGCAACTTGTTCTTAGACCCAGCTAATTTTGTTGCTGTTTCCATAAGAGCTTTGGTTACTTTTCTGTTAACTTCAGAGATGTCCACTTCTTCCGATGTTAGGCGTTCTAAAGCAGAGAACCTGTTCTTCAGTTCGAACTTGAAGGTATTATGATGTTTTTTAAGGTTGGTTATGTCAATAGATTTTGTTTGTCTTATGAGCTTGCCACGTTCAAGTTTAGTGTTGAGGTGCATCTTACATCTCACCAATCTATGGTCACTACCTGTGTTGAACTTGTTTAGCACACTGCAGTCTTCTATGACGAATTTTTTGTTACACATAATAAAATCAATTTCACTTGTCGTCCCATTTGGATGTCTCCATGTCCATTTCCTGTGTGGCTTTTTCTTGAAGAAGGAGTTCAAGATGAAAAACCCTTCTGCCTCTGCAAACTCAACGAGAGTATTTCCACGCTGGTTTCTGTTGCCATGACCGAATTTACCTACTGAAGTTTCATTCTGTTGCCGTTGCCCTATTTTTGCATTGAAATCTCCCATAATTATTTTCAAGTGCTGCTTACCTTTATTATTTAGATGACAAATTTCCTCATAAAATTCTTCAATTTCTTCTTCAGGATGACTTGTGGTGGGTGCATAAGTTTGAATAATCTGAGCCTGGTATCTTTTCGAGAGTTGGATAACAAGTCGTGCAGCTCTGTCAGAGGAACTTTTAACTTCTACAACTTTATCCTTCAGTTTCTTGTTTATTATAAATCCAACACCACTAGTTCTGCCAGTATCTGTCCCACGATAGTAGAAGAGATGTCCACTTTTCAGTTCGATGAGATCTTCTCCTTTTCTCCTTACCTCACTTAGTCCGACGATGTCCCACTTGATCCTTTGTAGTTCCTCTTCCAATTCAAGAAGCCTTGAATCAGAAGATAGGGAGCGTCCATTGTAAGTAGCCAAGGTCAGCATCAGATGGCAGCCTAGTCCGGTCCTCCGGGGATTCTTAGCACCCTCTGCCTTCATGTCGCACTGGCCGCTGCCTTGGCCAGGTACATTCCAGCTGCCGGAGACTGAGGGCCAAGATTTAAGTTGTGGAATCATTTTGGAGCGGTTTGGCCATAACTCACCACGCTGGCCAAGCGGGTTGGTGAGTGTTAGATAGAATTTCCTCTGATCCCGATGGTATAGTTATACCGCTATGGGCGGTCGTCAGAGCCCCTTTAGTGGGAACAGGATGCACCACGAGAAGGCGGGGTTGACATTTGTCAAGGAGAGGCTGTGATGTTACGCATCACCTGACCTTACATCCCAATATATATATATATATATATATATATATATACATTCTATTAAGAAGAGACTTTGCTGGTCCTTGATAAAGCCAAGGCTCAGTATTCTCGACACTTTCTACATTCAGTTGTTCTCTTTTTTTCTGTTTCTACTCACACCGGTCAATACATAACCTTTCTATGTTGTACTTGGTATGAGTCAAAAATATTTTTTGCTTCAGTCTCTTCTTAATAGAATGTGAATTCTGAATTTTCATAACTGCTGCGTTGCGCGTTTTGATCTTCAGGTTATTTTGCGACTTTCGTTTTAAATTCTTAAGTTTTCCTATGTTTTCGGCTATGCTCTCAAGTATATATATATATTTACCAGAATATATATGTGGGTGGCATTTCTTCCTTTCGCCCCCCTTTCAAAGTTGTCCAGATCCGGCACTGTTCCTATCAGCAACTAAAACATGTTGAAGTTTTATTTTAATTTTGTAGGACAATAAAACAGAATGTAAAGCAAAAAATGTTACCATGAATTCCTAAAATAGATAAATATGCATGCGAAGAAATTAATTTATATCTCAAAAAGGAAAATTCCTACCACTACATGGAATTCAGTTGAAAGTGAGGTCAGAAAACGTTCATTACATTTCTATTTAAATAATACAGTTCTTATGTTTTTGTTGACATGGTACTTCTTTTATTTTGTTCCACGTCCGAGATTAGGCAGTAAAATTGGTTAATATTTAGACTTTTACATATGTAAAAGAGAAAGTGAATACATAGTAGCAGACATGCCATAAATATATCAGTTCACCTTGGGAAAAGGGAAAAAGTAAATAGGTCCACCTCGTTAAGAAACAGGAATATGAAAATATTACATCAAATTCTCGGGTGTGAGGAGCACATCTTTTAAATCCTCTCAGACGCAAAAATAATTTTTCAAATCGGATTTTCGAAAGTAAAGAACAACGAAAAGGCAAATAAGTGCACTTACGCCATCTAGCAGAATAACTGTGCATTAATTAAAACACACAACACTTTTTTCGTAGTGGATGAAACCAGTTACAAAAATATTTTTTTTAACCGAATTCATAGAATCTGTAAAGAATTCTATGAATGCGCGTTACGAAAAATCAAACATTGATGTCAAAATGTTACAAATATAGGAAGATATCTGAAAGAAAAGATTTTTTTTAAATCGAACAATTAAAAACAGAGATATGGAAGAAAACGCGATAAAAGTTCACGCCCCTAGCGGAAAAACTGAGCGCCATTTTAAGACAAAAATAAGCGGAATGTGTTCTTCATAGTAAATGGTCTACGCGCAAAAGGATTTTTTCCTTCGTAAATGATTTTCGCTAAATTGGTGATAAGAAGTATTAAACACCACAAGTTTATGTTTTTATTAAACTATTTATGAAGGTAACACCGATTGTGTCAGGTTTTACAGAAATTAGTATTTTTTACTTTACTTTTGGAATCAGAAGTACTTTTGGAATCGGAAATACTCTTGCAATTAGAAATATAATCTGACATCTATAGCAGCAATACTATGCACAAGGAAAAAGTAGAAAACGCGTGGAAAATATTTTTCATAGTGGCATATATGCGATAGAAAAAGTAATTTTTAAATGTGACTGCATAGATATCACAAAAATAGTTTGTACACATACACACCCTTAGCGGGGAAACTGGGCATTATTTAAAATGGGTAACTTTCACAATTTTTGCCACACTGCATGTCATATAGAACATAATGGATTTTTATAAGCAGAGATGCAGTTGAAAATAGAAATGTACCTTTACAAGACCTAGTGTGAGAACTGTGAATTATGAAAAACTACATTATACGTGGAAAGTGTTTCTCGAGATGAATACAAATGTGATTTTTTATGCAAAAATAATTTTTCAGATTGGTCATTTAGAGGTAGGAGTGTCATGAAAAATGGAATATGCGTGTATGGCCCTTAAGCAGAAATTGTGCGGTATTTGGGGCAGGAAAGAGGAACAAAATGTTTTCCGTCGTAAGAGGTATCCAAGCAATCGACGTTTCAAGATGCGTAGATAGGATGCAAATAGGTTGCAAACAGAAATATGGGCTTACGCCACTGTAAGGGCGAAAAGTAATAATGAGATGCATATCAATTAAGATATGATCTAGTGCTAATTTATGTACATAAAAACAAGGAAATAACTTTATTTCATTAACTGTGTGCATATACAATGCCCAAGGTTAGAAGGGCGCCAGCCTGTCTGGGAAGACTGAATACGTCCTTTGTGTAAAAGAATGTCAGTATTGTTGTATGTTTTGTTCTGTTTGTATAGAGTCTGGTTTCCACGTACAGAAGTCCGTTAGGTGGAATGTGTGGTGTGTCGTCAGGCACGGAGACAATAAGCGAGGGAGAGCGATTTCTCCAGAAGCAGGAGCGGCTGGGGTGCGGGTTCGAAGAAAGGGTGCCTGCGGACAAAGGTCAGGTTGGCTCCAGGACCTGACAAGGTCAGCGCCTCGTGGTAGAGGGGGCCGAAAAAAGAAGGGAGGGGTCTTCTGGAGCAGGGGGATAAGAGATAGCTTCGGAGAGAGAAGGAAGATTGCGAGGTGTGCTTGGACGGCGGGTAGACGTGCGGCGTCTATGCTCCGAGGAACGTAGTTCCTGCTATTTTTGCGTGAAGCTAGAGGCTTCGGGAGAAAGCGTAAAAGATTGCAACGAGCGTCTGGAAGACGGATAGACGTGCGGCGTCTATGCACTAAGTAACGCAGTTCCTGTTATTTGCGTGAAGCTGGAGACTTCGGGAGAAAGTGAAAAGGATTTGCAACGAGTGTCTGGAAGACGGATAGACGACGGAGATTTTATGCTCCGAGGAACGCAGTTCCTGATTTTTAGCGTGAAACAGAGTGTTTCGAGTTACAGAGTGGAGTCGGAACGACTCGGGATATTAGATTGGCGTTAGGGCAACGGATTGGAGATTGAACAATTCGTGACGGACGACGCATGCCACAAATTCGTCGACGTGGACATTGGCACCGGAACCAGACTCTCACTAGTACTTTGTTTCATTAAATTTATTATCTTTCATATTCACGAAGTATTTATTGAAGTTGATGAAGTGCCTTACAGTAGCAATTCTCTCCCTTCCTTGATTCGTGGATAATTACACAAAAAGGCGGAGGAAGAGGGGCCTGGATGATAAATTTATTATTAATAAATTACGAGAGTGAGAACCTCAGATTATTTGCTGTAGGGGGAAGTTGTTAAATTAACTCACGAACGCCTATCGGAAGGAAGGCGGGACTTAGCACGAAAGTCTAGGTCTCACCCCTACAGCAAAGTAATGAATGGCGCAGTCGACAGGATGAATGTTTGATACCAGGTAAACCCGAGGAGGAGAAGGCGAGGCTAAGAAATAAGTGAATAAGTAATTCTTGTTGTGAGGAGCAACGGAAGTCAACCTCTGCTATTAGGACTCTGTGTACAAAGAAAAGTGGTGATTTCATCGACGGCAGTGACAGGGAGATCCGTAACCAGGATCAAAGGACGAGGCCGACAGACGCAGTGACAGGGAGATCCGTAGCCAGGATCCACGGACGAGACCGCCAGACGACAACTACGAAGATCGCAACCGGATCCAGGACGAGAAGAGCCGGCAAGGCGAGTTAACACTACACGACGGAGAGTGCCGACGAGACTCGGACCCAGTGTGTAAGGCCGAATTTCGGGAGACCACGTCTCACGTCACCAGTGAGACCGGACTTTCCCTGTTTAGGGTGTTCCATCGCTGGCCGAAGTTTAGCTGCAACAGAGAAGCTGAGGGGGCCCAAGTAGCCCGGTAAGTACTGCTTTTGAAGCCGCAATTTGATTACCTGTGTCGATACCTGTGTATAAGTTAGAAATAGCTGAATAAGTTTCATCAGGACACTAGGAGTACTAGAGGTAACCTTTCTAAGATAAATTTAGCTTAAGATTAGCGAGGATATAGTAAGAAGAATTTGAGATAATAAATGGTGAAAAGTATATATTTTTTTTATGTGAAGAAAGAAAATAGCGGACAGAGAAGGATAGGTACTAGCCTAGATAAAAAGAAAAAGTAAAAGGTAGAGATCAAAATGATATTTAACTAAGTATCTCAGCGAAGTAGATAGAAATTAGTAGGGTGAGAGCAAAGGCTAACCATCGGGGAATTGTATTATTATTTCAGTGTATATATATTTTTGTATTAAGTGTATATTATTGTTGCATGATAATGGCGGAACAGTTTTTGGAAGGGAAAGCTAGTGAAGAACTCGATGACAGGAATTCCGAGGGAAGCAAAAGAGAAAATGAGGGAGTAACAGATAATGAATTGAATTCTAGCAATGAAGTAATAATTAATGACAAAGGAATAGAAGGGAATTCGATAAGTCTAGAATGGGAATATAAATTTAGGGTATTGGAGATGGAACAGAAAAAGCTAGAATTACGTTTAGAGCAACAGCGAATTGAGATGGAGCTAGCCGATAGGAAAGAGGCTAGGGCTTATGAGATAAAAAATTACAGATAGAACAAGACCGGGGCGTGGCATCAGCGTCAGGAGACAGTCAACGAAGTTGGCCGACTACATCAGAATTCTAGAGAGGAATTTACCCATAAGCCCTACAAAACCCGAAGAGATATTGGATTTGTTTGACACCTTAGAGAGAGCGTTTATTCTGCATGACATACCAGAGAGCATGCAGGGGCGGTTAGTGATTGCGTTATTCAATGCGGATTGCGTAAACCATTTGTTCCGACGTCTGACCGTAGAGCAATATGATAATTATGATACCGTCAAGGAAGCTATTCTCAGTGAATGTCATTTGACTCCAGATGTATATCTGAAGCAGTTCGAGGCGATACGCCAGAACAAGGGGGAGAGCTTCCAACAGCTAGCGGGACGGATTGGCAGGTCACTCAGGTATTATGTAGCCAACTGCGGAGTAACCGAGTTCGACCAATTAGTAAATCTGCCAGTGTGTGATAAGTTTAAAGGATTACTATCCCCATCATTAAAAACCTATTTACTGCAGAGAGGTGCGGTGGGTAAGCTAGTCTTGGCTAAAGAATTGGGGAAGTTATGTGATTCATATGAGAGTCATGTGGAAGCACTAGAGATAGGAAAGGTGAAGGATAATTTTTCGTCGAATTACAATGCCAAAGGGAGTCAGTATATTTCTACGGGAAGCGGATTCGTGAAGAGGGAGAGCGGGAATAGTAGTGGGCAGTTTCAGAAGGAAAAGTTGCAAGCGCCTGATAGAAAGTTCGGGAGTAAGGTAGAAGGAGAACGACCTATGAGAAGTCAGGATAACCCTAGTTTAGATCGAGGCATAATCTGTTTTTATTGTAGGAAGCCTGGTCATCGGCAATCATTATGTCCCCAGAAGGGTAGCGTAAGACCGGAGGGCAGGAGTAATTCCTATTATTGGCGGAACGACGGGGTGAAAAAAGTAGGAAGGGTAGTTGTGGAGAATAATCAGGAAGTAGAGAAACCTAGAGAGGAGACCGGAGTAAAAGTAGAGCAGGAGGTTAGAAAGATGAGCGCAACGGTGGGAAGAGTTTTCGGATCTAACCAAGCAGAGATTAAAAAGATAGAAATACCTGTAGGAGATCAAATGATGGTAACTACAGAGGCAGGGCTCCAAGCCGATATACTGGTAGATAGTGGGGCAGAATTCAATTGTTTAAAGAGAGGATTATTGGGAGAAGAAAAATTGGAGGAAATTGGGAAGGTAAAACTGACAGGATTTGATGGAAGAGCAGCCGTTTTTCCCATAAAAATGGTTGGAATTAGGATTATGGAAGCAGGTCTAGAAAAGGCGGGGAGTAAAACGATAGGAATCAGTGAAATTGTTTGTGCCATAGTACCTAATTTGAGTAATGAGTTTATTATTACTCCAGAAGATTACGTAAAAATGTCAACGGTTAGAGACTGTAGTCCCGAGTGGGCGATTAATTTACAGAAAGTGCTAGAACCTAAACAGGAGAGGGAAGAGCGAAAGTACGAAGAAAGGGAGGATTCGATAGCGGAGAATGACAGTACGGAAGGCCGTACCCACCGAGCTAATATCGCGGTGAATCAGGTAGGGGTCGAGGAGGAACCGGAAGCGCCTAAGGCAAACAGCGAGCCGCCGCCGATGGAGGAGGGCGTGGTCGAAGAGGAGGCAAAATCGGACAGCCAATCAGGAGACGAAGAGGCAGGCGCACGGGGAGAAAGTAAGCAGACGGAGTTAGCTCGTTCGGGCTCCGGCGAGGATATTGAAGATTCTCGGCAAGTAAGCAGATCCGATCACGCGGTATTCGCAGGCCAACAGGAGGAAGATAGGACCTTATCGGAAGCTCGTAGATGTGCTAAAGAGGAAAAAGGAGGTTATGTTTACATAGAAGGGATGCTCTGCCATAGAGAAAGGGTGTTAGGGCAATTGACAAATCAACTTGTAGTCCCGGAGATTATGAGAAAACAAGAGCTAAGCCTGGCACATGATTTGGTAATTTTGGAATCAGAGGTAGAGCTCGGGGAGATTCGGGAGATGCCCATGGAGCCGAAGGGTGAAGAGAGGAGTGATCCCAAGCAGCTGAACGTAGAAAATCCAGAGATCACGCAGCAACAACTTTGGGAGCTACAGGAGTTGGTAGACCGCTCGAAGGTATTTTTTTCGGGTGAAGTAGGAAGAACCAGGTTGGGTAACCACGAGATAACGGTTAAACCGGGGAGCGTGCTACGTACTCAGCACAGATGCAAAGTGCCCCAATCTATGCAGCGGGCGGTGGATGATCAGATTCAGGAGTTATGCGATAGAGGGATGATAGAAGAGTCGGGGGAAGAGTATAGTCATCCAATTGTTTGTATTGCTAAACGTACAGGGGACGTCAGATTGTGTTGTGACTTTAGAATGCTCAACGCGCACACCGTCGCAGACGCATTTCCCATGTCACACATCCCGGAACTTTTAGCCAAGGTGGGGGCAGCAAAATACATCACAACTTTAGATATGCTGAAGGGGTATTATCAAATACCAATGGACCCCGGAAGCAAGAAATACACTACGTTTGCTACCCACCGAGGATTGTTCCAGTGGAACGTAATGCCTTTTGGATTGTCGGGGGCCGCTGCAACATTCCAGAGGATAATGAACAAAGTGTTAAACCCTCATTTGGATTATGCAGTAGCTTACCTCGATGACGTTGCAGTGTTCTCCAAGAATTGGGAGGAGCACTTGCAACATTTAGAGAAGGTAATCGGTAGCTTGGTGGAAGCGGGGTTTACGGGGAACCTAGAGAAGTGCTGCTTCGCTAATGTAAAAGTGCATTACTTAGGGCACGTGGTCGGTTCTGGGAGTCACCAGCCAGACCCGGAGAAGTTACAGGCGGTCAGAGACCTGTTACCGCCGAAGACGAAGAAGGAAGTACGTAGTTTCCTGGGACTCTGCAGTTATTATCGGGAATACGTACCGGGGTTCGCCGAGATCGGGAAACCTCTAACCGATTTAACGGGAAAGAAAGCCGCGGAGAAAGTGAGTTGGACGGCAGAGATGGACAACGCATTCAAAAAGCTAAAGGAATGTTTATGTTCCGCACCAGTACTGGCGACGCCAAGCTTTGACCGTCCGTTCTTATTGTACACGGATGCGAGTTCATTTGCCGTAGCCTGCTGTTTAGCGCAGATAAGTAACGGGGGAGAAGGCCGACCGGTAGCTTACGTCAGCCGGAAGTTAAACGGCACGCAGGCTAGGTGGGCCGCCAGTCACAAGGAGGCCTACGCCATAGTATGGGCACTCCAGAAGTTCGAAGGATGGATTTTCGGGCATCCAGTGGAAGTAATGTCCGATCACAATCCGCTAGTTTATTTGACTAGCGCAGCATCCCAGAGCTCTAAACTACAGAGATGGAGTTTGGCCATCTCACAATTCAACCTTAAATTAACGCACATAGCAGGCAAGCTAATCCCTCACGCTGATGCTTTATCTCGGTTATCTTTTGAGGTAGGTGATCAGCGTCCTGATGAACACAAGAATATCACTACACAGGTAGAGACTCAGTGAGGCTAGAAGGTGGAACTGTTGTACGACAAAAAAAAGGAGAAAGGAACGGGGAAGTGATATTATTATTTTCGCCTGTTTGTGTCTGTATGTGAGGTGATAAACTGAAAAACAATATATATAAAGAAACCCAAGTGAACAGGACTCACCATGCGAAGTAAGGACTCCGCATATTTCGTCTCAGGGGCCGAGGCCTGTAAGGGCGAAAAGTAATAATGAGATGCATATCAATTAAGATATGATCTAGTGCTAATTTATGTACATAAAAACAAGGAAATAACTTTATTTCATTAACTGTGTGCATATACAATGCCCAAGGTTAGAAGGGCGCCAGCCTGTCTGGGAAGACTGAATACGTCCTTTGTGTAAAAGAATGTCAGTATTGTTGTATGTTTTGTTCTGTTTGTATAGAGTCTGGTTTCCACGTACAGAAGTCCGTTAGGTGGAATGTGTGGTGTGTCGTCAGGCACGGAGACAATAAGCGACGGAGAGCGATTTTCCCAGAAGCAGGAGCGGCTGGGGTGCGGATTCGAAGAAAGGGTGCCTGCGGACAAAGGTCAGGTTCGCTCCAGGACCTGACAAGGTCAGCGCCTTGTAGTAGGTCAGCGCCTCGTGGTAGAGGGGGCCGAAAAAAGAAGAGAGGGGTCTTCTGGAGCGAGGGGGATAAGAGATAGCTTCGGAGAGAGAAGGAAGATTGCGAAGCCGCTTGGAAGGCGAGTAGACGTCGGGAGCTTGACTCAGAGGAATGCGGTTCCTAGTTTTTGCGTGAAGCCGTGTGCTTCGGGAGAGAGAAGGAAGATTGCGAGGTGCGCTTGGACGGCGGGTAGACGTGCGGCGTCTATGCTCCGAGGAACGTAGTTCCTGTTATTTGCGTGAAGCTAGAGGCTTCGGGAGAAAGCGTAAAAGATTGCAACGAGCGTCTGGAAGACGGATAGACGTGCGGCGTCTATGCACCAAGGAACGCAGTTCCTGTTATTTGCGTGAAGCTGGAGGCTTCGGGAGAAAGTGAAAAGGATTTGCAACGAGTGTCTGGAAGACGGATAGACGGTGGAGATTTTATGCTCCGAGGAACGCAGTTCCTGATTTTTAGCGTGAAACAGAGTGTTTCGAGTTACAGAGTGGAGTCGGAACGACTCGGATATTAGATTGGCGTTAGGGCAACGGATTGGAGATTGAACAATTCGTGACGGACGACGCATGTCACAAATTCGTCGACGCGGACATTGGCACCGGAACCAGACTCTCACTAGTACTTTGATTCATTAAATTTATTATCTTTCATATTCACGAAGTATTTATTGAAGTTGATGAAGTGCCTTACAGTAGCCATTCTCTCCCTTCCTTGATTCGCGGATAATTACACAAAAAGGCGGAGGAAGAGGGGCCTGGATGATAAATTTATTATTAATAAATTACGAGAGTGAGAACCTCAGATTATTTGCTGTAGGGGAAGTTGTTAAATTAACTCACGGACGCCTATCGGAAAGAAGGCGGGACTTAGCACGAAAGTCTAGGTCTCACCCCTACAGCCACCTTGTGCAAAAACTGCGTCAAAAAATGGAAATTTCGGGCAAAATATTCTTCACCATGAAGGCTACCCGTAGCAAAAAGAAAATTTTAAATCCGACTTTAAGAAGCAGAGATATCGGGGGAAATACGATATACCGTTTATGTGAACTCCCCTTGCAGAAAAACTGTAATATTTGAAGATGAAATATGGGGGAAATGTTTCCCATTATTAATGCTGATTGCCCAAAAAAGCACTCACAAGCAGAGATATAATATCCATAAACTGACATAATAATAATATGAGCACGTATTTTCTTTCAAAGACATGCTAAAACAGTCTTGTTCAGCAAAGCAGCGGGGAATTTGGTTTGGCAGGATTTTCGAAATTCGTTTCCAATTTTCTCAGCAGTTCAAATTGATCTATTCGCAGCGCTTCGAAAGAATTCGCTCATAATTACTCTAATTACACTGCTATACATTGATTGCCACACCCAGACAGATTGAGCCAAATGTGGGAAATTAATTCACCGGACATAGAATATCAGTGAATAATACGTGATTTAATTTCAAAGGCAGCACATCAATTTGACAGGATCACGAGGCAGCAGTCAATACCTTGTGTGAACACCATTTTGTACAATGCAATCAGACACATGGCGCTGCATGGATTGATGTAGCCTTCCAATGGTGTCTTAGAGTAACTGAGACACGCAACATTTACCTGGTTCCATGAGGCAGCCGCATTCCGCGATGGCGGAGGAGAGTGATGCAGCCTTCTAATGAAATTTACAAGCTTGTTCTATTAAGGTCCTGTATATGCTCGACGGGTGATAGGTCCCAAGATCTCGCTGGCCATAGAAGCATGTTACCCCTTGTTGGCACGATCATAAGATGTTAGCGGTATGTGATTGAGAATTATCTTGCTGCAAAACTACTTCCGGAATATCATGCAGAAATGGCAGCAACACAAGCTGCAAAACGTCTTCCACATTCCGCCGGGCTGCCACCGTGCCAGTTATGAGAATCAAAGATGACCGGCTATTGTTACTAATGGCACCCGCTACGAGAATGCTTGGTTTGCGAGCAGTGTGCTGCTCGTCACCCACAGTTGGGTCCTTCCCACAGTCACGTCGTCACCTAGCGTGAACTCGACGATCGTCAGCAACCAGGCAGAATTGGGAGTCATCGCTGAACACGACCGACATGGTGCCGTTCCTACCGCCACGCAGCTTTACTACGACACCACTCCAGGCGAGATCGGCGATGACGTACAGTCAGTGGTAGTGGACGTAACAGCTGTCGGGAGTGTAGATCTGCCTCCGTCCTTTATTGGTTTACCGTCTGAGTCATGACGGGAATGTACATAGTCTTCGTTACAACACGTCGAATGCTCTCTGCAGTAGCCTGCCGCAGTCAAATATGCCAATCGGCGTCCCTTGATGTGCGCCGGTCCCGCAACGACAGGCGGTGTCTTCTTGCAACTATACTGTTGTTAACAACGTCCGATTGTCCTGAATCTCAATGCACATAGGCAGCGATTCTGCGAATCGACCAACCAGCTTCACGGAGGCCTGCGATCCTTCCTCTCTCAAGTGCCCCCAGCTGGTGATAGGGTTGGCGACGAGGTCTACGAGGCATTCCTTGAATATTCTACAGCACTTCTCAACATTCCATTGCTTTGTTCCATGCGACTTGAACTACTGGACATGGCAAGGCTTCGGAGGTCCGTGTTTGTTATTTTATTTCTCGCACATCTCACGCGATTGGTCGCATACTCGAATGATTTCTATATCCCACTTGCCTACACACACACCTACTAACGTGCATACCGGTACGCTGACTCCTTCTGGGTAGAGCCATTTCAGCGTCGAGCAGTGTATTATCAAACCCAAAGAAAAAGAGTTATAAACACGAGTTATGTTATAACATTATCTTATAAACAACATAATGCGTATAAAAAGAAATTTTCGTTTTTTTTAATTTTTTATATACATGCGGAGAGCATTTTTAGAAAGTATATTTTCACATTTCTTTGACCCCCTTCCTCCCCCTAGAAAACAAACATTTAGTTGTATATCACAGTGTACCTTTATTGTGTGAACGATTTGAGTGGCAGGACGAGACAATGGATCCGCAAAAAAGTTTTAAGACGTGAATAAAATGGAACGAAGTCATTCCCAGCTAAATCAACGATACGCCGTTATGTGGAAAAGTTAAAGATAACTGGCTACGTTATGGATCACCAGGGTGGGACCTCAACCTCTAATTCTATATACAGAACCTTTCTTCCATATATTGAGTAACTTTGTCCATCAGATACATAACTTTGAATTCTCTGGGTCTTATTTTCAGCAGAATAATGTTACATATGTCGCACTTCGTGAAAAAGCAAGTCACGTGTTTAAGGCTGTCTTTGAATGAGTGTAACAGAAATTCTGTCCAACACCTGTAATGCAAATCTTTTTGTACACATATTCTCAAAAACTATTACTTTGTACAGTTTGAAATTTTGAGCACAAATAAAAACGACCCATAGCTAATACGTGTCGCAGTTATTTTTCCGAAAAACTTCTTAGATTTTTTTTTAAATTAACTTTATCTGACTCGAAAGTATTCCAAGTTGGTGCTAGATGGCGCCAGAAGTTAGCTTGGCGGTGTTTCTGTGTGGAAGAAACGAAACCTCTCATTTCTGTCTGATTTTTTAATTATCTGGGCCAAACAGAAATCAAAGAATGGGCACTAAAGTGAGATTGGAATCTTGTCTTCTATAGATCATCTTAAATTCTACTGTACGCTCATTTTTTGAAGAGGAAATGTGTACGTTTCCAGAAAACACTTGAAATTGAGGCAGAAACTACGCCTACCTACTAAGCTCCACCCCCAAACAATGTCATTGGTTAAAACGTAACAGCGCGTATTTTGTCTTTTCATTGTGGAGCCAACGAGACACCGCTGCCATTCTGAATATGGTAAAGCCTTCAGTCATTCGCTGACGCCAACTTCTGGGACAATCCCTCAAGACGTAAAAGCTACGCCCAATGAGTGATATTTTGCGCCATCTATCGCAGAAATGAAGCTTAACACTCATTCAAAGACAGCCTTAAAGTTTGTTTCTAGAAGAGAATAATTTACGAACATCTCGCTTCCCCAAAATCTGATTTCGTTAGCAGACTTTTATTTATAGGGCTACTTAAAAGAGGAAGAGAGTATGTAGAAAAATACCTCACACTATCGACGCATTAAAAACAAATATTACTTTGGAAATGAATTCAACGTAGAAACTTTACAGTAGACACGGTAAACATACTTTAAAAAGCAAGATCACTTTGAAATTATAGGTAAATAAGATAACGAAGTATGTTGTAGTCATTATCACTGAATTCCTATCGTCATAAGGCAAACCGATCGGAGTAGCAAATATAGACAGTATATCACTCAGTACGAGGTGTGACAATTGAGGAGTTTGCAGCAAAAGGGGGCAGCTCCAGTTTTGGTCGATTTTTACTTAACATGTTTACTAATCTAAGAAAAATGTGCCGGATCGATTGTTACAAGAACCAGGCAGATCCGATAAGAAATGGGTGAGATATTAATATTTTGGGAGCTGCCCCATCACCGTTTAGTGCAAGTACGATGCAGGCCGATGAATAAAATTGTAATATTTTATTTGTTTATTAACAAAGACATTTGTAATGTTGTTTAATGGTCATTAAACACATTATATTAACATTATTTAGTTTTCCTATCCTTTACTAAATGCGAAATGTAATGAAATTTATGACATTGGTGTAAAAAGGAGGCAGCTCCAATTTTTTTATATTTATCCTATATTCATTTTAAGGACAAAACATTCGGAAAATACAGTATTTATTAGAGATAATGTTACCTTTACAGCGGGATTTTTTTTTTGCCAACCTCAGTTAAACCGTATTTTTTATAAACAATTTTTTCTTATTTCCCACAAAATGTCGAAAAGCCCCACCTCTTGCTGCAAGCTCCTCAATTTAATTACCGGAATGCACCTGTAGAAAAACTGTGTGCGTACCAACTGTCACCTTTAAAGTAATCCCCTTCTGCAGTAAGTAATCCCCTTCTTTAAAGTAATCCCCTTCTGCATTTAGTTAAATGCCGTTGCCATTGCTGAAAAAATACCTGGGACTCTGTTTGTTGAATACTCTTGAGTTCCTTTGTCACATTACGCTGGATTTTGGAAATGTCTGAAAATCTTCATCCTTTTATAGCAGTTTTTGGAAGAGCCATAAATCACAAGGGGGGATAAGTGAGGTGAATAGAGTGGATGATCCAATTTGGTAATTGATTTCTGAGCCAGGAAGTCGCGAACACTGAACGCATCATGGCTTGTGTACTGTCAGGCCACAGTTGTCAGTTCACAGTTCAGCCCTTTATCTTCGAAGAGAATCCCGTAACCACCTCTAAATTGCATTGTTGGTTGACAGTTTGTCCCTGTGCGATGAATTCGTGATGAAGTATTCCCTTGTGATCGAAAAAATACCCAAGCGCAGTCTTGAACTGCGAGCACGATGTGCGTGCTTTAATGCCAATCAAAGATACGACTTTTTCATAGCATCCTCTCTATACGCCACTTTCAATAGCTCTAACGTTTCAGTAGCACTTTTACCGATCATCACTCTGAATTTGATGTTAATGCGCTGCTTTAAATTTCCATCACTCATTTTTACCTTTAATTAAAATTCACAAAAACACACACACAGAAACTTGCATTACTTTCGCAACTGCTCACACACTGCGGCTAACGCGTGCACTACTTGAAGCATGTCCAAACATGCATAGTCACGTGATTCTACCCGTACCACCACAAGGGCGACACACGCGATCGTTCTGGAAATTAAACGGTAACACCTCGTACTTCTGTCACGGTGTACGGTAAAAGATTCCATGAATACAAATATTCAAGCATTACATTTTTTAAATGCGTATTTAGAGCGGCCCGAAGGTGTTTCATTTTTTTTTGTTAAAATGGGACGTACATTAGAAAAAATGCTTTAATTTAATAAAAATGCATCAACTTAAATCAAAAAATAATGCTTCAATTTTTTATTCTATTTTTCATTAACTTTTTTTTTGTCCTGATGAATTTCAAAAACTTTCTTTTTGTGTCAGCTCCCCTTACCCGAAAACAATTCTATATACTCCCCCTGGTACCTTTAACGGCATGTCACTATCTGCACCACGTATTCTTCTCCTCGTTCCATCGAGTCTCCAAGTTAGTCTGTTGAAAGTAAACACCTAAGCTGTTCATTGAAGTTCCTGCATGGGTTGCTCTTTTGTTGTCCGAAAAAGGTCCCTGAAATTTCTAATAACTCTTTGAGGGTTTTCTGTTGCTTAGTACAAAAATAATTCTCTCTTTTTTTGTAATTAATGTATTTATGTATCCAAGTCTGAAGATGGAAATTGTAAACTGCAACGCAGAAAGGTGAAGCAAATTCCAATATTATTCCGTTGATGATGACGACAAACTTCAAGAAAAAGACGTGTTTAAAATAATGAGAGCAATTTGCTCCTTCAAGTTAATTGGTTGTATAACTACCTAAAATTAGAAGATTAAAAAAGGTTAATACTGGTGTAGTTGCCTAGAGAGATATAGTTCTCACCTCAACACAGGTATGTCGCAATCATGTAAGTAATGACTCATTCTGGTCGCGAATGCACCGTATTTTAGGTACAGGTCGTCTGTGACAACATAATTATATTGAGAACTACAACAAAACATCTACGAAATGCTGTTCACTATTTTTCTTTTCAAGACATCTTCCTCCTAGTTTTTACCTTCGGAGTCTAAACAGCCGATTTCGACACCTGGATCCGTACTTCGTTCTACTTCATGCGTTTTCACTTAAAAAGTGGCCAGTAGCGCATGACTGCAGAGACCATTTTACGTTTGCTATTTTAAACTTCAACGAAGCGGAAATTAGAAAAAGTAAACTAGGAAAATAACACGATTTGGGACAGATTGTGGGAAAACAACGTGCTCACATCTTCGTAACAATCATTCGATCATTGTGAATAAAAAATTGTTAGAAAATGTGGTTATGCGACTTCCATCTCTGAAAAATAAAGCAATCGTGTTCATTCGTAAACTTCAATTAAAACAAAAAATAGCAAAATTACTTAGAAAATGTATTAGTCACACGAATTATACTGCGCATAATTTATAAAACACTTTTTAACGCATACAGAAGACAAAAATAAGTTTCGTGAACACACTTTTGTCACTTTTTCATCAATGTGTTGCAAAATCGTTAGAAACATACTGGAAGATATTATAGCAACCTTTGAAGTAGTTGTCACATGCATCGTAAAATTAGTCCCTGACTTCTCAGGTACTAATTTAAATGATCTGCGTCTTGAATTAAATCAAGCTGTAACTAAGAAGGACTCTAGTCGTCAGATTTTGCTTTTGCGTATTTTCCAGCCTATTTCATTTTTAAAAGTCACATTTTATATTCATTAGATAAATGAATTATATCTTCTACACTAAGAAAGGGGTTAAATGGAGAATAGCAAATCGTTTATAAGTGAAGAATAGGAAGGATATCAGTGTCCTTGGTATTTTATATTACACCAAATAAAACTTAATTTTTCATGTTGAAGCTCAACACGGGCATTAGACAGCAAACTTTAACTTGAGGATCCCAAAGTTACAGATTTTAGAGCAATTAAATTTTACTAACACTACTGTAGCACAAAGAAATATCATTTTTACAAATGTGTAGGCTTTTTCTGAAAGCTTGAAGTATTTGCACTCATACACTTCCTTACAAAATATTTCGTTTTTCCTGTCCGGGTGACTGTCACGACTGGTAATATGGTAAGCTTGCCACATATCCTATTAACATATCAGGATTGTATTTGGTTACTTCATCAAAAGGGCTTGCGGTTAACATAGTGACATCGGTGATTGCCAGTGAGCTCGAAAGACATCATCAGTCTCGTTTCAAAGGTTTCTCTCTAACTGAGGTCTGACAATTACGCAGATGGTGGAAATTTCACCTTATGTTCCTGAAGCTAATTGCATACGATGAGATAGAGAGGAAGTGAAATTGGCGTTGTCGTCCTGAAACATTGTTCCACCGCTAGAGTGAAAATGATCAGCGGTATGTCATCTTCGATGAGGTGTACGTTTTCCCTGAAACCGTGCAAAAATACCAGAGGGCCTGTTCCCAAGATCAGCACATTTTCGTCCATCTCTTGGAAAACTGAGAGTTATGTGCTATGGAATTGTTTTACATCTCGTATTCGAACACGATTCAGGATCATCATCATCATCATTGTCAACCATTATCAATCCACTGCTGGACGAAGGTCTCCCCAAGTTTCCTCCACAACGGTCTGTCTTGTGCCCAGTCTCCTCCATGTCACTCCCGCATATTTACGAACTTCATCCACCCATCTCCCATGTGGTATTTTTCTGGGTCTTTTCCTATCCCTTGGAATCCAATCTAAAATTTCGGCTGTCCATCTATGGTCTTGTCCTTCTGGCAGTATGTCCAGCCCATTGCCATTTCAGGCATTTAACTCTGATCATGATGTCTTCCACTCTCGTCATTTTTCGGATCCACAAGTTCCTTTTCTTATCTCTCCTGGTTATACCAAGCATGCACCTCTCCATGCTCCTTTGAGTTGTCTGCAGCCTTTGTATGTCTCTTTTAGTTAAGGTCCACGTCTCTGCACCATACGTAAGCACTGGAAGGATGCATTGATCAAACACTTTTCTTTTAAGACATAATGGCATATTGCTCTTGAAAATTATGCTGTTTCTTCCAAAAGCTCTCCAGGCAAGTTTTGTACGCCGATTAATTTCTTCATCAATGTGACCCTCATTTGATATCTGCTGTCCAAGATAAACATACGTATCTGTTATCTCCAGTTTTTCTCCATCAATCGATAAATCTTCATTTCTTGTAAAAGCATTGAACATCACTTTTGTCTTCTGAAAGTTCATTTTTAATCCCACTTCTTTACTCTTGTCAGCAAGTTCCTGGATCATACTCTGCAGCTCTGATGGGGTAGTTGCAAAAATGACTACGTCATCAGCGAAACGAAGGTAGGTTAGATAATCTCCATTAATCTTTATCCCTTTGTTTTCCCAGTTCAGTGATTGAAAGACATTTTCCAATGTGGCATTAAAGAGCTTCGGAGATATGGTGTCACCTTGTCTCACTCCCTTTCAATTTTTATGTGTGTTGTATTTTCAAACAGCCGAATCTTTGCACTTGCATTTTCATAGATGTTATTAATAATATTAATGTATGCATCTTCAATACCACAGGATTTCAGAGCCGTGGTAACTGCTGATGGTTTCACCGAATCAAAAGCTTTTTCATAATCGATAAAAGCCATGCACAATGGAAGTTCATATTCCCTCGCTCTTTCAATTAGTTCTCTCAGTACGTGGATATGATCTATTGTGCTGTAGCCACTCCTGAATCCAGCTTGTTCTCTCGGTTGAGCCATGTCCAGTGTTACCTTCAAGCGGTGTGAAAGAACTTTAGTGAAGATTTTATAAACCACTGATAGGAGGCTGATAGGTCTGTAGTTCCTGAGATCCTCAATGTCACCTTTTTTATGTAGCAGGATCATTGTAGCATTGTTCAATCCTCAGGAATCTTCCCTTCATTAAGGCATCGAGTGAAAATTTTGGGCGAGTACTGTTTCAATTTCTCCACTTGCTTCTTGTATGATGTCTATAGTAATTCCATCTTCTCCTGGAGCTTTCCCCCGCTTCATGTTCTTGATTGCATGAGCAACTTCTGCTGGGAGGACTGGAAGAACTCTGGTACCTTTCATGATGTCTGGAGTACATGTATCATCCCTTTCATGTAATTTGGAGTAGAAATCTTTCACTCTTGTCAAAATTTCGCCTCTATTTCTTGTTATAGAACCATCTTCTTTTCTCAGAGCCATAATCTGTTTTCTTCCCTTACTGAGATGTCCCTTTGCTATCTTAAGGCTTTGGTTGTTTTCAATTGCTTTCCTCACTAGCTCACAGTTGAATTTTCCTTACGTCTTCAGTGATACTTTTTCGTGCTGTCTTGCATAGCTCTATATATTCCACTTTGGAAGTCACATCTTCTTTAGTTGTCCTCATCTCTCTTCTTTTTTGCATCAACATTTTGGTTTTTCCTGATAATTTGTTCACATGCAACTTGTTCTTAGACCCAGCTAATTTTGTTGCTGTTTCCATAAGAGCTTTGGTTACTTTTCTGTTAACTTCCGAAATATCCACTTCTTCCGATGTTAGGCCTTCTAAAGCAGAGAATCTGTTCTTCAGTTCCAACTTGAAAGTAATATGGTGTTTTTTAAGGTTGGTAATGTCAATACATTTTGTTTGTCTTATGAGCTTGCCACGTTCCAGTTTAGTGTTGAGGTGCTTCTTACATCTCACCAATCTATGGTCACTACCTGTGTTGAACTTGTTCAGCACACTGCAGTCTTCGATGACGAATTTTTTGTTACACATAATAAAATCAATTTCACTTGTCGTCCCAATTGGATGTCTCCATTTCCATTTCCTGTGTGGCTTTTTCTTGAAAAAGGAGTTCAAGATGAAAAATCCTTCTGCCTCTGCAAACTCAACGAGAGTATTTCCACGCTGGTTTCTGTTGCCGTGACCGAATTTACCTACTGAAGTTTCATTCTGTTGCCGGTGCCCTATTTTTGCATTGAAATCTCCCATAATTATCTTCAAGTGCTGCTTACCTTTATTATTTAGATGACGAATTTCCTCATAAAATTCTTCAATTTCTTCTTCAGGATGACTTGTGGTGGGTGCATAAGTTTGAATAATCTGAGCCTGGTATCTTCTCGATAGCTGGATAATGAGTCGTGCAGCTCTGTCAGAGGAACTTTCAACTTCTACCACTTTATCCTTCAGTTTCTTGTTTATTATAAATCCAACACCACCAGTTCTGCCAGTATCTGTCCCACGATAATAGAAGAGATGTCCACTTTTCAGTTCAATGAGATCTTCTCCTTTTCTCCTTACCTCACTTAGCCCGACGATGTCCCATTTGATCCTTTGTAGTTCCTCTTCCAATTCAAGAAGCCTTGAATCAGAAGATAGGGAGCGTCCGTTATAGGTAGCCAAGGTCAGCATCAAATGGCAGCCTAGTCCGGTCCTCCGGGGATTCTTAGCACCCTCTGCCTTCATGTCGCACTGGCCGCTGCCTTGGCCAGGTACATTCCAGCTGCCGGAGACTGAGGGCCAAGATTTAAGTTGTAGAGTCATTTTGGAGGTGTTTGACCATAACTCACCACGCTGGCCAAGCGGGTTGGTGAGTGTGGGATAGCATTTCCTCTGATCCCGATGGTATAGGTATACCGCTATTGGCGGTCGTCAGAGCCCCTTTAGTGGGAGCAGGATGCACCACGAGAAGGCGGGGTTGACATTTTTCAAGGAGAGGCTGTGATGTTACGCATCACCTGATCATGTCCATTGCTTGAGTGAGTGAGTGACTGACTGGTTTCTCGTTTCAGGAACCAAGAGCTTTGCGTGTAAATGAAGCGTCAAACTCAAGACGAACAAAGAAGGAAGAAATAAGAAATTGTGAGACAAATAATTAGCACGTATCGTGGAGACGCAACCATCCAATCAAGAGTCATCCCTCTTGACCCAGTTAGATCTCCAGTACCTCTAAAACAAGAGAGCTCTTTCCGTTATTTGGTTACATGTCTATAGCTCTACAACTGAACGCGCATTTGCATTAATTCACCAGCTGGGTCACTTATACAAGATGAATTATTCTTGATTTTTAGGATACTTATTGTATTCTAAGCTTTACATTTCACATACTGCCATTCTAAAGCCTATGTTTTACATGTCGCTAAGGAAAAGTATACATTTTCTACTTTAAAAATTAAAAACATTTTCAAAGAATCAGGCAAATTATTCAAGCTGAAAGTTCGTGAAGCATTGTATATGATATACTTATGCCTTCTCGAACAGAGATGTTATTTCACAAAAAAAAAAAAAAAAAAACTGAATTACACAATATATTCTAAGAAAAACAATTTCTGAGAGGTCGGACTCACGAGATGTAATTTGTTCATGTTTTTCTTTATGAAAGACAAAAAGCATGTACATGCACGCACATTAACGACTCCTTTTGCAGACATCAAAATACTAAGGCACAGTAACGTGCAGTAGCCATTGCCTTCCGGCATGCGGTTTCGATATTTCACAAATATTTTCGTCTCTTTATTCACAAAAATTCACATGACGAAATGGTGTCTGCAACAGAATTTTTCAACAAATTTTTACAGCCATTAATTCATTGAACTCTTTTGGGAAAATAGTAAGTTGACGTATATTTGAAAATTTCTGGCTGATACGTCACAATGCGAGACATTGAGATGCGTAAATCAAGATTCACAAATATCACTTCAATTAGAAAAAGATACGGAACGGAAAACAAATTTGTGTTTGCTTCAACTGAAAACGTATTAATAGAGTTCAAAACAACCTTATTACATGGGCTCAAAGCAGAACAATAACATTACATCGCACTATGAAGGAACGTTTTGCTTTCACATACACGAGATAACTTTCTTGAATATAATAATAAATGTAATAGCAATTTATAAGCTGTCATACTATCCATAGCAAACAAATTCTCAAAAAGAAGATAACTTTCTTAAACAACAGAGAGTGGAGCCGGGGTAGAGATCACCACGGGCCTTAATTTGAGACGCCCAGCAGGTTTAAATCGTTAAACTCATAGCCCAGCCCATTTAACATTTTAAACTCAATAGTCCTGCCCGTTCGAGTCGTTCAATTTATAGCCAGTCCTGTTTAAGACTTTCAACTTATCGTCCGCCCCGTTTAAGGCTTTTAGCTTGTAGTCCAGCCTGTTTAAGACTTTCAACTTAATAACCCGATCCATTCAATTCGTTCAACTTATAACCCGGCCCGTCTAAGACTTTCAACTCAATTGGCCAGCCATTTGAAGTCGTTCAATTCATAGACTTTTCCACTGATTTTAGCTACAACTGATGAAAGCACTCGGTTTATGTTGCAGTGCTGCACTTCCATGTCTGATATTTCTTTCCGTTGCATCTCGTCTCTCCAGCACATATTTAAGGGGAAATATATATATATATATAAAAAGAAGATGGTTCTGTAACAAGAAATAGAGGCGAAATTTTGACAAGAGTGAAAGATTTCTACTCCAAATTATATGAAAGGAATGATACATGTACTCCAGACATCATGAAAGGTACCAGTACCAGAGTTCTTCCAGTCCTCCCAGAAGAAGTTGCACATGCCATCAAGAACATGAAGCGGGGAAAAGCTCCAGGAGAAGATGGAATTACTGTAGACATCATACAAGAAACAAGTGGAGAAATCGAAACAGTACTCGCCCAAATTTTCACTCGATGCCTTAATGAAGGGAAGATTCCTGAGGATTGGAACAACGCTACAATGATCCTGCTACATAAGAAAGGTGACATTGAGGATCTCATTAACTACAAACCTATCAGCCTCCTATCAGTGGTTTATAAAATCTTCACTGAAGTTCTTTCACACCGGTTGAAGGTGACACTGGACATGGCTGAACCGAGAGAACAAGCTGGATTCAGGAGTGGCTACAGCACAATAGATCATATCCACGTACTGAGAGAACTAATTGAAAGAGCGAGAGAATATGAACTTCCATTGTGCATGGCTTTTATCGATTATGAAAAAGCCTTTGATTCGGTGAAACCATCAGCAGTTACAATGGCTCTGAAATCCTGGTATTGAAGATGCATACATTAATATTATTCATAACATCTATGAAAATGCAAGTGCAAAGATTCTGCTGTTTGAAAATACAACACACATAAAAATTGCAAAGGGAGTGAGACAAGGTGACACCATATCTCCGAAGCTCTTTAATGCCACATTGGAAAATGTCTTTCAATTACTGAACTGGGAAAACAAAGGAATAAAGATTAATGGAGATTATCTAACCCACCTTCGTTTTGCTGATGACGTAGTCATTTTTGCTACTACCCCATCAGAGCTGCAGAGTATGATCCAGGAACTTGCTGACAAGAGTAAAGAAGTGGGATTAAAAATGAACTTTCAGAAGACAAAAGTGATGTTCAATGCTTTTACAAGAAATGAAGATTTTTCGATTGATGGAGAAAAGCTGGAGATAACAGACACGTACGTTTATCTTGGACATCAGATACCAAGTGAGGGTCACATTGATGAAGAAATTAATCGGCGTACAAAACTTGCCTGGAGAGCTTTTGGAAGAAACAGCATAATTTTCAAGAGCAATATGCCATTATGTCTTAAAAGAAAAGTGTTTGATCAATGCATCCTTCCAGTGCTTACGTATGGTGCAGAGACGTGGACCTTAACTAAAAGAGACATACAAAGACTGCAGACAACTCAAAGAAGAATGGAGAGATACATGCTTGGTGTAACCAGGAGAGATAAGAAGAGGAACTCGTGGATCAGAAAAATGACAAGAGTGGAAGGCATCATGATCAGAATAAAATCCCTTAAATGACAATGGGCTGGACATATTGCCAGAAGGACTGACCATCGATGGACAGCTGAAATTTTAGACTGGATTCCAAGAACAGGAAAAGACCCAGAAGACCACATGGGAGATGGGTGGATGAAATTTGAAAGTATGCGGCAGTGACATGGAGGAGACTGGCACAAGACAGACCGTTGTGGAGGAAACTTGGGGAGACCTTCGTCCAGCAGTGGATTGATAATGGTTGACAATGATGATGATGATGATGTATATATATATATATACAGGGTGTATAGGAAAGTCCTTAAACAGGGAAATAACTTTTGAACGCAAAATGCTAGAATTGTGGAAGTAGTGTGTACATATAGTAAAGTGACTATGTTCTATCAGATGAGACCGATTGCAGCACCCCTAGCGGCGAATCTTGGAAGTTAGCTATCCTATCGCGAGAACCAAGAGAAAGCGAAAAATAGTCAATAGCAAACGTGTAGAGTGTCACCGATTTAGTATAAAATGACGCCCTACATTTGCCCAAAACTCCAATAGAAGTCCGGAAATGCAGATCTGTCGGTATCCGATCACCGGCATAAATACGTCACTCATCGCGTGCAGAAGTGTGAGATTATAAGGTGAAGCAAATTTACTAATAAAACTAATACCTGTACGTGTCAGCAAGGTACAATTTATTATGTACTGTACAGTAAAGTAGTAGGAAATTCATACAGCGGCAGGACATTATGAAGAAGAAGAACACAAAATAATGTTCTAGAAATACAAAATGTCAGTACTAATACTTAAGCATTCGCGATGTGTCCACCATCGGCAGCAATACACATCTGTATTCGAGCTAGAACTTCTTGTTGGAAGTCCTGCAGCATTTTAGCTGTTACGTTACTGTATGCTTGGACAATACGGGGTTGTAGAAATTTGCCATACACGACCAAATGTAAGGCCACACGTCGTACTGATGTTTCTCGTACTGCAGTGTGAGTGGGCTAGCGCATAGGTCAGGACGTCCACTGGCTGCACGTGCACACCTGCAAGTGTCGGCCTACTTGAACGGGAACGACTTGTAATGCTCCCGGTTTCTCTGAGCCGGCGAACGACATTGATGATAGTAGCCGCAGTAGGATGAGAACGATTAAGGAAACGTAATGCATATTGGCGTGCTGCCTCTCTTGCCCGACGACCGCATTCCCCGTACAACATAACCATCTCTCAGTACTCCTCGTTGGAATAACTAGCCATGTGTAGACTCGAAGATCCAATCCACGTACTGTCAGACAAACCTTCCCTGACCGCCAATTTATGCTTCCCGATGAGGTATGACGTAGCGTTTCCATTTGCATACTTTCATCCATCCTTCGCTGTTTTGCAGGCAAAATTCGTTTACAGATTTTACGTTTTGCGATGTCATTCGTGTCATATTTATGCCGGTGATCGCATACCGAGAGATCTGCATTTCCGGACTTCTATTGGAGTTTTCGGTGAATGTAGGGCGTCATTTCATACTAAATCGGTGATGCTCTACACGGTTGCTATGGACTTTTTTGCTATCTCTTTTGGTTCTCGCGATAAGATCGCTAACTTCCAAAATTCGCCGCTAGGGGTGCTGCACTCTGTCTCATCTGATAGAACATAGTCACTTTACTACACTGGCGTACAAAAATTAAGGACGAGACGGTTTTTCGAATGTAACGTGGAGCAGAAGTGCTCCACATCGACTCAAATCATACCATAAGATCCCCAAGATGTAAGAATATGGGACAAGTGAGCAAAACCGTCCAAAAAAGGAATCCAAAGGATACAAAGGCACTTTATTGAAAAGGTAGCTTCGAGCACAACTGGACAGAAGACAGAAACGTCCATGTAACAGGCGGCTGCCAAGAAAAATCCAGTCTTTATTAGGGGATATGATCATCCCCGACTGCGTTGCAGGATTTACAACGTCTGTCCATGCTGAGGACGAGGTTGTCAAGGAGCTGTTGAGGCATCGCGGCCCATTCCTCTTGTAGCACCACGCCGCTGCGATATCGTTGCTGGTGGCTGGTGACGTGCTGCCAAGCGTCTTCCTAGAAGGTCCCACACGTGTTCGATTGGATTTAGGTCCGAGGACCTTGCGGGCTAATACATGCGTTGAATATCTTCACTCTCCAACAGCTCTGCGACAGCCACTGTACGATGAGGTGTAGCGTTGTCGTCCATAAAGAGGAACTCAATTCCCACAGAACCTCTAAACAGACGCACGTGAGGCAGGAGAACCTCGGTACAATATCGGACACCAGTAACTGAACCTCCTTGGAAGATGTGGAGGTCAGTACGGCTCCCAAGCATGATACCGCCCCAAACGAAAACTCCGCCACCCCCAAACCGGTCCCTTTTGATGATGTTGCAGGTGTGATTGCGTGTTCCCTGATCTCTCCAGATATGTGTATACGTACAGAATCGCTCGTCAGACTAAATCGGCTCTCATCCGTAAAGAGAAATCGACCCCATTGCTGATGTGTCCAGTTCTTCTGTTCCTGGCACCACAGAAACCGCCGTCTCCGATGAGCAGGCGTTAATGGCACACACCGTACTGGTCTTCGTGCAAATAGACCACCTTTGTGCAGCCTCCTGGCCACGGTAAAACGCGATAACGGACGTCCAGTTGTCTGTTGCATGTGGCTTGCGATTTCTTACGTTGTCTGCCGTCTGCCTCTTCTCGCCTGTAGGACAATATACCGGGGCCCGCCGCCGTGGTTTCTCGTGGACGACCACTGCTAAACTCTCTGACACCTGTTCCTGTCGTTTGAAATGCTCTCCAAGCTCATGAAACGATGCTGTGAGCGATCCCGAACTCCTCGACCACACTAGTCACACTTAGACCTTCTTCCAACTTCCCAGTGACGCGACTTCGGGTAAAGTCATCCAGATGTCGTCTACTGGATTGCCTGTAGGCCATATCACACGGTGGCAGCAGCTCGACGTCGTTCAAACCGATGTACACCTTGCAAAAGCTTTCACCGAATTGCTGAGCGTACACAGCCCGTGTGTTTTATACCCTTCCGACACTCCCCGCCCCCTTACGTCATGCTGCATTTATGCACATGCTCTACCGTACCGGACCCTTGTCTATCTCCTGAGTGGTCTTTCAGTCCGCTCTGCCTGCTCGTTCTGCTGTTATGCTAATTTCTCCTCTTCGTCCTTAATTTTTGCACACCAGTGTATATGTACACACTACTTCCACAATTCTAATATTTTGCGTTCAAAAGTTATTTCCCTGTTTAAGGACTCTCCTATACACCCTTATTGTATACACTCAGTAAACAAAACATTAGAGATAGGGGTGATGGGCAGTTGACATGGGCATTCCCCGCGAATATTGGAATATATCCAAACCGAACGCAGGCGATAAATAGAGAAATACACAACGATTGATAGGCGGACAGGTGATAAGTAGACAACGCAATCAACGAATATGGATAAACGTGGTGATCTGAGCTACTTTTATCGTGGACGCATTGTCGGCGCAAGCCAGATTGGGTTATTATATCGCTCAAGTGGTAAGAACTCTCGGGTTCCATAGAGCAACCGTATCAAGGGTATACCGCGAGTATATCATCGACGGCCGTACCAGCGCCCAGAGAGTAAGCAGTGGCTGACGACACTCCATTGATGACTGGGATCGACGTAGACTATCCAGGCTCGTACAAACCGACCGCTTAGCAACAACGGCTCAAATCACATACACGTTAAATGTCGGAGTACCAAGAAGCGTTAGCGAATGAACGGCACATTGCACGCTGCATACGCTGGGCTACGGGAGGATACGCCCTACTTATGTGCCACTGTTGAGTGATCGTCGTCGAAAATTACGCCTCGCCTGGTGCAGAGAACATCAAAACTGGACTCTGCAGAGTGGCGCCGTGTCGTGCGGTCAGATGGATTCCGTTTTCAACTGTACCGAGCTGACGAGAGGGTGCGGGTATGGCACCGTCAGTAGGAGGCTATGGTTTCGTCGTGGTAGGTTGGCTCTGTTTATGGTGGTGGTAGTTCTGTGTTGGCTTGGGGAGCCTTCTCATGGGGATACATTAAGTTACTTATTGCGTCTGGAGAGGTTCGTAATCGCTGAGCACTCTACTAGCATGTGCTCGCTGACAACCTACACGATTTAATGGCGTTCGCGCAGCCTGCGGCCGATCGTCTGTTTCAGCAGGACAATGCGCAGCCGCACCGGGCCGCAAATACCTAGATATTGCTCGAGGAACACTCGTCTGAGTTTGAAGCCATCTATTAATCCCCGAGGTCCCCGGATTTAAATTATTTGGAAGCTCTCTGGAATGCCCTGGAGCGGAACATCAGATCCATGGATCCTGGAGCAACATCTCAGGTGGAGCTGTGGACAATGCTGCAACAGGCGTGGCTGGCATTACCTCCGAAAAGCTACCGGCATCTGGTAGAGTGAATGCCTCGGCAGGTATAGGCTGTTAATCGCCCTAGAACCGCCCCGGTGGCGCAGTGGTCTAAGCGATGGCCTCTGATCATTCGTCCGAACGGGGTCCGGGTTCGAATCCCGGTGAGGCATGGATGTTGTGTTTGTCTTACGGCACTGGCTCTCTCCCTTCCCTGGAACCAGTGACCCTAAATTAGGGACGGGCGACTGCTTATAGCCCATTGAGTTGCTCACGGTGGTCGTTAAACCTCCAATCAAAAAAAAAAAATCGCCCTAAAGGCGGACCAACACGATATTAGGTAGGCATCTCTAATATTTTGTCCACTGAGTGCATATGTATATACAATATATACTGTATAGATATTATTGCATTTCGAGGAAATCAACCTTCGCGTGTAATTTTTTTCTCGTGAAATTATATTTGGTTTCATGTTGTTTACTAATTTGAAACATTATTATGTGGAGGTTATGTAAGAAATAACTGATTATGTTGTCCCAGCCGACATGGTTTTTCTTTAACTCGGCAGCAAAATTCAATATCTCCTTGACGAGGCCCTGCCCGAATAGGGATTTTTTCTTTTTAATTGGTGAAAGAGAAAGCCCGGATTCGACCTTCGATATCACTATGAATACGGAAAATGTTGGAATTACAATACGAAAAGAAATAATCACACTTTCGAAATTCACTTGTGAAATAAACTGTGAGTGCAACCGGGATTCTGTTTACGCACTAAGCAAATTAGTTTCGAAAGTTTTTATAACACACTTTGTTATAATTTATTTATTTATTCGCCTATTGGTCAAGGTGATCGGAACTAAGTGAAAAGTTTTCTAGTTTGTTACGATTTAAGAGAACACAGCACCTCTGAGTAAATATATATCACCTGAGAACTCTTTCAATCTACATGTTTCTCACCCACACACGATTTATTACAAACTATAAGTCACGTGCTTGTGGTCCTGTAAAGTCAACGACCTCAAAGTAACACCCAAAAGCCAGCTTACGGTACACGGACTTGATATCTACAAAATCCAGAGAAAAATGTTGGTGAACTGAGAGCGTGTTTAAAAAGGTGTTCTTGATAAATAAATGGTCTTCAAATACTCATAGAGGGATCATTAAATTTTACTATAAATCTGGCCCATGTTTACCTTACTTAAGAAAGCATTATTATGAAATCATAATCACTTACAACAGAATTAGACTATTCAAGAAAAAACCAACATACTTTTAGCGGCTATTTTTTACACCGATTTTAATTTTAAAATTGATGCTCGTCAGAACAGATCATTTATGAACTTGGAGACGACCTCAATTTTTACTGTAAAATAGAGCTTTATTCTCTCATTGCATGTAGAAGTTCTGATGGTCTGAATTATATGAACCCATTTATTTTATGCAAAATTTGTTTCTTACGTAATTTCAGTACTGCGCTGCTCCCAATTTTTCCGTATTACCAAATGTTGTTAAGATAATATAATTGATTCTAGATTGAGATTCTTTCACCGGAGTACCACAATTACAGCTTATTATGTGACTTACCCATTTTGGATACTTCGGCACTTTGAATCATTTTCCACTGCACCATTTCCTGAAATTGACAACACACGCGTCTGCGTGTCCCACCTGGACGGATACTCAGGGTTAAAGTCCCAATTTGTCCGGCTACAGTGCGGAGCGAGAGTCTTTTGTAGCTGGTGATTTTATTCCTCGTGGGGAGATGGGATCAGAGACCTCATCGCGATGCAAGCTAACCATTCATCCACCTTTCAAAAAGGAAGTCCTTCAGCTTGGGCCAGAGCGTCACGGTAAATCTGCAGAATATTTCCTCTGGCCTCTTTCACCTCCTCCTCCTCGGTTCCCTGTTTGTGCTTGTGGCATCAGGAGATCACTTCCGCCCCCTTTCCATATCAGTCTCTGCTGCAGTCAAACAGGTTCTAAGTCCGATTTTTAAAAATCTTGCTGCTTCTGTTCGCGACGCTTCATTGCCCACTCGGTGGACTCAACCGGAGCGGGGAAGAGCCGTTGTTTTTCTTGTTCGTTAAGTTGTTCCTGATTAATATCGGAAATCGGCTGGCCAGCATTCTAGAGAGGTCAGGGTCGTCTTTCAGAGCAACCCTTTTTACACAACACTAAATAATGGTCATTAACGAAAATGTTTTGCACAAAATATTATTTCATGGGACTGAATTGATGATCAACAAACATACTCTTATCACTTTTCTTTGCTCAGAGAATTATTTCATTTCTCGTATTGATCAATGTCGTAACTTATATGCTCCATGAACTGATCTCTGAACATTGACCGTTGGGGACTTAAAATTAACTGAAATAAAGTTGAGCACTTGTTCTGTGATTCCAGAGACTTCATTGAAATATCTGATAATATTACGTTGAGAACAGTTGAGGAATTTAAATACCTCTGATCCGTAATACATCAGGATGGTACAGGTCATCATGACATTGATCGGAGAACTGCGGAAGGCAGGAAAGCTATTTCTGTTTTGAATCCTGTTCTTTGAAGCAGCAATGTCTTTCCAAAAGTAAGAAGACACATTTTTTCTGCGATTGTACAAAGCATCATTTTATATGGTGCGGAGACGTGGGCATTGAATAAAAGACATCGACAAAGATTATTGGCTACAGAGCTGGACTTTTGGAGGCGTTCTGCAAGAAAACCCAGATGTGAAAAAGTGGTTAATGCAAAAGTTCGAGATATTATGAGTGTTAAAGTAGACATTATCCAAACTATTGAGATGTGCAGATTCCAATGGCCAGGTCATGTAAGGAGAAAGTCACCAGAAAGACTTCCAAAAATACTGATGGAGTAGGAGGCTCCAGGAAAGAGGGAAGAGGAAGACCAAAGAGAAAGCAGGTGGAGGAGATTAAATCAAGTTTAAAAAATAATGGACTGGATGAAGTGATGAGCTTGGATAGAGAGAAGTGGAGGATGACACTGGCTGAGCAATATAGTCGAGGAAATCCACTTGGTAGTGGAAATTCTTGATAATGATGATGTATTGATCGATGTGCACATTGACTACTGTGATCTTGAGCATCCAACTATTGCAGCTTTGGTCGTTGTCCTCTCATCTGTCTTCAAAACGAGAACTAGCATGATTTTCTTATGCTGATACTGGACAAGGAGACAGACTAAGGAAGCACATGAAACATGTACGCACAAATCATTATTACATCATTATCTGAAGACATTCAATTCTAAATTCGGCGATATATGTGATATTAATTGATGCACTAAATTTCAGTTTTCAAGACATTCTTATTCCGAGTCAACTCTTTGTTAACCCTGCTACATCATGATATCGCCGTAGACCTAACTTAAATCTATGAGCATTCTGTCAGAATTGCCAACGTGGCTGAAGTTAAGGATTCGAATTCCGCCACCGAACTTCTTTCAGCCCTAAAGTCGTACTTGCCCATGTGAAATGTTATCACGCAAAAATATTGTTTCTAAAAGGAACAAGAAAGATGACGCCAAATTTTCGGTTGTAATGAGCACTTCATTTGAATCCTTTTCGACAAGTACACAATTTTTCAAAGTTATTCATAGTCAATGGAAATGGTTAGAATAAAAATCGACCGGATTTCTACAATCGGTAAAACATCCAGAAACAAAAATAGCTACTTACTCCCACCAGCGGCTGAAAAGTATGCTACGAAAATTAACAAATGATGCACAAAAAGTTTCTCGTAGAAGAAGGAAGACAGGGGCAAAAGAAATTTCTAATCGAACAGTAAATTAAAAGAAAAAATATAGAAGAAAACATGATATAACTCTACACGCCCTAGCGGAAGAATTTTGCATAATGGGAAAGTTGAAAATATAGAGAAAGTATTCTTCAGAAAAATATTCGAAGGAATAAAGAAGATTTTCCTGAAGAATATTTTTTTAAAAAGAATTTTTCGGATGCGTCTTTCGGAAGCAAAAATAGAGAGAGAAATAGTTTTTGACATTTATGCCCACTAGCGGGAAAACTATGCATCAAAATTTTCTCCATTTTTATTGTAGTGAATGGCATAGAGTAAAAAAAAAAAAAAATTTTTTCATAGTTTTTAGAAGCGACGACACAGCTGCAAATCGAAGTACAAAACATCACATACCGACCGAACTATGAGTTACAAAAAACCCCACAAACACAACGAAAGTGTTCCACAAGATAAAGATAATCCAGTGTTAAAGGAATTTTTTTAAATCAAACATTTAAAAGCAGAGATATCGAGAAAGACAGGTTAAAAATTTGCGCTCCTAGCGGGGAAATTGTGCATTAATTTGGAAGGAAATACGCAGAAAACGTTTTCATAGTTTTTTCCGACCGAAATAGAATTTTTCAATCGGGATTTTAGTCCCGCAGGTATTGTTGCAAATGGAAAAGTGAATTTACGCCTTCTGGTGGCACACTTATACGTTAACAAAAAAATTGAAACTATGTGAGAAACATTTCGGACCGAAACTGCTCTCCGATAAAGAAAACATTTTTTAAATCTGACTCTTAGAAGAAGAGGCATCGACAAAAATAAGATATACATCTACGCTCCATGGTGGAAAAACTATGCACTATTTTAAATGGAAGGTGTTCTCAAAAGGTTTTCCGGTGTAAGCGGTATTGGCCCATGAAAGATTTTTTTAAAATCGAGTTTCAGGAAGCGCATATTTTGCTGCAAATACAACAGAAATAAATACTTACGCCCCCTGGTGGCCAAACCGTTCTTTATCAAAAGAGTAGAAATTATATGTAGAACATTTTTCACTAGGAGCTGCATCCGATGCAGAAAGAGTTTTTCAAATAAAACTTTTGAAAGCAGAGATATCGAGGAAATCGCAAATTACCTTTGCGCTCCTAGCGGAAAATCTATGAATTACTTTAAAAAGAAACTTTACCCAAAATAATCTTCGTTATAAATGGCATCAAAATGAAGAAAGAATTTTTTTCAATCAGATATTTAGAAGCAATGGTGTAGAACAAAATGTATTTTGGATTCGCTAGCATCTGCGTTTACGCCCTATAGCGGTGAAGTTATGCATTGGAAAAATCCCGTAAAGCAAGGATCATCGTTCCCACATTTCAAGTTTTCCAGTGCAAGAATTTTTTTTCAAATTGAGCTAATAGTTACAGAGATACATATACAAACGGTCGGATAACAGATATATAAGCACGCACTTTTTTACAAATGACGTGCTGACAAGAAAGATAGCATCGAATTCTCGAGTGTGCTGAGTACACTCTTTTAAATCCTTTTCAACACAAAAAAAAAATTTAAAGCAGATTTTTTTAAAAAAAGGCGAAGAAAGAAAGGAAAGAAAGGAAATACAGAATATCCTTCCAAGAAAGAATTTTCCCAAGGAATTTTTAGAATCGGAGGTACTCTTGCAAATAGAAATATACGCTGACACACTCTAGCTGCAGAACTGTGGATTCGTAAAAGAAGAAAATGTGCGCAAATATTCTTTATAGCGAAAGCTCTGCGATCCAAAAAGAATTTTTCAAGTACGGATTCTAGAAGCAAATACAGAAAAAAGAAATTTTACAAATACGCCTTAACGGAAAAATTTCGCATTGTTTAAAGAGCGTAATTATTGGGAATTTTTGTCTAACGAAATACTATGCTGTGCAAAAGTAATTTTTCCAATAGGAGTTTTAGAAGTGGGTATACAGTTGCCAGCAGAAATGCACACTAACTCCATCATGCGTTAAAACGGCGCATTATGAAAAATCCAAGAATAAAAGCAAAATATTTCATGAGTTCCAATTTTGTTTTTATTGTTTGTTTGCTTGAGGGTTTAACAACCATCCTGAGCATCTCGCTAATTTAGGGTTACTGGTACCAGGGAAGGGGAGAACCAGTTCCATAATACAAACGCAACATCCATGCAAAAATTATCGGCCCCAAATGAATGGGGCCAAGAATTTTAGCGTACAGGATGCTGAAACGGGAAGAATTTAGAGGGAAAAAAATGTCTTCTCAGAGAGAATGTTGCAGGCGATTTCATTTAAAAGGACGATTAACCAACCGATTAATCGGCTAACGAATTTTGATTAATCAATTGAAATTTGTAGTCGATTCACACCCCAACAATGCACGGTATACGCAATCTTAAATGTTAAAAATATACAATATCCCCATTACAGTATGAAATATTTATTTCCTGACTTACTTCAAACGTAACTAAATTCGACCTGCTGTTTTAGATAGTTAATTACTCAGTCAGAACCCAGAAGCACGTGGATCAAGTGAGTGAGTGAGTCAAGGTCAAACTTGGGGCCTTTGCAACAAGAAGATGCACAACCGCAACTAGAAACAACCAATCACACGCCGTTTTATTTGTGACGTGCGGTGCCGTTGACTGTGTGATGCGTTGTCGCCATCCGCGCGATTTCGTGATGGATCTCCAACTGACCCGATTATCCACCGCTTAAAAAAATCAAACTTAACTTTTTTTTTTATGTTTCTCACTTTAGTTTAAATGGAAGTTGCGTTCGTGAAAGGTTGTACGATTTTCACATTTTCAGCAAAACTTTTTTGAAATTTAAATTTCATTTTTTCCTATCATTTTTTACGTTTTCCAACCGTAGGTGAAAGAAGCGTATATGCTCCAGCTTTGTCCGTCCATCCGTCCGGCTGTCTGTCGGCACGATAACTCACATAAAAACGGCTCGATTTCGATGAAATTTTAGTATGTGGTAGGGGACCACCTGGGGACGAACCCTATTGAAAACGGACGAAATGGGGTCAAAGATCCCGGCATAGGAGCGGGATCCATTCCATTGCCCTTATGCGTCATAACTTGCGTCAATATGGTTAGATGTCGATGACATTTTAGTATATTGTAGGGGACAACATGGGAATGAGCCCTATTGAAAATGGGTGAAGTGGGGTCAAAGGTCAGGACATAGAAGCGGGATGCATTCCATTGCCCTTATGCGTCATAACGTGCGTCAAAATGGCTCTATTTCGATGATATTTTACTATGTGGTAGGGAACCACATGTGGACGAACCCTATTGAAAATGGGACAAATGGGGTCAAAGGTCAGGACATAGGATCGGGATCCATTCCATCGCCCTTATCCCATACTATGTATTAAGGTGGACGTCAAGTAATTTTGCTTCCTATACTTCCAATGGAGAAACTTTTGTACACATTTCCTTCACAATTAGTGTGTTCCCAAGGATGGAAATTTGAACATCGATTAAAATAACTTCATATTATAACTTGGAATACTTAACATTTTCTAAAACATAACCTTAATTATATTAAATAAGTTAGTAAAATCATGCAATGCATTGATTAGATACGCTTTCCAACATACCAGAAATTATTACTCAAGTTATGAGGATAATGGCTGTGGAATAAATCTCGCTCCTGTGCCCTGGCCTTTGATCCCATTTCGATGATATTCAACAGTATACCTCCGAAATAGCATGATAAAGATTTGTCGCAGTCGAAGCAATTTTACGTTAGTTATGATGCATAAGGGCTATGGAATAGTTCCCGCTCCTGTATCCTAACCTTTGACCCCATTTCGCCCATTTTTAATAGGATTTGTCCCCAGGCAGGCTCCTACAACATACTAACATTTCATCCAAATCGAAAAATTTTTACGTAAGTTATGACGCATAATGGCGATGGAAGTGATTCCGCTCCTATGTCCTAAAACAACCCTGAAGCTATACTTTGAATAAAAAAATATTTAAATAATCTTTCAGCTTTGCATGAGTTATCTGGATGGAACCCCAATCTTAAAAATCTTAACATATTAATTTCTATACCAAGCCAAATCAAAAATCAATCTCTAAATCTGAATACTATTATAAAACTCAAGCTATAAACTAATAAAAATAAGAGTAAGGAGGGGGCCGTAATTATTCATTTATGAGGTATGAACTCATCAGCTTCATGTTAGCTTACCTATATAATTAATTTATTATTACCAATTCCCCCTATATTGAGCTATGAGATTCTAATCGAATTGCTGTCACCCATCTCAAAAGCTTCATGTTAACTTACCTATTTAATAAACTTTTTTTTTACCACATTTCGCCCATTTTCAACAGGGTTTGTCCCCAGGTGGTCCCCTACCACATACTAAAATTTAATCGAAATCGAACCTTTTTTACGTTAGTTATGACGCATAAGAGCAGTGGAATGGATCCCGCTCCTATGTCCTTACCTTTGACCCCATTTCGTTCAGTTTCAATAGGGATTCTTCCCAGGTGTTCCCCTACCACATACTAAAATTTCATCGAAATCGAACGATTTTTACGCCAGTTATCGCGCGGGCAGGTGGACGAACGGACGGACGCACAGACGGACAGACGGACGGACGCACAGACGGACAGACGGACGGAAAAAGCTGGAGCATATACGCTTCTTCAACCTACGGTTGGAAAGCGTAAAAAACAATAGCGTTTCCTCTGGTGGTGTTGAAACCAGAAAAAAGATGGCCCGACCTGTACTTTGATGACGTCAGTAGACAAATAAATGTTGGATTGCATAATTATGGTTATGTTTTAGAAAATATTAAGTATTCCAAGTTATAAAACGAAGCTATTTTAATCGATGTTCAAATTTTCATCCTTCGGAACGCATTAATTGTGAAGAAAATGTATGCAGAAGTTTTTCCATTGGAAATACAGGAAGCAAAATTACTTGACGTCCACCTTAAAGGAGCAATTCTTGTATCTATGTAAATTTTATTTTGAAAACGGCTCTAAGGATTTTGATGAAAGTCGTTAACCTACCGTTTTCTGGTACTAGAAATCAATTTAGCTTGATCTTGACTTTAGGAAAATTGGTTTAGTGCGTGAAATAACCACTCCGAACCACCACGTTTTTAGTGTCATGGCGTCGTTCCATTAATGTTACCCATGCTTAGAAATCTTATGACGCCACAATCTCGCGACTGAGATGTTGGCGCGCGGTCACGCCATCTGTCTCATTAGGTCACGCGTTGTGTATGGATCCTATTAAAGTTTTATGACGTCACACTCTTGCAAGCAGATGGTCGCGATTCCCATCTGCCTCATTACGTCACGCGTTGTGTGCGTATGCCCGTCCGCACGATAACGCGCGTAAAAATCGTTCGATTTCGATGAAACTTTAGTATGTGGTAGGGGAACACCTGGGAAGGAACCTTATTGAAAGTGAACGAAATGTGGTAGGGGAACACCTGGGAAGGAACCTTATTGAAAGTGAACGAAATGGAGTCAAAGGTCAGGACATAGGAGCGGGATCCATTCCACTGCTCTTATGCGTCATAACTAACGTAAAAAAGGTTCGATTTCAATTAAATTTTAGTATGTGGTAGGGGACAACCTGGGGTTAAACCCTATTGAAAATGAGTGAAATGGGGTCAAAGGTCAGGACATAGGAGCGGGATCACTTCCATCGCCATTATGCGTCATAACGTACCTAAAAATGCTTGGATTTGGATGAAATGTTAGTATTGTAGGGGCCTGCATGGGGACGAATCCTATTGAAAATGGGCGAAATGGGGTCAAAGAATAGGACACAGGAGTGGGATTTATTCCATAGCCCTTATGCATCATAACTTACGTAAAAATGTTGCGACTACGACAAAACTTTATCATGTTATTTCGCAGGTATATTGAACCGGTTCTGCTGAATATCATCGAAATGGGATCAAAGGTCAGGGAACAGGACCGAGATTTATTCCACAGCCATTATCCTCATAACTTGAGTAATGATTTCTGGTATGTTCGAAAGCGTATTATAATCAATGCATTGCATGATTTTACTAACTTGTTTTAAAATGAAACCGCCGAGTCATAGACCAATAATAGGGGGGGGGCTGAGTCCAACTAGCCCCTGTGTGGATACGCCAATGAGAACAGACATTTAATTACATATTTAAGTACGTTACAAAAAATATTGATTGAAAGAAGAAAAATGCGTTAGAATTCAACTTTCCAAAAGTAAGCTTAGCTAGGCGTATCACTTTCACTGAACATTTCATCCAATACAGACCTAATTCAATTAGTTGGACTTCTTCCTATCAGGTAGCCCAATTCTCATACACTGAAGCAGGGGTTTATTCAAGGGTTTCATATTGAGAGAGTGCTGAAAATTTTGGGGAGGGGTATTGGATGAAAGGGAATGTTTTGAAGACTGAGAATTTTTATAGTGAAATATTTAGGCGTTTAAGCTAGGATTAAAAATAAGGAAAACTTTAAAACGTTGGAGAACTGCTGAATTTTTTGTTGTTAATAATGTTTATAACTGGGAATTTTTTTCCAAACCGTTATCTTGTTTTTGTGCTGTTTTAAATTGTTATCACCCTTGTCTAAATGCTTCCCTAAACAAGAATAGAGCTACGAAATACACTGGCTAGCAAAAATTAAGGATGAGACGGTTTTTCGAATGTAACGTCGTGCAGAAGTGCGCCACATCGACTCAAATCACACCATAAGATCCCCAAGATGTAAGAATATGGGACAAGTGAGCAAAACCGTCCAAACAAGGAATCCAAAGGATACAAAGGCACTTTATTGAAAAGGTAGCTTCGAGCACAACTGGACAGAAGACAGAAACGTCCTTGTGACAGGCGGCTGCCAAGAAAAATCCAGTCTTTAGTAGGGGATATGATCCCCCTGACGGCGTTACAGGATTTATAACGTCTGTCCATGCTGAGGACGAGGTTGTCAAAGAGCTGTTGAGGCATCGTGGCCCATTCCTCTTGTAGCGCCAATCGCAGCTGCGGAATCGTTGCTGGCGGCTGGTGACGTGCTGCCAAGCGTCTCCCGAGAAGGTCCCACACGTGTTCGATTGGATTTAGGTCCGGGGACCTTGCGGACCAATCCATGCGTTGAATATCTTCACTCTCCAACAGCTCTGCGACAGCCACTGTACGATGAGGTGTAGCGTTGTCGTCCATGAAGAGGAACTCGGGACCCACAGTACCTCTAAACATGCGCACGTGAGGCAGGAGAACCTCGGAACAATAGCGGACACCAGTAACTGAACTTCCTTGGAAGATGTGGAGGTCAGTACGTCTACCAAGCATGATACCGCCCCAAACGAGAACTCCGCCACCTCCAAACCGGTCCCTTTCGATGATGTTGGAGGTGTGATTGCGTATTCCTTGCTCTCTCCAGATGTGCATACGTCCAGAATCGCTCGTCAGCCTGAATCGGCTCTCATCCGTAAAGAGAACTCGACCCCATTGCTGATGTGTCCAGTTCTTGTGTTCCTGGCACCACAGATACCTCCGTCTCGGATGAGCAGGTGTTAATGGCACATACCGTAATGGTCTTCGTGCAAATAGACCACCTTTGTGCAACCTCCTGGCCGATGTAAAACGCGATAACGGACGTCCAGTTGTCTGTTGCATGTGCCTTTCGATTTCTCCCGCTGTTTGCCGTCTGTCTCTTTTCGCCTGTAGGACAATATACCGGTCGTCCGCCGCCGTGGTTGCTCGTGGACGACCACTTCTAAACTCTCGGACACCTGTTCCTGTCGTTTGAAATGCTCTCCAAGCTCGTGATACGATACTGTGGGCGATCCCGAACTCCTCGGCTACACTAGTCACACGTCGACCTTCTTCCAACTTCCCAACGACGCGACCTCGGGTAAAGTCATCCAGATGTCGTCTACTGGATTGCCTATTGGCCATATCACACGGTGGCAGCAGCTCGACGTTGTTCAAACCGATGTACACCGTGCAATAGCTTTCACCGAACGGTTGAGCTTACACCGCCCGTGTGCTTTATACCCTTCCGACACCCCCCCCCCCCCCCCACGTTATGCTGCATATATGCGCATGCCTACCGTACCGGACCTTAGTCTATCTCCTGAGTGGTCTCCCGGTCCGTTCTGCTTGCTCGTTCCGCTGTTATGCTAATTTCTCCTCTTCGTCCTTAATTTTTGCACACCAGTGTAAATGTGGCTGAAAAACCATACAATCTAAAACACACACACACACTTACAACAACAGGAAAAAAGCTTATGTGTGTAGGGGGTAGGGGAGTATCAACCAATATCGTGGCACTAAGCGCCACGAAGATTTCGTTTCTTGCTAAGTAGACTCGACTCAGTCAGTTTTTCGGCGGTAACGATATCATTCTCTTTCTGTTATTTTTGTTATTTAAAGCACGGGTAAGCCACTTAGGATCCTTACAACGAGAAACCGTTTTCTTTCGCTTGTGTCAGGCAAGAAACGCCACCACTAACTGTTGTCTTTCCTTAGTTTACAAGCCCTGGGCAGAGTTGCATTTTTTCCGAGAGGCCAGCTTGGACTCAATTTTGTGCGTATTAACCCCTGTAGATGCCAGCCTGCAACCGACTAACCTCCTTTGCCATTCCAAAAGGTACGCGCATCAGTCATCAACATTGGCATTGCTTTAGGTGGCTGATTTACGCCTGTTATCGTTTTCACCAGACCTTTTTTCGCGTGCCTGTCATGAGCGGGGAAGGCCAGTTTCGGGGCTCTGCATGCATTTTCGCTGTTCAAATCCTCGGTTTTCGTATTTTTACAAAATGTTTGCTGCTCCAATTTTCAAAGTCACAATCCCAAGGAGTAGCAGTTTTTTTTTCAAAAGACGTGCTAAAAAGGTGATATCTTGCTGCCATTGTTCTTTGTGTGTGCGTATGTGTGCGTGTGTGGCATTTCATTGCACCCTAGTTTATCTAAATTAAAGTTTACAAAATTCAGTGTTAGTTTTTTATTTTAAACGCTCCTTCATAGCGAAGATGGAGAGAGCTTTTCTATTTTTCTGAGAAGCACAGCAGTATTAAAGGAACTCGATAACAAATGAATCAGAGACTTATTTCATTTCCTCATTTATTTCTTTGGCATTGATCCGACATACGAGCGATGATACATATAAAAGGAAACATAATTCTTACAAAAACATTTGTTCCACGCAGTGCACTTCAGCGCAGAATTTACCTAACAGATGAAGAAATAGAAATAAGGTAAACATCAACTCTCACAGAACGATAAAAAGATAGAAGTTCAGGTGAGTGAGGAAGAAACAATAAGCTAACTGATAACAGATTTGAAAAGTTAAACGTACCTGCTGTAATTTCACATCTCGGTACCTCGGAAGGCTTTTGGACGGGAGCTCTCTGAATTTAGTGAGATGAATGATACCACTATGATTGCGCAGTTACGTGCTTGGCGGTAAAGCTTTCATATTATTTTCTCTGACAACTGTATCGTAGGTAATATTGAGAAATCATGACTTTTATTTATCCTGAGCAACTCCTATCTTACTCCCCCATTTGTATTTCAGTTTTGTAAAATTCGTTGGGAACTCTGCGTCCTTGAAATTTATAAAGCCTCTAGCACAAACGGTATATTCTCCATTATTATGTAGCCATGTGCACCTGAACTAACTTCTGTTTTATATCGCCATCTGAATTGATATTTTTCGCAGTGACTCTTTCTAGTGCCGGGAACTTGTTGATGTACAAGCTATCCCAATCGCTCCGCATCATTTTTGTCCAAAGTAATGGAGAAGATGATGTATGACAATTATTGGGCCAATTTTTTTTATGAATATAAAATACAAATGCAGTACTTGTTCCAATTTGTTAAATCACCCCTGTGTTTTAATAGAGAATAAATCTGAGTGACGTCGGTCGCCATTTCGTCAGACTCAAAACTTGCTCTCCCACTCAAATTAAGAATTAATTGCTCGGTATCATTCAGTTGCTGTTATTCTGAAAATTTAACCTCTGATCTTTTCCGTCCGGGACTTATTATTGCTCCCAGTTTTTTCTTGGTTTTTTCTTCCTCAAAGGGGCATTTTTGTTTTTGTCAGGTAGAAATATAACGTCACTTCTGTAGTGGAACTTCCATGAAGAAACGAAAATACCCAAACTTTAGAATATACCCCCATGCAAATGTATTAAGTAAATACATGAAAAAATACCTATATCCGTTTTCTATAGGTTTAAAGATACTCGTTTTGAAAATTAAAAGCATGTACAGGGATGCTTTGTGCATATACGTCGATCATGGGCATAATCGATTTTATATCAGTGAAGTTATATATATAATATAATCATTTGCACTATTTATTCAGTAAACTTATCTATTAAAATCAATCAAATTATCGCTTGTATATAACGGAGAGCTAGGGCAGGTAGTTTTTTGAGGCAGGATGGGTGGATTCATAACTGCAGAAAAGGGAAATTCACTTTTCAAAGTTGATTATCCAGGTAGGAACAGATACGATCATCAACTTCTGGATAGACAGATAAATTCTCTGATGTTTAGATGTTGCATGCACTAGCGATGTCTGTAGCCTTAGTATTGGTCGAAGAGAAGAGGGAGGATCACGTAGAGAGAGAGAGGGAGATTTCAAGTTAGGTCCAATAAATATCATAACAAGTGCCAAAACATTGGAAAACTGATCTCTTCCAGTTTTATCTGAACGACCGCTCAAATCAGTCAGTATGTAAATAGGATCCAACCAATTGCTAAATACCAGTGATGTTTTATAACACTGGAAAGTAAATTACTTTCTTGTCTCTCAACGATTTTCTTTTTTGTATGTATACTCACCCATGTGGAATGACCGTTACATAACTGTGTCTGTTACATTCTTACACTATGTATCCTTTGTATGAAATATAATCACTGAAGCAACATTCTGTTTTCGTTAGCAGTATTACGAGTAGCAGTAGTAATAATTAAATAGCTTACATACAACACAAATGATATTTGCGCCAAATTTACGAGTTTGTTTCCACATATTGTATGTATTGATTACCAAGGAATTCCTTTCAGAAGGGCTCAGAAAATATGTAATCTTATTGGTATATACGCTTTCTACAAACACTGAATATGATCATTAGCATGGTTTGCTAAGAAAATTATTTCAGAAAAGAAACTGAAATAATTTTCTTTTTTACTCTTCGTAAACTAAAAGTGGAGTGTGGCAAATTATTAAAACAATGAGTGAAATGTGTTTTTCCTTTTCACTTCTCAAAAAAGAAAGTTCAGGATGCTGAACTATTTCACCCCCGGTATAGTTATTTTGCTTTTCTTCTTTCATAAGGCGCTTGCCTGATTTGTTCCTGGATCCACTAAACCCTATATTCAGTATATAAAGTATGGCGGAATGAATCGTGATAGCCCTAGGAGACTCTATGCGCTTCAAGAACTACGTACAGCTTACCCTGATCCTTGAGCAACATTTTACGACTTTTGACTCTTTGTGCCATCAGTTGACACACTTCAATGAGAATCCTTAAAACTGTAAGGCACCATTGATCAAGGGAAGTAATCATCGACGGCACGAATTTGTTGCTTGCGTGGTGAGGTGTGTAATCGAAAACCATTTATTCACAGACCGTGACACTTTATTTATTGCACTGCAATTTTTACTCTTCGTGAAATGATTTAACTTTTTTATTCAGTTATCACACCGTTACATTGAATGAATACCTCCTTCAGTGCAGGTTAAACGATTCGTATCATTCGATAATGCATTTTAAATTAGCCTGCAGTTTTTTTCCTTCTTCGAATGGATCCATTGCTATGAATTTTGTCTTACCTCTTCTCATTTTCCCATTCAAGGTATCTTCACTTTATATGTGCAAAAGCTGCCAACGCTTTTCCTCCTCACTATATTGCAAAAAAGAATTATTTGCTCATATTTCAGTTCTTTATTTTTACATTTCGCTTTTCTGACGGTAATTTTCCCAAGCACCTGAGAGTGATCCAGGATCTCGCTTACAAGCGTAAATAAGCGGAATTAAAGATGAAGTTACAGAAAACGAAATTGATGTGCAATGCTTTTTCAAGAACAGAAGAATTAGAGGTTGATGAGGGAAATATAGATGAAGCTAATACTTACATCTACATTGGACAACAGATATCAAGCGAAGACAACATTGGAGTAGAAATTGTTATGCATATAAAACTTACATGGACTGCATTTGGAATAAATACAATGGTAAAATTTGCCAGAGCAATTTACCATTTTGTCCTAAAAGAAAGTGTTTAATCAATGCATCGTTCCTATTCTTGCTTATGGATCAGAGACATGGAACTTAACTATAAAAGACAACATAAGCTGTGGACACAGAAGCATGGAGAAATGCATGCTTGGTAATACCAAGAAATATATTAAGAGGAACTCACGGATAAAGGAAACGACAAGAGGGAATGACATTATGATCAAAGTAAAGATCCTGAAGTGGCAATGGGCTGGACATTCTTCTAGAAGAGTTGACCTACGTTGGACATGGGAATGTTAGACTAGAAACCAATTGATAAGGAAAGATGTAGAAGAAAACCACATACCAGATGGGTGTATTAAATTGGGAATCATGCCGGAGTGACAAGGAAGAGAATTGCTCAAGACAGAGTTGTGGAAGGGACTTTGGGAGACCTTCATTCATCAGTGGAATGTGAACGGCTGTTTTTTGTTGATGGCATATACAAGGGTTGAACAAAGTAATATAAACACCTGAGAAATAGGCGATATGTCTTTATTAATAAGGTGTTGAACCACCATTTGCATTTAATTCGATACAGCTTCCAATCTTCGTGGAATAGATTCATACAACTTTTGAATAGACTCCAGTGGAATGCTATTCCATTCGTGATCAGAACATCAGCCAATTTCTTCAGAGAATTTTGAGGACGGAATATGCTTCTTAATGTTCCCTCCAAAACTGACCACAGTGGTTCGATGATATTCAAAACAGGAGATTAAGCTGGCTTGTTCAGATGTTGAAGTTCATTTTGGTGTTCCTCAATTCTAGACTGAACTGTTCTTGCTGTGTGTATGGGCGCATTGTCATCTTGAAAAATGGCATCATTGTTGGGAAACAGCATTTGAACCGCAGAATGCACCTGATCACCTGGAATGTCCAAGAACTCGCTGGCAGTAATTCGATCATGCGGGGGTAATGACGATATCTTCGACCAAGTAGGGTACGAAAACCAAGATATGGTCGCCCAAATTATCACATATCCACCCCCATGTTTGACATTGGAACCATACATTCCGAATTGTAAGCTTCCTTGGGAGTTCTTATATAAAACAGACCTACTTTTGAGAATAATGGAGATGAGGACTCATTGGACCATAGAACACGTTTCCAGTCATCAGATGTCCAGGTTTTATGCTCATGACATCATCTTTTTCGCATTGTAGCATTGGTTTCTGTGATCAAAGGTTTATCAAATGCAGCTCATCTACAAGTGTTGAATTTGTGAAGTACTCTCCGGACTGCTTTTGTAGAAACAGGGTCTTCCAGGTAGATAGTGAGTTTTGCTGTCACTTTTGCTGCAGTAGTTCCGTGTTGTTCGGACACAACCTTTGTTAATGTTTGGCAGTCCTTCTCATTTAATATATTTTCTTCCCACTATTCTTCTTCGCCGATGTAGTCTTCACATGCTTTGTGAACGCAGTCATAACCCTGGAGACTTGCTTTTGAAACATTAAATGAGTTGGCTATGTTTACGGACGCTCCTGTTAAAGGGGCTGCCACGATTTGTCCGATTTGGAAGTCTGATAGGTCCCGTATTTCACTGAGCGCTCGTACAAAACGCTGCTTAACACAACTTGTACTACTCTGGCATACAACCTATAGAGTGTTTACAAAGAAAAGGCACACAAAAAATAATCATAAAGTTTTTTTAGTGCAGCCTACAGGAATAACATTAACCCCTATAATCATGGTGTTCATGTTATTTTGTCTAATTGCTGATACCTTACGCATGTCATCATCATCATCATTGTCAACCATTATCAATCCACTGCTGGACGAAGGTCTCCCCAAGTTTCTTCCACAACGGTCTGTCTTGTGCCAGTCTCCTCCATGTTACTCCTGCATACTTTCGAATTTCATCCACCCATCTCCCATGTGGTCTTCTGGGTCTTTTCCTGTTCTTGGAATCCAGTCTAAAATTTCAGCTGTCCATCGATGGTCAGTCCTTCTGGCAATATGTCCAGCCCATTGTCATTTAAGGGATTTTATTCTGATCATGATGCCTTCCACTCTTGTCATTTTTCTGATCCACGAGTTCCTCTTCTTATCTCTTCTGGTTACACCAAGCATGTATCTCTCCATGAGTCTTTGAGTTGTCTGCAGTCTTTGTATGTCTCTTTTAGTTAAGGTACACGTCTCTGCACCATACGTAATGTAACGTATACTCTATATTCACTTTCCTTTTGATTTTACTATCTCTGGTTATTTTATTTTACTATGTAAATTATCTTCTTACTGAACGAAATATTATTTCACCCGCTGAATGAGATCTGGCAATGAGTGTAAGTCATGACGTGGTGGTAGCCAGTATATATAGGCGCGTTCAACGATAGCCAAGGAGAGCTTTTGTTGTTATAGGGAGAGCGTTTGTTGTTATACTAGGGGAGCGTTGTTGTTGTGAAGGAGAGAGTTTGTTGTTGTTGTTGTATTGAGAGCTTCGTTCTATGTGATTAGTTTGATTCTTCATTATTGTGAAACGAGTTGTGTGTGTGCTTTGGATGATCAAGAGTTACATAATAAAAGAGCTTTGTCGTAAGTACGTCTTTCTCAATTCATAGTTTTTGTCAGATCTCTGTCTGGCTGTTAGGTTTATGTCATTAGTTTATTACTATTAACAACCAGCGTTAAGACTTTATTCATCCTAATTACTGCTACAACATTACTACCAGTTATAAGTTTGTTCAATACTATTACTACACTACTAGCAGGAGACTTTATTCATGATCTTAATTAACTAGTAACAACAACCATTTGAATTCACTATTTGAAGTTAGTACAAGTATATCATTCAGAAGCATTATACTTAGCTTAGCTTAGTTGAAAGCTTTATTATTCATTATCATTAGCTTAGCGGAAAGCAAATAAAGCTTATTCATTATAGTAAGCACTGGAAGGATGCATTGATCAAACACTTTTCTTTTAAGACATAATGGCATATTGCTCTTGAAAATTATACTGTTTTTTTCAGAAGCTCTCCAGGCAAGTTTTATACGCCGATTTATTTCTTCATCAATGTGACCCTCACTTGATATCTGTTGTCCAAGATAAATGTAGGTATTGGTTATATCCAGCTTTTTCCCATCAATCGACAAATCTTCATTTTTTGTAAAAGCATTGTACATCACTTTTGTCTTCTGAAAGTACATTTTTAATCCCACTTCTTTACTCTTGTCAGCAAGTTCCTGGATCATACTCTGCAGCTCTGATGGGGTAGTTGCAAAAATGACTATGTCATCAGCAAGACGAAGGTGAGTTAGATAATCTCCATTAATCTTTATCCCTTTGTTTTCCCAGTTCCGTGATTGAAATATATTTTGCAATGTGACGTTAAAGAGCTTGGAAGATATGGTGTCATCTTGTCTCACTCCCTTTCCAATTTCTATGGGTGCTGTATTCTCAAATAGCCGAATCTTTGTACTTGCATTTTCATAGATGTTATTAATAATATTAATGTATGCATTTTCAATACCGCAGGATTTCAAAACCATTGTCACTGCTGATGGTTTCACGGAATCAAAGGCCTTTTTATAATCGATAATCGATAAAAGCCATGCATAATGGAAAGTTCATTTCCCTCGCTCTTTCAATTAGTTCTCTCAGTACGTGGATATGATCTATTGTGCTGCAGCCACTCCTGAATCTAGCTTGTTCTCTCGGTTGAGCCATGTACAGTGTCACCTTCAAGCGGTGTGAAAGAACTTTAGTGAAGATTTTATAAACCACTGATAGGAGGCTGATAGGTCTGTAGTTCCTGAGATTCTCAATGTCACCTTTTTTTATGTAGCCGGATCATTGTAGCATTGTTCCAATCCTCGGGAATCTACCCTTCATTATAGCATCGAGTGAAAACTTGAGCGAGTACAGTTTCAATTTCTCCACTTGCTTCTTGCATAATGTCTACGGTAATTCCATCTTCTCCTGGAGCTTTTCCCTGTTTCATGTTCTTAATTGCATGTGCAACTTTTGCTGGGAGAACTGGAAGAACTCTGGTATTGGTACCTTTCGTAATGTCTGGAGTACAAGTATCATCCCTTTCATATAGTTTTGAGTAGAAATATTTCGCTCTTGTCAAAATTTCACCTCTATTTCTTGTTACATAACCATTTTCTTTTCTCAGAGCCAAAATCTGTTTTCTGCCCTTACTCAGATGTCCCTTTGCTCTCTTCAGGCTTTGGTTATTTTCAATTGCTTTCCTCACTAGTTCACAGTTGAATTTCCTTACGACTTCAGTGATACTTTTTCGTACCGTCTTGCATAGCTCTATATATTCCACTTTGGAAGTCGCATCTCCTTTAGTTGTCCTCATCTCTCTTCTTTTTTGCATCATAATTTTGGTTTTTTGCTGATAATTTGTTCGTATGTAACTTGTTCTTAGTACCAGCTATTTTTGTTGCTGTTTCCATAAGAGCCTTGGTTAGGTTTCTGTTAACTTCAGAGATGTCCACTTCTTCTGATGTTAGACCTTCTAGAGCAGAAAATCTGTTCCTCAGTTCCAATTTGAAGGTATTATGATGTTTTATAAGGTTGGTCGTATCGATCCACTTTGTTTGTTTTATGAGCTTGCCACGCTCGAGTTTAGCGTTGAGGTGCATCTTACATCGTACTATTCTATGGTCACTACCTGTGTTGAACTTGTTTAGCACACTGCAGTCTTCCATGACAAATTTCTTGTTACACATAAAAAAAAACAATTTCACTCGTCAATCCATTACGATGCCTCCATGTCCATTTCCTTTGCGGCTTTTTTCTTGAAAAAGGAGTTCTTGATGAAATACCCTTCTGCTTCTGCAAACTCTATGAGAGTATTTCCACGCTGGTTTCTGTTGCCGTGACCGAATTTACCTACTGAAGTTTGGTTCTGTTGCTGTGGCCCAATTTCGCATTGAAATTTCCCATAATGATCTTCAAGTGCTGCTTGCCTTTATTATTTAGATGACGAATTTCCACATAAAAGTCTTCAATCACCTCTTCAGAATGACTTGTGGTGGGTGCATAAACTTCAATAATTTGATCCTTGTATCTTCTCGAGAGTTCGATAGCAAGTCATGCAGTTCTTTCAGAGGAACTTTCAACTTCTAGAACTTTATCCTTCAGTTTTTTGTTTATTATAAATCCAACACCACTAGTTCTGCCAGTATCTGTCCCACGATAATAAAAGAGATGTCCACTTTTCAATTCAATGATATCTTCTGCTTTTCTCCTTACCTCACTTAGCCCGACGGTGTCCCATTTGATCCTTTGTAGTTCCTCTTTCAATTCAAGGAGCCTTGAATCAGAAGATAGGGAGCGTCCATTGTAAGTAGCCAAGTCAGCATCAAATGGCAGCCTAGTCCGGTCCTACGGTGACCGCTGCCTTCCTGACAGCTTCAATAGAGTTCTCCAGAGGAATTCATCAGGGATGCCCTCCATCTGGACTATTATTTGCCATAGTTTTCGAGCCGTTCTTGCGCCTGACGCGCAGAGTTTATACATCGGCTACCTCCAGCAACAGCCAGCACGAGACATCATAAAATTACCTACTCAGTCTATGCAGATGATGCAGAGAAGAAGGGTGGAGAATTGGGTTCTGCATACGTCATGACACCCAATTCTCCACCCTTCTTCTCTGCTACTAATAGTATGCTACCGCAGCGTCAGCCTCACTCAATCTTGAGAAAAGCAAAGGCCTCTGGTGCGGCACTTTGGAAACACCGCCTCGACTCTCCCTGGGGAACCAAATGGTCAAGTACCACACAAAATTTCTTAGAAATTCATCTTGGAACCCCTTCGGAGACCGTACGAACCAATTGGTCCTCTCTCTCTATCCCTCATTTCTCAAAGCAGCAGGCTTCTGGAGAAGAGCGCAATTTTACACCTCCTTCCTTCAAAGAGTTCACATTGCTCGCACATACATCTTATCAAAGTGTTGCTATTCCTGGCAAATGGATACCGCTCCTGGCTACAGACTCCATCAAGTTCAAACATGCCTTACATCAGTTGTATGGTCAAAGCATCATTGGGTCAGCTCCTCTACTCTCTGTCTCTCACCTTCACCGAGAGGAATTGGTCTTCCTGCAGTAGATCTCGTTTACCGTGCCGCACGGCTCCACTGGTTCTTTCATGTGCTCAATAGCTCCAACCCAGATACACGCACAGTACGTAATGTTCTTGCCGCATTGAAAAATCCTTCCTTAACGTTCGCCGTCTTTCTTCGAATGGATGGTTTCCCAGCTTTGCGACAAAGCCTCCCGGCCGTTTACTGGGAGGCCATAGAAATCCTGAGGTCTCTCCCATTACAGAGAGCAACCCCCTCCTCCACTACGGAGATTCTAAATGAAGCGCTCTTCTGCTCATCAGCTCTTCATCCCTCTGATCGACCATTCTTTGCCTCTCCAGAATCGATGCGCGCAGGCATTACTACTGTACGAGACCTTGTGAACCTCAACCTTACGTGGAAAGACTTCTCTCCCCTATGTAGCATATAGGGGGTACTATGGCACACCCCAAAATCGTTGGTTCGAATCTCGGTAGTTTAGCTCCCTGTCCCCCTTTGATTAAAAAAAAGGTTGGGTTCATGGTAGAGCGTGTGCGTGAATAACATCTGATGGCAGAGTGTGTGTGATTCCGGTGGAGGGTCGAAAGAGTTAAAGCTTCCATAACTACCTGGCTGGCCAGGTACAAATAAAATAAAAAAAAATGAAGCATAGACCCTCCACCGAAGGGGCGTTTTGCAAAAAAATTTCAAATTACATCGTCAACCCAACTGTTAAATTCATCAGAATATCCCAACCATTTAACTAAGTATTTATTTCCTTTCCTTCTAATAATTTTTTCAATCTTATATACCTTATCTTTCTTATCATATTTCACGAGTTCTTTTTCATAAAATGTTCCTGTAATTTCTTCATTATTTAAATCTTTTATTTTATATGTCGGAGGATCTGTGTTCAATATATCGGAAATTATAAATATTTCTTCTGTAAATGTTGGAAGATAACCTTTCTTAAATTCTTTTTTATATTTTGAAATTCTTATTTCATCTCCTTTTTGATATTTTGGTTTACTATTTATTCTCTTCTTCTTTATACAAATTATCATAAACTTTTAATCCATTTTCTTCCTTACTTGCTTCTATAGGTGTCATTTTAATGGATCTATGATAAGAATTATTATAGTTCTTAATTAATTTATCTAGTACATTTAACCACTTTCTAGTATTATTTGCTGTGAAATACTTCCACATTTTAGTCTTTAAAGTTCTATTGAATCTTTCAATAACAGCACATTTAATTTCAATATTCTCAGTTGTAAACCATTGAATATTTTCATCCTTGAATAACTTTTGAGTTTGTTCATTTATAAACTCTGTACCCTTATCTGTTTAAAGTTTTTCTGGTTTTCTTTCTTTAAATATTTTTTAAATGCTCTAGTTACCTCTTCGCCCGTTTTTCTTTTAATCGGAATTGTCTAAGCATATTTACTGAATATATCAATCACTGATAAAATATAATTTGTGTCATTATTAAAGGATTTAAATTCTTGCATATCTATAAGGTCAGCTTGAAATTGGTCATTGACATGAGAAACAAAAATTCTTCTTCTTTTAAATCTATGAATAAGTGGTTTATGTTTAGTATATACATCTTGTTGATGAAAAACTCTTCTATATCTTTCCTGGGTAATTAAGTTTTTCTTTGTAATTCATTAATACCACAATAACCAGTTTCTGGTGTACAATAAATATTTTTAAGGTGTTTCACGATGTCTTTAAAAAAACACTCTTTTTAGATCCACAGACTGCACATATTCCTTTTGCCATGGGTCTTCCATTTTTAGCTACTGTTTCTTGAATATCTTTAATTTCAGTTTTCTGTTTGCACTTTAAGCAATACATATTTATATAGAATGAAATTCCTAAACCAAATGTTTTCTTTGCTTTTATAATTGGTTTTATAACAGCTCTAGCTTGTTTCTCTCCTAATGGATAGAATCCACTTGTAGTATTTTTCAATTGAATCTAAATCGTTCAAGAGTTCTTGATCAGCAATATGTCTCTGTTTAGTATCTTTAGTTTTACTATAAGCTACATCATGTTTTTTACAAGCTTTATCAACTCTGTTAATTCCTGGATCACCTCTTTTTAATCTCTTTTCTAATTTTGTAAATGGACCACAATACTGGTACCCCGGTATATGCATTTCAGGTGGATTTAATTTATCTTGTAATAATCCTACTATATCACCTCCTGTTATTACCCCTACATAACCAGCACCATTAATTTCTTTGAATATATGAATATTCCGCACCATTTATTTATCTGTAAATCTATTTTTGAACTACATATCTATAACCATTTAGCTGTGTTTGTTTTACATATTTTTCTAAAGGAAAATACTTAATATTTTTTATAAAATCTTCTTCTCTAATGTAAGCATCCTGTTCTGAAATTGAATTAGCGTTTATTAAATTTAATATCTGTTTATAAAATTTGTAAGCTTGTTTATATTCTTCTTTTCTTTCTGAAATATTTAAAGTTTTATCAACAACTTCAATGACTCCTGCTCCTAAAGAAAGTGCTGCTAAAGGAATAAATGCAAAAGCTGATAAACCTGAAGCACTAAATATAAATTTGCCTACTGATAATGATATACTAATTTTATTATAGTAATTAAAACTTTTTCTGTATACATACATTTTCTTTTCTAAATATTCTTCCATTTATATAGGATCAAAGTTATGTCTGTATCTCATATGAGGATTTTTCAAATCTAACATGAAGAAATCATAAGGTTTTTTAATACTTTTTTGATAAGGATCTATATTAAAATCACCATCAATTTCTCTAATAATTTGCTTAATTTCTCTGTGTTGAAGTTTAAAAAATATAAAGTAATCACAGTTTTTTCTTATATCAATAGGTGTTGAATAATAGGTCTGTGATAAATAAATAATGGATGCATTTTTCTTCCTACCTCTAATAAAAAAAATTTCAATTTCGTTTTGATCTTTTTCTTTTACACAATCATAAAAAATAACTAGATTTTTTAATGAAAGATCTAAGTAATCTACAGTAATAAATTCATTTATGTCTGAACTAAATAATGTTTCTGTCTTAAACTTTTTAAATAATTTTAATAACTTATTTTTATTCTTTCCCTTTATTTTTAAAATATCTTCCTCTTCTATATCATCAAACATTGAGTAATTTTCTTGTAATTTAGAGTATTTAGGTTCGTTAATGTCTTTTGCACATAATGCACCAAAATTTAAATGATCATATATTAAATTTAATAGTAAATTTGTTTTTCCACATCCTGAAGATCCTGTTATTAAAAGTTTAAAAGGATGAATAGGTAATATTGGATTTTGATTTGGATCTATAAATTCTTCAGGTTCTGAATAATCTTTTAGTTTAATGCTGCAAGCTTTCTGCTTAATCATATTTATTTAATAGAAATTCAGCATCTTCAATAAACATTTCTGCTTCAAATAATAAGTCTTCAGCTGGTATTTCTTGAGATAAATAATATTCAGCTAGATCTAATGCCATTTCAGCAAAAGATAAATATTCTTCAAGTTGTTCAAAATCTTCCATTTATATAAGTAAAATAATTTGCTTGGAAGTAAAATAATTTGCTTGGAAGTAAAATAATTTGCTTAGAAGTAAAATAATTTGCTTGGAAGTAAAATAATTTGCTTGGAAGTAAAATAATTTGCTTGGAAGTAAAATAATTTGCTTGGAAGCAAATTTTCAGTTAAATAAATGAGTAAAGTGATACAAGATTTATTAAAATTAGCAAAAGTAAATGCTGAACTAAGAAAACGAAATAAGGAAAAGCAATTAGAAGATTTAGGATATGAAGAGGCAAACACAAAATTTCATAAACCTATAGTTGAAAAATTAGAATATCAAGATGTATCTAGAAAAGAAAATTTAAAAGCTATTCAAGATACAATTGAAGAACTTTCATTTCAACCAATTGCAGAATCTTCAAGAATTCCTGCCTTAGAAGATTATTGAAGAACCTATTTCAGATGCTAAAGAAATGTATGAGAGAGAAGCAGGAATTCATAAAATTAACTTAAACAAAAACTTGAATGTATCAGTTATTAAAAAAAGTTAGGATTTGATTTACCTTCAGAATTAGTTAATAAATCTGATGAAGAGATTGATGAAAAAATAAATCAAGCAAATGAAAAAATCAGTGAAATCGGACGTCTAAAAGGTCCTCAAGTAAAAGCACTTAATATTGCTAAAGATTAAGAAAAAAGAAAAAATTACAGAAAAAATTGATCGTTTCGATTATAAAATGGCTGAGGTGCGAAAATATATTAGAGCATTAGAAGCTCTCAAAATGGGGAATTACTATATGGGTGAGGGTCTTAATATTTTAGATAAATTAACAGATAAAATATATAAGGGAACTAAAAATAAGAAAGTATATAACCAAGTAGTTCAAATACTAGATGTATTATTGAAAGAGGGTAAAATGACTAATGTGCAAGTAAAACAATATTATTCAAAGTTTCTATCTTAATAAATGAGTAATTATATTGTATCAAGAATTTATTTGAGTGAAGGTCAGAAAAATAAATTAAAATCAGCAGTTAAGAAAGGTGAAGAAATTACATTGCAAATTGATAAAACTAAAAGTGCTAATCATGATATGTATTTAACAAAAACTCAAATTAATCAAATTAAAAATGGTAAACGAATAACTATAAGTAAGACACAATTAAAGAAAAACGGAGGTATTTTACCCTTTTTGATCCCTATCTTAGCAGCTCTTGGTACTGGTGCTCTATCTGGTGCTGCTAGTTTTGGTGTGAATAAAGCTTTAAGTAAAGTAACTGGATCAGGTTGTAAAAAAAAACATTCTGGAAAGGGAGTTCTTCAGAATTACGAGGTATATCCAATAAAACGATAGAACAAAATATGAAAGATGTAAAAGGATTCAGAGGTATATTTACATCAGATTTATTACATAAAAAGATTAAGAAATTTGAAAGTGGAATTATTAATTTAGATATATCTACAGGACCTGGGACTCATTGGGTCTGTTATTATAATGATCCTAAATATAATTTTGTGGAATATTTCGATCCATTTGGAGAATATAAATATAAAGACATTAAATTGAATAACATTTTCATACCTAAAAATATTGTAAAATATCTTGAAACATCTAATAAAGGAATTAGATATAATTCGAGTTTTTTACAAGAACCAACATCTGTTAAATGTGGTTTTTATTGTATGAAATACATAACTCAAAGGAATAAAGGTAAATCACCTGTTGAAGTTTTATATTCTTTTACCCAAGAACCAAGTGGTTATAATAAAGATTTTGTGCTTAATAAATGTTAATTTTAGATTCAAAAAATTTTGAGAAATCAGAAGATTTTACAATTGAATATGTCCCACCTATTCCTGTTAATGATAATTCAAAAATAGCTTTAAAATCTATGTCTATGTGGTTTTCATATAACAATATTGATGAAGAATATGAAAATAATACATTTAAGTATTTTGATGGTAGCTTATGGCATGAAATAACTTTAGATAATGGAAATTACACATTAAGGGAATTAAATGACTTTTTAATAAAACGTTTTGGAGATGAACCACCAATTAAATTTAAAGCTAATTTTGCTACACAACGCTTTATAATTGAATAAAAAGATGAATATAAAATTGATCTTAGAGAGAGTAAACTACACGAAATTTTAGGATTTGAATCAGAAATATATGAAGGTAATCATCAAGAAGAAAAATATATGGCAAACATTTCTAGAGGAGTTGATGACATACACATTCATTGTGATGTAACTACAGGAGCCCTATATAATAATATTAATTCAGATATTTTATATTCTTTTACGCCGTCTAATCCTCCTGGTAGTTTAATAAAAATTGATGAAATAAATCCTTTATTTTTACCCGTTAATAGACGAAATTATATTCATAGAATTCGAATGTATATCACGAATCAAGATAATGAACTGATAGACTTGAATAATATGAGAGTTTTATATAGATTAATTTTGAACTAAGCGCACGCTTTTCAGCTTAATAAATGAATTATAACAAACATGGATTATATGCAAAACGATATGGTGGTAATATCTTCACTGAAGGAATTAAAACTTTTGAAAAAAAAATGTTACAAGTTTTAGGTAAATCAGCAAAAACAGTAATTGAAGATAAAGCTAAAAATGTTATTCAAAATAAACTTGAAAATATATTATCTAAGCCCCTGTAACTGTTAATTATATATTAGCTAAAACGAAAATTCAGGATCGATATGGATCTGGTTTGAAACGGTATAAATGAGTTTTTTATCCTAATAAATGGAAAAACTTTGGGACTTAAAAGCTATTCCAGATTATTATAGTAATAAAATTGCTAAGTATGAATATATAAAACATAATGAAGATAGTGCTAATGTAAAAGAATCTGATCAATATAAGTTTACTATTAAAGATACAAATTCACCTATATTATATAGTAACGGTTATATATGCTTAGAAAGTAAAATAGTAAAAAATAATAATGATACTATAGGAACTGATAATGTTACATTTGTAAATGGTGGGAATCTGTTTAGATCCGCTTCATTAACTATAGGAAAAGAACAAACTGATTCCAATATTGAATGTGCTTCATTAATTCATCAAATTAACGGACTTATAAATTTCACAAAAGATTATTCCACTTCAGAGGCTACAAATACGATGTATTATGTTGATACATCAGAATCAGCTGATAAAGATAAAATAGTAATAGATGATCCTAATAAAGATGTAAAGAAAGGATCAGATATCAAATTAAAAGAAAATGCCTCTTATAATAAAGGATTTAGACGGAGATGGCTTTTAACAAAAAACAGCAATATAATAAAATTTTGGATTCCTTTAAGACAACTGTTTGGGTTCCTCAACGATTTTAGAAGATTAATTTCTGATGTAAAAGTTACATTTGAATTTCAAAGAAATAGTCATAATGATATGTTATACACAGATGTTGCAAATCCTAATTATAAAGTTATTATATCAGATTTTCAATTATGGTTACCTTATGTAGAGTTGTACCCATCCATTGAGGCTGAATTTAAAAGTATAGCTTTGAATTCTTCACCTATTGAAATTACTTGGTGTTCTGCTTCAACTGAGAAAAGTAATCAGCAAACAACATCAAATGGTGCATGTCATATAAGAACTACATCTGATGAGGTGTTAAGTGTTCTTGTCATTCCACAGTATGTAGAAAAAGAAAGCAATCAAAATCAGAATAATATGATTTTTGATACTTTAGATCTCTTTGAATGCTGGATATTATGTAATAATAAAAAAAGTTCCAGAAGAAATTTATAAAACGAATTTTAAAGATGGGCAGTTAGATTATAATAGATGTTATTCTGAATTATTAGCAGCTGGATTAAATGCTCATAGTACTGAAAGTGGATGTCTTATAAGTTATGTAAATTATGCGAGACTGTATCCAATCTTTTATTTTAATTTATCTAATCATCCAGAGTATACTAATATTTCGAATTTAAGACCAGAATTTAACTGGAGATTAGGATCAAATCCAGGTAAACCATATAGATTTTATTTCATCGTGAATGAAAGAAAAAGAGGATCACTTAATATGGCTAATAAGGAATTTAAAACTTTGAAAACTTTAGATTAAAAAAATGAATTGGTACCCTTTTGGTTCGTCTTATGAAGAATTTGGAATTGGACCACCTGGACCTCCTGGAAATGGATTTAAATTAACAGATGATGGTAATTATGATGTGGAAGAAAAAAAATTAAAAAATTGTAAAGAACCTGTAGATGAACATGATGTTACTACAAGAGAATATGTTTTAAAACAAATAAGAGAGAATAATCTGGAAGTTAAAAGTGAAATAGAAAAAAATATTAATGGTAGTTTTTCAGATTTTGTTCAAGAAACTGCTGTAAGAATAAGAGATTTAGATGCTGTACTTAAAGGTGAATTAAGTAATTTGGATAAAAAAATATTTACATATTCAAGATGGGAATTTAATTAATGCAAAAGGTAAAAGAATAGGAAATGTTGCTGATCCTACAGCAGATAAGAATGCAGTAAATAAGAGGTACTTAGAAAATAATGTTTTAATTTTAAAAGATGAAAAGTTTGATGTTCAAAATAAAAGACTAGTGAATATTCCATCTCCTCAGGATATGTATGACGCAGTTAATAAAAATTATGTGGATAATCAAAAGTTTTATGCAACAATTCAAGAAGATAAAAAAGCATATAATACTCTTGGTGCTATGCGTTACTGGGAAACAGTCGTTTTTATGAAATTTAGTAGCAATCTCCTTGACAGAAATATGAAACAGAGTGAAAATATGGATATGAAAATTACATTTTATTTACGTCTTACTTTCAAATTTCATCCACCCATCTCACATGTGGTCTTCTGGGTCTTTTCCTGTTCTTGGAATCCAGTCTAAAATTTCAGCTGTCCATCGATGGTCAGTCCTTCTGGCAATATGTCCAGCCCATTGTCATTTAAGGGATTTTATTCTGATCATGATGCCTTCCACTCTTGTCATTTTTCGGATCCACGAGTTCCTCTTCTTATCTCTCCTGGTTACACCAAGTATGCACCACTCCATGCTTCTTTGAGTTGTCTGCAGCCTTTGTATGTCTCTTTTAGTTAAGGTCCAAGTCTCTGCACCATACGTAAGCACTGGAAGGATGCATTGATCAAACACTTTTCTTTTAAGACATAATGGCATATTGCTCTTGAAAATTATGCTGTTTCTTCCAAAAGCTCTCCAGGCAAGTTTTATACGCCGATTAATTTCTTCATCAATGTGACCCTCACTTGATATCTGCTGTCCAAGATAAACGTACGTGTCTGTTATCTCCAGCTTTTCTCCATCAATCGATAAATCTTCATTCTTGTAAAAGCATTGAACATCACTTTTGTCTTCTGAAAGTTCATTTTTAATCCCACTTCTTTACTCTTGTCAGCAAGTTACTGGATCATACTCTGCAGCTCTGATGGGCTAGTTGCAAAAATGACTACGTCATCAGCAAAACGAAGGTGGGTTAGATAATCTCCATTAATCTTTATCCCCTTGTTTTCCCAGCTCAGTGACTGAAAAACACCCTCCAATGTAGCATTAAAGAGCTTCGGAGATATGGTGTCACCTTGTCTCACTCCCTTTCCAATTTTTATGTGTGTTGTATTTTCAAACAGCCTAATCTTTGCACTTGCATTTTCATAGATGTTATTAATAATATTAATGTATGCATCTTCAATACCGCAGGATTTCAGAGCCATTGTAACTGCTGATGGTTTAACCGAATCAAAGGCTTTTTCATAATCGATAAAAGCCATGCACAATGGAAGTTCATATTCCCTCGCTCTTTCAATTAGTTCTCTCAGCACATGAATATGATCTATTGTGCTGTAGCCACTCCTGAATCCAGCTTGTTCTCTCGGTTGAGCCATGTCCAGTGTTACCTTCAAGCGGTGTGAAAGAACTTTAGTGAAGATTTTATAAACTACTGATAGGAGGCTGATAGGTCTGTAGTTTCCGAGATCCTCAATGTCACCTTTCTTATGTAGCAGGATCATTGTAGCGGTGTTCCAATCCTCAGGAATCTTTCCTTCATTAAGGCATCGAGTGAAAATTTGGGCGAGTACTGTTTCGATTTCTCCACTTGCTTCTTGTATGATGTCTACAGTAACTCCATCTTCTCCTGGAGCTTTTCCCCGCTTCATGTTCTTGATTGCATGTGCAACTTCTGCTGGAAGGACTGGAGGAACTCTGGTACTGGTATCTTTCATGATGTCTGGAGTGCATGTATCATCCCTTTCATATAATTTGGAGTAGAAATCTTTCACTCTTGTCAAAATTTTCGCCTCTATTTCTTGTTACTGAACCATCTTCTTTTCTCAGTGCCATAATCTGTTTTCTTCCCTTACTGAGATGTCTCTTTGCTATCTTTAGGCTTTGGTTGTTTTCAATTGCTTTCCTCACTAGTTCACAGTTGAATTTTCTTACGTCTTCAGTGATACTTTTTCTTACTGTCTTGCATAGCTCTATATATTCCACTTTGGAAGTCACATCTTCTTTAGTTGTCCTCATCTCTCTTCTTTTTTGCATCAACATTTTCGTTTTTCCTGATAATTTGTTTACATGCAACTTGTTCTTAGACCCAGCTAATTTTGTTGCTGTTTCCATAAGAGCTTTGGTTACTTTTCTGTTAACTTCAGAGATGTCCACTTCTTCCGATGTTAGGCCTTCTAAAGCAGAGAACCAGTTCTTCAGTTCCAACTTGAAGGTATTATGGTGTTTTTTAAGGTTGGTTATGTCAATAGATTTTGTTTGTCTTATGAGCTTGCCACGTTCAAGTTTGGTGTTGAGGTGCATCTTACATCTCACCAATCTATGGTCACTACCTGTGTTGAACTTGTTTAGCACACTGCAGTCTTCTATGACGAATTTTTTGTTACACATAATAAAATCAATTTCACTTGTCGTCCCATTTGGATGTCTCCATGTCCATTGCCTGTGTGGCTTTTCTTGAAGAAGGAGTTCAAGATGAAAAACCCTTCTGCCTCTGCAAACTCAACGAGAGTATTTCCACGCTGGTTTCTGTTGCCGTGACCGAATTTACCTACTGAAGTTTCATTCTGTTGCCGTTGCCCTATTTTTGCATTGAAATCTCCCATAATTATCTTCAAGTGCTGCTTACCTTTATTATTTAGATGACAAATTTCCTCATAAAATTCTTCAATTTCTTCTTCAGGATGACTTGTGGTGGGTGCATAAGTTTGAATAATCTGAGCCTGGTATATTTTCGAGAGTTGGATAACAAGCCGTGCAGCTCTGTCAGAGGAACTTTCAACTTCTACAACTTTATCCTTCAGTTTCTTGTTTATTATAAATCCAACACCACTAGTTCTGCCAGTATCTGTCCCACGATAGTAGAAGAGATGTCCACTTTTCAGTTCGATGAGATCTTCTCCTTTTCTCCTTACCTCACTTAGCCCCACGATGTCCCACTTGATCCTTTGTAGTTCCTCTTCCAATTCAAGAAGCCTTGAATCAGAATGCGTACACATATAAACCTTTAATACTCTTTGCATCAGGAAAAAAGAATGATGAATTAAGCATACAAGTCATGTCTTATTTAGAATTAAATATTTTTAAACCTTACTTAGAAATTGAAAAAATAACATTCCTTTTATAAAAATACATTCTATATAAATGGATAGGTTAATTAGGAGTAATATTAATTGGGATTCATTTTCTAAAGATAATGAACTTTCAGAAGATATAATTAGAAGTGTAAAAGATGCAGTAAATTGGGATTTAATATCAGAATATCAAAAATTATCTGAAGATTTTATTTCAGAATTTCGTGATAAAGTGAACTGGGATAAAATTTCTCAATATCAGATTCTTTCTGAATATTTTATGAATAACAATGTTAATAAATTAAACTGGTCTTTGATTTCTCAATATCAAACACTTTCTGAGAGTTTTATGTTAATGAATGTTGATAAATTAGATATGAGGTGAATTTCTATGTATCAAAAATTAAGTAATGATTTTATAAAAGAAAACTTTCGACTCTTAGACATATCAATAATTCCAATAAAACAAAAATTAAGTGAAGAAATTATAGATTTTCTTAGTGATTTTATTGACTGGAAAGAAGTTACAAGAAACCAAGAATTAACAGAAGATTTCATTATGAAATATAAAGATAAAATTAACTGGTGTGATATTGTTATCAACAGAAAATTCTCTGACGATTTTATAAATGAAAACTATAAAAAACTTGTTGTGTATTTACTTGCAAAGATATGTCATAAAATTTAAATATTTTTTAATCTTCAACAATTTTTAATCTTCCTATAAGGGGTATCCATTTTGGGTGCCCCTTTTTTTAATGCATTTTAAAAAAGAACTTTGCAAAGTACCAATTCAAAGTAGTTTGTTTTACAACTTTTCTATTGATTTTCATCACTAAATCCATCATTTCATCACTTTTAAAATCAAAGCTATTCAAAGCTCAAAATGATTGCAATTGTTCAAAAAAGTCTTCAAATATAATCAAAAATGCGTGTTTTTATGATGTCTGTTTTTATGAAAAAACAGAGTAAAAACTTCAATTTTCAAAAATCTGATGTTTTTGACTATGTTATGCTCAAAAATCAATGATTTTTAATGAAAATATGGTGTTTTTGATCATAAAAAGCCTTAAAATGTTCGTGATTATTGAGGTCTGAAAAATCAAAAAACGCCTGATTTTGAGGTTTTTGTGTGATTTTGGGGTGTGCCATAGTACCCCCTATATACTACTCCCCTATCTACTCATCTTCGTGATTCCGTCTCCTCCCGAACACTCTACACGTCGATAAAATCGTCGATCATCCGTTTATACCGATCTTTGTCCTCTCCTGAAGGAATTCTACAGGTTGCAGCAGCACCGCAACTCTTCCCGTTTTCTGTGCAACTTCGTATGAAATCTTTTACGCTTGAGGCATGCTCACAGAAGATTTTGAATGAAATTCTTCGCACATGTGCACCTCAGCAACCAATGCCTATCCCTACTGTTCAGTCTGCCTCCTTGACAGCTGTTTGGTCTGCGGCACATCCTCTCCTTGCTGCACCTCATGAGAAGAATGTTCATTGGTTGTTTCTGCATCGCCGCCTCAAATATTACACCGAATGACTCGTTTTGTCTCCACACAATGTGCCTACTGTGATGTCCCGGAAGACATTGAACATATCTATTGTTTTTTTCCAGTCTTGTTACCTGTGTTAAATCTCATGTTCCGTATTGCACACCATCTTTGCCCAGGAAATCTGAGTGCTGCTTCATATTTTACCCTACTTCAAGATATTCTTCCTGCTTCTCCTCTCCCATCAGTGTGTGTTTATATTTTCACGCTTGTAAAAATAGTAATCTACTCTCATCAACTGACGCATCAGGAAAACTCCACTGTATCTACTCTTACAGAGGCAAGCGAGAAGCTTGTCCATCACTTCACAGCTCGACTAAAGTTCCGTCTACAGTTAGCGCATGAACAATCTGTCGATACAGAAATTCTTCCCAACTTCTACAAACTCTGGAGACCATACCTCAGCTGGTTCCATATTGATGGCCTGAGAGTTTCCTTTACAGTTTGAACTATTATGAATACTCTAGCCTTTTTTTGACAATTACATCGTTAATTAACCTGTTCAATTTCCCCTCTATCTTACCCTCAGGAAGTGTATATAGTTTTATTTCTTTGCCTACTTGTTCTGGCGCTCATTTGTACATAAGCATTTCATGACTCACATTCTCATTCTGTACTCCGAGTGTTTAATAAATGCATATTCAAACCTTAGCACCCTCTGCCTTCATGTCGCACTGGCCGCTGCTTTGGCCAGGTACATTCCAGCTGCCGGAGACTAAGGGCCGAGATTTAAGTTGTGGAGTAATTTTGGAGGGGTTTGGCCATAACTCACCACGCTGGCCAAGCGGGTTGGTGAGTGTGGGATAGTATTTCCTCTAATCCCGATGATATAGTTATACCGATATTGGCGGTCGTCAGAGCACCTTTAGTGGGAACAGGATGCACCACGAGAAGGCGGGGTTGACATTTGTCAAGGAGAGGCTGTATTATGTTGCGCATCACCTGACCTGTATAGGTATATATGTGTATGTATGTCGTTCAAAAAGTTTGTAATCCAACATACAGAAATCTGTGAAATTATAATTCCTTTTTTTTTTCATTTTTCGACATAGTCCCTGGCCACTGCAACGCACTCTTCCCCTTCCCACTTACGTTCCTGTGCTTCGATCGCGGTTGGAAAAAAAATCTTAGTCTTTCAACGGCGCACCCCACAGATCTGACCATGACAAATCCTTTCCCATGAATGTTTTCTTTCAGCTGGGAGGACAAGGTCTAGAGGATATTTTGTGTGTTAATTCAACTCAAATCCGGCAGTCTGCTTGGGGGTCTTCGCTGTCTGGGAGGTGTGACTGGATACATTGTTTTGAAGGAAGAATACACTACTTCCAAGTATTCTACTACTCTTTTTCTTGATGGCTGCACGAAGTTGTCTTATGAAGTTGGATAGTATACACCAGTGACAGTGGGGCTCCTTTCTATGTATTCAGTCATGACGATATCTTCTGTACACCCAAAAAGCTTCTGAAATTTCGTGCAATGATGATGCATATTATCCTCGGTGACCCAGCATATCGACCTCTGAGTAAAACACAGACAGCGTACATGACCCCGTGAAGTAAAACAGACGAATGACTGTTCGCTGTATAGCTGAGTCTAGCATTTGAATCAGCAGTGTCTATTCAATCCTAGTGAATTCTTTGAAGATGAAAAAGCTCAATGACCGATGGGCTCCACAAATATTGACAGATGAGCCGAAGGCATGCTACGAAGGAATGTGTTCTCGCCAACTTCTTTAATATCCTTCGTGCAGATTCAATAAATTTCTGGTCCCGGATTGATACAATTGATGAAAGATCAGTTTTTGACTTTAAACCAGCGACTAAAAGGCGAACTCCAATGTGGAAGCATACAGTCTCTTCATCTCCAAAGAAGGTCCGTGTTTCTCCGTCAACTGACAAGGTAATGGCTTTTACTCATCTATCAACATTCGCGGGACCCATCGGTCACTGACCGTTTTAATCTTTAAAGAATTCATCAGGATTGAATCGACACTGCCGATTGAAATCCCCACATACTGTAGAGATTTGCATGAGCCTGGATCAGTCCGGAAAGCCCAAGCCTGATTTGGCCCGAGTGCCAGGCAAGTTTTTTTTCTTCAATTAAGTGAAACACTTTGAGCTCGGATCGGGCCTGGCTTGTACTGGAAGGTTTAGCATCTTGCACCTGGACTAAAAAAATTATTCGTCTCACAAGACAAAGACTGACTTGTTAAATAATCAAGTGACGAAGTTCACTGAGTTTTTCCACCGGATGCATCCATTACTTACAGGTGAAACCAATCAGGCAGACTGAAAGATGAGAGTCTGAAATAGGGCGGTTTATTTCTATAAACGTTGAACTAAAATTCGTTGGCTTTAGTGACTATAAGGGCGAAAACTAATAATACTACGAATGTAAATTGCTGTATAAATTAATGTTAATTTACGCGTGTGAAAAAAAAACTATGCCACGTGTTTCGATGGACGACGAAGTGTCACCTCGAAAAGGACGTTTCTTTCCCATAGGGGATAACTTTCTTTCGTTCACAGTGTGGTTGTACAATGTAGATGTCTGGCGTGCAATTAACGGCGCCAAAAGGAATGCAAGGTGAACCTCGACAACGGAAACACGGTGTTCCGAGGGACAATACTCGAAAGAAGAGCGAAGAAGGTCACGCGGAGGAAAGAGTGAAGAGGAGTTCGAAGTACGTTCAGACGTGGGAGCAGGAGCTCCCGGGAAAATAGATCCTGCGTTGGAGAGAAGTCGAGTGCTTCCGTAGGAAAGCGTAGAGGCAGGATGACTCGTGTGTGGCAGGTGTAAGAAGGCACCGAATTACTACACAGGAGAAGGGTTGGAGTAAGAAATACTCAACCGGAGACTTTCTTCGTTGCCGGAGATTAATAGCTGGCAGAGAATAGTGAACTATTCGTAATCGGATTCGGGATATTTCCTGACGGACCCGAAATACGTTAGGCATTCTCTCTACGCGGACTTTTCGAGAGAAACCAGACTCTCGGTATCTAATTTCTAATCATTAAATTTCTTTATTCTCTAATACGGCGTAGTTACTGCAACTTTGATTTTTGTGCCTTATTTTAAAACCTTCCGTCCCTTCCTTGGTTCGTAGATATCCCAAGTAAAGCGGAGGAAGAGAGGAGCCTGGGCCTTAAATTTATATTAAATAAATTATGTGTGAGAGAACCTCAGTTGATTTGTTGTGAGTGAGTGACTGCTAAATAAATTCAACGGCCGACCTCCTGAGCGAAAGCGGGACTTAGCACAAGGGCCATAGGCTCACCCCTACAGTGACTAAAAGACGAGGCTTTTTCTTTCCCAAGAAATGTTTACATGAACAGAGTTTTCAGCTGCTCGAAACCAAAGGGAACTTCTGGCGCCATTCGTTGCTACAACGGAGATGAAGTAGTTCGAAGAACATGTATTTGGGGAACGAGGGCTGCCTTGTTTATACTTAAGCGTAGAAGAAGAAAAGCGTTTCCACATGTAACAGGAATATGTAGTCACGTCTAAATTCCTACGAGAAATAGCATGTATCTCTGTGTTACATTCCTTTTAAGTCAGTTCAATAGAACACCTTTGTTTCTCTTGAGCAGGGAGTCTTCAGTTTTTCCTAAATCGCGGACAACATTGTAAAAGGAAATAAGATTTGCTGACCACATAAAAAAGAAGAAGAAGAAAAGTGCATGTGTTTATTATGAATAACGATTTTTTCAGAGACGTTTTGGGTCCTCCCTGAAAAATCAACTCAACTTTCGGAAGAAGAAACGTAGCTATTAACATGATATCTATGTTCCAAAGAAGTCCGAAGCAGGTGTCTGATATGCCTACATTTTTAGAACTCTTTAAAAATTTAATTTATATAATTTATCGTAGCATAGCTCATGGCAATTTGGGCATTCAAAATCAACGTAGCCTAGGTATTTGGATATTGTTTTTTCCGAAAAGGTATTTTGTTCCTATTTTTCAGTTTCCTTTTTGCACGTCTCTCGGGCCGTTAAAAAAGTGCTACGAGAGCCACATGTTTAAGACCCCTGCTCTTGCGTTATCTTGCGGAAGTCTTGCGTTATTTGCAATAAGTGGCAGAGAACGCTTCAAGAAAGTTTGAAACGGGTCGGGCAGGGCAGAGCAGTCAACTGGGAATTCTGAACTGGGCTGGACTCAGGCCGGGCCGGGCTTTCCAAATCAAGACCCAGTGCAGAACACTAACATACTCAGCTTTACAACAATCAGCCATTAGCCTCTCTTGCATCACGAGGTCATGCACCCGTTTGGTTGATGTTTTCCTCAGAAGTTGATATGAAAGATCGTCGAGAATAATTATCATCATCTCAAAAATTACCTGACACAACGAAATTCTCTGTGTCACTTGACTGCTGTGGAATGTGTCAGAGCTTTACCTCCCAATGTCTATGCTGTGTCGTCATGTACGTCCTGTGGTGACGGCCCGTAGTTCTTTTTTCGCAGTCTCAACGGCTAAGTTCACATAATCATCTGAAACAGAAATATGGATCTACGACGATAAAAATTGTTACAATTAAAGAATTTATACTATCCGCAGGAAAAATGCTGAATATTCATATTCATTAGAAGTAAAAAAGACACGAACGTTTTAGGCGCCACTCGTATTGCTAAAATGTGATTTAAACATTTTTTTTATCGGAGTTCTACCATATGTACCCCTAGCAGAAACACAAATGTTGGGAAACTGCTGGCCACCAGCTGGCAGTGATGGGTCACTGCTGGCTGAAATCTGCCGCTCACGGTCCGGTAGTGGTACGTTGGTGGCAGTGCCATCAGTTGGCAACCATTGATGGCCCTGCAACATCGCCGTGAATTGCGGGCCACCAAGCAAGTGCCACTAGTGGCCCGTAGCTGGCAAGCGATGAAACCCCAACACCAGGGGAAGCAACGGAACTGCGCATGCAGAAGCAACACCTGCTGTGTCTCTCGTGGTACCAGTTAGTTGAAGATGACGCTACCGCCATCGTGTTATTTTAGTGGATGTTAAGAAAAAAAAAGCCTATGTAGAGAGGCGAATTAATTTCCTAATGAAATGCCACGTCGATGAAGATATCAGATTAAGCCATGAAATTCTAGATTACAGCCATGAAATACACCCACTCCATTCCCATGAATAACAAGAAATACTTTCTGTGTAATCTTAGTTTTAACATTCACTAAACTGCTTGAAACAAAAATCCTGAAAAAACATTAAAAAAGCGTTATGTTGGAAAAAAAAAAGAAGAAGAAGAAGAATTATAGGCGTACAAAATTTATCAATTATTTGAAAAAAAACAAAAGAAAAAAACCAACGCTATGTGGATATAATGTACTCATCCATGGGTTGAATACACAAGACTGGAGGAATTCACTTCTAAAACTAACGAGAAGTAAAATAAAATATCTTTCCTGTTTAAAACAAATGTAGCTTCGGACAGCGGAAAGGAAAGATACAACGTTAAAAATGTAACAGAATGTGTAGATATATTAATTCAACAATCGTCTTTCAAGACAAGAACAGCTCGAAACATTGGGAAGCGCTTTTAAGTTGGTACACTCGTTGAAAAAGTGAAGTTCCGTTAAGGTAAAAAGAACAATCGTACGTTGAAAAAATAAATTTATGAATTATATGAAACTGTCATTTATGAAAAATACCTGGAAATATTGTAAAATTAAATAGAGAACCATTCATTACATATTCCGCAGAAAAGAGGGCCAACTTCGTGCGTGCCAAATCAGACCAGTTGGTAGAGCGCCCGCTTCCCCCGCAGACAGTCCTTGTTTTTTTTTTCACTGAGATCCAAACGGGCGTTTTTCCGGGCCTGTTGAGAAAATTTTCCCTGCGCAGTGCTATAATTTAAAAGTTTTCATAAGGAGAAAAAAAAGTACTTGTAGCTTTGGGAAACTGCGGTAATCCTTTATTATTTTTTTTATCGCTACTGCTGGGGAATTGGCGGACAAGATTCGGCAAGCCATCAGTTACGTGACGTGATTGCCGGCTGCCACTGCCGGGAAACTAGCGGACCACATTAGGCCAGCCATCATTTATGGCACGTGCTTGCAGGGCCGCTGAAAGGCCACTTCTGACAGCTACTGCCTGTGATGGATAACTGATTGCCCTGTTGTGGCAGATGACAACTGATGGGGGTAGCAAATGTTGGCTAGCTGCTGGCCTGAACTGCTGGCCCTTCTGTTGGCTGCCCAGACATTTTATTGACGATTCGGCAGCGACAACATAGTGCTGGGCCATTGCTGGCAGTGCTGGCTGCTAGCAGTGGCCCAGTGTTGGCCCAGCAAGACTGTTTTTGCTGGGACGTTATCGATATGGCATTACTTCCCACCGATCCTATACTATTCTTTAATATAAACCGGGAAATGTCAGTGTCTTTATCCTGAAAGATAATTTTTAGCATGACCTTGTTTATCACAAGCCAACTATCACAAACTAACTTCCAGCATAAATTTTAACCTCCACATGCTTTTTAATGATTATCAAAGAATTCGGATTGCACGCTTTAATTTCAGTGAAACCGGAAGCATTTTTCTATAGGTCTCCATTTATTAAAGGTGCTGTTACGTTATTGTAGGATTGGAAACTGGAACAAAAGCTTTCTCAAAGCATAAGCTTTCGGTCTCTGTTATTGGAATATATTATTACGCTTATTTCTTTTATGACGCTGATCTGAGCTGGGAAATGTTCAAAAGCTGGTTTCCTTCAGACCACATTTGGAGCTTTATCTCAACACATTTTGTATTCGGTAAATGCTCCTTGCAATAAAATGGCATAAATTGTCCATCAACGAAGAAGCATTAGAGGCTGGGTGTTATGTCTTGGATATTGGAAGAAAGTGGGCGTAAAGAGACTTCGACTTTGAAGGCTTTCAATATGTTGTTCTGATGTGCCGATCGATGTTGCCGCCTGTTTTCCTGTGGTGGTGGAACTCAATGTAAACTCAATGGAACTCAATGTAAACTCAATGGAACTCAATCTCAGTGTCATGCTCGCAGGGTCAAATGAATAGAGATAATAACTACTCTTTTAAACTGAAAAGAAACATTACGAGAGGACTGAATGTTATTTACTTATTTATTTTCGACGGAGGGAGAATAATTAGGCATTAAGTATATTTGATACAGTTAGGGAAGAAGAAAGCTCATGAATTTCATTTGGTGTGGGTTAAAAAAGTATCAAATATTCGTTTTATGCGCCCAAAGCATAACAAACAAAACCATAGTACCTAACATCGTGCGACACGTAATTTAGGACCGGCGTACTTGTTATTAAGAGCTATGAAGACATTATTCAAGATATTTCGGCTATTTTACTAGGTAGCATAAACACATGGGACTTCCTATTAAAAAAACTACAGATGTTCCAAGTAATTACATTGGTTTAGCATATGTGGTATGCCATCATCATCATCATCATCATTGTCAACCATTATCAATCCACTGCTGGACGAAGGTCTCCCCAAGTTTCCTCCACAACGGTCTGTCTTGTGCCAGTCTCCTCCATGTCACTCCCGCATATTTACGAATTTCATCCACCCATCTCCCATGTGGTCTTTTTCTGGGTCTTTTCCTGTCCATTGGAATCCAATCTAAAATTTCGGCTGTCCATCTATGGTCTGTCCTTCTGGCAGTATGTCCAGCCCATTGCCATTTCAGGGATTTAACTCTGATCATGATGTCTTCCACTCTCGTCATTTTTCGGATCCACGAGTTCCTCTTCTTATCTCTCCTGGTTATACCAAGCATGCACCTCTCCATGCTTCTTTGAGTTGTCTGCAGCTTTTGTATGTCTCTTTTAGTTAAGGTCCACGTCTCTGCACCATACGTAAGCACTGGAAGGATGCATTGATCAAACACTTTTCTTTTAAGACATAATGGCATATTGCTCTTGAAAATTATGCTGTTTCTTCCAAAAGCTCTCCAGGCAAGTTTTGTACGCCGATTAATTTCTTCATCAATGTGACCCTCACTTGATATCTGCTGTCCAAGATAAACATACGTATCTGTTATCTCCAGTTTTTCTCCATCAATCGATAAATCTTCATTTCTTGTAAAAGCATTGAACATCACTTTTGTCTTCTGAAAGTTCATTTTTAATCCCACTTCTTTACTCTTGTCAGCAAGTTCCTGGATCATACTCTGCAGCTCTGATGGGGTAGTTGCAAAAATGACTACGTCATCAGCAAAACGAAGGTGGGTTAGATAATCTCCATTAATCTTTATCCCTTTGTTTTCCCAGTTCAGTGATTGAAAGACATTTTCCAATGTGGCATTAAAGAGCTTCGGAGATATGGTGTCACCTTGTCTCACTCCCTTTCCAATTTTTATGTGTGTTGTATTTTCAAACAGCCGAATCTTTGCACTTGCATTTTCATAGATGTTATTAATAATATTAATGTATGCATCTTCAATACCGCAGGATTTCAGAGCCGTGGTAACTGCTGATGGTTTCACCGAATCAAAGGCTTTTTCATAATCGATAAAAGCCATGCACAATGGAAGTTCATATTCCCTCGCTCTTTCAATCAGTTCTCTCAGTACGTGGATATGATCTATTGTGCTGTAGCCACTCCTGAATCCAGCTTGTTCTCTCGGTTGAGCCATGTCCAGTGTTACCTTCAAGCGGTGTGAAAGAACTTTAGTGAAGATTTTATAAACCACTGATAGGAGGCTGATAGGTCTGTAGTTCCTAAGATCCTCAATGTCACCTTTTTTATGTAGCAGGATCATTGTAGCATTGTTCCAATCCTCAGGAATCTTCCCTTCATTAAGGCATCGAGTGAAAATTTGGGCGAGTACTGTTTCAATTTCTCCACTTGCTTCTTGTATGATGTCTATAGTAATTCCATCTTCTCCTGGAGCTTTCCCTCGCTTCATGTTCTTGATTGCATGAGCAACTTCTGCTGGGAGGACTGGAAGAACTCTGGTACCTTTCATGATGTCTGGAGTACATGTATCATCCCTTTCATATAATTTGGAGTAGAAATCTTTCACTCTTGTCAAAATTTCGCCTCTATTTCTTGTTATAGAACCATCTTCTTTTCTCAGAGCCATAATCTGTTTTCTTCCCTTACTGAGATGTCCCTTTGCTATCTTAAGGCTTTGGTTGTTTTCAATTGCTTTCCTCACTAGCTCACAGTTGAATTTCCTTACGTCTTCAGTGATACTTTTTCGTGTTGTCTTGCATAGCTCTATATATTCCACTTTGGAAGTCACATCTTCTTTAGTTGTCCTCATCTCTCTTCTTTTTTGCATCAACATTTTGGTTTTTCCTGATAATTTGTTCACATGCAACTTGTTCTTAGACCCAGCTAATTTTGTTGCTGTTTCTATCAGAGCTTTGGTTACTTTTCTGTTAACTTCCGAAATATCCACTTCTTCCGATGTTAGGCCTTCTAAAGCAGAGAATCTGTTCTTCAGTTCCAACTTGAAAGTATTATGGTGTTTTTTAAGGTTGGTTATGTCAATACATTTTGTTTGTCTTATGAGCTTGCCACGTTCCAGTTTAGTGTTGAGGTGCATCTTACATCTCACCAATCTATGGTCACTACCTGTGTTGAACTTGTTCAGCACACTGCAGTCTTCGATGACGAATTTTTTGTTACACATAATAAAATCAATTTCACTTGTCGTCCCAATTGGATGTCTCCATGTCCATTTCCTGTGTGGCTTTTTCTTGAAAAAGGAGTTCAAGATGAAAAATCCTTCTGCCTCTGCAAACTCAACGAGAGTATTTCCACGCTGGTTTCTGTTGCCGTGACCGAATTTACCTACTGAAGTTTCATTCTGTTGCCGTTGCCCTATTTTTGCATTGAAATCTCCCATAATTATCTTCAAGTGCTGCTTACCTTTATTATTTAGATGACGAATTTCCTCATAAAATTCTTCAATTTCTTCTTCAGGATGACTTGTGGTATGCCATACGGGAATGAAAATACAGTAATACCGATCGTCTCAGACTTTCATTTTTAGACAATATGAACTCTTTAAAGAAATAGTAATAACAAATTATGATAGAGCGAATGTTATGAGGAATATCCAAACTGCAAAATTTGAATACTTAGGAAGTTGTTTATGTACGAGTTCTTATTACAGATGCCACCAGAAGCAGTGACGCACTCAGTTGGGATGGCCCAGAAGCCTGGGCTCTCCCAATGATGTATATAACTTGGTCTTTCGTTATTTATTATTGACTGCTGATTTTTAAATATTTTTTATATGTTTTTAAATATATAATTTACAAATAATTGGAAATGCACTTGAATATAGGGAAGATATTTTTTATTGCTTCTCAATATTTTGGGAGATGTTTCCTCCAGGTTTTTTTTTATTTGCATCTTCAATATTTCAGGCCACCCCCAAAAAGGGATCCTGGGTGCGCTACTGATCAGAAGTGAACCTGTAATATCTAAATTTCAATCATTCACAATTTTTACAACTATGAATCTTCATCATTGTTGTATATCCAAACTCAGTTGTGACTCGTGCTGCCATCTGTCCCAAAAGTGTAACTTACGGTTTTAAAACAATTGCTTTGCTCATGTTTCATTGCATGTTGCTTCCCCAGGTTTCATTTTAACTTCAGTAACAAAAAAATGCCCAAATATTCTGTTTCATGCTTTTGCGTTCACGGAGATATTAACGAAAAAAAGTTTAGACTTTTCGAAATTTAACAAGGCACACAGTACAAATATATATGGCTAATACCTCGCAGTGGTGATTCTGTTATTCGTAATAGTACGAACAAAATTAATATTTATACGGTTATTAAAAAGCATATGAAGCTTGCCACGCTTTCAGAAAATATCATGGGGTGAATAGAGCTATTTTGCATCATCTACTATATGTGTGTTTTTGCTGAAATCAAACTAAACAACATTACTCCGGTAAATTATTTACAGAAAGTGCAAAAAAAAAGTCATTAAAAAATAACAATAACTAAAGTTCACACCATTTTTACAGATGACAACAGAATATTCTATGTTCGGTACCCCGTATAACACATACACACTTTCGTTTTCACAGAGAAAAACTCCTGAAGATTTTAGCCTCTCAAATGCTGAAAATAAACAGGTGTAATACAAGTGTATAATTGTTTCGGTTTTTTCATTTTTTCTTAAAACAAGTTCCATCCACAGGTCCAAATGTTGTTCAAGTCTCAGAATATCTAAGTATGCAGATGTAAATTTATTGCAGCCGCCCCGGTGGCGCAGTGGTCTAAGCGATGGCCTCTGATCTCGGTTTTAAAACAATTGTTATGTTTGTTTAAACAATTGTTATATCGATTTTAAAACAATTGTTATTCCATCCACAGGTCCAAATGTTGTTCAAGTCTCAGAATATCTAAGTATGCAGATGGAAATTTATTGCAGCCGCCCCGGTGGCGCAGTGGTCTAAGCGATGGCCTCTGATCATTCGTCCAAAAGTGGTCCGGGTTCAAATCTCGGTGAGGCATGGATGTTGTGTTTGTCTTACGGCACTGGTTCTCTCCTTTCCCTGGAACCAGTGACCCTAAATTAGGGACGGGCGACTGGTTATAGCCCATTGAGTTGCTCATGGTGGTCGTTAAACCTAAAAAAAAAATTATTTCAGCTATGCAAAAAATACGAGTAATCGAGATATCTGTTGACATTGGCATTTATCTTTATTCGCCTTCGAGCTCATGAGTGAATTGGCTTATTTTTAAATATGTGAGTAGTTTAGTTCCACATCACTGAAGCTCTGTAAGATTGGAAGCTGGGCAACAAAGAGAGTGAGACCACGGGTAAAAATTAGCCGGAGGGATAAAAAAATCATGCCACAGTAGTAGGCCATTACTGTTTAATATATTTCTTTGAGTCGTTTTATTTGTTTTACGTATTTTGTAAAACATATTTCTTTCAATAAAATTTTTTCTTCCACTCTTCTGTCATCATGAACAACCGGGGCCCTATCCGCTGGTGGCTGTCTCCCCAAGTATCTTCCACTACATTTTCTCTGTATTGGAAAATTCTCTTCTATGTCACTCTGGCATTCTTTCAAATTTCATCCACCCATTTTCCACATGACCTCCTTCTGGTTTTTTACTGTCCCTTGTTACCGAGTCTAGCATTTCAGTTGTCAAACGTTGGTCAGTTCGTACAGCAATATGTCGATCTCATTGCCACTTGAGAGTTTCCACTTTGATCAGGATGGCATCAAATCCTGTAACTTTCCTGATCTATGAGTTCCTTTTTCCTGACTACACAAAGTACGCACCTGTTCATACTCCTTTGAACTGTCCGTAGCCTCTGTATGTCTTTTTCAGCTGAGGTTCATGTCTCTGATCCATAAATATGAACTGGAAGGGTGAACTGTGATTAAGCACTTTTCTTTAAAACATAGTTCTCTTGAAATTTATCCTTTTTCTCAAGAAAACAGTAGCAAAAGAGATGGAAACTTTTGAGTTCTACGTTATTCTATCATTTTCTACTTACTTTACTCAGTCCAATCACATCCCACTTGATCTTGTGGAAATTTTCCTGCAATGTAAGGACCTTGAGTCAGAAGATAGGGTTCGTCCGTTATACGTTTCGACAATACACAAACGGTACGTACAATAATAAGCTAACTTTCAAATAAGACTTCGGAGACCCTGTTTTATTCCTCGCAGTAAAGTGGAAGATGAATCACTGAAGACATAACATTTAACAGTGCACATTCACAGGCCGATAAAGTAAAGTGAGCCGCCCCGGTGGCGCAGTGGTCTAAGCGATGGCCTCTGATCATTCGTCCAAAAGGGGTCCGGGTTCGAATCCTGGCGAGGCATGGATGTTGTGTTTGTCTTACGGCACTGGTTCTCTCCCTTCCCTGGAACCAGTGACCCTAAATTAGGGACGGGCGACTGGTTATAGCCCATTGAGTTGCTCACGGTGGTCGTTAAACCTCCAATCAAAAAAAAAAAAAAGTAAAGTGAGCGAAGTTCCTAATCAGTACAGACATTTAGGTTGCGTGGTCCACATATTTATACCAAATATCGTGCCCTGAAGGACTGGTTGTCATAGCCCATATAAGAAAAAATTCATGGGAGCTCAGACGTGACGTTCTGTATTAAAAGAAAACGAAATGAACAAAAAAGGAAGGTTGGAAAGGCATTATACATCACAGTTGCCAGGGTCAACATCAGATGGTAGCCTAATCCATGCCACGGAGTATTCTTAGAGCCCTCATTTGAGTACAACAATAGCCACTGCCTTTGCGAAGTACATTTTAGCTGCCGGAAAATGACTGCTAAATTTTAAGGCATGAAGCCATTTGAGCATTTGCTTTGATTACTGTGCTACAGTTATTTTTTTTATTTGAGTTTTAACGATCACCGTGAGCAACTCCATGGGCTATAAACAGTCGCCCGTCCCTAATTTAGGGTCACTGGTTCCAGGAAAGAGGAAGTGCCAGTGCCGTAAGACAAACACAACATCCATGCCTCACAGGATTCGAACCCGGACCCATCTCGGACGAACGATCAGAAGTCACCGCTCAGACCCCTGTGCCACCGGCGCGGCGTGCTACAGTTATGAAGTTATCGGTCAGTCGACAGAGCTCCTTCAGTACGAACAAAATGCACCACGTGAAGATGGGACTGATATTTGTCTATCAGAAACTATATGAACCACATCGATAAAACTTGCATCCCCTTGTACTATATAATCTAAATTTTCGGTTGTCCGTCGATGATCCGTTCTTCTGGCAATATGTCCAGCCCATTCCTCGTTCTTAACAGACGTTGTGTTGGTGGCTCCTATATTTTGTGCATTCTAGTGTGATATACCTCCTCCCGCACTCACCTGTTGTGTGCCCAGCCTGTTTAAACGTATTATGTACGTTTTGAGCACTTCATATTCCTCCGTTTTCATATCGTTATCTCATTTGTTTATGTTTTGAAGCTGCTAACATGGCGGCTTCCGGTCTATTCTTGTCATCTCTGGGCGTGGCGGATGCACGTCACGTCGTACATCCCACATCCATGGAAGCTGACGTACTATCATCCTCAGATGTGTCTGCTCAGGTGCCTTCCGAGCTGCCTGGTACTCCTGCTTTGGTGCCTTCCCTTGACTTGGCTGCGCTACCTTCTGCTTTTGCTGCTGCCTTGGTGCCCTCCCTGGGTACTGCTGGGACTACTGCCTTGCTCCTCTTCACTCACTGCCTTCTGTGCCAGCCGGCTCAGCACAGACTTCTTTATTTTTTTTGTTTGGAGGTTTAACGACCACCGTGAGCAACTGAATGGGCTATAAGCAGTCGCATGTCCCTAAATTAGGGTCACTGGTTCCAGGGAAGGGAGAAAACCAGTGCCGTAAGATAAACACAACATCCATGTCTCACCGGGATTCGAACCCGGACCCCGTTTGGACGAATGATCAGAGGCCATCGCTTAGACCACTGCGCCACCGGGGCGGCTTTGTCTGTTTGGAGGTTTAACGACCACCGTGAGCAACTGAAAGGGCTATAAGCAGTCGCCTGTCCCTAAATTAGGGTAGCCGCCCCGGTGGCGCAGTGGTCTAAGCGATGGCCTCTGATCATTCGTCCGAAAGGGGTCCAGGTTCAAATCCTGATGAGGTATGGATGTTGTGTTTGTCTTACGGCACTGGCTCTCTCCCTTCCCTGGAACCAGTGACCCTAAATTAGGGACGGGCGGCTGCTTATAGCCCATTGAGATGCTCTGGTCGTTAAACCTCCAATCCAAAAAAAATTAGGGCCACTGGTTCCAGGGAAGGGAGAGAGATCCAGTGCCGTAAAACAAACACAACATCCGTGCTTCACCGGGATCCGAACCCGGATGTCATTTGCATCTACAGTGCGGCGAGGCGCTGCTTCTATGTCATCTTCTTCTCAACCTGATGGTCTCTTGCAATCAACACTTATTATTCAGGTATCCAACCACAAGGTGAAGGTAACGATTGATCAAAATTCACAGAATGGCCGTGAGTTCCATAATCTCTTGGAAAGAGGTGTGCTCTTTCATGCCTTACCGAATACTCCTTTGCCACGCTACATGGAGGCCCGCTCAGGTCATGTGTCGTCCGCGTCTATTTTCCGGAATTTCTCGTACCCCTCGGGGTAACTCAGTGCAGTTCCAGCGCAAGGATGTTGCTGACTTTCTTCTTGCACACGGATTTTCGGTTGGAACAAATTATCTCATCCCTTCGCCTCTTTCCAAACGTACGGTGAACATCATGCTCTATCCTGTTCCTCAGGAAATGCTTGATACTGCGCTTCCTCTCCTTGTCAAACATGTTTGTAAAATTGTGGGCAAGGTTCGTCGCCTTTCTGAAGCTCCACGCGGAACTCAATTTGCACATGCTGCAGGACCTCGCCGTCAGTTGTTAGTCGTCTTTCCCAGTGAGAACACCTTGGCGGATTGTCCTTCAGAAGCTACTGTTAAAATTGGCTCACGCACGTACAGTTTCTAGGTTTTCACCTCCCACTATTGTACTCACTGTCTTACACAGGATCACACCACTGCCTCCTGTGTGCGTATAGGCCGTGGTCTTTCTTCCAGCTCGCATCCGGATACCGATCGCATTGGTCCTTTTACCATAGGCTCTTTCAGTATTTTGCCCGACTCGGCCCCTCTTTCTCTCCGTCAGACGCACCTTCCAGTCCAGGACAATGATCCCTTTCTTCCTCTTCCGCACCGTACGGTAGTGCATCCTCCTTCTGGGTTAGCAGAGATGTCTTCCACTACTGACGTGTCTCCAGCGGAGTGTTCCGACTTGGATGTGTCGAGTGGTGCTTCGGCACTCCGGCCGACTGACTCTCCTCCGTGTCTCTCGCATATAGGATCTCCAACTACGACCATGTCTGCTGTTACCCCGTTACCGCACCTTCCTTCTGCCTCGGCTGATGCTTCAGTGCCCACCGATGCTAATCGGGTACATACTGATTCCTCAGCGCAGCTTGTGTTCTCGTCTACTTTTCTGAGTGTTCTTCCAGATCCGCCAATGGATTCAACCTTTTCAACTTCGTCTTCAAAACGGACTGGAACTTTCAAAGGTTCTGCGAAATAGAAAAAGAGGTAAAACATCTTCCTGCTACTCTTTTTGTGGCCTCATTTAGTGTTCCCGATGATTCCTGTTCCAATGTTTTTCCGCCCGATGACTCCTCGAACGGTATGCATCTCCATTCTGGTCCTGTCAATCCTCTCTAAGATGATGAGGTTATACATGCCATTGATAATTTTCCTCTAGTTCCTGGACCGCTGTCCAGATAGCAACTCTTACGCCTCTTCCAATCTGCTCGTACAGTTGTCTGTACTGAAGAAGTTCTCCATTCACCTGATCTTGGTCTGTGTGCAGCGGTGGTGCAATTTGAAGCTTATGTGTCATTTTTCAAATCTCTGAGTGTCACAGATCCTAGGTACCAGGTTTTCATGAGACGATACACTCGCCGTCTTTCCTCCTTGAAAGTCCTCGCTGAGAAACAATTTTGTGATATCTTACTTCCTCAAGTCGATGAACTCTAGGGCCCCTTCCCAACCCAACAATTTTCGTTCTCTCCGGCGCCTATCCCACCTTGTGGTCGCTTGAAATTTCCTGGTTTCGCTTTTCTTCGTCTACTGTTCCGCTAATGTGCTTAACCCTTCATGTTATCACTCTCGCAAATCAATGTTGTTTCCTGATTTTGTTATCGTGCTTTGTGTTTTCCTTTTGCTCTCATTGTATGTTCTTACTGTACTAGTGTTTTCCTCCGTCGCGGTTTATATTCGTGCTACCATTGTTAACTTTGTTCTCATAACGTAGTTGGTGTATTCCTGAACTGTGCCTTGCATTTTGACCGTCATTATGTTTTAATCAGTTGGTGTTTTATCATATCCTTGTACATCTGCTCATAATGTTGTTCTTGTGGTACTTTGTATCGAATGATATGCCCTTATGCTATTCCTTATTTGGGAGCCTCTGATTTTTACCATATGTGCAAATCCCTGATGTTATGGTCCTACCACTTATTGTTTATCTTTCACGCTGAACTGTTCTCTAGCGTTAGTGTTATCCAACTGATTCCACCTCTGTTGATACCAATGCCACTGCGCCATGGTAATGCACTCTTTCTGCAGGCTCTCCAGTTCGTGTTGCATTGTGGATATACCTGTATTTTCCTCTTTATATTTTCTGTACTGCAAAAATCAGTGATATCTCCCATGTTTGTGATCCCATTATAGCAATAAACTAGGTGCCGCTTTGGTATCCACAGTTACCAAAACTAAAACCATTGCCATTTCAGGAATTTTACACTGATCATGATGTTTTCCACTCTTGTCATTTTCGTGATCCACGAGTTCCTCTTCTTATCTTTGCTGGTTACACCAAGTATGCATCTTTCCATGTTTTTTTCAGTTGTCTGCAGCCTTTGTAAGTTTTTTTCATTTAAAGCCCAAGTCTCTGCTCCTTACGTAAGAACTGGAAGGATGCATTGATTAAACACTTTTCTTTTTAAACATAATGGTATATTGCTCTTGAAAACTATAGTTTCTTTCAAAAGCTCTCCAACCAAGTTTTATACCCTGATTAATTTCTTCATCAATGTGACCCTCGCTTGATAAGCGATGCCCAAAGCAAATATAGGTATCGATTACCTCCAGATTTTCCCAATCAATTGATAAATCTTCATTTCTTGTAAAAGCATTTTACATCAATTTTGTCTTCTCAAAGTTCATTTTGAATCCCACTTGTTTACTCTTGTAAGCAAGACCGTGGATGATATTCTGCAACTCCGAAGGGGTAGTTACAAAAATGACTATGCTTCCTCAGTTTTGCTCAAACAGCTCATTATATATATGTGTATATTGTATGTAGAAAGGATTACAGATGAACAACTGAAATTTAGACTATATTATATATACGTACACACTGGTGTTCAAAAGTAAGAGAATTTGCACATTTTGTCGATTTTCCACAAAACGTACGGAACCAAAGGTACAAATTATGCTGCTGAATAAGATTGCAAATTTGCAGTGTCGAATACGTAAGCGTACACGTGCGTGTGGGCTGAGCTGTGATAGCAGAGGGCATGAAAAGCACACGTGGCTTTTTCCGCGATTAGTTCTTTCGTACTCTTCGGCGATATTCGTTGTGTTTCCTCTTGCTTATGATATTGAACCAACTGCAAGTTGGTTCAATATCATAAGCAATCAGGTAAAATGAGTTGCCACGAACGTATTGATGACGGAATGAGATGGAGAATCGTCGGTAGATTGGACGCAGGGCAATCGCAAGTGCAGTTGCTACAGAGCTCAATATAACGCCCAGAGTCGTCTGCAATTTGTGGGAACAGTTTAAGGACACTGGATCCATATCGAGAAAGCCTGGGCAAGGTCGTCCAAGAGTCACGACGGCCAATGAAGATTGTTATTTGTCACTTTCAGCGAGGCGCCACAGGACTGTTACAGCTGCACAGCTATCTCGTGAGCTGCATGCCGCCACTGGAACCAGAGTTTCAAGGGTTACTGTTTCCCGAAGGCTTCATGAGAGAGGGCTTTTTGCCAGAAGACCCGCTGTTTGCGTCCCATTCACTTCAGCTCACAAGAGAGCGCGTTTAGCATGGTGCAGGCAACATCAGCCTTGGACCAGACTTCAGTGGGGTAACGTTATCTTCACAGACGAGTCGCGATTCAGCCTGGACACTGATTCTCGACGTACCTTCATCTGGAGAGAATCTGGGAACCGATACCTTTTCTCCAACATCTGAGAAAGGGACAGCTATGGCAGCGGAGGTGTCATCATGGTCTGGGCAGGCATCATATTGGACGGCCGCACACCTCTCCGGTGTGTTTAACAGAGGCTCCCTGACTGCTGAGAGGTATAGGGATGGGATCTTACAGTCCTATGTTCGACTTTTCAGGAGCGCAGTTGGCCTTCGGTTCCTTTTTATGGACAACAACGCTCGTCTACATAGGGCTCACCTGATCGACGATTATCTTGAAAGTAAGGATATTCGTCGGATGGATTGGCCACCCAGATCGCCAGACCTAAACCTTATCGATTATGTCTGGGACACTCTTGGGAGGGCAATTGCAGCTCACCTTCCTCCTCCGAGGAACCATCCAGGAGCTGAAAACTGCGTTGCTGCATGACTGGAACCGTCTGCCACAGGGACTCATCAACTGCCTCGTTTCCAGCATGACGTCGCGCTGTGAGAGGGGACCATACCCCATATTAAAGTAATTTTATGTTCGATCTTGCAACGTGGATTTTGGACATTCCTGCGCTGATGAGCCTTACTGACGATCATGAGTGCGTACCATGACTGTTGTGTGGTATAATTTTTTTCTCTTATATAACTGTGTATCCATATCAAATTTCATTGAAATGTGTTTATTAGTTTTTCAGAAATTCGACAAAATGTGCAAATTCTCTTAATTTTGAACATCAGTGTATATATAACTCCGTCTGAAGTGGATTTTCCCAGACACATCACAGCCATAGCCCATACAGATATAAAACGACGCACATGGCCTCGAAAACATCACAATCGCAGAACAGCATGAACGGTACAATGGGCGGTACGGCAGAGCTCAGTGACTTTCCACGTTGCACGTTTAGAGAATGCCATTTTAGCAATAAGACAGGAAATTTCCTACCTTGCTGCATCTGCTCAGATCAATAGTAAGTGATGCTAGTGTGAAATGAAAACGTTTAGAACCAACATAAGAGTAATCGCGATCTGATAAACCACGTAAAATGATAGAGTGGGGAAAGCCGACTGCTGAAAAGCGTTGTTCGAAAAAATCGCCAGTCCTCTTTTGCAGCACTCACCACCGAGTTCCAAAATGCCTCTGGAAGCAACGTCAGCATCTCTAGTGTTTTTCGAGAGCCAAGGGAATGGGTTCCCATGACATGGCAGCTGCAAATAAGTCTAACATCAGCAAGATCAACGCCAAGTGTCGGGTTAGTGTGGTGTAAAGCTAGGCGCCAGTGGACTCTGGAGCAGGGGAAACGCGCTCTATGACGTGATGAATCACGCTTCACCACCTGGTAGTCTAACGGATGAGTCTGGGTGTAGAGTACGCCAGGTGGACGCTACCTTCCAGACTTTGTTGTGCCAACTGTGAAGTTTGATGGACGAGGCATCAAGCTCTGGGGCTGTTTTTCGTGGTTTGGGTGTCCTTCCTAGTTTCAGCGCCCAGGAATCTTAACTCTGCGGCCTGCATTAACATTCTCGACAGTTCTGTGCTCCTAACATAATGGCAACAGTTTGGTGAAGGCCCTTTCCTTTCCCAACAGAACAATTCCCCGTCCAAAAAGCGGGGTCCATTCAGGAATGGTTTGATGAGATGGGTATTGAAGAACTTAACTGGCCTGCACAGAGCCCCGAGCTCAACCCGATGGAATATCTTTGGGTTGAAATGGAGCGCTGATAGCGAGACAGGCCGAACCGACAGACATTGGTGGCCGACATGACTAATGCTTTTGAGTTATAATGTAAGGCAATTCTCGCAACGTCGTACCAAAATCTATACTCTGGGCAAAGCTAACCTGGTTACATCGACAGAAATCTCTTGTAAATCTATACTCTGGGCAAAGCTAACCTGGTTACATCGACACGAAATCTCTTGTTTATCAGTATTTCTCCGTGCACTAATGGGGTGCCATGTGTCGTGGAACCTTCCCCCTAATGGTGACTGAAGGCGAGACAAAAGGAAACTTCCAGCGTTCCATCACGATGTCCCCTTCCACCCCCCACACCTTCTCAACCTTGCCGACCACCAGACAAACGATTTCTGAATGAGTATTTTAAAACGACAACCACGAAGAAAGAAGTAAGCCTAAGTTCATTACAATGACCACCAAGCCATTATCCCCCCCTCCGGCTAACAATTTTGCCCTCCCAGTCGCAGTAAATAACTTCGTGTTAACTGTATAGACTCTCTGAAGCAAAACAGAAGTGACAATAATGCCGATTGATATGTATTTTTTAGAAACTCGACCGAAACTGGGATCTTCATTTTTAATGGGCGTACGTATGACATTTAGAATATCTATATATCCATGTGCTTTCTTAGGTCTCAGTTCAATCTTGAACACGGCTTTTAAATTGGAACTATATTATGTAGTGGAAGTGCACATTCGTAACTTAAACTCCATAATCAGGTTAGCCTTGCCCTGAGTATAGTGGAAAGCCTTCCCAGCAGGGTAGACACTGTAATGGCAAGAAACGGTGGACAAGCTCGATATGAATTCCCTTTCTTATTTCAGGAAGTTTGTAGATAGACAAGTGTCCAGACAGTTCTTTTCAGATAGTGTGTGTGCATGTAAGCAAGTGTCCGGATATTTTTGATCATCAGATACTGTTTGTAGGGCAGTATATATACATACATACAAGGGTAAAAAATATGATACTTGTCCACCAATCAGCAGAAAGTGTCACTAGTCAAAGATTTCAGCATTTGAGATACCAAAGGTAATGAACATTATGGCTTGCATTTTTCCCGACAGTACATGTTTTACCTTAATATTTTTTGTTGGATCTTATTTGTTGTAATGCACTTGAATCACAGTAGAATATAAATACTTTATTTCATCAATGGATTACCACTGCCGATACATTTCAACATTTGGGATTAACAACATCTTAAAAAAATAATTGTTTGAAGCTTACATTTTAACTTTATCAAAAATCATAGATGAAAATGTTTTACTGATGAAACCAGATTGAGAAACGTGTGAGTTGCTTTCGTAGGGAACGGAAGAAACGCACGCGTCTCTCAGTCTTGAAAAGCAACATGTGCTTTTTGCCTTGACAAGGGAAATAAAAAGGAAAACAAAAATTCCGAATTTTTCACGAATTCGGCTGAAATTTTTCCGAACGCAATAAATGGCAAATGCAAGCAGGCCGCCCAGATATCATGGAAATCTGTCTAAAGAATTTGAAGCGCACCACGACAACCAAAAATGCAGTATGGATTGCCTCTCAAAATGTAATAGCACAAAAGTAGTAAAGTCGGCGCGGAAAAAAAAATCCAAAGCATTAAATACTAATTTCATAAATAAAGGCATAACTGCCAATAAATAAACAAAACAAAAAATAGCTCACAAACGGAATGTGCGAAACTGCCGTAATTTTCGGAATAACCAGCACGACATAGAGGCAGCAATTTAGATTAATGGCGCATGCAAGGTCAAACAGTCTTCCATTGCTTATCTTTTTTCTAAGTTTGTTCATAAAAAATAAATAAGGAAGTAAGCAAATGCCTTACTTTCAGGGAAGACAGGTTTGGGTGAGCAGGCCGTATAACAGCCGAGATACACTGCGATTCAGCATTACATAAAACGCAAAAAGAAAATGTTTGTGCCGCTACTTTATTACAGCGTAAAGAACTGTACATTTTCATTATACAATGAAAACTTTAATCGGAATCGGACATTTCTTATTGAAATTATCATGCGAAATTATCGTCGAGCAAATCTATCATATGTCTCACTAGTCCCGCTGCTGATTTTAACCATTTTCAATACGGTTCATCCAGTTTTAATTTGTAAAAACATTAAAATTTTCGTCGAACAATTTTTACGCTAGTTATCAAGCAGAAGAACTAATCCCATTCCAATGGCCTGAACTTTGACCGTATTTTGCCCATTGTCAATACTACCTGAACCTTCAAAGAAAGAAAAAGCTAGTTCACTCTGACAATGGTAGAGTTAAAGCAATTTAAATACCAATACCTCATATATTTCACAATTCCCAATCATTATCAGAGATTTCACATTAAGAATATCTGGGTTATGAATATACAGTATATACAGTATACTGTATAATCGTAATAATCGTCCATTGAAGCATGGGCATCATTTACGGTAATCTGTCGAGGTGATTGTACAGTTTTTTCTGAGTAACCAATGGTTCAGCGCTGAACCAATTCGACAAATTTTGATTTCGTGCTCACAGGGAAATATTTTTTTCGACTTTCACAGATCTAATGTTCCTGTATGAAAACTTTTTATTCGGAATTAGCGCAGTTGTTTGGTATTAAACCAATGGTTGAGCAACTTTAATTTTTGCCGATTGCGCTAATCTCAATTGGACGCGCTGATCGGGAAGTATAATTTTCGACGTTTTTTGGGGTAAAGTCCCTCATGCCGATTTTTATCGCAATCGATCAAGTAGTTTGTCTCTGGTACTAGGAGACGGATGGACATACAGACCGACAGACAGCCAGACAAGCTAGAAACGATATTGGCTAGACTCGATCTCACCAGAAGGCGTTCTTTTTCTTACTATGCAAAGAATGCTGAAAAAGTATTTACTGCACTAGCAAACAACTACTTCTCCTATTTTCTGCTTCGTTTAGATTTCCTGAGATAAAACAGCAGCTTATCAGTTATAATAGTTAACAGCGTCGTTTTGCAAGTACAATACCTTGCAAAACTTCTTCGTATATCTGCAAAGTTGATTCAGTCAGCCAGTCTTGTTTTGTCACTGTCCAAAGCAAAATTTAAAGAAAATACTTTTTCGAATTCCAACGAAATTTATCACGGGTTATAGGACACCACGATTGAGTAATTAATGGTAATTTGCAAAGTTTCTTCTAAATCTATTTAAAACTTCTTAAATTGGGGACATACGCGATTTTAAAAAAACACTTTCGGACAGCATGTTAGTCAATGCTCCACTTATTTCAGTTTGTGGGGGCGTTTAGATTAGAACTGTTTTTCTCTCGCCTCTGCAAATAGAAAATGCCTTTTCTTTCCTTACTGACCTTCAGATTAACTCACCCACCCAACCAACTTGTCGTACGCGGTACAGATCGTTCCAAGAAAAGGAAAGCCCCAGCATATAAATAAATACCTCTTTAACTTATGCTTGGAAAGCGTAAAAAAGGGCATTCTTGAGATTCAATTAACTAACAGAAAAGCATTAATATCGACACGAATACGTTCTCGAGATTTAGGTATAATGGCACAGCCGCTTAGGTCAATGTTTAGAAAATTGCGATTTGGGAGAAGGGGGCAAATAAGGTGTGGACATAAGCAGCTGCACCGTTGGACCGAAATCTGGAGGATTTTTAAGCATTGTGTTGGGCGAGTGATTTCACTCCAGGCATTATCCTTTCATACCACCCACCTCGGTAACAAGACTGCCCTCCGCATCAACTTCTTGCATTCTTCAATCCTTCCATCACATCCCCTTTCCCAACCTTAACGCTTCATGTGCGCGATCTTTGTTCTATATTCTAAGACTGTGGCCCCCACCATTTCACGCCCGCTTCCCTCACGGCTCAGGACACCGGACAACTCGCTGCCTCTCTTAGCGTAGCAGGTAACATTTGCGCAACAAACTTCCACTTTAATTCTCTGCCTTAAAAATGCAGAACAAGAACGTAATTAGTCCGATTTTTGCGCATGTTGCTTTAGAAAAACGGGAATATTTTAAAGAAAAAGTATGAAAACGATTAGAACCAGTGGGTAAATGCTTGTCTTGCATTGCAGTGTATGTACCTGTTTTTCGTGGTTCGGCATGGAACCAGTAATGATTTTTGACTAAACCATAAATGCTGAGTTGAAACCCTTGTGGCCCCTTTTGTCGGCTCTAGCCTTCGCGGAATACTCTCCACAAGTATTTTGAGATTTTAAGAATATCCGTCGGCATATATCGTCAGGTCTTCAAAGCAGTGACTAGCTCAGTTTTGGGTGATGGGCGATCTTTCCCACGCACCCAACGATCAAGTTTGTTCTAAAGATTCTGTATAGGGTTGAGGTCCTGACCTCAACCCTATACAGAAAGCTGGCTGGTCCACCTTTTCTGCGCCCATGTCCTCAATCTTTAACAACACAAGCAGTATGACATTGCACGTTGTCCTGCTAACGGAGGTATGGGCATTTCACAAAGTACTGTCACAACGTTGGTAGTGCATAATTGTCCAAGACTTCTTGGTATAACTCAGAATTCATGGTTTACTCGAAAATTATTAATGGTCCCATGCTGAACCACGAAAAACAACTACATACCAACACGCTGCCTCCACCAAAGTTCGCTGCAGAGACGATACAGTCCGGAAGGTACCATTCACCCCTTCCAGCATCCGGCCACACCCAGAATCGATCGTCAGACAGGTTGACTATTAACGTGGTACATCAATCGAAAGCACAGTTGTCTGTTGCTATGCAGTCCAACACTGACGTTCCTTTCATCGCGCTAATCGTCATGTGGCATTTGTTTAAGCAATTACTAGATGCTTGTAATTTGCTGCATGACAGTAGTAACCCATGTAGTGCAACGTCATTCGTACCGTACTGATTCATGTGAGACAGCACTGGAAGTGACTATGCAGCTCGGAGCTGAACTAACGTACTTTGAAAGGGACATAGTGGATGGAGTCTACTTGGGTTAGCAATCGGTGCGTAGCATTGCCATATTTTTAGGATTCACAAAATCCCCTGTCTCCGATGTTCATCAATAAAAAAAAGCAGGAGATGTCACTACAGAGAAGCTGCATTCTGGGAGGCCGCACCAATTTAGTGATCGTGGCAAACGAAACTTACTGCAGAATGTGAAGAAGGAACACGCATTCTCTGTCACACACCTGGCCGGCGATGTAGCATAAGCCACAGGAACAGTCATTTGCATCAGAACAGTCCGTCGGGAGCAGCATACTCACGGTTATCTAGCTAAAACAACTGCACATAAACTCTAAAGCACTCCAGGTAATGCCAGACGACGACTGTAGTTGTGCCTCGCACGCCGTTTGTGGGAAACTGAAGTTTAAAAAAGGGTCGTACTGAGTGATAAATCACCTGACTCCCTCTTTAGTTCGGAATGACGCATTTGGACGTCACGTTTGTTTGGGAAATGTTATCAACCGGCAAGTTTAGAGGGGGATATTTATTTCTTTTCCTGGAGATGAAAACACTGAAATTGCTCTTTTTAAATAAAGGTGGAGGGAAAATTATCCGAAAAGAAATCCCTAGAGCTTAAAATGACTTTCCGTGTGACTGTCTCTCTCTCACACACACACACACACGCACACACGCGCAGACACAAACACACACACACGCACACACAACACCAACAAATATATATTTATTTCTGGTTCGTACCTTTTATTAGCAGGAAAATGTAATGCTTTTATACAAGGTTATGTTTTTATGCAACAAAATTTCTATTAATGCAGTGAACGTGAAACTTATAGTACAGAGTTAATGAGCAAAACAGGAAGATAAAGACAGCAAAACAAAGTTCCGCCTCACACGGACTTTGTGTTCCCGTTTGGTGAGCTGGGAGGATACATTTCATCAATGGCCTGCCGATAATGTTGTTCAATCATGGCTCGACGAAGTTTGAACGCAGCTGTCACAAGTCCATTGTCTGGGAGCCATTCTTCAGCACACAACTTTATCTTAGTTGGGAGCTCAGAACCAAAGAGGCCGCCTGCAAGAAATGTCAGTGAAAGAAATTAGGCACTCTATATATGCTACACGATTCCACAGAGCTAAAAAAAACTAATATGGAATTTTATACGTATTTAGAAATGAATGAAATCCCATTCCAGACATTCATATTATTTTGTAGAGAAGACAGATGGCATAATTAATACGCAAAGTACTAACAGAAAGTGAGCTCTTTTTGTTTTCTAATGTTTTTTTATGATACCGCACGTCGCAGTGAAGACTAAGCAAAGAGAAATCGTCCGTAGTGGCTAAATCTCAAATTTCAGTATAAAGATGAGTTTCTCACATATACTTGTGTGATATAATAAAGTGTCGCATGGAACCATGTCTTCCCTAACATAAATTGTTTACCATCGCATTATTTCTAACAATTCAACGAATCATCTTCTGTATGGAACAGTTATCGTTGGACAAATACCATAAACAGACCTGCCAACTTTAAAGAATCAAAATCTGTAAAACACTTTCAGTGAAGGTTCAATCGATTATTCGACATTGTCGATTGTCTGATGTATCAAACGTATTAAATTTATCGAATATATCGATTGAAAGCCGATTTATTATACAAATCATTTCTCAATTTTAATCGATTTCATATGCTTTTATTCAGATGCTTACCTTTCTTTCATGATCACAGCGATTAACGTGTAATAGATACATAATTATCTCATTAGCATGCTATCATTTGGCTGCATACACAGATATAAATTTCATTTGTAACTGCGGAATTATTGCATTAACTTTTTACTTCAACTTAATGGAGATTTTCACTTCAAAATTCTGTGCCAACAAGTTACAATACCTTTAAAAAACTCAATATTAAGTCACATGTCAGGCTGATATCTTTCATTTCCATCCCCTTTCAGCATCTTAACCCTACAATGTTTTTACCGAGTCTAGTACAGAGGGTTGGAAACGTAGAAGTGGGTGAAAATATGATCAGGTAAATCAAAATATAGAGGCGCTGTGGTCCTTAGGAACATATATTCTCCTTTTTGAAATTGCACTAAGCTGGAGGGAGGGGGTGCAAAACGGAAATCTATAAAATATTTTGTCCGTAAAATAAACGTGAAACAAATATAGAATTTCCGTAAATTTTACGGGTATACTATAAAACTTGGCAGGCATGCATTAGAACCTTTAGTATTTGGCTGTAGTATATCATTATATGTTGTGGACATAAATTATTTTCCTCATTAAGAAAATTTTTATTTTTAAAACAATGAGTGGTAAAAATAAGAGGTTTGTGACATGATGCATGTAAACTAATAGCTTTTTTTCCCTACACTCTTAGTATACCTTCACACGAGCGCCGTTCGCGGCCCGGAGAACTTCTAGTCGGTATTTAACTTCTCTCTGTGCTTTCCATAACTCTTTTTGGAGACTGTGGCAATAGCATCTGTTTTCCTGCTTGGCAGAGTTTCAATATCAGACACTGCTGCTGAATAGACTTTATTCTTAATATAAGCCCACAGGATAAAGCCTAGGAGTGTTGTGTCGGGGGTCTGTGTATGATGTTGGACCGTCACTCCCATTCTGTCTGTTGGGAAAAAGAGATATTGAAGAATTTTCGAACAATTAATCCCCAATGTGGTGGGGCACCATCGTGCTGGAAAATTACTCATGGTTGGCATTCGTTCAACTGAAGTGCAACAAAAAGCTCTGTCATGTCCAAGTACCACATTTGCTTTTATTGTGCATTCACAAAAAAAGAAAGGTCCAATGACTCTGTTGTGCATGAGATCACACGAAAACATTCACTTTGCCGCCACGGTGGCGCAGTGGTCTAAGCAATGGCCTCTGATAATTCGTCCAAAAGGGGTCCGGGTTTGAATCCCGGTGAGGCATGAATGTTGTGTTTGTCTTACGGCGCTGGCTCTCTTTCCCTTCCCTGGAGCCAGTGGCCCTAAATTATAGACGGGCGACTGTTGAGTTACTCACGGTGGTCGTTAAACCTCCAATCCAATCCAAACATTTACTTTTGGGCTCAAAGACTTTCAAAGATAACATGGGAATTTCCGATCCTCTACATACGCACATTGTGTCTCTTTACTTCAGCAGATGTGTGAAAAGTGTCTTCATCCGAAAACACACACGCTGCAGTAAGTTGTTGTTGTCATCGATACGCTGCAAAGGCAGCACGACGTGGATGGTCTTCCCACCTGCAAGGCATGAACAATCTGCACTTTATACGCATTCAAACGAAGACTTTTGCGTAAAATTTTCTTTAGTGTAGTGCAGGGATTTCGAGTTCAGACGAAGCTCGGTGGGTGGATTTCGAAAGATTGCGTATGGAAGCTGTCCACACTGCATCAACGATTTCTTCACTTACATCCAGTAAGCCCGTTCGTTATCGGTTATCAACAGTTTCTGTCTCCTTAAAATTCGTATCAGTTATAATACTTTTATGATCAGATGGTGAACGTCCGTACTCTCTTCTGAAATTACGCTGAACAGTTATTGGTGATCTGGTCCAGTGGCCCCACAGAACACATTGCTACTTTTCCTGCAAAGACACCATTTTGACTTCTTGTGCTGGCAGCGCCACCTAGTTATTACTCAGCGTGCACCTACAACTACAACAAAAAATCTATTAGTTTACATGAATCATTTCATAAACCATTTGTTTCTAACTATCACAATTTTTAAATAAAAACTTTCTTAATGAGAGACGGACTTTATATCCATCCTGTATAGTGATTGCCCCATATCAAATCTTCTGCTATACGACTGTAAGATCTCACAGTTATTTTCAATAATAGGTCATTACTCTACGTAATCCCACTAGAAATTCCAGATATTTTTGGCGCCTTCTCTTCAAAGCCGCGAAAGCCACAGCCGAGCATTTTTTAAAGTTGGATACACCCAACTTGTAAAAGTAAAAATAGCTTTGATAGGCTTGAAAATGTATTACAACGGAGAGATCTCTTATCAAGAGAAATTCACGAATAACTACACTGATGACCAAAAATCAAGGATCACTTATATTTTCATAGTATACTTTTACTTCAGCAGGATGTGGATGAAAATATTCTAATAGGAAGTAAATGGAGATGAAAAGGCATGTACACACACGTAAATGAGCATGAATTTGTGCTTATTAATAGAGAAAATCGATAAAAGAACAAAATATACCATTTTCTGATACTGTATTAGCTCACAATAACTAAAATTGACAGAATTTTTTTCTCGTGGATCATTTTAATGTCTACTCCTGACGGAAATGCATGATAGGCATCGGTGAGCCATGCTTTTTACGAGATTGTCCAGAACCTGACGGAGGTTTCTCCATTCTTCTTTCAGCGTCTTTACCAGGTCTTTTTGATGCCAGGTGGGTGATCGCGTTCAGCAATGGACCTACCCAGAGCGTCCCAAGACTTTTTTGATTGGATTCATGCTGAGGGATTACGCATACTACTCTATTTTGTCGATATCTTTACTCTCCAACATTTCATCAACACATGATCATCCATGAAGACGGACGTCCATAAAAATGAAAGAATTTCCAACAACACCACGAAACAACCTTATATGACCTCCTCACAATAATGCTGGGCATTCATTGACCCTTTCGCCAACAGTAGCAGCTCTTGTACGTCCATTGATCACAATCCCAGACCACACCACTATACCACCACCCCTGTAATGATCAATTTCTATTATGTTTCTGGCTGAATAGGCAGTGCTGGGTTCTCGCCAAATATATGGTTTCCTAGATTCAGACAATAAACGAAATCGACTTTCATCTGTGAACATAACATTTGTCCATTGCTCTTCAATCTAGGTGAGGAGTGTTCACGACACCATCGATAGTGAGTTGTTTTGCGAGCTGGGGTCAATGGAACACACTTTACAGATTTTCGGGCATACAATCCAAAATTATTCAAACGCCTTGACACGGTTTGGCGAGGTATATTGGTACCCGTGCTGTTTGCTAACTTGCCAGCAGTTATTCGGCGAGATATTTCTCGTTACAACAAGATAACGATCTTGTGAGGGAGTAGTTTTGGGTGGTCAACAACTACTGAACCTTCTGGTAGCTATTCCATGTTCAGAAAATTGTTTCCGGATCCGTGATGCTACACTCGGTACAATTCCAAACATCCTCAGAACGCACGGAACTTGTAAGCAATATAAGACCGCCCCGGTGGTCGAATGATGCAGAGTTGACTTCTAATCATTGGGCCCTGGGTCAGACACTGGGTGAGGCAGGGATGGTGTGTTTGTCTTACAACCCTGGCTCGCTCCCTTACCTGGAACCAGTGCTTTGAAATTAGGATTCCCCGACTGTTTATATCCCATTGTGTTGTTCACGGTGTATGTGGTCATTACATCTGCAAACCAAAACTCAAAAAGACTATACCAACTCTGTGAAAGACTTCAAACGATCTAGTAAACATTTTAAAAGCTGAGTGATGATATCCATTAAAGCATTTCTCTGGAATTCTTCTTGTAACAAGCATGGTATGAATTTTTCAGCATTATTATTTTGCCTCCAGATGGTAGTAATGCAAAGTTTAGTTTAAAAACGTGCACGAAAGTCCATATCAGTGTGCACGAAATTTGTGTTGCTTTGGAATCTTGTAAAAGAATGACGTTAATCTACACTGTCATGCAAAGATTAAGGACGAGACGGATTTTCGAATGTAACGTCATGCAGAAGTGCTATACATCGACTCAAATCATACCATAAGATCCCCAAGATGTAAGAATATGGGACAAGTGAGCGAAACCGTCCAAACAAGGAATCCAAAAGGTACAAAGGCACTTTATTGAAAAGGTAGCTTCGAGCACAACTCGACAGAAGACACAAACGCCCATGTGACAGGCGGCTGCCAAGAAAAAGCCAGTCTTTAGTAGGGGATATGATTACCCATGACTGCGTTGCAGGATTTACAACGTCTGTCCATGCTGAGGACGAGGTTGTCAAGGAGCTCTTGAGGCATCGCAGCTCATTCATCTTGTAGCGCTAATCGCCGCTGCGATGTCGTTGCTGGCGGCTGGTGACGTGCTGCCAAGCGTCTCCCGAGAAGGTCCCACACGTGTTCAATTGGATTTAGGTCCGAGGAATTTGCGGACCAATCCATGCGTTGAACATATTCACTCTCCAACAGCTCTGCGACAGCCACTGTACGATGAGGTGCAGCGTTGTCGTCCATGAAGAGGAACACAGGACCCACAGCACCTCTAAACAGATGCACGTGAGGCAGGAGAACCTCGGTTCCATAGCGGACACCAGTAACTGAACCGCCTTGGAAGATGTGGAGGTCAGTACGGCTACCAAGCATGATAACGAGAACTCCGCCACCTCCAAACCGGTCCCTTTCGATTATGTTGGAGGTGTGATTGCGTGTTCCCTGCTCTCTGCAGATGTGTATACGTCCAGAATAGCTCGGTCAGATTAAATCGGCTCTCATCTGTAAAGAGAACTCAACCCCATTGCTGATGTGTCCAGTTCTTGTGTTCCTGGCATCACTGCTCGTCGTGCAAATAGACCAAATTTGTGCAGCCTCCTGGCCACGGTAAAACGCGATAACGGACGTCCAGTTGTCTGTTGCATGTGCCTTGGGATGTCTCCCGCTGTCTGCCGTCGGTCTCTTCTCGCCTGTAGGACAATATACCGGTCGTCCGCCGCCGTGGTTGCTGATGGACGACCACTGCTAAACTCTCGGACAGCTGTTCCTGTCGTTTGAAATGCTCTCCAAGCTCGTGAAACGATGCTGTGTGCGATCCCGAACTCTTCGGCCACACTAGTCACACTTCGACCATTTCTCCAACTTCCCAATGACGCGACCTCGGGTAAAGTCATCCAGACGTCGTCTACTGGATTGCCTGTTGGAGATTTCACACGGTGGCAGCAACTCGACGTCGTTCAAACCGATGAACAACATAGCTGCCACAGAATTGCTGAGTGTGCACCGCCCGTGTGCTTTATACCTTTCCGACACTCCCTCCCCTACGTCATGCTGCATATATGCGCATGCCCTACCGTACCGGACCCTAGTCTATCTCCTGAGTGGTCTTTCGGTCCGTTCAGCCTGCTCGTTCCGCTGTTATGCTAATTTCTCCTCTTCGTCCTTAATTTTTGCACGCCAGTGTAGAACATTGTGTAGTTAAATTTTGATTTTTGTCTCGATTTGTTTTGTTGTATGGTGCCCATTGTCATTACATCTGAAAATTTGTTGACGTCTCTTTCGCTTAAGTTCCGAATATGAATTATTTCATTGGTACTCGTATGAAACTTTTCATGTATCCTGTAACAGGTATTTTGTTATTCTCTTGAAACTGCAGCAAGATTAATAAAAATGTGGTGAAAACACAGAGGCGTACTTTAAAATCAAATTCTTAAGCGAGTTCTCCCATGAAAAGGAAGTTAGCCACAGCAATTCATGGCCAAATGCGAGTGCCTTGGGTTTCAAAGGAATTTCGTTATTTCATATACCAAAAGTTAAATCTAACAATATTATTAATTAACATGACGCACTTAAAAACAGCCGAAAAGTGACAAACACCGAATGGCTACAAAGTCTTGTGTTTCGATGGCGAAACAGTTTTAGTTTTTATTGCATAATGCAGCGCATGAAATATGTCCCACAGAACATTTTCCTAACGTTTGACGGGTAACATGACGGAAAGAAAATTTCATGTTTTTCGTGCTTGGCAGGGGTTTTACAACACTGCTGTGTAACAATTTCCTATGCATCGCATTTGAAAGATTAACTGCTTTGAAGTGAGGTAGGCCAACACAGGTGACCCATGGCCAATCCAGCATCCGATAGAAAATTAAGTGAAATATTCTTTACAACGATAACAAAATGTGCGGGTGCCTCACTTGTTAGAACCAGATCTTCCTTAATAACAAGTTTGTCTATCTGTGGTACGATATGATTCATCGTCATGTATAAAGGCGCTTAATGATCAATAGTGGCATCAAAGAAATATGGTTGCAACAATCGTTTTTATCCATCCCTTGAAATGCCATCACACGGTGAAAGGACTTGTGTTCCACTTCTAAAGAAAGTGTGAACTTTCCCGTCTTCTTTTAATCAAAATACAAAGCTGGTTAACCACTACTATATGTGGGAGATTGGTCAATAAAAACACCTTTCCGCTCTTTGGGTTTGCATCAAATATGTTGGTCATCAATGCATATGACTTATTTCTCTGGCTGCAATCATTGCAAAATAATTTCCCTACATGCACTGTACGGTATGAGAGAAATTTATATCCAGTTTCAAGTGGTTTTGCCTGTTGACTGTGATATTACCAGTTTCACCGACTTTGTCTATGTTTAATGCATTTATGATCTGGAAGTGTATCACTCAAAAAATTGTGCACTGTTCACAGGTTTCTTGGTTTACTTTCGGTTTTCTCGGTTTAGTCTTGATTAAGTCACCGGTTTCTTGGTTTAGTCCTACATATAAATCATGGTCCCGTAAGAAAAACGGAATTGTATTTCTGTCACAAAATCAGGCGTTTTGGTGCAAGATCCCGTTGGAATCGTCGGTGGAAATCATATGCATTTTTTCTAGTCTTTCTTATTTGCAGACGTTCATGGATTCAAACGCGAAAAACTGTGTTCTGCTGTAGCGTTCTTTCTTTTTTTACTTATTGTTAAGTTCACACATAGCCTGAGGGTCTGATTAAAATTTCATTGTGGTATCAAGACCTTGTGGCCAACGTTTATTACAAACATTCAGATTTCTAATTATGATTTTCTTTATGACTTGCAGTTAAAATTGTTTACATGTGGTAAAACATGCATATATGAACATGTGATACAATCACTTAATTAGGAATATGAAATCTGAGTCCCTTTTTACACGTTTGCTGTGTTTTAGGGACTGGCGATTGTGACCCAAAGTTAGGAACGGGGCTTTTAGAGTTGATCATGGTTATCGTAAACTAAAAAAAGATATATATATATATATATATATATACCTTGACAAATGTCAACCCCGCCTTCTCGTGGTGCATCCTGTTCCCACTAAAGGGGCTCTGACGACCGCCAATAGCGGTATAACTATACCATCGGGATTAGAAGAAATGCTATCCCACACTCACCAACCCGCTTGGCCAGCGTGGTGAGTTATGGCCAAACCCCTCCAAAATGACTCCACAACTTAAATCTTGGCCCTCAGTATCCGGCAGCTGGAATGTAAATGGCCAAGGCAGCGGCCAGTGCGACATGAAGGCAGAGGGTGCTAAGAATTCCCGGAGGACCGAACTAGGCTGCCATCTGATGCTGACCTTGGCTACGTATAATGGACGCTCCCTATCTTCTGATTCAAAGCTTCTTGAATTGGAAGAAGAACTACAAAGGATCAAGTGGGACATCGTCGGGCTAAGTGAGGTAAGGAGAAAAGGAGAAGATCTCATTGAACTGAAAAGTGGACATCTCTTCTACTATCGTGGGACAGATACTGGCAGAACTAGTGGTGTTGGATTTATAATAAACACGAAACTGAAGGATAAAGTTGTAGAAGTTGACAGTTCCTCTGACAGAGCTGCACGACTTGTTATCCAACTCTCGAGAAGATACCAGGCTCAGATTATTCAAACTTATGCACCCACCACAAGTCATCCTGAAGAAGAAATTGAAGAATTTTATGAGGAAATTCGCCATCTAAATAATAAAGGTAAGCAGCACTTGAAGATAATTATGGGAGATTTCAATGCAAAAATAGGGCAACGGCAACAGAATGAAACTTCAGTAGGTAAATTCGGTCACGGCAACAGAAACCAGCGTGGAAATACTCTCGTTGAGTTTGCAGAGGCAGAAGGGTTTTTCATCTTGAACTCCTTTTTCAAGAAAAAGCCACACAGGAAATGGACATCGAGACATCCAAATGGGACGACAAGTGAAATTGATTTTATTATGTGTAACAAAAAATTCGTCATAGAAGACTGCAGTGTGCTAAACAAGTTTAACACAGGTAGTGACCATAGATTGGTGAGATGTAAGATGCACCTCAACACTAAACTCAAACGTGGCAAGCTCATAAGACAAACAAAATGTATTGACATATTCAACCTTAAAAAACACCATAATACCTTCAAGTTGGAACTGAAGAACAGATTCTCTGCTTTAGAAGGCCTAACTTCAGAAGAAGTGGATATTTCTGAAGTTAACAGAAAAGTAACCAAAGCTCTTATGGAAACAGTAACAAAATTAGCTGGGTCTAAGAACAAGTTGCATGTGAACAAATTATCAGGAAAAACCAAAATTTTGATGCAAAAACGAAGAGAGATGAGGACAACTAAAGACGATGTAACTTCCAAAGTGGAATATATAGAGCTATGCAAGACAGTACGAAAAAGTATCACTGAAGACGTAAGGAAATTCAACTGTGAACTAGTGAGGACAGCAATTGAAAACAACCAAATCCTAAAGATAGCAAAGGGACATCTCAGTAAGGGAAGAAAACAGATTATGGCACTGAGAAAAGAAGATGGTTCTGTAACAAGAAATAGAGGCGAAATTTTGACAAGAGTGAAAGATTTCTACTCCAAATTATATGAAAGGGATGATACATGTACTCCAGACATCATGAAAGGTACCAGTACCAGAGTTCTTCGTGTTCTCCCAGCAGAAGTTGCACATGCAATCAAGAACATGAAGCGGGGAAAAGCTCCAGGAGAAGATGGAATTACTGTAGACATCATACAAGAAGCAAGTGGAGAAATCGATACAGTACTCGCCCAAATTTTCACTCGATGCCTTAATGAAGGGAAGATTCCTGAGGATTGGAACAACGCTACAATGATCCTGCTACATAAAAAAGGGTGACATTGAGGATCTCAGGAACTACAGACCTATTAGCCTACTATCAGTGGTTTATAAAATCTTCACTGAAGTTCTTTCACACCCGTTTGAAGGTAACACTGGACATGGCTCAACCGAGACAACAAGCTGGATTCAGGAGTGGCTACAGCACTATAGATCATATCCACGTACTGAGAGAACTAATTGAAAGAGCGAGGGAATATGAACTTCCATTGTGCATGGCTTTTATCGATTATGAAAAAGCCTTTGATTCAGTGAAACCATCTGCAGTTAAAATGGCTCTGAAATCCTGTGGTATTGAAGATGCATACATTAATATTATTAATAACATCTATGAAAATGCAAGTGCAAAGATTCGGGTGTTTGAAAATACAACACACATAAAAATTGGAAAGGGAGTGAGACAAGGTGACACCATATCTCCGAAGTTCTTTAATGCCACATTGGAAAATGTCTTTCAATCACTGAACTGGGAAAACAAAGGGATAAAGATTAATGGAGATTATCTAACACACCTTCGTTTTGCTGATGACGTAGTCATTTTTGCAACTACCCCATCAGAGCTGCAGAGTATGATCCAGGAACTTGCTGACAAGAGTAAAGAAGTGGGATTAAAAATGGACTTTCAGAAGACAAAAGTGATGTTCAATGCTTTTACAAGAAATGAAGATTTATCGATTGATGGAGAAAAGCTGGAGATAACAGACAAGTACGTTTATCTTGGACAGCAGATATCAAGTGAAGGTCACATTGATGAAGAAATTAATCATCGTACAAAACTTGCCTGGAGAACTTTTGGAAGAAACAGCATAATTTTCAAGAGCAATATGCCATTATGTCTTAAAAGAAAAGTGTTTGATCAATGCATCCTTCCAGTGCTTACGTATGGTGCAGAGACGTGGACCTTAACTAAAAGAGACATACAAAGGCTGCAGACAACTCAAAGCAGCATGGAGAGGTGCATGCTTGGTATAACCAGGAGAGATAAGAAGAGGAACACGTGGATCCGTAAAATGACAAGAGTGGAAGACATCATGATCAGAGTTAAATCCCTGAAATGGCAATGGGCTGGACATACTGCCAGAAGGACAGACCATCGATGGACAGCCGAAATTTTAGATTGGATTCCAAGGGACAGGATAAGACCCAGAAGAAGACCACATGGGAGATGGGTGGATGAAATTCGAAAGTATTCGGGAGTGACATGGAGCAGACTGGCACAAGACAGACCGTTGTGGAGGAAACTTGGGGAGACCTTCGTCCAGCAGTGGATTGATAATGGTTGACAATGATGATGATGATATATGCATATATATATATATATATATATGTGTGTGTGTGTGTGTGTGTATGTATAAGTACTTACACTTCGTTCCATGTTCACGTATTTTTGACGTCACTTCAGCAACTATATCGCGGTCCATGCACATTTCAACAAAAGATAGTTTAGTTTTCCCTAAATCTTTGGCCAAGTCGGAGAGATGTCGTTGATTTGGAACAACCAATGCCACGAGGTAATTATGTGACCCATTAGCAACCACACAGATGTTTTCTATTAGAGAATATGTTTTTAACTCAGCTTCAACTTTTCCTAGAGCAATATATTCCCCAAACGGCAGCTTCACTAAATCCTTCTTGCGATCTGAAAATAAAAGAACATGTATTAACGTTTGAGCAAATAAAAATTGGTGAAAATTATGCAACGCATACATTAAGAAAGTTGGGATCAGGAAAATGAGAATTTGCCTTTAGTTTTTACATTCATGAAAAGCTATCTTGAAAAGAAAAAACACAACTAAGAAACAAATTCTGTATTACAAAGTCTCAATTAATTTGCTTCGAGTGCCATCGCAACTGAGTTTAAAAATCAACAGAATGGACAAGGTAGAGACTGCTCAATTCATCCAACATAAAATTTGTACAAATCCATCGGAAAATTATTCCGTATTCTAAATTTAAAATGGTGAAGTTTTGGTTCAACGTTAGATAAAATAATAGAATATCGTGTGGTAAAGTTGTATGGCAGAGGAACGTCAAGCTTTGAAGAGCATTTGCGATGTATTAAAGATATAAAGTAAGTATGTGTAATGCAGTTCAATTTAACCAGAGAAATCACGCTGAATATCTGCTGGACTTAACATAGATTAATACGTATGACACTATGGAACAGACAACCTACTTACGAGAGTGAGGGAAACCATTGTGGTTGTCTTTAATCTCTGTGACTGTTCAAGTCAAATAAAAAGCTGTGCTACTTTGTGTTTACTTTTCTTCTTTTTTTTTCCAGGAAGTAACTAAGGAACTGTGTGATTTTAGAGTCTAAGTCGATAGTATGACCTCTGCTAATCTAATTTGCAAACGAAAAAAAATTAATATGCATATCCTAGATTCATCATGATGTAGGAATTTGCAACTCACTCTAAAGCACAAACGATAGATACAAAGAATAAATTAAATGATAAATGAGGTTTTTCTCAACATTACTTCTTCAGACTATAATAAATTACTACATTTCCTTGAAGAGACGATGAAAAAACACGAACTGGACATAACGCTGAACACGATTCGTCCCAATGTTTTTGATTACCACGACTATATCATGGTTTTCACTTCTATCAGGAGAGGTTTTTTTATGTTCTAAATAAACCGTTTCATTTACTAAAAGTAATTTTTTTTATTATTTATTATCTTTAGCAGAAAATTGCGCATATCACTCATCTGACGTACACCCTATAGCGTCATGAACTTGTGTGACGAAATCTTTTGGTGAGTTTTTTTATCTGAATACTGTTTTGTGAGTCCGAATGAACTAATGATGGTGTTTAAATGTCAGCACAGTTGGAAACAAATTTATGAATGATTTTGAAGATTTAAACTTATTTATGGTATTAAAGACTTACCAATTATCTTGAAGGTTCCATCTGGATAAACCTCACCAATGTCTCCTGAGTAAACCCACCATATTCCATTTTCTTTCTTGAATGTTTCTTCCGTTAACTGTTCTCTCTTGTAGTATCCTTCAATAACACTGTCTCCTCCGATAACAACTTCTCCTCGAGGATGAGGGACGTCTGTTACGTGATAACCGCCTGGGAAAAGGAAAAATGATTTATAGATCTAGAAATATTGTGTACTGCAGTAGAAACTCTGTAATGTAAATGCTATTTATGTATGAATACAAGATATACTCCTGTAGAAACAACTGTCATACACTCATCAATTACAATGCAACAAAAAGCCCTTTAAAAGAAATTCTAAAATCATGTGCAAGACGCTTATTGTCAAGGGAAGCAATTTATCAGTTAGCTACCATCAAATGTTGGATATAAAATATAAACGCCGTGTCGCGAACAAATGCCACATTTGCTTTGTTATAATGCTTGAAAACTAGCTGTTAATAAATATCAAATGATGATTTATAAGGTTTCCAAACGTAAAAGAAAAGCCTGAAGAAATTGAGATAGAATTTATCAGTGAAATCTCGACGGTGTTGGGTATATTGTCGCTGGTTCCCAGTCATAAACAAATGACCAACGACTGTTTGTATAGTGTACTTATTACTACTTTTTTCATTGTAAATACGCCATTTCAAGTTTTACAAATATCAGAAATTAAAAGCAAGAACTTGTTGATTAAATGCTGAAGATGAGATACGCGTCTTGTCTGTAATTCGTCCAAGAACAGAGGTCAAAATTGGTATTAATGCCCATTGCCCATGTGAACTGTCCAAAATCTACCGAAACATTTTAAAAAAGATTATTAATTGCCCGTGTACTCTATAAACATTTTATGAGATTGTTATTGAATTTTAAATATTCTTAGTCCTAATCTTTAAAGGCGTTTCCTTCTTATCATTCATTATTTACATAATTTTTCAATCACATTTGAGATATTCCTCTGTTCCCCTTTCCTGAAAATCTACGTCCATAACTTTACGTCCCAAGTGTCACTTGTAACTCATTAGTGCCGTCCCCGATGGCGCAGGTTTCTGACCGTCCGTACGTCCGAGTGGGCCAAGTTCGAGTCCCGAGTGGGACATGATTGGTATGTTTGTCTTACAGCACTGGATCTCTCCCTTTCGTGGAACCAGTGGCCTTAAATTAGATACAAGCGACTGCTTGTAGCGCTCAGAGTTGCTCACGGTGATCGTCAAGCCTCGAAACAGAAAATAAAGGCTTCCTCAGCATGTCTATACCAAGGCAATCTCACCCCTCAAGCCGTCTGCTAAACGCGTCACTTCCACTGTTTCTGCCATCCCTACCCCTTTTTCCGATTCTATCATCTATGGTAACACCCGGTATCTTCATTTTTAAAATATTTCGCTTATCTTCCATATGTCTCATCATTGATCAGGTCTCATCTTTGAACAACATTGCTGGTTTTAGTAATGTATCAATAATATTTCAGCTTCACTGGCTGTCACAGAGTAAAACTGTTTCCTTTCAGTAATTCTTTCCTACCAGCCATTTACAATACTGTCAGATATCTTTGTCTGCACAAAGATTCTCCTAGGTCACTCACAGAATCGCTGTACATACTCGCTTCCACCATTTTCTCTGGCATCATTCGTCATCATGTAACTTCTTTATTTATTTCTTACAGCATCTGTGGAAACGGATTTACATTCCTCTTCTTTTAGACTCTAAGATGGTTTCAGTTTCTTCTAATGGCATTTTTCCGTCTTCGAGTTCCCCCTTTAGTTACAGTGCTTAACGTCTTTCTATCGGGATCTCCTATATAACAACAAAATCTATCTCTGAGGTTATTCCTCCACTTTAATAGAAGATAGTCCGTGTTGTTTTCCAAGGTCCGAGTTAATATTTATACAAACTGTAATGCGTAGTTATGACAGAGTTTATTATTCTGTTGCATCCCCATTGCCGATCGCTAAGCTTGCTCTTCCAAGCAATCTGTATAATTTTTCTCATGGAATTAAATACTTCAAATACCACAGTTCCGGAACACAGACTTTTGAGTTATTTCCAATGCTTCATTGTTGCGTAACTGGTACTGTCTGCATTAATTGTTCACCACAGTAGGAAGTGACTGTTTTTCTCGTTTAAATAATACGTTTCGTTCGTCGTTAAGCAAATTTTTCATTAAATTATGTGGCAAAAATTTTGCAAGTGTAAAATTCAAAAATAAATTAATTCTGCCTTTGATAGATTTTTACTGTACTATAGATGAAGGTAAAATTTAAATACAGAATATATTCACTTGGTAAAACACATTGGTAACATTTCGTTCCTTCCATACCTGCCCATATAGGAGTTTTTCGTACTGTTTAATGACAACTGTGACGTGCCTGAGCCGCAGGACGCAAATGAGATAAAGGCAGATAGCAATGAGAGTGGATGTCCGCGTGGCTCAGTTGGGAAAGAGACTTACTCCGGAGTGAGGGGACCCGGTTTCGATGCCCGGCGTGGACAAGCCTGTGTTTTCACATTGGCGCCCGAACTTCCAGGATGACCCCGCTGTTACGTTTCTCGCAATGGTGGTATGTTCTTTCCACACCGCGAGACAGGAAAAATGAGAATCCCTTCTTTAGTGCTTCTAAAAAATAAATCAGTGTGATGTTACGTTCCGCACACAAAATTGTCTGGGAGTTCTCAAGTGCACGTTCTTCAGCGGATGACCGCCAACAGCGACACATGGTCCCGGCTGACCAGTGGGCCATGCCCCCGGCCTTCCTTCGGGGAGGGGGGGAGAGATGTGACGTGCCTGCGGCGCCGGACGCACATGAGATAAAGGCAGATAGCAATGACAGCACATGTCTGCGTAGCTCAGTTGGGAGAGCGACTTACTCCGGAGTGAAGGGGACCCGGGCTCGATGCTCGGCGTGGACAAGCCTGTGTTTTCACACAATGTATTAAAACAATTAGTGAATATGTATTTGCGTAACTTTTTACGTATTCAGGATTTTTAAAATGAGCTTCATATCGTGTTTACCTTCATCCCAATCGACAAGCCGAATTTTAATTGTCGACAAAGGAGCTCCAACACGTCCTGTCGAAAAGTCGTCAACTGAAACAAAAAAATAATACAATTATACAATAAAGTATTTTAAGAAAGTGGTCATTACGCATTACTAAACGTGTGGATAATTAACATTTCACAGATATGCACTATGTTGAAAAAAGTAATCGGACACCCCTTCAAAAGCAAATGAACGGATCCGCTTCGTTGTTAAGATGCACGGAACAGCTGCAAACGGTATAAAAACAAGCCTGCAGCTGACCGCGATCATATCGGACTGAGAGGCTGAGTGAAAATGTCGCGGCGGGAGAGAACTGACTTTGAGAAAGGAAAGATTGTTAGGTTTCATATTAGTGGGTTGTCCATAAGAGAAACCTAGAGGCGTTTAAACATACCCAAGTCAATGTTTTGGATGTATTAAATAAGTGGAAGACACATGGCTTGCACGAAGCAGAAAAACGTACCGACAGACCAAGGAAAATCAGTGATAGAGGACTTCGAAGCCTCAGAGAGCCGTTACAGCTAATCGACGGAGTACTGCGCAAGACCTCAGTGTACAGATGAGTAAAAATGCTGGAACCTCGGTATGTACACGTACCATTCGCAGATAACTTCATTCCAAGGGTTACCGTGGTCGTGCGGCTGCTCATAAGCCTTTCATCTCCACTCGGAATGCTACTCGTCGTTTAGCATGGTGTAAAGAACACTTATCGTGAACCGTAGAGCAATAGAAACGGGTCCTATGGACTGATGAATCCAGATACACGATCCATCAGTCTAATGGCCGTGTGTGTGTATGGCGGCAGCCGGAGAAAGGATATTTACCACAGTGTACTGTTCCTACAGTCAAGTTTTGAGCTGGCAGTGTACTTGTGTGGAGGTGTTTTTCGTGGTATGATCCCGGCCCATTGGTTACCGTGGACAAACCTGTTATTCAGCACGTGTACCTCGATATTCTGGACAATTATGCCCTACCAACTCTGGGGGCAATACTACGGAACCGAGCCTTGTTGGTACCAGCAAGATAATGCACCGAGCCATAAAGCAAGGACTGTTGCGGCGTGGTTTGATGATAATTCCGTATCGTGTGTGGACTGGCCAGCACAGAGCCCTGATTTTAATCCCATAGAGCACCTATGGGATGAATTAGAGCGCCGCATAAGAAGTTTGGAGCCAAGGCGTACTAAGCAACAGTTATCGACAACATTATGTACTGAATAGAAGTGCATACCTATCGCTGTGTTCCAAAACCTTGTCCAAAGCATGTCTCGAATGGTCAGTGCATGCATTAACGCCAAAAGTGGACCGAAACCGTACTAATGTACGTCAATAAATGCTATATTGGGTTTCTGTTCTGGGTGTCCGATGACTTTTGTCAATATAGTGTATATCTACAAATTCAACTACGCATAGGACATCCAAATTTAAAACTACTAACTAGAGCTCTATTAAAAGTGTGAATTATTAATTAAAAACTCTCAGAATATGTCAAATGGCATCCAAATGTAAAAACTGTCAACTACAGCTATCGAAAAAGCATAGGCGCAATACGAAATTTGTCAGCTGTGTGTCCTTACGTCGTTTACTCCTTTAATTTATCTACCAAGAAAAAGAAATACAAAAACAAACTGTGTTCAAAAAATGGTCACCTTTTAAACCTGCGACTAATTTTAAATTAGCCTTTCGAAACGAAAAGGAAGTTTTTTTTTTCATTTCGCACATGAAATTTAAGTGATAATGAGTATTATAAACAAATGTTATGATTAATGATAGAGTGTTACAGCTCAAAACGTGTTCTCTTCAGGAGATTAGTTTTTCAGTGTAACATTCCTCGGATCAAAAGGAAATTGTGCCTCCCTTTGGAAGTTTTTTCACCTTCTTTCCGTACCTTTATATATTTTTATCTTTGCACTACTAATCCTACAGGAGGTTTTAATAAATCACATCCAAGAGGGAAAAGGTATTCTTAATCACACCGGCTATTAACGTTTATACTGATCAAGCATTTTCGTATTCGGCAGTTCGTATTTAGAAACTGACTGAATTTATTAGAACATTGCACACTTCCACACAAGTCCATAGCTCAAGAAAATAGAAAGTACACTGTTTCCTTTTCAGGAATCCATGAGTACCTTATTCTTTCAGTCACAATGAAAGGTGTAAGACTTAATAACTTCATACCGTATATCAGTTTTCTTTTCGTAGTGTATTTATTTATTTTATTTTACGGTTTCTGCTATGCGCTTTTTTGATACCCTTCATGATTCTGAAGAGTCCACACAGGGTTTCTGTTTAAATTTTTTGTCAATTGAATGTTAATATCTATATTGGATTATCCCTAAAAACAAAAGTTATTCTTCATTTTTTCCCTTGCCTTTGAAGTATGCGTGGATGGACCTTCCGAAGTTATTTCTAGTATCGTCGCATTCTTCCCATTATAATTCCCAATCTTGAAAGGTGCACAGGTTTTTCTTATGTTGATCTGAAAATTGAGTTCTAATGAAGAATACCTGTTGTTAAATTAGGATTTCGACTTCTGAAATTGTGGATGAAAAATTTCGTAAGAATCGAAGAAGCGAGGATTTAGACAGCGAAAATGTTGCCACTGAGAGAAACGGACTCCTCCCGCTCAGAACAAGGAATGCGATTATCAATTTATTGTCTCTGTGTTGTGAATGATGACAGAGGTCTTCCACTCCTTGCCCCTATTCCAAGTTATTTTTAGATGAACAAAAGCAGCCAAAAGTGTGAGGCTTGTGACTGAGTAATTTTTCATATCAAACTTGTTTTTTAGAAAGCTCTGACTTTCAGAAAATTTGTTTTAGATAGCAATTTTGTCCGCTATACTGCTGAACAAACAAAAACTGATTTCTAGCAATAATTTTGCTACTTTTCGATCTAAACGTTTGAGACTTTTGTTAAGGGCAGTGCTTCAAGAATGTACCAATAAACCTAAAGAACTAATCTTTATAAGTAGCGGCCTTTAAGAAGCCGCACCTATTTGGATATTATATTTCTGTTTCTTGCCGCCCAGTAAGTACAACATACATACATACATTCATATCATTAAGCTGTTCTCTGATATTCAGAGGTTAGCTCCTCAAAGAAAGACCATCTGACAAATAAACATTTAACTGATAATACATATCCCTAACATGTTCTCTCAGATTAGCTCCACAAAGAAATACAAACCAGCAGACAAACTTTTAACTGACTATTTACTTACTGTTGCCGTATCAAACTTCTCCATTTACAGCGATCTTTATACACAGCACGGGCTTCAGTGACATCCATCACACGACGTATACAAGACCTTCTATACTTCTAACTCATAATCTTTTTCTCATTCAGACACTCCTGAATTTGATCCTCCCATGACTTTCTTGGCCTTCCTCTGCCTTTCTTTCCTGCCACTTGGGCCGAAATTTTTTTCTTAGTAAGCATCTCATCACTCATTGTTTCAACAACGTCAAACCACCTATGAATATTAGTCTCCACCTTGCTAACAACATTTTGTTTCACATTACACAACTGCAACACATCTTCATTTCTCACATGATCAGAACGTGTGTTCCCACAAACCCCTCGTAAGTAACGCATTTCTCCAGAACACAAACGACTCCTATGTCTCTTCTGTAGTACCCATATTTCACTGCCATACATCAGAGCAGGAACAATTACACTTTCATGCACAGCCATTCTAGACTCTTTTGAGAACACATCATTCCTGTGAAAACCTCCTAAAGCAGCTATGACTTTCAATGAAGAATTCACTTGCCTACTAATTTCGCCATCTAATCTGTTCTCTCTGTCAAACAAGCTTTCCAGATGTGCAAACTCATTCACCTGGTCAATCACTGTGCCATTTAGACTTACCCTGCATTCAGTACTAACAGTTCCTCGCTCAAAAAAAAAAAAAAAAAAATTCGTCCCTTATTTATACTCAGTTTGAATTTCATACAAACTTCGTGCATCCGGGACAGCATACTCTGCAACTCACTTTTGCACTCTGCCAACAGGACTGTGTCACCAGCATACAGCAATCTGCACACACGGGTAATACCAAGACATAAACCCGTAAGTACAATTACATGCCTCTTTTTGTTATTCGGAACCTCTTACGAACTAATCCGCAGGACTTCATCATATCAGGATTGTAAGAACAATTATGTGCCTATTTTGTTATTCGGAACTTCTTACAAACTAATCGTCAGGACTTCATGATATTAGGACTGTATTGATAGGGCTGAAAATGTCCGTGTAGTTTTCTTTGGTTGTTGCAGAGTGAAACTCAGCTGTAAAAAAATAGGATAAATCCACCCCATTTTTTTTTCTTTCAAACAATAGCATTTTTGCAACGTAATTATATATTAAGTCAATGTCTGTGTTTGTATGGTTAAAATTCCTTTCCCCCATTTATTTGGCTTAAATTGTTATCATGGTTGTCCGGCCAAGGACTTAAAAATATCTCAATCTCTTACCTGCAGTATAACAAACATTTCTACGTTCTCAGGCTGTGACGTCACAGGCACCCCTTCCAAAGCCAGGTAGTAGCAACATGAAAATTTTGTTCTACATGTAATCAGCGTGGTTTCATCATATTTCTACGTTGCTCTCGCTTCAAATTTTTTCTATGTTTTTAGAAAGTAATGTAACTTTTGAAGATGAAAAAGTAGTTTGCTTATAAACCAATTCTTTGAAAATCACACACACACACACACACACACCCGCACGCGCTTGCGAAAAAAAACCCCAAGAAAAATGACACCGAATTTTCGGGTGTAATAAGCACGTCTTTTGAATCCGTTCTGAAGCAAATTAAATTTATCAAAGCTATTCAAAGTCAATGGAACCAGTATGGAAAACAATAGATCTGACGAAAGAAAGAAGATTTTCAATCGGGTTTTTAATCCCTCAGATATTGCTGTAAACGGAATTGTGAGCTTACGAACTCTTAGAAAAAGAGATATCGACAAAAATAAGATGTAACTTTACTTCCCCTGGTGAGAAAACCATGCATTATTTTAGAAAGAAAGTATTCTCAAAAGGTTTATCCATATAAGAGGTATCGGTCCAAGAAAAATAAAATTAGTCGAGTTTTCAGGAGCCCAGATTTTGCTACAAATACATCAGAAGCAGAAATTAAAACTTATGACCCCTGGTGGCCACACCATTCTTTACCAAACATTACCAATTATGTGAAAAATATTTTCCATCAGGTCTTGTATGTGATACAGGAAGAACTTTTCAAATCGGAGCTTTAGGAGCAGAAATAACGCAGAAAACGAAATTTACCTTTGTGTCCCCTAGCGGAAAGTCTGTGATTTACTTGTAAATTTTGAATTTATAGGAAAAACATTTCGCATCGGAAACACTATCCAACAAAGAAGGACTTTTTCAAATCGGACTCTTAGAAGTAGAGATATTGACAAAAATAAAATATACATCTACGTCCCCTGACGTAGAAACCATGCATTTTTTCAAGAAGAAAATTTTCCTAAAATGTTTGTCGACATGAGTAATATCGGTCAACAAATGACTTTTTCAATCGAATTTTAGAAGCTCATATTTTGCTGCAAATACATCAGAAGCGGAAATTAAGGCTTACGCCCCCTAGTGGCCAAACCATTTTTTACAAAAATCAGAAATTATGTGCGAACGATTTCCCGTCAAGAGCTGTATGCGGTGTAGAAAGAATTTTTCAAATCGGAGATTTAGAAGCAGAGATATAGGAGGAAACGCAATTTACATGTACGCCCCCTAGCGGAAAGTCTATGAATTACTTGAAAATTTTGAAATTATATGAAACACATGTCACACTGGAAACACTATCCAACAAAAAAGATATTTTTCAAATCGGACTCCTAAAAGGATTTCTACGTCCCCTGGCGTAGAAATCATGTACTATTTTAAGAAGAAAATTTTTGTAAAAGGTTTGTCGACATGAGTAGTATCGGTCAACAAATGACGTTTTTTTCAATCGCGAATTTAGAAGCTCATATTTTGCTGCAAATACATCAGAAGCGGAAATTAAGGCTTACGCCACCTAGTGGCCAAACCATTTTTTACAAAAATTAGAAATTATGTGCGAACGATTTCCCGTCAAGAGCTGTATGCGGTGTAGAAAGAATTTTTCAAATCGGAGATTTAGAAGCAGAGATATAGGAGGAAACGCAATTTACATGTACGCCCCCTAGCGGAAAGTCTATGAATTACTTGAAAATTTTGAAATTATATGAAACACATGTCACACTGGAAACACTATCCAACAAAAAAGATATTTTTCAAATCGGACTCCTAGAAGGATTTCTACGTCCCCTGGCGTAGAAATCATGTACTATTTTAAGAAGAAAATTTTTGTAAAAGGTTTGTCGACATGAGTAGTATCGGTCAACAAATGACGTTTTTTTCAATCGCGAATTTAGAAGCTCGTATTTTGCTGCAAATACATCAGAAGCGGAAATTAAGATTTACGCCCCCTGGTGGCCAAACCATTTCTTTAAAAAAATTAGAAATTATGTGCAAACGATTTCCCATCAAGAGCTGTATCCGGTGCAGAAAGAATTTTTCAAATCGAAGATTTAGAAGCAGAGATATAGGGGGAAACGCAATTTACCGCTACGCCCCCTAGCGGAAAGTCTATGAATTACTTGAAAATTTTGAAATTATATGAAAAACATGTCACACGGAAAACACTATCCAACAAAGTAGGAATTTTTAAAATCGGACTCCTAGAATTAGAGATATTGACAAAAATAAGATCTACGCCCCCTAGCGGAGACACTGTGGAATTTTTTAGGAAAAAAATATTCCAGAAAAGTTTATCGATGTGAGTGACATCAGTCCATGAAAGAATTTTTTCAATCGATATTTTAGAAGCTCAGATTTTATGGCAAATAAATCAGAAGCAAAAATTGACACTTACGCCCCCTGGTGGCCAAAGTGTTCTTTACCAAAAATTTTAAATTATATGCAAAAGATTTTTCAGCAGGAGATGTATCCGCTGAAGAAATGTTTTTCAAATCGGAGTTTTAGAAGAAGAGTCATCCGGAAAAATGTAATTTACTTTTACGACCCCTAGCGGAAAATCTATGCGTAATTTGAAAAAGTAACTATATCTAAAATACTGTTCGATATAAATGGAATCGAGAGATAAAATTTTTTCAATCGGATGTTTAGAAGCAAATATGTGGAATAAAACGTATTTTTGAATTCGACACCATCTGCATTTACGCCCTCTAGCGACGAAATTGTACATCGTAAAAAAAAAGCGAAATGAAGGATCACCATTCGCATATCTCAAGCTTCCCAATGCAAAAGGAATTTTTCAAATCGGACTAATAGTTGCAGAGATACCGTGGGTACAGACTGACGGACGGACGGACAAACCGATAACATAAGCACGATCTTTTTTTGCAAAAGACGTGCTAAAAACACATAGGACTTTGTCGTACAATCCAAATTTGATACAAACTTAAATTGCAGGCTGTAATTCTTCTTTTTATAGAGGTTTTTGATAAAAAAATGTATTTTTGGAATCTTACACATTTTCTTTAATTACTCTAAAGCAATGATTGTTGTAACAGTTCCTCTGAGGTCCTATGTCCTTCTCTGGGAGGCTGATTTACGCGAGTTAGTGGATGACTGACGCTTAGCCTACCTTCTGAATGGGAACACAGAAAATAAAGTATTTCAAATGTCCCAGCCAGATTGATGTACGTTTCAATCGCGAATTTAGAAGTAAGTTTCGTTATACATTTGACCAAGACTGCGGGTAAGTTTCGTTATACATTTGACCAAGACTGCGGGTAAGTTTCGTTATACATTTGACCAAGACTGCGGGTAAGTTTCGTTATACATTTGACCAAGACCAAGAATAATGACGCCAATCATCACAGCCGTACTGTGAAGAACTGCTTCGAATGTATCTGTTTAGTAACTTTTAATCATCTTGCAGATCATCATCACCAACCTAATTTGTATTTATTCAACTTACGATCTGGCACAGTTGAGCAGGCTGAGGTTTCTGTCATTCCATAACCTTGAATAACTCTGACGCTAAGGCAAGTGCGAACGAAGTCCTGTGTGTCTGGGGAAACAGGTGCACTCCCACACATCACAATGCGCAATTTACCTCCAAAAAAATCGCTGTATGTTTTCAGTAGGTATCTGTTCAAAAATAAATGAATAAAAAAGGTTTAAAAAAAATAAAACCTTTAGTAATATACTGATATGGGCACAAAGGGACGCATTTCAGTTTTGTACAAATCAGCATCAATGAAAGATACACAATCACAAACACATAGAAAATTTACATATGAGTATCCTTTCAGAATCTCCCAAATATGCACAAACAGTTATTTATAATATATTTATACAATTATTTATACAGAGTAATAAACAAGAAGAAAACTGATGCGCACTATAATACAAATCAGATGTATGAAGTCACTAGCATTTTAAAGTCGCTAGCATAGCTTAGGTAGGCAATTTCGGATTACTTCTTTCTTTTTACTGAAAATTGGAGTTGCATTTGTGAACATTACATCTACAGTTAGGGAGTGCCGACATTAACCGCTAAACCAACAGTTCGCGAAAATTTTCAGAGAGAGCTAATACTCTCTCTCTCCTACACTCTCTCAATCTCTCTTACTCTCTTTCATATTGACTCTTTGTCTCTCTTATTCTGTTTCTTACTCTCTCGCGCTTTCTACCCCCCCTTCTCTTTCTCTCTATTTCTCTCTCACAGTAGCGTAACTACGAAATCTGCTCCCAGGAGCAATTTTCAGCGTTGGCGACCCCCCATCCCCCATCCACCATCGTAGTTGTAAACCAGGTTGTTCGTTTTAATTTCTTTGTACACACAAAAAATGTAAAATAGACTTGATAAAAGGTAAAATTGCTTTAACTAACCCCAAAATTGCTGAAACTTTTTAACAATTTTTGCAAGGTTGAGGGGAAAGTTTTCTTTTACCTGTGTAGTGTATCATGTTTTATTTAACCTTCCGTTGGTGATGTGGGTTATATCACACCTCATGGTGATTTTTCCTTTAAATTAATTGAAAAACGTATTTATTCTTAAGGATAATCTACAGTATATATCCCACATCCTCAACGGAAAGTTAAAAATCAAGTGAAATCAATTATACATGTTTTTTTCTTTAAGGTTTAAGAAAATAATTATAAAAAATTGAAATGTATAAATTTTTTTACGTTGATATCTTACAGCTATTTACAATTTCTTTTTCCTTGCTTTTTGTTTTGCAGAGTTGTCAATCACATGGTCCAAATCCAATGCACGAGCTCTTGATCTTTCAATTGATATAGCTGCTAAAGCACTCAGAAGATGCTGGACATACTGCTCCTTATTATCTTTAATTTAGAGAAAAACCTCTCTGCCGTTGCAGTAGTCACTGACAATGTCAGAAAAATTAGACATCCAGTTACAACACCTGGGAAGCTGCTGGAGGCTTGACTACGTATTAGTATCAGTTCGGTAAGTTCTCCAATACTTGACAGTTTTTGGAGATGGCTAGCAAAGCACATTTTCAGACGCAATAATTCTGGACCCTGATCTCCAGAAATAACTGACGGATACGTTGCAGCTAGCCTATCACTTTGGTGCAACACTTCTACATCGGTCAAACAGTTGTTGGTAGCTGAGTTATGGAGGACTTAAACTATTGTTTATCCTTATCATTTTAAATATTTAATAATTTTTAATACACATTTTTTTTACCTAGGCTCGAGCAATTTTTTTTAACGTTTCGCATTTTAATGATTTTTTTTAATACGCAAACTTTTGCGCAACACAAAATCTCGCGCCTGGAGCATGCTGCTCCAACTGCTCCCCGGTAGTTACGTCCCTGCTCTCTCTCTCTCTCTCTCTCTCTCTCTCTCTCTCTTTTGGACTTATCTTTAGGGCACTCGTAAGACTTATTGAGGTATACCCTCTTGTTTGTGCGCGTGAGCATCCACATCAACTTTCTGTTGCTGACAGCTGCCCAACACGTAGATTTAACTTCCTTCGCACTTATTAGATACGAAAAGTTGAAATACCATGGCATCAATATATTAATATAATGAGATTAAGCAGTAGCAGCGGAAACTGCATTATTAGACGCATACGCTAAAAACACACCTTATTCTACACGCCACACCCATTGACAAACTGCTCTACCCCGCCACAATAATGCACCCAGCCTATAAACTCTGCCGGTCATAAATAGGTCAGACAATCACCTACTGCACAGAGTACCTACAACTGTGATAATGGGTAAACACAGTGATCTGACCAAATTCGACTGTGGGAAAATAGTCGGTGTGAGGAAGATGGTTGTTCAATCTCTGATACTGCACACCGCCAATAATTTACGGGTGTGTGATGCAATTCAGGACTACATCAAAATCGGCAGCCTCCAGAAAACATTAGCCTTTCCGTCTTCCTCACAACGTAACGCCGGGAGAAAAGACCATAGTGGAATGGATAACGTCGACGTTCAACGAAGCGGCACCTACGAAGGTTTATGCGAAGACCATTCTACGTACGAAAGCAGGAATGGCTGTAGCTACCGACTCTCACATCAAGTATCTCACATCACTGAGCTCTGAGACTGAAGTGGGCGAAAGAATATTACCAGCGGACTGTGGAAGGCGGGCAATAGATAGGTCGGTCCGTGGGAACTGAGATTCTTACTACAACACGTTGACAGGAGAGTACGTGTGTGACGTTGACAGCGTGAGGCCATGGAACTCAGAAGTCAAGTCCAGTGTTACAAGATGGTGGAGGCAGTGTAATGTTTTGAGGCACACTATGCTGAAGTATTCGATTAAAACCTACACCCCTTGATGGCTATCCATTTCCCCTAGGGTGATGTCTTCTTTCATCAGGACAACGCTCCGTATTATCGCTCTCGCTTGGCGAAGGACTGGTTGAAAGAGCTAAGTTCGGGACCTTCGAATAGTCTTTTCCCTCTCCGGATTTGAACCAAATTGAGCATCTGTGCGATGAACTCGAGTGATACATTTCAACCCGAAATGCACCAATTGCAGCTGTAGGCTCTCTACAGAGAGCAGTCCTGGAATCATGGGCCACAACACCTGTTAGAATCCATGCCACGATGTGTTGCTGCTCTTGTGAAAGCAAATGGTGTGGCCATACGTTAGTAGGTGTATTTATATAACAGTATATCCTTTCAGTGTATATGTATATGTCGTTTTACGACAGCGCGATAAAGATATACCTGATTGATCACACTTTTTAATACCGCAGAAAAAATGTCATGACTGCCACAGTGAAATTAAATCGAATCAAAATGACAGTTCCTGACGAAGGCCTCTAAAGAAAAGCAAACATGAGACATTGGTTCATCATTGTTATGAAATAGAAATTTATTTCCAGAGAAAACAAAGATTTTGAAGTCTAAAGGAACAGCCAAATAATTATGAAAAAGGAAATTTGTTCGTTTAGCTTCAGGTAGTTTCGTTGGACAAGCTAATTCAAGACATCACTCTCTGAGAGCTAGGAAGAACCGGTACCACGGCTTCGAATCTCGGATGATGTACGGATTCTACGATTATACCAGACTTTTGGTTCTGTGTCTTTAGCGAGGTACACATAACTCTAAATTGAGAAGCTGTATATCGTGGCAATAAATAATCGTGGACAGCTGGAAAAGCGCATAAATACGCACACAAAAGAATACCATGCTTTGAAATTAAGAAATAATGCAAATGATTTAAAATAGATTTCTAATTGCATTTACTTATCCAGCCTTCTGGTCTGAAATCCTCGATGCATCCAGAACCTTTTGTACTCAATGGCGAAGTCAAGCATAAGTCTTGAGTATGTACCCTCTGGTCCGGCCAGGGCCAAAATGCTCTTTCTTATTCTGTCTAACATTAGCTGAAACAGAAAAAAATGTCAGTGATGAAACATGTAAAAAAAAGTATGTAAAGTTATTGTCGTAAAATGACGGAGACATATCCTACTGAATGGATTTTTCGGAACTTGTAAAAAAAGCGCGTAGGAATGTTTTCCTAATACGGAAAACAGTTCGAACTCCACAGTCAAGTAAAAACGAAAAAAACAATCTAATGCAGGTGCTGACTGAGCAGAATAAACATCTAATGTGGAAAAGTTATTGTGCTCTTGATAACCAATAAATTTTCAGTTCATTTCGGTCATAGTATCAAACAAATTATTAACGGTTCGGAAGTTAAGTACTCACAATATGTCCTCACTGATGTGTCAGAATTGAAAGCTGAAACGTTAGTGAGGCATCGAAAGGATGATATTATCCAGCAGTTCTTGAGTGATTCTCCAACACTACTAGTTGAAGGCATGCTCTTATTTTTGAAACATCATGGGAGGGAATGGGCCATCTGTAACATGTCTTCCCTGTGCGTTCCACGCGTGTTTAATGCGGTTAAGATCCGGGAAGCTCTAAAGACGGTCCATATGCTCTATGCCTTCTTCCTGAAGCATGTTTTCCACTAACTGGGTTCCATGTGGGAAGGCTTTATCATCCATGAAGAAAAACGAATGCTCAACTGCTGCGGTATAGGGTATGACTATAGGTCGCAGGGTCTGATATGGATATCAGACCGCCGTCGAGGGTGCATTCCGGATGACCTAGATGTCTGCATGATCACCATACATGCCCGCACGAGTATTCCATCAATACCAAAGGGATTTCTTCCTGAGTGAATGCTGTTCTTCGTTCACACCAGAGTATGACGGGACGATCATCGGGAAGGAGGTTGAACGGAAATTCATCCGTGAAAAGAACGGTGCGCCACTCTTCAGCGTTATAACCATGGTTGTTTTCAGCCTACTCTGTGTTGGATGTCCTGGAATACGTATTGACGGAAATACACGCCATCAATCGCAGGTCATATAGTCCGCTTTGGTGAAGCCAATTGCGCATGATCTTCGCAGATACGCATCGTTCTGTGGCCTCAGTTAACAGGCTTTGCCAGTGGCGTGCCCAGAAAGTTTTTCTGGGTCAGAGAAGGGGTTACGAAATTATTTTTTTATACAAATAAATGTGTTGTGAATACATTTTTAAAATCAATGCAGCATCCGAGCAAAAATATTCAAATAAATATTGCAGAAAATTATTATTAATAGTCTTATTACCTATATTCTTATCACCATATAATGGGTGACCACTTACGTTTTACTATTTATCTGTGCAGAAAATAAGAATACTACTCTACTTACTGTTAAACGGTTAAAAAGTACAAGTACTTCTAGAACGACATAAAAATGTACCTTCTAGTGAAACATTTTCATTTGTATAATGGCACTTTTTCATTGTACAGTAAAACTAAAAATCCCTGACGTAAACGACACTCCTTTTGACAAACATTGTTTCATTTGATTTAACTGTTATGTTACTTTTACTTACTATTACTTGAGCCGTACTTCCAGCCTTCTGGGTTTTTTTCCTAATTCATCTAAAACTTCTTCAGCTTTCGGTGTGTATTCCCTATAAATGTGAAGTAATGTTAACCCATTGAGTCTCAGTTCTGATATGGTATTACGTAGATATGATTTTAAGTTGAAACCGAACACTCACTTTCTGAAGTTGTCATCACTGGTACTGTACCTAGTATGTGAAACAATGTTTTTATTTTGGGTAACACCTCACTGTAGCACATGCAGTTTTAAAGCACTTAATGCCTCTTTTGGCCAGTTGTCCTTTTCTTTGCGAGATGCCCTACGGTACCACAGTTTCAATTATGCGATTAGTTATTGCGAGCCATTCAAGTCATCTGTATAAAATTTAGTTAAAGTTTTAAAACCATCAATATCTTGAGAAGATGGTGGCACATTGGGATTTGTTGGGAAAAGTGACTGGAATTCTGATAAGACCGATTTATGTGCTAGAAATCTCATTTCCAAAGCACTGATAAACATGTCTAAAAAATGGTACATAAATTGAAATCCTGTAATAGTCTTCTGGGTATATGTTACAGCGTTGTTTTTGCTTTGACGTGATTCTTGGTATTTTAATCAAAACGCCTTGCTTTTCAGCGTGATTTAGAGTAATTTGAAATAAGTCATGGAACTCAAATTTGGCATTGCATCGTCACCACAGAAACTTTCAGTATTGGCTTTTCATTGCAATGGGAAATTCTGGTCCTCGGCTCCTTTCCGTTTCTTCGTCTTCATGGCGAAAACACGTTCAGTTGTTGCCATGAGACATAAAAATAATTTCAAATACTAACCAAACTTTGCCTTTTAAAATCGCGTTTTTGAAATATCGAAAGGTTTCAAATTTGAAGGGGGGGGGTTTAACATCCCAATCCCCCCGAGCACGCCACTGGGCTTTGCAATACAGTTACATTTCGTCAACAGTTCCTACGAGGCAGTAAACCTAATACCGGTCATTTTCTGCTGTTGTTAATGTTAGTCGACCTTTCCCTGGTCTTCCTCGTACTATTTACATCTCCTGGAAACACCTTCGTAGTCTGCTAATGTGGCTTTGAGACATTCCAAATCCTCTGCCACAATCTCCAGAATCTGACCGGCTTCCAGCCTTCAAATTGCTCTCCAAACTGCCGCCTGAATAACAACTCCGCAAGCCCAATATCTATAGCGGTTTGCTTTGGGCTTTGGTAAAGAGCACAGATGCATCAGTGCTGCCGATCTGAATGCTCTGATTCCCTTCTTGTTGTTGACATGCGCCGCTAAGAGCTTTGTTTTCCATCACCGACTTCAGCTCGTCTACTTTTCCATTACTTCATACTGATATCGCAATATCCCGCAATATTTTTGAGTAGCGTACTTAGCCTTTGTGCTTATCTAAAGCTTTTTTTCTCCCAAAAAATTCCAAAAATTTCTAACCAAAAGAAACACATTTCTATGTCAGGCAAAATAAATACTGCACTTTGATCAAGTCCTAGCTTAGAATGAAAGAAAAATATATCTCTTAAGTTGGCTTCAGTATCATGAAGACCATACTTTAAAAGTGTGAAATTAACTGATGGTCTAAACCAGAACTTCGGAGTCTTAGAATTTTCAGTCAACCTCTGATCATGGTCAGGAGAAGTAAAAATGAAAATTTACGGAGAAAGTTGAACCTGTTTCCCTAACAAAAATCAGAAATTTTTTTACATAAAGTTTAAAATGTGCTAAGCGTACATTTGATGTACCATACTGCTTTGCAGCGGACAACCGAAATCCTAACAACTCACACTTGAAAATCTTGCCAATATATTCAAGATTAGAAAATGTATATACAGTATATATTTCTGTAGAATCAGATGCTGAGCATCCAAATGTAAGAGAGAATTGGAAATTTGTTTCCTAAAAAACGGCCAAAAATTGGTTGTGCATAAAGCAAACCTTTCGGCAAATAACGAAGGAATGGAAAGAATTACTTCAAGAATGTTTAAATGTTAGTTTAAACATGCCCAAAAGTTCTCTGTTTAACTTTTCGTTTGTCCAGAAAAGGAACAGATCTTTGAAAGTAAATTAACAAGTACGATAATTAGTTCTGAGTAACTAATGTCCGCCGCCAACTGTGCTCCACAGCGCAGATGTTAAGACTCTTAATTCGGCATGAATTAATTTAATTATCCTCAGTAAATGAAACACTGTGAGCAAGAGGACGTCTACAATGACTGCCCATTGTATAAATTGTATATCCACGAAACGGTTGACTCACAGTTTGTTTAACTATTGAAATAACAGTTGCTGCAGGAACTGCATTAAAGGATGTTAAAACAGACAGAATCTACGTGCAAATTCTTCAACTTTTTGGCATCATATTTATCATATTTTAAGAAGCTTATCATCTCACAAATTCTGATTCTAAATTCGATCAAAGCACGGAAAAGATAGCCCTTGTTCACGTGAATTTAACAGATGTGAAAACATGAGGGGATGTTTTCTTAAATTTTCATCCAAAATCAGAATGAAAATCTCTATGCTGCAGAAATGGTCCAAACAATTTCAGCTTTCTTATTCTTGCAATTACAAGTAACGTGCTATATTCGTTGCTTTGCAAAAGCGTTTCACGTTTAGCCTGTCATAAGATCATTATTTTCTGGTAAAACTTATGACACATTTTATGAGAGTGTCCTTTCCATATTTGTAATGCGAGGATGTACAAGATGGAGGCTATACAGAAAATATTCGCACTTTTCACTCCATATTCCAGTTTTCAATATTCCTCTTATAACTCTGTAGAAACGAGACAAAGAGTTATATAAAAGTGGAACGCTTCTGTCGTCTCGCCATGGCATCTGCCAGCACACCGCAGGATGTAAGATGAAATGCAGACACCACTTTGTTGAGGATTTATGTTCAAAGGATAATAAAGTCGACAAAATAACTTTGCAAATCGCTTAAAAGAACATGTTAATAACTAATTTATAACGTTCTCTCAAAAATATACCGAATTAGTAATATTTTGAATGCTTACTTACCGGTACAGCTACCAATAATGTAGGTTGTAGAACTCTCAAGTCACCTTTACAACCCTTCTTGACTGCTGTGCTCTGAAAAGACAAGTTTTATATTTAATATTAAAGAAACAGACTAAAGGAACTGCAAATATATGAAAAACAATTATGCATTTCCCATAGAATCTTGCCACTCACAATAAAATAAAACACACAAAACGTGTCCAGTGTTTTTTTCAGCACACAATTTTGTAAAATTTGTAGTGATTAACATTTTACTTCTGATCACACAAACTTATTTATTTGATATACAATCTCATTGGTCTGACACGTCCATGACTCTTAAGTTAAGAAAATCTATCCATAGATCTTATGTAATCAAACGAAACCATGCAGAAATCCAATATACTATGAGAAATTAATCCGGTAAAGCAGCCTCAGTGGCGCAGTGGTCTTAAGTGCTGGATTCTGACTATTCGCTCGAGATGCGTCCGGGTTCCAATCCCTGTGAGGCATGGATGTTGTGTTTGTCTTAGGCACTGCCTCTTTCTCTTCCCTGAAACCAGTAGCGCTAAATTATGGACGTGCCCATGAAATTTCTCACGGTGGTCGTTAACCAAAAGGAAACTCTAAGTCCCGATTACTACCCAATACCTATAGCTTTTCCTAAAAATCATGCTCTACGCATTTAAAAAGACATTTTTTAACACCAAAAAAGATAAAAGAAATAGATATGAAGAAGCTATATCGGGTGATAACGCATGCTGTGTGAGTTTCACTACGGCAGTTTTGTGAGAAGCTTGCTCACGGACAAAGTCATGTGAGAACCGGTGTTGTCGTGATGAAGGAACATTTGTGGCTCTGTAAAATGTGCTGGCACTTTCCTTGTATCCATACAACATCCATGCCTAACCGAGATTCTCAAAGTCATTCTAAAAGGTTTCATAAAACACACGATTCATAGTTTGACCTTGCGGCACAAATTCCTTATGAATTACCCATTCCATATAGCACATCAGAGAGAACGAACGATGCCTCACTCTTCTCCTTGGATGATCCTAGAAGAGGAGTGAGACATCATTTTCTCTAGTGTGTTCTGGGGAATTTGATCTCACTTGACAAGCCTTCTTCGGGAGTTGATGGAAAGACCTCCTACAATCTAAAACAAATAGACGATACATTGCCATAATTGTCGTTTGATCATACATCGTGGTTTTAAATTCAAGCCCGATTGCTATGATGAACCTGACCGATCCATTTCTAGCAGGCAATAATGCGGTTCTACTGCTTGTTCTTCAAGAGGCAAAGTACCGACTTTGTGTCAATGAGCCATGTGTTTAGATCCTCTATGAAAATCTTTTGGCCATTGTCTCTGAAGATTTTACTCTTTGACATGGCCTTATGACCGAATGCAACACTCTCATTTTCTCGTGCTGAAGAAAGAGCCAAATGTTCCTCGAATTTTAGTGTATACCAACCCATCCGTAAACTCTTTATGCCTTCATCAACTCTGATTTGCTCACTGGATTCGCCACTCAAGCTTGCATCACTATCAACAAATTCCTGATGATTTTCTACTCAATTTACTGAAAATTTCCCGTACATTCTTTGCTCATGAATGCCCATCCCAGACGTGCATACAAATAAACAACTTCATTAGCACTATCCTTATTTTAATGCTAAGTCCACGAGATGGCACTCTGCCGATCAGTTCCCAAGGTTATGACCGCAACTCGTATATTCAGCACCACTGGTAGCACAAGCACATTGAAATGGGGTGAATCCACTCTCATAACCTGCGTTCAGTTCCCATTTTTTGATGTATTCTCATATTTTGTTTCGCATTAGAGATAAGCTGCATCATGAAATTGTATGTCGCAGTTGCCCGGCCCAAAACAACATCAATATTTACCATTCTTTATCTCCATGTTTGTGGACAACCCAGTAATTTTATGGAAGTTTTCCAGATTTCAGATTCTATTGCTGTTTCAACCTGATAAACTGATCATGTAAAAAAGGACTTAAGTTTCCAAAGAACAAAAAATATTTTTCTTTAGCCCACTATTTTATTGAAAATCTCGAAAGATACTTTCAAACAAAAAGATCCAAAAATTATAACTCGAGTTTCTTGCCAGGGTCGTTCATCAGGCGTGAAGCACATTATTAATCTGATAAAAAATGTACGTAACCTATTTCGCTGAAATACAAACAATTTTTTGCCATTTAGAATAGTACTAGTGGTATGTTTCTTGCAAATAAATTCTGCAATTCTCCGTTGAACACTCATGTTGTTCCAAATTTTATCTTATCTGAAATTTTTACTTGTTTAACATTGCCCCTGTAGTTCAATTTAGCGTCATTTAATTATATTATTTAACAAGTTTTTTTCTCCGGTAAATAACATGATTGGCTATCTGGAAATAGAAGTGCGAAAGCCAAACATGTTCCTTTCGAATTTGCGACAGTCGAGGTAATACAAAAACTCGCTTAAACATGGCTGTTAGACTGAAAGAAGATCGGTTGACTACACGTCTTCCAATGGTGATATGTCCTTTCTACTCTTCGAGCTCTCGGGTCTAGGTCTGAACCGCAAGAAACAAATGAATGGCATGATTGTTCTTAATGCCTCGATTCTCTTTCTTCCATGGAACAAGGTTCCGAAACTAATAATGTGTGACTCTTTCTGGTCTTAGGTATTCACGTGGAGTCTTTAGATAGGTCTTAAAATAATGGTAAGGCAGTGATGGAAAAAGAAAAGATAGATCGAAGCTACTCACGAAATCAGTTAAGGTCTGCGGTGTAGAGAAGCCGATTCGAACACCCAGCGCAGACAAGAAGCATTCTGTGAAAAAAATGAGCAAATTAGTTTTTCTTCACATATACGTCAAAAACAAGTAGTACATATGGACACTAAAGAGAAATCATTATATGTAGCAGCAAAAGGGCGGAACTACAGGGACGGACCGGTGGCCGAGTGATCAGACGTTGGCCTGGGTTCTACGAAACTGATCCTGTCCCTTCTCTGAAACCAGTGGCCCTAAATTAGGGACGTATGCTTAAAATGTCAGATGCTCTCGGCGGTCATTAAATCCCGAAAAAGAAAAGCTAAAGAAAGAAGAGAGAGAGAGAGAGAGAGAGAGAAACATAGGGCGACCTTATTGGCAAATTTAAGAGCTTCTGCATCTGTTCTGGAATTTGAATGCATGGTCATTTGACAAAAATTTACAGTCTCACAGGAATAATGAGTGTTCACAGTCTTTACTTCTAAAGTATTGCAAACGCGTTGCTTAGAAAATACATGGCCAACGATTTCATTGGCACTTATCAATTTTGCCACGAGTTTCACCCATGCGCATTACGTAACGAATAAAGAAGTATTTCTCATTTCTTTTGAGGAGTGGAAAATGCTAAAGTAATCCGCGATGCGTTCTTTCTACTGATCCAACGCATGATTGTTTCCGTATGGGTTGAAACACCTTCAGTTCCCAGCTGAAGGAAAAAGGTTTGACTGCCTGTGATGTTATAGTAAGAGTGTATCTGAGCTTACTCGATATATTTATTTATTTATTCAAATTTACAGACTTACAAGTATAGGCCAAGGACCATATTCGGCCAAAGAGCGTAGGAATGTGATATATACACAGGGTGTCCGAGAATTATTGGACACATTACAAAATTATGTACAAAACAAACTAACTATGAGCATTGTCTGTTTTTCTATGTCACGTATTACTAACACGATTTCTATATTTTTGTTTTGCAGAATTGTTATTTCCAGAATCCGATAGATGGCGCTAAGTGTGGCCTGATGAGGAATGTATGAGAAATGCGCAGTCAGTTGTCATGTCATCCGTACTGCAGAAGGTGATGTGTGTGTTATGGCTTGCGGAATTAAAGTATGTCATTAAAGTTAAAATACGATACCGTTTAGAGTATGGTTGTAATCCTCCGTCAACGAATTCAATTAAGTAGTGGATGAAACAGTTTAAAGAAACTGGCAATGTGGAGGCCTAGCGTCCGCGATGAGAGGGTTGACCAAGTTAATGAAAGTTTCCTACGAAGCCCCAGGAAATCCATTCGTAAAGCAAGCAGAGAACTGTGCATTCCGAAATCGACAGTTCACGATATCTTGCACATGAAATTAAAGTTTCATGCTTATAAAATTCAAATAGTGCAAAAGATGCATGTAAGTTATCACACTCTGCGATACGATTTCGCTGTGGATATACTGAATCGAGTGGAATACGACGAAAACTTTCTCAGTACTGTAATTTTTAGTGATGACTCCACATTTCATTTATCAGGTATTGTGAATCGTCACAACTGTAGGATATGGGGCAGTGAACCGCCTCATGCTGCTGTTGAACTGGAACGTGATTCTACAAAAGTTAATGTGTGGTGCGTCCTAACAAAAAGAGAAGTGATTGGCCTTTTCTTCTTCTGCGAAAAAACCATAAATGGTGACATTTACTTGGATATGCTAGAAAATTTCGTTATACCCCAGATCAAAAGATATGACGTCGTTTTCCAACAATAAAATGCCTCCCCATTGGTCAACGTGTGTGCGTAAGTGCCTAAATGAGCATTTCCCCAACAGATGGATTGGGCGTGGTGGTCCCATTCCGTGGCCTCCTCGCTCTCCAGATCTAACTCCATTGGATTATTTCATGTGTGGTTATGTGAAGGATCGTGTCTATCAGACGCCTTGTATTGGTTTGCAGGAATTGAAGCAGCGTATCACAGCTGCTATTAATTAAATAACTCCTCAGATGCTTGCCAATACATGGCATGAAATCGAGTATCGCTTGGACGTACTACGAGCAACCAAGGATCTCATATCGAAATTTATTAACTTGTGTAGTTACATTGTAAGTTAGTACAGTCAGTTTTTTTCTATCTGTTTAATGTTTTGTTTTATATAATTTTTTAATGTGTCCAATAATTCTCGGACACCCTCTATGTATCTTATCTGTTAATGCCCGTCACGTTATTAGGAATCAATATATAAACTTGAGATTTATTGGCAAGTTTTATTTTCGTGAGTTACAAAAAGCCGCATCTAGAAGAGGTCTCCAAATTTATGGTTGCAACAGTAAAAGTAATTAAAAATATTATTTTCCAAGAGTATAAGTAACTAAAAAAAATATTTTCCAACAGTATAAGTAACGGTGGGTAATTCAACTCTGAAGGAAGAGCTGTAAAAAACAAATGCCAAGTTTCAATGGTAATCAGCCTTGCTGTAGAAAGCAGTGTCTGCTGCAACTGATGACCTGCCAGGGGCACGTGAGATCAAATTGAAATATTAAAATCAAAGCAAAAATTGTCTCTATGATTTACCTAAGGATGTTCAGATAATGTTATCTTCAAATCAAGATGGAGTTTAAGGTTTCATCCTTGATTTTCTCGAACACCTGCACGTAGATTACATAACTGAACACGAAACACTCAACTTGGTCCCTGCCAATAAAAGGCTTCAAGTCGAAATCTCGATTTTCGTCCTTAATCACAAGCCTTTAACGAGATAGCCGCGACGTCCGAGTTAATCCTTTATGCTGCTATGATGGCATTATAATAGAGAATTTAATATTATGGGAACTCACGAAACAAACGCCTGCGCTTAAGGGAACATAGGGTGCTGAAGAGCTTACTGAAAAGGCAGCTACGATGTGATGTTTCTAAGTAAACGTCTTCTGAAGGAGCATATGTGTGTACGTGTGTGTGTCACTTCTGCGGAAGAAAGGGGATTGCCGTCGAGATCGGTTGTGGAAAATTTCCAAAAATAATCTAGGAACCGTAGAAATCTAATTTCACCTCTAATTAGTTTTCACTTTCGTTTTACGTGGGTGTGAAATACATACAATGGGCCATAGGCGTCGACTTTTCAAAAATCCGATGGGTGCTCGAGCTTTGTACATGAAGTTCAATGGATGCTTGAGCTTTGTATTATACATGGGTGCTTAAGTTCCGAGCGGAAAGTCCAGTGGGTACTTAAGTTCTGAAAGGGAAGTCTAATGGGTGCTCGAGTTCTGAACGGAAAGTCCGATGGGTGCCAGAGGTCATATTAGGTCTCTTTGTACATGAAGAGGTCTCTTTGTACATGAAGTCTAATGAGGTGTTCGAGCTTTCCGCATGAAAACTAATGGGTGTTCGAGTTCTGAACTGGAAGTGCGGTGGGTACCCGAGCTCTTTACATACACACACGCGCACACATGTATCTACAGTGGAATGCTAGTAGTATATGTCCCATACTATGGGACACATCATATACTACAAAAAACCTCAAAATCAGGCGTTTTTTGATTTTTCAGACCTCAATAATCACGAACATTTTAAGGCTTTTTATGAACAAAAACACCATATTTTCATTAAAAATCATTGATTTTTTAGCATAAAATAGTCAAAAACATCAGATTTTTGAAAATTGAAGTTTTTACTCTGTTTTTCATCAAACTAGAGCATCATAAAAACACACATTTTAAGTCATTTTTGTGAACATTTTTGAACAATTGCAATCATTTTGAACTTTGAATAGCTTTGATTTTAAAAGTGATGAAATGATGGTTTCAGTGATGAAAATCAATAGAAAAGTTGTAAAACAAACTACTTTGAATTGGTACTTTGCAAAGTCCTTTTTAAAAATGCATTAAAAAAGGGGTACCCAAAATGGATACCCTTATAGGAAGATTAAAAAAATAGGAAGATTAAAAAAATAGGAAGATAAAAAGTGTAGGAAGATTAAAGTTCTAATTCATAATCATAATATTTATCATCAATTTTGCCTTTAAAGTTAAAAACATAATTACCTTTATTGAGTTTTTTAATTGTTTTATCTGACAGTTTTCCATGACATTTTTTAAGAAAATAATCTCTTTCTTCATCATTAACTTCTAATTTTGCAATTGTTGTATCTCCAAATTTTGTTTGGATTTTTTTCAATGATATGAGTTTATATTTTCCTGTATTCAAATCTTTTAATTTGAAAGTTTCAGGATATGATCTGATGTTGTTGAATTCATCCATTTATTAGGAAACATTTTTATAAATATTTTTAAAATATATTTGTCACAAATGTAATTTCTTTTGTAATCTCATCAAATATTTCTAATCCTTTATTTTTAACCTCTTCATTTGTTCTTATTTTCAAAATTAGTTTATGCATCTTTTTAAGATATTTAGCAATCAATTTAATAAGATCAGGATATTCATTATTATAATCTTTACTCACATATATTAAATCTTCACATAAATGAGATAAACATCTTATATCATCACTATATTTGATTCCTTTACGATCAGTAAAGAGAGCTCTCATATCTCCTAATAAATCCATTTATAAGGTTTCATTTTTTTGAAATACAATTCTTGTAAAACATACATCTATACATAGAGCATCCAGTACCTAAAATTTTTGCACATTTAGTTAATTCAAGATCTATAGAAGGAATTTCTAACTCATCAAATATTTGTTTTTCCATTATTCCTCCTTTATATACAAACTTACCACCATAATATTCATACAAGTTTTTTATATAATTTTTAATCTCATCAGTACTTATCCATAGAGATTTTTGATCTGGAAATCTTTTAAATTTTAATCCATGAATATCTCTTGTACATTTATATATAATTCTTCGCTCTCTATCATTTAATATATAATGAGGTTCAAATACTTGAATTGTTTCCCTACAGGTTGATGTAAATGACACCAACTTATCTCTCTGATTATACTTTTATTAGGAAGAATAAATCCTTGAAAATTGAAAATCAGTGTAATGTCATCCATTTATATAGAATAATTTTTATAAATAGAAAGATTAAAAATTCAGAAGTTTAAAACATTCAAAGATTTAATATCCAAAAGGCACAGTATTATAATCATCTAAAATTCTTCTTTTATCAAATCCAAACATGTATCTTTTATTTGTTTTCTTAACCATAATATTTCTATCTTTTTTGAATTTGAAATTGATTACTTTTCACATCTAAATACTCTGTTTCTCCTGTAATTACTTTCATTCTCTCATCGAAATTTAAAACAGTTTCACTCTCATAACTCATTTTAAATCCTTTAACTTTTCCTTTACAATTCCATCATTTAATATATATCCATAATCTTTAGAGGCTCCAGATATCCATGATTTCATATGTTTATCATCTCCTAATTCATCAGTCCATTCACCCAACATACATCCTGTTTTTATTTTATTTGTACCATCTTCAATATATACAATACTATCGGTATCATAATATATCACTTTATCTCCTAATTTATCAAGCATTTTATATAATCTTATTCTTGCAGAACTAGTTGTAAATGCTGCTATATAAACATTTGTATTAAAATTATTTTCGGCATATTGGTCTTTCTTTTTATAAGTCATTTCTACACAATCGTCATTCATGAATATCATGTTTAATTCCTTAATATTATCATTCAATATAATTCTATAAAAATCTTCTAATTCCATTACATATTCAGTTTGTTTCATATTTTTTCGTTGTCCAAACTTACCCCATAAAGAGTTTAAACATATCTTACTTATAAATCTTAAACCAGGATTTTTTTCTATTTTTTCTAATTTTATATCTAATTTTTCTTTAACACATCTCTTATATTCCTTTTCAGTTTTAAAATTTTCAGACCATTTATCATCAGTTTCTAATTTAATTTTTAAGAACATTTTAACATAATCTCTAAACAGTTCATCTGTTTTATTTTCAAAATTCCATACTTCATATATATTTAAAATTTTATAACCTTTTTAAGTGCTAATCTCATTTCATCAGTAGTCCAAGTACCAATAAAACATCTTTCAGTATGATTACATTCTTTATTTCTGACTTCATAACAGTCTTTACATCTTTTCTTTTCTACAATTTGATTCGATTTAAAATGATTACATTTTATAGTTTGAGAACATGATTTACATAGAGTGAATATTAATTTTTCGCCTTTATATGGTAACACAGGATGATATAATTTCCTAGGTGGTAAGACTTTACATTTTATTAATCCAAACCATTTCTTATCATACTTCTTAGGATTAAATATTTTTTGTAGGGTGACCAATTGGATAATTATCAAAATAATTAACTGTTGGATATAATGAACACACATCTATATATCTACCTTTTTCATTTCCTTTGAATTCATATTTCAATTTTGTTGGTTCACATCTACCACCATAAAAAAGCATCTCTAGGATTTAAAGGATCTACAAAATCTCTATTCCATTCAGTTTTCATATATTTTTTAATTTCCTTATTATTATCAAAATCACATTCCCATATTTCAATTAATTCATATCCATTATTTTTTATCTTCTTATTTATCTTTTTTGTTCTATTATATAAGTCTTTCATACATATCTGATTTTGAATATTTATAGTTGATTCTCTATAACATTTAGGACATCCATGCCAGTGACATCCTTGAAACTGATACACTATATTATTATAAAATCCATCTACTTTATAATATTTATTACCTAATTTTAATTTCTTTTCTCCACCATTTAAAGCATGTTGAATATTAATATTATGTTTCTGAGATAAATAATCTAACCAAACAATAGATTTTTTACTATATTTATCTTTATGAATTATATCGTCATCAACAGCAATTGTATTTTCTTTTAGGAATTTATCTCTGTAAATAGCCATACATACACCTGCTAATGTAACATATTTAAAGGGATCTATGTTTGCAATTTCTAAAAATAATTTTCTAAATTCTAAGCATCCTCTCCTTAAAATATCTACATCTGATCTACAGTATTTAATGAATTCTTTTTGAAAATCAAATGTTTCATGTCTTACAGTATTATACCATTTATCAAACATTTCTCTCTGTTCTGATGTCATACTATCATAACCATAGTAATATTTTTTAGGATATAGACCTACATAATTTTGATTATTTGATGTATTGAATAAATGAGGAAAATATCCTTTTGCTAGTTCATCTAATCCAAATGTTTTAGGAAAATTTCTTAATGGAACTAATGTAAAATTAATAGAATCAATAAATCTCATATTTAAACAAGGAATTTGCATATAATTAAGTTTATTTCCATTATATATAGTGAATACTTCAATTTTATTTTTAAAACAATACTTAGCTAAGAATTGAAAATCAAATCCTTTTCCATAATGTGCTAATACTGTATAGCCGTAATGTTTTTTATCAAATAACCATTCACAATATTCATCTTCATTTTTAAATATATTTTCATCTCCTTTAAAACCATGATTTATAACTAGATTTTACTTCATGAATTCCTGTTTCTTGTTTCGTTTCAACATCAAAAAAGAAATATTTTTCAGTATATTCATATTTACATTTTTTCACACCATTTATCTTTAAATGGAATATTTTCAACACAGTCTTTTATACATTTACCACCTTTTGTATCTTTACGTTTCATAAAACATTTATGATCATTTAGAACCCATTGCCAGCAGTTTTTACATCGTTTTTCACCACATCTATGTTCTTTTGATTTCCTCTCATATTGATTAATAATTCGTTTACAGTTTAAACATTTCCATAAACTATTACAAACACTTATACCTTTTTTATCTTTCATTTCATGGTATATAAAACACTCTTTACCTTTAAATAATCTATTACATTTTTTACAAAATATTTCATCACTATTACAATATTTGCTATCTGTTGTAAAACATCTATCACATTTAAGAGGACATTTATGTTTATCTTTTTTATCATAACTTATTTGACAGTAATCACAATAATTTCTTCTACCTAAAAATCCTTTAATAGAAGTAATAACATCAAAATGATTTCTATTTTTAAATATATAGATACATGTAGGTTTATAAGTACCACTATATATTCTTTCGTTAAAATTCTCTCTACAAAATATATTAATTTGAATATCTAAGAATTCTTCAAATATTTTAACCTCTTCTAAACAACATATTTCTAATGGAATATTGCATAGTTCATGTAATTTTACAGCTAATGATTTTTGTAAAACTCTACCTTTTCTAATATATGTTATATCATTCTTTGATATTTTTTCATGGTTTAATTTATTACATAACACCTCAGGATTTTGAATTGCTAATGCTGTTACAATTGATCTAGCTAAACAAATATTATCATTATTTTTTATTTGGCATATACTTCTTTTTATTTACAATATCGTCTTCTTTAACTATTATTAAATGTTTTCCTCCTTCAGGTAATTCAACCACATTAAAATCAAATATACAGTCTGTAATATCTAATTCTTTATATTCTATTTGATCAGATAATTTATATATATAATATTCATAAGCATCATTTGTTGACATCATTTTATCATGAAATGGTTTATTGAGATTAGGACTGTATACTATTATATCTACTTTTCCATGAATTTTACCAATTGCTTTTCTAAATATATCTTGTAAAATATTGAAATATTGTTCAGGTTTAATGTTTACTCCAGCTACTCTATAATTCTTTCTATGTACCATATATTTTTTAATATATTTTCCTTTTGTTTCAATAATTTCATAATCAGGTTTAAATAATTTTTCAAGATTTACAGCTGTTTTAATTTTCTTTTCTTTTCTTGGTTTCAGTTTGTTATCTTTGAATTTCAAGTTAAAAGAATCAAATAATTTTTTAATTATATTTCTTCTCTCTGGATGATTAATAAATATTTTTCTTTTTCTATCTAAATATTCTGATGTATCTAATCCAAGGATATCTACTAAAACAGACTTATAATCACCTGTCTTTCTAATATATTTTATCAACGATTTAATTAAATCATCTTTTTTACATTTCGTTTTTTGATATTTAATCTTTTTAAAACATTTCTAAGTTTCTGAACACTAATAGCATTCAGAGCACTTTTAAGATGCACAATAATTGGCTTCAAAGTTTTATCCATTTATTAGGGAGTAAATTTATAAAGGGATTTTCGAAATCAAAAAGTGATAAAAGCTAAACGACGTTTGTGCAATTTGCACTTCTTAAATGTCTTTGTTTATGAGTATAAGTATATTGTTTACCACAATCACAATTTATTTTTCTATATAAAATTATGCACTGACAAGATTTGCAAAAATGCTGTCTATCAACTTTACCATAACGATGTTGAACATAAAATTCATCAATAGGTTTTGTTTGTTTACAACTTGTGCATGTTTTGTCTTCCATTTATTAGGAAACAAATTTTATAAATACTTAAGCTGAAAAGTTTGCTGCTTTAAAGTCTTCCCAGATCTTTTCATTATTTGGATTTATATTAATTTTAATATCATTTGATATATTACAATAGTCACAAATTTTTTTAATAAAATATGTATATTTTAAATTTTTCTCATAGTACATAAAATCTAGTAATTTTAAAAATAAATCTTCTGCTTCCTTATTAAATTTAAGGTTACTTTTTCTTTTAACCTGATTAAAATATCTTATTCTACTAACATATCTACTTTTTAAATATTTATTATAATCTATATAATAACAGTCTTCCTCTTCATCATATTTCATTTTCTTTATTTGTTTCATTACTTTTTTAAAATTTTCAGGAATTTCAATTTGTTCTTCTTCTGAAGAAGAAAAGTAATTAGTTTCTTCATTAAAATAATTCATTTATTAGATATCATTTTATTAAAAACTTTTAATTTTTTAACATAATAATCTTTAACAATCTTGTTAACTTTATCATAAAAATCATTTGAAACCCAACAAGCTATATTTGTAATTAAATCTTCACTGACATATGTACCATTAAAGTTATATTTTATTGCTGTTTTACCTCTTATTTCATGTATATTTTCACGGGCCGAATTCGGGCCGTCTAAATTCTTAACCAAATTGATCATTTTTATGGCGGCCCGAATTCGGGCCACCACAATTTTTATCATCAGACACATAAGAACCATTTACATTATACTTTTCAGTTAAACCACCTTTAATTTCATATATTACATCATTTTTTCCCATGGCTGGAATTCCAGCCGTGGAAATATCTTTAATTAAATCTTCTGAAGCCATTTTTTAAATCTCTTACCTCCATCTTTACAAAGTTTAAAATATCCAGTATTTTTATCTATTATTAATTTAAAATCTCCAAAGAGACCATAATAATAATTATCTTTAATATTTTCATAACATACATCTTTTAATGAAGCCATTTATTAGATATCATTTTATTCTTTTAATATCGTCAGTATTCATTATTTTCATATAACAGTTTTTTCTTTCACATATAGATGTCAGCACAAGGCATTATCTCTCTTTCTTTCTTAGTTGCAAAAAAACAGTCATTACATAACACTGATAAGCTGCGAGCGAAAATGTTTACATAAGTTGAATCGCTGCCAATATTCTCCGCGGCGTGCGATTACGTAACGTGTCCTCGGAAAAAAGCAGTTCTTCGTTACGTAACAACTTTGGATCATAGCCAAGCTTCGACATAAATATATGTTTCAAACAGAAACTTCCTGGCCAGACGTGGCCGATCGTTAGCGTAAGCGCTTCGCATGCAAAGGTACCAGGTTCTAATCTCGGTCGGTAGAATGGCTCCCTGTCTCAATCTTTGAAATCAGAGTTTGGGTTCACGGTAGAGCGGGTTTGAGTGATAACATCTAAAAAAGTTCTGTGTGTGTGTGTGTGATTCCGGTGGAAGGGTCTTAAGAGTTAACGCCCATAAGTACCTGGCTGGCCAGGTACAAATAAAAAAAAAGAAGCATAGACCCTCCACCGAAAGGGCGTTTTGCAAAAAAATTCAAATTACAACCCAACTGTTAAATTCATCAGGATATCCCAACCATTTAACTAAGTATTTATTTCCTTTCTTTCTAATAATTTTTTCAATCTTATAAACCTCATCTTTCTTATCATATTTAACCAGTTCCTTTTCATAAAATGTTCCTGTAATTTCTTCATTATTTAAATCTTTTATTTTATATGTCGGAGGATCTGTGTTCAATATATCGGAAATTATAAATATTTCTTCTGTAAATGTTGGAAGATAACCTTTCTTAAATTCTCTTTTATATTTTGAAATTCTTATTTTATCTCCTTTTTGATATTTTGGTTTATTTTTCTCTTTTTCTTTATACAAATTATTATAAACTTTTAATTCATTTTTCTTCCTTACTTGCTTCTATAGGTGTCATTTTAATGGATCTATGATAAGAATTATTATAATTCTTAATTAATTTATCTAGTACATTTATCCACTTTCTAGTATTATTTGCTGTGAAATACTTCCACATTTTAGTCTTTAAAGTTCTATTGAATCTTTCAATAACAGCACATTTAATCTCAATATTTTCAGTTGTAAACCAGTGAATATTTTCATCCTTGAATAACTTTTGAGTTTGTTTATTTATAAACTCTGTACCCTTATCTGTTTGAAGTTTTTCTGGTTTTCTTTCTTTAAATATTTTTTTAAATGCTCTAGTTACCTCTTCACCTGTTTTTCTTTTAATCGGAATTGTCCAAGCATATTTACTGAATATATCAATCACTGATAAAATATAATTTGTGTCATTATTAAAGGATTTAAATTCTTGCATATCTATAAGGTCAGCTTGAAATTGGTCATTGACATGAGAAACATAAATTCTTCTTCTTTTAAATCTATGAATAAGTGGTTTATGTTTTGTATATACATCTTGTTGATGTAAAAACTCTTCTATATCTTTCCTGGGTAATTTAGTTTTTCTTTGTAATTCATTAATACCACAATAACCAGTTTCTGGTGTATAATAAATATTTTTAAGGTCTACGTCTTTAAAAAAACACTCTTTTTAGTTCCACAAACTTTACACTTTCCTTTTGCCATGCGTCTTCCATTTTTAGCTACTGTTTCTTGAATATCTTTAGTTTCAGTTTTCTGTTTGCACTTTAAGCAATAGGATGAAATTCCTAAACCAAATGTTTTCTTTGCTTTTATAATTGGTTTTATAACAGCTCTAGCTTGTTTCTCTCCTAATGGATAGAATCCACTTGTAGTATTTTCAATTGAATCTAAATCGTTTAAGAGTTCTTGATCAGCAATATGTCTCTGTTTAGTATCTTTAGTTTTACTATAAGCTACATCATGTTTTTTACAAGCTTTATCAACTCTGTTAATTCCTGGATCACCTCTTTTTAATCTCTTTTCTAATTTTGTAAATGGACCACAATACTGGTAACCAGGTATATGCATTTCAGGTGGATTTAATTTATCTTGTAACCATCCTACTATATCACCTCCTTGTAATTCCATTTATTTAAGTGTAAATCTATTTTACATATCTATAACCATTTAGTTGCGTTTGTTTTACATATTTCTCTAAAGGAAAATACTTCATATTTTTTATAAAATCCTCTTCTCTAACGTAAGCATCCTGTTCTGAAATTGAATTAGCGTTTATTAAATTTAATATCTGTTTATAAAATTTGTAAGCTTGTTTATATTCTTCTTTTCTCTCTGAAATATTTAGAGTTTTATCAACACCTTCAATGACTCCTGCTCCTAAAGAAAGTGCTGCTAAAGGAATAAATGCAAAAGCTGATAAACCTGAAGCACTAAATATAAATTTGCCTACTGATAATGATATACTAATTTTATTATAGTAATTAAAACTTTTTCTGTATACATACATTTTCTTTTCTAAATATTCTTCCATTTATATAGGATCAAAGTTATGTCTGTATCTCATATGAGGATTTTTCAAATCTAACATGAAGAAATCATAAGGTTTTTTAATACTTTTTTGATAAGGATCTATATTAAAATCACCATCAATTTCTCTAATAATTTGTTTAATTTCTCTGTGCTGAAGTTTAAAAAATATAAAGTAATCACAGTTGTTTCTTATATCAATAGGTGTTGAATAATAGGTCTGTGATAAATAAATAATGGATGCATTTTTCTTCCTTCCTCTTATAAAAAATTTTTCAATTTCGTTTTGATCTTTTTCTTTTACACAGTCATCAAAAATAACTAGATTTTTTAATGAAGGATCTAAGTCATCTACAGTAATAAATTCATTTATGTCTGAACTAAATAATGTTTCTTTCTTAAACTTTTTAAATAATTTTAATAACTTATTTTTATTCTTTCCTTTATTTTTAAAATGTCTTCCTCTTCTATATCATCAAACACTGAGTAATTTTCTTTTAATTTAGAGTATTTAGGTTCGTTAATATCTTTTGCACATATGAATAATGCATCAAAATTTAAATGATCATATATTAAATTTAATAGTAAATTTGTTTTTCCACATCCTGAAGATCCTGTTATTAAAAGTTTAAAAGGATGAATAGGTAACATTGGATTTTGATTTGGATCTATAAATTCTTCTGGTTCGGAATAATCTTTTATTTTAATGCTGCAAGGCTTAATCATATTTATTTAATAGAAATTCAGCATCTTCAATAAACATTTCAGCTTCAAATAATAAGTCTTCAGCTGGTATTCCTTGAGATAAATAACATTCAGCTAGATATAATGCCATTTCAGCAAAAGATAAATATTCTTCAATTTGTTCAAAATCTTCCATTTATATAAGTAAAATAATTTGCTTGGAAGTAAAATAATTTGCTTGGAAGTAAAATAATTTGCTTGGAAGTAAAATAATTTGCGTGGAAGTAAAATAATTTGCTTGGAAGCAAATTTTCAGTTAAATAAATGAGTAAAGTGATACAAGATTTATTAAAATTAGCAAAAGTAAATGCTGAACTAAGAAAACGAAATAAGGAAAAAGCAATTAGAAGATTTAGGATATGAAGAGGCAATCACAAAATTTCATAAACCTATAGTTGAAAAATTAGAATATCAAGATGTATCTAGAAAAGAAAATTTAAAAGCTATTCAAGATGCAATTGAAGAACTTTCATTTCAACCAATTGGAGAATCTTCAAGAATTCCTGCCTTAGAAGATGTTGAAGAACCTATTTCAGATGCTAAAGAAATGTATGAGAGAGAAGCAGGAATTCATAAAATTAACTTAAACAAAAACTTGAATATATCACTTATTAAAAGAAAGTTGGGATTTGATTTACCTTCAGAATTAGTCAATAAATCTGATGAAGAGATTGATGAAATAATAAATCAAGCAAATGAAAAAAACAGCGAAATCGGACGTCTAAAAGGTCCTCAAGTAAAAGCATTTAATAATACTAAAGATGAAGAAAAAAAGAAAAAATTACAGAAAAAAATTGATCGTTTCGATTATAAAATGGCTGAGGTTCGAAAATATATTACAGCATTAGAAGCTCTCAAAATGGGGAATTACTATATGGGTGAGGGTCTTAATATTTTAGATAAATTAACAGATAAAATATGTAAGGGAACTAAAAATAAGAAAGTATATAACCAAGTAGTTCAAATACTAGATATATTATTGAAAGAGGGTAAAATGACTAATGAGCAAGTAAAACAATATTATTCAAAATTTCTATCTTAATAAATGAGTAATTATATTAAAACTAGAGTTCATTTGAGTGAAGGTCAGAAAAATAAATTAAAATCAGCATTAAAGAAAGGTGAAGAAATTACATTGCAAATTGATAAAACTAAAAGTGCTAATCATGATATGTATTTAACAAAAACTCAAATTAATCAAATTAAAAACGGTAAACGAATAACTATAAGTAAGACACAGTTAAAGAAGAACGGTGGATTTCTACCCTTTCTAATTCCTATTCTTACTAGTTTAGCAACAGGAGCTCTATCTGGTGCTGCAGGTTGGGGTGTGAATAAAAAGCTTTAAGTAAAGTAACTGGATCAGGTTGTAACCTTAAAAAAAAACATTCTGGAAGGAGTTCTTCAGAATTACGAGGTATATCCAATAAAACGATAGAACAAAATATGAAAGATGTAAAAGGATTCAGGGGTGTATTTACATCAGATTTATTACCTAAAAAGATTAAGATATTTGAAAGTGGAATTGTTAATTTAGATATATCTACAGGACCTGGGACTCATTGGGTGTGTTATTATAATGATCCTAAATATAATTTTGTGGAATATTTTGATCCATTTGGAGAATATAAATATAAAGACATTAAATTGAATAACATTTTCATACCTAAAAATATTGTAAAATATCTTGAAACATCTAATAAAGGAATTAGATATAATTCGAGTTTTTTACAAGAACCAACATCTGTTAAATGTGGTTTTTATTGTATGAAATACATAACTCAAAGGAATAAAGGTAAATCACCTGTTGAAGTTTTATATTCTTTTACCCAAGAACCAAGTGGTTATAATGAAGATTTTGTGCTTAATAAATGTTAATTTTAGATTCAAAAAATTTTGAGAAATCAGAAGATTTTACAATTGAATATGTCCCTCCTATTCCTGTTAATGAAAATTCAAAAATAGCTTTAAAATCTATGTCTATGTGGGTTTCATGGAACAATATTGATGAAGAAAATAATACATTTAAGTATTTTGATGGTAGTTTATGGCATGAAATAACTTTAGATAATGGAAATTACACATTAAGGGAGTTAAATAACTTTTTAATAAAACGATTTGGAGATGAACCACCAATTAAATTTAAAGCTAATTTTGCTACACAGCGCTTTATAATTGAATTAAAAGATGAATATAAAATTGATCTTAGAGAGAGTAAATTACATGAAATTTTAGGGATTTGAATCAGAAATATATGAAGATAATCATCAAGAAGGAAAATATATGGCAAACATTTCTAGAGGAGTTGATGACATACATATTCATTGTGATGTAATTACAGGAACTTTATATAATAATATTAATTCAGATATTTTATATTCTTTTACGCCATCTAATCCTCCTGGTAGTTTAATAAAAATTGATGAAATAAATCCTTTATTTTTACCTGTTAATAGACGAAATTATATTCATAGAATTCGAATGTATATCACGAATCAAGATAATGAACTGATAGACTTGAATAATATGAGAGTTTTATATAGATTAATTTTAGCTTAAGCGCAGGCTTTTCAGCTTAATAAATGAATTATAACAAACATAGATTATATGCAAAACGATATGGTGGTAATATCTTCACTGAAGGAATCAAAACTGTTGGGAAAAAAATATTAGAAGTTTTAGGTAAATCAATTGAAGATAAAACTAAAAAAGTTATTCAAAATAAACTTGAAAATATATTATCTAAACCCTCTGTAACTGTTAATGATATATTATCTAAACCCTCTGTAACTGTTAATGATATATTAGCTAAGAAGAAAATTCAGGATCGATATGGATCTGGTTTGAAACGGTATAAATGAGTTTTTTATCCTAATAAATGGAAAAACTTTGGGACTTAAAATCTATTCCAGATTATTATAGTAATAAAATTGCTAAGTATGAATATATAAAACATAATGAAGATAGTACTAATGTAAAAGAATCTGATCAATATAAGTTTACTATTAAAGATACAAATTCACCTATATTATATAGTAACGGTTATATATGCTTAGAAAGTAAAATAGTAAAAAATAATAATGATACTATAGGAGCTGATAATGTTACATTTGTAAATGGTGGGAATCTGTTTAGATCCGCTTCATTAACTATAGGAAAAGAACAAACTGATTCTAATATTGAATGTGCTTCATTAATTCATCAAATTAATGGACTTATAAATTTCACAAAAGATTATTCCACTTCAGAGGCTACAAATATGATGTATTATGTTGATACATCAGAATCAGCTGATAAAGATAAAATAGTAATAGATGATCCTAATAAAGATGTAAAGAAAGGATCAGATATCAAATTAAAAGAAAATGCCTCTTATAATAAAGGATTTAGACAGAGATGGCTTTTAACAAAAAACAGTAATGTAATAAAATTTTGGATTCCTTTAAGACAACTTTTTGGGTTCCTCAACGATTTTAGAAGATTAATTTCTGATATAAAAGTTACATTTGAATTTCAAAGAAATAGTCATAATGATATGTTATACACAGATGTTGCAAATCCCAATTATAAAGTTATTATATCTGATTTTCAATTATGGTTACCTTATGTAGAGTTGTACCCATCCATTGAGGCTGAATTTAAAAGTATAGCTTTGAATTCTACACCTATTGAAATTACTTGGTGTTCTGCTTCAATTGAGAAAAGTAATCAGCAAACAACATCAAGTGGTGCATGTCATATAAGAACTACATCTGATGAGGTGTTAAGTGTTCTTGTCATTCCACAGTATGTAGAAAAAGAAAGCAATCAAAATCAGAACAATATGGTTTTTGATAATTTAGATCTCCTTGAATGCTGGATATTATGTAATAATAAAAAAGTTCCAGAAGAAATTTATAAAACGAATTTTAAAGATGGGCAGTTAGATTATAATAGATGTTATTCTGAATTATTAGCAGCTGGATTAAATACTCATAATACTGAAAGTGGATGTCTTATAAGTTATGTAAATTATGCGAGATTGTATCCAATCTTTTATTTTAATTTATCTAATCATCCAGAGTATACTAATATTTCGAATTTAAGACTAGAATTTAACTGGAGATTAGGATCGAATCCAGGTAAACCATATAGATTTTATTTCATCGTGAATGAAAGAAAAAGAGGATCACTTAATATGGCTAATAAGGAATTTAAAACTTTGAAAACTTTAGATTAAATAAATGAATTGGTACCCTTTTGGTTCGTCTTATGAAGAATTTGGAATTGGACCATCTGGACCTCCTGGAAATGGATTTAAATTAACAGATGATGGTAATTATGATATGGAAGAAAAAATTTAAAAAATTGTAAAGAACCTATAGATGAACATGATGTTACTACAAGAGAATATGTTTTAAAACAAATGAGAGAGAATAATCTGGAAGTTAAAAGTGAAATAGAAAAAAATATTAATGGTAGTTTTTCAGATTTTGTTCAAGAAACTGCTGTAAGAATAAGAGATTTAGATGCTGTACTTAAAGGTGAATTAAGTAATTTGGATCAAAAATATTTACATATTCAAGATGGGAATGTAATTAATGCAAAAGGTAAAAGAATAGGAAATGTTGCTGATCCTACAGCAGATAAGAATGCAGTGAATAAGAGGTATTTAGAAAACAATGTTTTAATTTTAAAAGATGAAAAGTTTGATGTTCAAAATAAAAGACTAGTGAATATTCCATCTCCTCAGGATATGTATGACGCAGTTAATAAAAATTACGTGGATAATCAAAAATGTTATGCAACAATTCAAGAAGATAAAAAAGCATATAATACTCTTGGTGCTATGCGTTACTGGGAAACAGTCGTTTTTATGAAATTTAGTAGCAATCTCCTTGACAGAAATATGAAACTGAGTGAAAATATGGATATGAAAATTACATTTTATTTACGTCCTAATTATACTAATGGGAAATCAGAAGTTTTAATTACACTTGGGGAGAATATATTATTTAATGGTGATGCCTACACCGATAAACCTTTAATACTCTTTGCATCAGGAAAACAGAATGATGAATTAAGTATACAAGTCATGTCTTATTTAGAATTAAACATTTTTAAACCTTACTTAGAAATTGAAAAAATAACATTCCATTTATAAAAATACATTCTATGTAAATGGATAGACTAATTAGGAGCAGTATTAATTGGGATTCATTTTCTAAAGATAATGAACTTTCAGAAGATATAATTAGAAGTGTAAAAGATGCAGTAAATTGGGATTTAATATCAGAATATCAAAAATTATCTGAAGATTTTATTTCAGAATTTCGTGATAAAGTGAACTGGGATAAAATTTCTCAATATCAGATTCTTTCTGAATATTTTATGAATAACAATGAATTAAACTGGTCTTTGATTTCTCAATATCAAACACTTTCTGAGGGTTTTATATTAATGAATATTGATAAATTAGATATGAGAAGAATTTCTATGTATCAGAAATTAAGTAATGATTTTATAAAAGAAAACTTTCGATTCTTAGACATGTCAGTAATTCCAATAAAACAAAAATTAAGTGAAGAAACTATAGATTTTCTTAGTGATTTTATTGATTGGAAAGAAGTTACAAGAAATCAAGAATTAACAGAAGATTTTATTATGAAATATAAAGATAAAATTAACTGGTGTGATATTGTTATCAATAGAAAATTCTCTGATGATTTTATAAATGTAAACTATAAAAAACTTGTTGTGTATCTACTTGCAAAGATATGTCATAAAATTTAAATATTTTTTAATCTTCCTACACTTTTTATCTTCCTATAAGGGGTATCCGTTTTGGGTACCTTTTTTTAATGCATTTTTAAAAAAGGACTTTGCAAAGTACCAATTCAAAGTAGTTTGTTTTACAACTTTTCTATTGATTTTCATCACTGAAACCATCATTTCATCACTTTTAAAATCAAAGCTATTCAAAGTTCAAAATGATTGCAATTGTTCAAAAATGTTCACAAAAATGACTTAAAATGTGTGTTTTTATGATGTTCTAGTTTGATGAAAAACAGAGTAAAAACTTCAATTTTCAAAAATCTGATGTTTTTGACTATTTTATGCTAAAAAATCAATGATTTTTAATGAAAATATGGTGTTTTTGTTCATAAAAAGCCTTAAAATGTTCGTGATTATTGAGGTCTGAAAAATCAAAAAACGCCTGATTTTGAGGTTTTTTGTAGTATATGATGTGTCCCATAGTATGGGACATATACTACTAATGCTGATTATATACCAACTAGCCATGCGATTTAATAGGTGATGGGTTTTGGAAAATGAAACGGATATATAATTATATACGCTATTAATTTTTCTTATGCACATTTTACAGTTATTCACTTTTGCAGTTATCTTATGTTTTGTTTTTTGAGAGAGAACTTTTACTGCTATCAATGGCTTAATGGGCACCTTATTCCCGGAGCATCTGCGTAGTTGGGTTCTATAAAGACAGGTTCCCATCGTTTTTTCATAATGGATCTGGTGCTTCCGCTAAAAGTCTGATATCGAGAGATTTCTTGCTGATCTTAAAAAAATGGTGAAATAAAAAAATTGTTTTTCTTTAATTTTTAAGCTTTCGTTATTTTATAATTTTTCAGTGACTACACAGAACCTATTGGGTGCCTCACCTTCAATGGGTGCCTCACCTTCAATGGGTGCCTCAGCTCCAGAGCACCCACGTGTCTATGCAGTGGGCGAAACAGAATCTTTCCTATATAAGAAAAGGTGCCAATACAAACAGAAACTTTGTCGCTTATTTTATTGCCGCGAAAGAGAAAAAAACATGTACGAATGTCTTCTCTTTATATGCTTACTTTTATTTGAATAGTAAAAGAAGAGATGCCTATAATTATTCATTATACTAATGGGCATTAACATAATGACCACCTACCTAACAGCGTGTTAGGACACCTTTTGCCTAGATTACGGTTTGCAACGGGCATTGCATCGACTCTACTTGACCGCGAAAGTGTCCTCAGTTATTCTGTACCAGCCGAACAAATTGATTTCCCGGAGTTCAGCGGAAGAGTGACGTACTGGCCTGGACAGATGAATGAGGGTTTCCACGCATCCCACATATGTTGGATGGGATCCAAGTGCGAGGAACTTGGCGTCCAGAGGAGCACACGAGGTGGTTAGACATGATCTTTAAAACATTCTTCCACAATGCGAGCCTTGTGACACTGTACGTTGTCTTTATAAATTAGACAAGTGGTATCCGGATGCACTGTCACCTTCTAGGAAAACTCTTGGTTCGAAGCAATGCCAAGCTAGGATCTGGTGGTTAAGTTGTACCTAGCGGGGATGTGAGTGGTGTTTTCTCCTTTTCTGTACGTTGGGAGAGAGAGAGAGAGAGAGAGAGAGAGAGAGAGAGAGAGAGAGAGTGTGTGTGTGTGTGTGTGTGTGTGTGTGTGTCTCTGTGTGTGATTCTTCGTACCATTTCTTTCACATCATCACTATGTTCTGAGTCACTCTTCGGACCATTTCCATCACATTATAACTACATTCGCCCTCGAACAGTCAAAAATGCTTGCGTTTGGTGAGATGATGGCCTCTACCTTCTTCGCAACGATAATCATTATCCCTTCAAACTCCTACAAGTCATTTCTTTTCCGCATTGCACGGGCTTTGTCTAAAATAGAGGATATGAGAAAGGTAGTGTCTGACCCAAGATCTAAAACTGCTCTTAGAAAGTGCACAATGGGAAAGAAACACAGAAGTAAATCGGAGACAGAAAGGATTAGGTCACGTGAGTACTGCCCGTTATAGAGAGAAGGGGGAGGCAGAGTGGCGCAAGTAACGTGTTCGGATCAACAGAGTCAGAAGAGAGCATCTGTTAAATCACCATCCGTGCATCGCATGTCCGAAAGTATGGTGCGTGAAGGAAATACAAGTATACTCTAACACACATTCGGTGGTAACATGGCATGTTATTAACCCACGTCAACATAGAAATTTGAGTAGTATATCTAACACCTACAAATTATACTTACTTTGATATGTCAAACCTCAGGTGGAGTAACTGTCAACCATTAGTTGTTCAGAAGTGGAGCCAGCACTTTCTTCTACGTTAGAACGGAACACTGACGGCCTCCTTGGACTGGGGCGCCTAAGGATATCATTCGAGTCATCGCCAACTATTTCGATGATAAATACGTAAGGGTAGCATACCATTTATAAAGAATGTTTTAGTCAGTCGATGGGTGAACTCACTTACCTTCTCAGTATATAGCCGGTCCCTCGGGTCTAGGGGTGGAAATCCGTCTAGGAGCTCCAAGGAAATTCCGAGGGTTCTCCGCCCTCTTGATCATCTTCTTCTAGCACCTACTAGCGCAACCCCACACCGGGCCCGCATACTTGAAAACATAGGCACGGATTTCGTACTGAATAATTAACGCACCCTACCCTTGCTGCGTATACTTAATCAGCGCTGGTCAGTGACGTTACTGTTTCATGTAGCGGCATGCGTCCATTCGTGAAACAGGGATGATCATAATGACCTAATCACATGAGTGTATATGTTGAACAAGCAGTGCATATGCCGTGTTGCTTATGTGTGAAATACCAATATCAGCAAATAATAAAAATAATGGTTATTTAATTCATAATGAGCTATTTCTTTTCAGCTTCAAAAAGCTTTTTTGGGAATAAAAAAATGTTATTCAACTATTGTAATACTTCTTTAATATGCTGCACTTCTTATGCTAGAAATTTGTAAACAATTAGTCATTGTAGAAAGTCTCTTTAGGTCGCAAGCTTTGAACGCCTTGTACTACAGGGCGTAGGTTCAAATCCTAGTTGAGAGAGGCAATGTTGTAATTACCCTTAAAATCCTTCTTCTCTCTCTGCTCTGAAATCAAGCCCTAAGTCTGGTACGTACGACTCTTTTAACCTTGGATGCTTATGATGTCGTTAACCCCAAAAGTTAAACAGAATAAAACATTAAGAAAGCATTCAATATCTGGGTTTCAAACAGATAGGTTCGGATAACTCGAAAGCCGCATATCTGGGCACTCTGTCTAGAGATGAGAAAAGTATAATCTGACATAATCCCTAAAGAAATTATCTAATACAACATTTCATGATAGAAAAATATGTGTATTTAGAATGATGATATTGTTTGAATATTTCTGCGATTGAGGCCGTTTAGAATTCGAAGGCGTTGTCATCGTGGCACTGAGTGGCGGAATGTCGACCCGTCCCGATTAAGAGTTTTCCATCTGTCGGAAGTTGATCAGATCTCCATCTATTGATGCCAAAACCATTCTGCATTTAGTCAGTTAGTGGCATTATGATTACATAATGTCACGCCTGCATTAAATGCATAGTATCTTTTCTGAGACAGATAGTGCGATCCCGAAACAAAAGGACAGCAGCTCCATGAACTTGGTTTTTTAAAGAAGTTAATGGCTCAGCCTTAAATAATTGAAATGGTAGAAGTTTAGGGATTCAGGGCAGAACAGATAGGGGCATTTGAGCACAAACTGGTCTAAGATAAAATTTCCTTATCAGGTTTTCGCGCTTTTTTGTTGTTGGTTCTTAACTGCCAAATGCAATCGCAAAAAGTTCAGGACTAAGTTCCTGTGTACGTTTCTATTCTTTTAAGTGTTCAAGAGGAAATTGAAGAATTTCGAAACCTTTCTCTTGTTCTTTACAAGAGTTAATCCTTAGGTTTAAGGCACAGCACAAGTAGAAAAAATATTTAATTAGTTATTCACTAGTAAGCGGAACGCACGCTGTCAATTTAAACTCATACTTTTGTACTTTTCAAAATTAAGAAATGAATGAAAGGAGGTGTCTTACCAGCACAGAGTTCCAAAACGTGAGCCAGTGGAAGGTAAGCAACGTATGTGTCGTTAGGCCTAGAAATAGAATTTAACGTGACGGTTTGATGCAAACAGAAGTAAATCAAAAGTTATAAGCACTACAGTAATACTTTTTAACTATTTATGTGAAACGCGCAATGTTCTAGGATCATATCAGTGACCATGAATACGGAACTCCTCATTCATGATCATTGTTGTAAAGCCATAACTCTCAATTGGCACATTATCTTATCCGACTAAGTTTAGTTACTAGTTAACAGGAATTCCCATCTGCCAGCCGATGTCGCAAACTTCGAAGCAGCTGTGATAGAGATGCCAGTTTGTTAGGTGCACCTACCCTCGTCGCATAAATGGGTCACTCCAACACGTAAGACGTCACATGATCGAGGTGTACGGTATAAATCGGGTAGACCAGCTCATCGAGCAACAGGGGATGCGGGTGGCCTAGTAGGCAACGTTCGTGACTGCCACGGAAAAGGACCTCAGGTTCGATCCACTAAATATTCGCCATGCATCGTATGGGCACGTTAAGCCGTCGGACCCCGGGTACTGGCCCCCGGTAATAAATAAAGGGCGTCTTCCTCCCCTTTCTACTTCGCTTCCGTGTAACTTTTCCTATTGGGCACTCTTGCCTAAATCTCCTATCTTCCTATATTTCTAAGGGTTGTTTAAGACCTGGAGTCAGACACTTCCTTTCTAAAATCCTCTACATGTGATCAGATCAGAGTCAAACAACAGTCAGCGATCAACGAAGGGTCAGAATGGGAAAAACGAGCTATCTCATCAGCTTTAAGCGTGGATGGCAGTTGTAATTAGGAATAACAGTTTAGCATCTCGCAACCCACCGTTCTCCTGGGTTTTTCGAGCACTACCTTAGGAAGGCTTTACGGTGAACGATACGTAAAGCAAAAACTTCCAGCATCGGCGATCCTATGAACGACAGCATATCGTATATCGTAGACTGGAGATATGGTGGTAGGCTGTTTTAACTCATTCGCGGCATGATCCGATATATGGTCGTTCTGAAATGACAATCGGCACACCATTATCGAACTTTGCATTAAAATGCCCGATTGTGGCCAGTACGTTCGCGTGCACAATTCTCGCCTGTGTCCTTCGATTCCTCTGCCCCCCCCCAGCTGTCTTTGTCCATAGGATTGCTGAACTTTTTTAGTAGCGTGTCATTCCATTCAAGATGAACACTTACAACGATTGCGCACGATAATCCCCTGAAGGACGGGCGTTTGGGCGATGCTGGAACCCGCACGCCTGGCGCCAACTCTCATGCCATGCTCAAAAGGTGCTGAGATCATTCGTTTCACCCATTCGAATCCTCAGTCGAATGCCGAATGATGCTCGACGCACTGGTTTACTTGATTTATACCGCACACAACGTTTGTGACGTATATTCTAATATAACTCTCCTTTTTGTCCCTGCATCTATGTAAATTTTGGCTCGTTCTCCTTAAGCAGTTTCTGACTTAACGATAAATACACAGTTGACGTCGACCAGGATTATCAAATAGAAGTCATCACTCTTTCCCACGTTTATAAGTGAGTCACGGAGAAATTATCACCGGCCGCCATCGGGAATCGAACCCAGGGTCTTCCAGCATATCCGGCGCGTAACTGAAAGACCCTGGGTTCGATTCCCGGTGGCGGCCGATAATAATTTTTCCGTGACTCACTTATAAACGTGGAAAGAGCGATGCCTTCTATTTGATGTTCTAACTTAACGCTATATTTTCTCTCTCGGCTGAATGTCTTTTAGCAACGACAAATGTTGAGTGACGTATGTAAAAGGATAAGATAAGAAGACTGTTTTTAATGAATGTTCTCTTGCTGACTGGTTTACGAGCTGTAAAGTTAATTTTCATAGACTGTCTTTCTGTAAATACACTTGTTAACTCACGTTTGTTAAATTCAAGTTCTAGTTAAATATTGTTATACGATAGTCAATGTTATACTGTATGTTCAAAGTTTGATGTTATTCTAGCGTGATTGAAGCGCGTATACTAAAAGGTGCTTCATTAATGTTGAAGTGGCATTCGTTGTCAGCGTGACGTGGATATTATGGTGTGTGATATCAGCTGTCGTTTATTCTTCTGTTAAAGTACTAAGTAGAAGTGACTTCTGGTGTGCTGACGTAAATAAAAGGCTAAACTGTAAGTAGCTCTCTCTTGAAGATTCCTTGAAGGGATATTGCTGCGTTCAGTTAAGGACATTAATAGTTATCCAGGGATTTCAATTAAATAGAACCAATTTTCGCGTAATTTTGATGTTCTAGGTAAACTGACATTTACACGTACACTGAATAGTCAAAAACACTGGGATACCTCTCTAATACCGCGTTGGTCCTCCTCGCGATCGGATAATGGCAGCAACCCGACGGGGCATGGACTCCAAGAGCTCTCTGTAGTGCTGTATCTAAAAGCTTCCTGAAGAGCAACCCACAATTCTGTAATATTCGCCGGTGGAGGATTTCTGGCATTAGCTGCACGTTGAACAGCATCCCAAATGTGCTCGATGGTGTTTAAATCCGGTGAACGAGGCGCCCAAGCCTTGCGTCCTCGGGTCAGCAAGTTACGAAGACAAACTCCTTAGAATGTTCCTCTAGCCACAATTGGGTGACTATGGATGTGTGCGGTGGCGCATTGTAGTATTGAAATAGATCGCACCTGTCTGAGCGGTTGTACGACATGAACGGGTGCGAATGATCTCCAAGAATGGTAACGTAGCCTACACCGGTCAGAACGGTGTACGGACGTATGAAGAGTCCTAATACGTTCCAGCTGAAAACACCTCACACCATAACACAGCCACCACTGGCCTGCATTGTCCCTTGTAGGCATGCTGGATCCATTGCCCCGTGGGGTTGTTGATACACCCGGAGTCGGCCATCTGCCCGAAAAAGTTGGTACTGCGATTCGTCGGACCAGGCTACACGTGTCCAGTCATCTTGCGTCCAATGACGGTGTTCCTGAGCACAGGCGAGGCACATAGCCTTGCGTTCTCGGGTCCGCAATGGCACACGGTTGGGCCGTCGACTCCGGAACCCCATGGAACACAGGAAAGTTGCACTGTCCGTACGCTGATGCTACTACTGGCCCCAGCACCGGAATGCGCTGTTGCTTGCGGCAAAGTTGCATGATAAATGGATGTTACAATACGTGCCAGATGCCGCTGTCCACGATCGTCCAAGGCTTTCTTACGGCCACACTGATCTCGAAATTGGATTGGTTTTTTCCTTGCGTTTGTGTAGTTCAGGTGCATCCTGGAAATTGTTGACCGTGTAAATCCAAATTTCGTAGTAAATTTCCGAGATGGAGTGACCCATCTCCCAGGCGCCGACTATCATACCACGTTCGAAATCGCTTAAATCCTGATAAACTGCCATCTGAACTGCGAATACTGTTACTTGAGCTTGCGGAGATATCTACTTCTATATATTCGTCGTTCGCCGACGATACCATTCACAGCATGGGTGTAGTGGCATGTAATGGAAATGGTAGCGCTCTTTCCAATTTTTATTGGCACCTCAGTGTATAATTATACTCTTAAAACCTAAGAATATTACAAATTCACTTGTCATTTTACGTGTTGGAATGAGAAATTTTTGTGACGAGGGCAGGTGTTTTTTCTTCATAATAAGCTGGAATCTCAAAGTGTGTGCGTGTGTGTGTGTGACGTAGAGGAAATATGAATACAGCGTAGATGTAATTAATATATAATTCAAAACAAGTACTTCTTCTTAAATTTACTAGTTAGTGTATTTTTGTTATACTGACTTACCTATAGTGCATTTTGATTGGCAGATACCTAGTACTAAATATAATTTTTGTAGTAAAGTCAATAAAATCTTTCTACGTTAGTATAACAAAATTACAACATCTACCCCACCCATCTTATTTTTTCCCGGTACTAATGGCCTCGTCTAAAAAGTTACCGGCTGTTTTTCAGTATCCCGTATAGAGTTAAAATTGTACCTAAAACATACAGTTGGCTGAATTAATATTTTTATTTTTGTTATTATTATTATTATCAGTTTTTTTGGTTAACATATATTTTTGCATAGCAATTAAAACTCTCTTGTTTCCGTATGATCCGTTAATGCTAAACAACATTAATGGATTAATGGAATTCGATTTATTACTCACTTGTGATCCTACAAGACATTCAAATGCAAATCTTGCATTCCAGTTATGGTCAACTAGAAACATCTGGTGATGAGATTTTACATCTTCAGGTAACGAAAGTATGACTCTCCCAGACTAATCGGTTAAAAAGAAGGCGGTTTCCATTATTTTAAAATTTATGGGTAGATCACTAGAGACGTTTATCACACACTTGCTGGCCTGAAAAAAATCACCAAATACGTTTACCACCCACACAAAGACCGAGATATTCTTTCACAAGTCAAAAGAGACGGAAAGAGAGAGATTGAAGATGGGAATGAAGACAAAAAATAACAACTTAAGGACCTGGAAAAGAACGTGCTCAGCGTGTAACCTAACGTATAATTAGATTTATTAAAATTTCAGCTTAAGTTTGTTAATCTTACGAAACGAGAAAGCGTTGTAATGGTATAAATACACCGTGAAAAAAGTTCCTAACATAAACTGACTATAATAAAGCAATTTTAAGCTACAGGTAAAAAGTCCAGCACGCGAAGACCAAACATATTTAGTGATCTACGTATCCAGACCTCCCATTAGCCACACGAAGTCGCAAAATTTATCTACAGTTTATTAGCAGCCCAATAAATTTACTTCATGAAAGAACAAGTTATTTTCTAACGAGATAGCTTGTTCCTGTGTAATATTTGATACAGACTCTTACCCTTGCAAAGGATGATGCATACCACATATACATTTTTTTATGAAAATTGAAAAGGGTATGCGACAATGTGACACTATATCTCTCAATCATTGGACTGGAAAACATGAGGATAAGATTAACCGTCTTCACGTTTTGCTGAGGACATAGTCATTTTTGAAAGCACCCACTCAGAGCGGCAGAGTTTGATCTAGAAACTTTCTGACAAGAGCAAAGAAGGGGGATTAAAGATGAACTTAAAGAAAACAAAATTCATGCATATTGCTTTCACAAGAACTGAAGAATTACAGGTTGATGGAGCAAATTTAGAAGTAATTGATATCTACATCTACTTGCGAAAACAGATATTAAGCAAGGGCCACACCAAACAAGAAATTAATAAGCACAATGTGGCTAGAGTGTATTTGGTAGAAATAGTGCAATTTTCAACAAGCAATTTGCTATTTTGTCTTTTAGTAAAGAGCTCTTAATCAATGCATCTTTCCAGTTCTTATTTGTGGGTCAGGAACATGGACTTTAAGTACAAAAGGAACATAGAGGGCTGCGGACAACTCACAGAAGCATGAATAGATGCATGCTTGAAGTAATCAGGAAAGATAGGAATGCATGGATCAAGAAAATGACAAGAATTGATGAGATCATGATCAAACTTCAGACCCCAAGTCACAATGGGATGTACGTAATGCTTGAAGAACTGACCATCGTTGGACAAGAAATACTAGACTATATACCAAGGAACAGGGATAGAGAAGATTTGTGGATGTGTGAAATTCGGAAGCATGCCGGAGTGGCATGGAAGAAAACTGCTCAAGACAGAGTTGCGGAAGAAACTTGGGGGATCTTCATCCGTAGTGAATTTAGGATGGCGGTATTCCAGTCTTATCTGAGGTCTTTGTCTCTATGATGCATGCTATCACTATTTAGAATATTATTATCATAAAAAAAATATAATTTCTTTCATGTTCATAATCACCTTATAATATATGATATTCGGTGGTGTTCCCCAAAGCTTTGGAAGCCAGCTTCCCGTGCCAAGTTGTAAGTTCTTGTCCCGGATGAGAAATGTTCTATGCTTGTTCTTCGCTTTGGTTTTCTCTTTCCTAAAACATTTACTTCGAAAACGGAGTCCATGACTTCTGATCTCCGTTACGAATGTTTTCGCTTCACCACAGTTTGTTTAAGTACTTAGTATTATGGCGCTCCATATACTTTTTCTTCCAATCGCAGTTACACAATAGAGAACTTTCAATTCATTAACAAAGGGTGAGAAGTAACTGCGATCTTCTTTTATGTGTTATAAACGTTACTTTGAGTACGTTCTGCACACATTCATACTCTTAATTGTCTGCGTTTGAAATATCCTGCTGTCCTTTTCCAGCTGAGTGATAAGAGTACTAAATTCCCAGCACTGGGTTCTATTGTTGTGTTATGAATGTGATATGAAAAAACGGGTTGTTTATATTTCTATACTTCCCTTCGGTATGCTTATAGCGCTAAGTTCCAGTGGACAGATTTCTTACTTCGGAAATTATCGTATGCAGAAAAAAATGACTCACCTTATATAAAAGGTAATCCAACAAAAGGATGAAGAGGCACTTAAAATTAAAGTTTTACTTTTTTTTTTTTGTCAATATGAAAATAACACACACAAAATGCACTAAATGGAGGTTTTTTTGCACGTGGAAACAATGTTTGACGACTTCTATGAGACGTTCTTATGACTTACTTTTCCAACAGGTTCAAGTCACCAATGAGATATAAATGCTACGTTTTCCCTAAGTTCCGGTTATTTTCTTCCCTGCAACCCAACCCGTATCACAAATCTCCACTGCTAATTTAACTGCTGAAATGTACAAACAAACTTGAGTTTCATAGCAGCAACTAATACAAAACCTTGTACTTTTGTACTGAATTATTCCAATCCTTTTTCATTTTTCTGCAATGGTTATTAATTTTCAAAACAGTTATTTTTTTTATTTTTCAAATTCATTTTCTCGTGAACTCCGAGAAAACATACAGCGAATAATTAAAGCGTTGAAATCCAAAAACGCATTTTGCTAAACAAATTTTTGGATGGTACTAATGTTTCATGTCGGTGTATATGTCAGTGGATCGAGTATATGTTGTATCCAAATGAATATCTTTTCTTCTTTTTTTTCTTTCATACAAGATTACCATACTAATTTCTAAAGCAAATGAAAGAAACATTCTTAGGATGAATATATTTCCTGTTTTAATAAAAACAGTCTTCAGAAGAGCTTGAAATGCGCTTTATGTTCCTCAGATTAAAATTTAAGTAGAAAATGTATTTCCGTATCTTTGTCAGCTTGCCAGCGTATCTCGCATGCATTCATACGCTAATTATATGTACGTGTAGTCATTTCGAAATGAACTTGCTCATTCTAACTCCAGCTTAACAATCTAGTACTTTTAATTAAAGATTTGTGTTACATTTTCATTTTACTGGAATAACTTCTGTCATTGAAAATTTATATGAATTATAAAGGAACAAAAATAGTTTCTTTCTCCTATTTGTATTTTTTCTTGTATTCAAAGTTATTCATTTTTAATACTACATGCTGCGTGACCACTAATAATTTTATCCAGAATGTCATTAGTTTTTTTTCTTCTTGTTTTTTTTCACTTAAAACATTCAGGAAACAATTAAATAATAGTAAAATGCAGGCTGTGATCAGTTAAAACTATTTTCATTAAAAAAATGTTTGGCAGGCATAAATTGCTTAAGAAGATTGTACCCAAATTAAAAGATTTTTTTCTGACAAGATCAGTAGGACAGTATAGTGATTACGTTATACACCGAGTGATCACTGAATTGTGATTGCCCCTATCAAAAGTGAATGCGGCCCGACGACCACGTGATTTCCGAGAGGGCGCGATTAGTCGACCGAAGTAGCATATACAAGGTGTGAGTGGAGCAGTAGGGAGTAAAATAAGATTTGGAGCGTGATGGGTAAACCAAAGGATTTATCGGACTTTGAGAAAGGAAATATTGTGGGGGCTGGGAGGGTGGATGTCTTGATTTGCTAAACGGCTGAACTGGCGGGTTGTTGGCGAATCGCAGCTGTTAAAGTGTATCAAGACTAGCGTGAAAATGGTAAAACAACGTCCCGTAGGCAAAACTTCACAGGACAGCGAAAGGTTGATGTGAGAGATGAGCGCTGGGTCGGACGACTCATACAGACCAACAGACGAAGCAATGTTCAACAGTTGACTACCCAATGCACCACACGTGAACCCGGAACAGTATTTGTCATGCCATGCACGCTCGCACGTAGGGATTATAACAGCAGACGACCCCGACTACATTCTCTCCTAACCACGGTTCATCGGGGCAAAAGACTCGCCTGATGCAAAGATCATTTAAGTTGGACGTTGGATGACTGAAAACAAAGTATGCTTGTATGACGAGTCCTTTTTTTTTTTGCTGCACAAAGTGGATGATTATGTACGTATTTGGAGCAAACAACATGAAGAACTCGATCCATCTTGCATGGTCTCCACAATGCCAGCCGGTGGAGGGCAGATATATGGAGTGAGATATGTTCACCTGGCAGGAACCTGGACCCCTGGTGCATGTGGGACAACGTATGGCTGGTGTCCACTATCATGAATTGCTTGCTGACTCTGTATGTCCAGCAATGTTGCACGTTTTCTCGAATGGCGACGGCGTCTTTCAAGATGGCAATGCTTAAAGCCACAAGTCCAATGTTGTGCAATAATGGTTTGAGGAACACAGTTCAGACTTCCAACTCCCCCGATATCAATACCATAGAGCACTTATGAGACACTATGGAACGGCATATTAGGCGTCTGCATACACCAATCACCTCCATATCTGCATTGAAGGCCACATTACACATACTGTAGCTTGACTGGTCATTCCTCCCTACTGCTTCCGGCATCTTACTCATATTGAATGGATGCCACGTCGGATTGCTTCTGTACTGAGGGCGAAAGGAGGACCCGCAAAGTATTAGATAGGGGTTCATAATTCAGTGATCGCTCAGTGTAGACGGATACAAGAGTGAAAGTTTCTTCTGTAAAAATGTAACAAAATTAGCCAAATTAAGATAACCGATTACTTTCTTGTTTAAATGCATCAAATAATCTAGCCACGCAGAACCTGAAAAAGACACTAATGTACTTACTGTTTCATTCCTTTCCCCATGTCATTCATTAATCCTTTTGTAGTATTGACCAAACATTTATTACTTATCATGGCACCTGCAAAATAAAGAAAACAATCGAACTTAATTCCGTGCAACAGTAACTTATTCATTTTTATCACAGGCCCTGAAAATGTCATTTCATTAAAAAACAAGCGCTATTCACAGTACATTGCTTAATAATATAAACAGCTTTATTGTAAGTTTATTAAAGGTAGGACGCACTTACGGAATTTAAATCCATTCCTCCGAATTTAAAGCTAATAGAATTTGTTTTCTGACCTTCCTGTACTTCAAGACACTCCAGCAAAAAAGCAAAAGTTGCACATGACGAAGTTCGCATTCTGCTTTAACCAACCAAGGAAACTTGCACGAGAGGAATAACTGAACTTAAAGAATCAGCGTAGAAAACTTTAAAAGAGCCATTCCCCTGACCGGAAAGTTGTACTCACGAATTAAAATATTAATCATACGTTCCGATGTATTCAGTACCACTATTTCTGATATTCCGTTTAAAGCTTAAAAGCACGGGCAATTAGTAATAAAATTACCTCTCTTGATTTGTTCGTGTCGTGGGTACAGTGCCAATAAAAAAAGTAGCAGAATCTATAATTTTTTTCCATTGTTGAAAGGCATATAAAGTAATATTTTATTACTGCATCTTATTTTAATATTTTGCTTTCCTGCACATAGTTTGATTCAAATGGAGATGTTTAAAAATTTTCAATTTCGCCAATTTAAATATAAAATATAGCGAACTTTTTTAAAATTCATGCAACAGTCATCACTGGTTACTCTGTATCAAATCGGTGCAAAATTCATACAACAGTCATCACTGGTTACTCTGTATCAAATCGGTGCTTTTTTCCTGAATTATTTTTAAATTGAAATAATTAATGTCCTGAAATAAGACCAAATCTTACAGCAAGGTGAAAAAGAAATAATACCCGCATTTCAAGGAAATCATCAAATCAAAAATAAGAAACGTCCTACCGTTTTTGAGTAAAAATCGCTTAAGTTTCAGTGGATGTGTGACTTCAACGATTACACACCAGATTTCTCCAACTGGGTATTCACTTCTTGTGGTAGGGCCTATTACATCCGAATACGGGTGTGTGTGTTTTGGATGCCCAAATAAGGAGCTACCTTGAGAACATAAAGAAGAAATCCCAAAAGGTATATCGGGCGAATTCCCTTTCATTGACGTGCTAGCACAATAATATAGGTGATACATGACGCCTCACGAGAAATGATACGAACATTTTGTAAAATTTAGTCCATGACAACTCCAAATCTGGCAAGAGTTCTAACGGTTACACGATGAAGAATTATGTACTGTACTTTCTCCCGAAATCCATCAGGTACAATGAATGCTTTTAAATTATTCATCTTGTTTAAAATCTGAAGAGTCGTATTACTCATACAGCAAAAGAAACTACTACGCTGCGGAAAATCCTGTGAAATACGTATTGTTATCATTTCAGAGAGGTGTGGCTGCTTTACTACGATGGCCGTCTTAATGAACGTATCAAGAGCGACTTTCTTATGGCGAACGGTAACTGAAATATTTCGCTCACCGTTCATTTACAGTTGATGTTGTCGTGAATGAGGGCTGAAAATGATGATTTAAAGGGACAGTATCGGACCCCTAGTTGCTGGCTGTTGCCCGTAAAAATATATATGGCAGTTTTTAACAGTGTATTAAAGCGAGTGCAAAAACTATGCGCTCATTCAAATAGCGGCTTCAGATCACTCAGGGAACGAAGGATTTCTAGGGCAAAATTTATCAAAGTGTAGAAATTAGAAGAAAGCAAGAAACTGAAGACATAAATTAATATGTCGCACAAACGACATCTTGATAGCCTCTTGCTCGTGCTAGTTGTGTAGTGGGTAAGCTGATGCACATTGTTATTAGGAAATACAAAAACTGATGCTAGTGGATCCTGTGAAAATAAAAAAAAACCTCTAAACTAATTGCGAAGTACAAAACAAGCGGAAAAGACGAAACCCAGGGAAATGTACTGACAGTTAAGTTTTCAAAATTTCTTAAACATCTTTTTATTCGATGTTTCTGCTCAATTAATAACATGTTCCATGCCAATTGAGTGATACGTTTTAATTTTGCAATTCTAAGTACAGATCTTGATCGAATCCAGTTGATAGTATCACATGAACTTGACTTTATTTTCTTAAGAATGGAGTCAGGGCTTGAAAAATCTCATGCTGGTTCACCAGTCAGACAAATATTTCACTTGCCAGCTGAAAATCGACAGCTGTAATGGCTGTCGATTTTGTTTCGTGTTTTAAAGTTTGATTTGTTAAAAATTTATATCTCTCAAATATGTTATCGCTAACCTAATTTAAGCGATTAACCATTATACACTGGCGTGCAAAAATTAAGAACGAGACGGTTTTTTTAATGTAACGTCGTGCAGAAGTGATCCACATCGACTCAAATCATACCATAAGATCCCCAAGATGTAAGAATATGGGACAAGTGAGCAAAACCGTCCAAACAAGGAATCCTAAGGATACAAAGGCATTTTATTGAAAAGGTAGCTTCGAGCACAACTGGACAGAAGACAGAAACGTTCATGTGACAGCCGGCTACCAAGAACAATCCAGTCTTTAGTAGGGGGTATGATCACCCCTGACTGCGTTGCAGGATTCACAACGTCTGTCCATGCTGAGGACGAGGTTGTCAAGGAGCTGTTGAGGCATCGCGGCCTCATTCCTCTTGTAGCGCCAATCGTCGCTGCGATATCGTTGCTGGCGGCTGGTGACGTGCTGCCAAGCGTCTCCCGAGAAAGTGTCACAAGTGTTCGATTGGATTTAGGTCTGGGGACCTTGCGGGCCAATCCATGCGTTGAATATCTTCACTCTCCAACAGCTCTGCGACAGCCACTATACGATGAGGTGTAGAGTTGTCGTCCATGAAGAGGAACTCAGGTCCCACAGCACCTATAAACAGACGCACATGAGGCAGGAGAACCTCGGTACAATAGCGGACACCAGTGACTGAACCTCCTTGGAAGATGTGGAGATCAGTACGGCTACCAAGCATGATACCGCCCCAAACGAGAACTCCGCCACCTCCAAAGCGGTCCCTTTCGATGATGTTGGAGGTGTAATTGCGTGTTCCCTGCTCTCTCCAGATGTGTATTCGTCCAGAATCACTCGTCAGACTAAATCGGCTCTCATCCGTAAAGAGAACTTCACCCCATTGCTGATGTGTCCAGTTCTTGTGTTTCTGGCACCACAAAAACCGCCGTCTCCGGTGAGCAGGCGTTAATGGCACACACCGTACTGGTCTTCGTGCAAATAGACCACCTTCGTGCAGCCTCTTGGCCACGCTAAAACGCGATAACGGACGTCCAGTTGTCTGTTGCATGTGCCTAGCGATTTCTCCCGCTGTCTGCCGTCTGTCTCTTCTCGCCTGTAGGACAATATACCGGTCATCCGCTGCCGTGGTTGCTCGTGGACGACCACTTCTAAACTCTCGGACAGCTGTTCCTGTCGTTTGAATTGCTCTCCAAGCTTGTGAAACGATGCTGGGAGTGATCCCGTACTCTTCGGCCACACTAGTCACACTTCGAACTTCTTCCAACTTCCCAATGACGCGACTTCGGGTAATGTCATCCAGATGTCGTCTACTGGATTGCCTGTTGGCCATATCACATGGTGGCAGCAACTCGGCGTTGTTCAAACCGATGTACACCGTGCAATAGCTTTCACCGAATTGTTGAGCGTACACCGTCCATGTGCTTCATACCCTTCCGACACTCCCCCCCTACGTCATGCTGCATAAATGCGCATGCCCTACCGTACCGGACCCTAGTCTATCTCCTCAGCGGTCTTTCGTTCCGTTCTGCCTGCTCGTTCCGCTGTTATGCTAATTTCTCCTCTTCGTCCTTAATTTTTGCACACCAGTGTATAACAACCCTACTCAATTTTCTCTCTCTAGAGTAGATGATGCAAGAATCCTTCAATGTTGAAGAAATATTTGGAGGATTTTTCATATCTTTCAATGTCTTCAAACTTTTCTAACAGCTCCGCGGAAACATGGATTCTCGTGTTTGCTCTTTGACCTACGACAGCAATTGGCTAAACGGCAGATTGCGAGGCGCTTGTGACTCTTACACTGCCTGCCTTTTTACACAGCGTTAGAGAAAATCATTGTACCGGGCTTTGCGGGTTCTTGCCTCGTGTTTCTTCTTAAGTGCAGCATGATGTTTTAACTGGCGTCATTCACTGTCCAATTTCTTTCTCGGATAAACCGGTTTCCCATACTGGTGCACAATCATGTATCATCACTTCTGTGTATTACAATATGCTTTATTAATAAATTAATAGTTTTACATATCCAACAATAGGCATAATAGCGTATAAATAAATGCCGATTGAATTCAAACTGCTCTACTGGATTTTTTGCTCGTCAATTAAAAATTTTCACTCGTCACGGACGAGCAGACGACCGCATTTTTCAAGCCCTGAGTATAGCATATTTTTGGCTCTACTATCTTACCCTCCTCTAAAGAGAGAAACAAGCTTTCCTGAAATACCTTAAGTCAATCACATTCATGAATGTACAAGGCATTTTCTTACCTTTAGGAATCCCAGTTGATCCGCTGGTATACATGAGAATACCCAAATCCTCAGGAACTGGTGGATCATAACTATAATCTGCAACATATTCAAACCAATTAGCGTCAAAATAAGATAAAAAGCATGAACTAAACACGCATTAAAAACCCATAATATCTAAGATTTACCAGAGCAAATAAAAAAGCAAGGGAAAACTCGGGAAGAATATACAGAACCGCATCTTTTGCAAGCAATTGTCATATGAGGCAGAAATTTTACCCTGCCTCTCCACTTAGGTATAAATTCCATTCTCGAAGAATTCAAATGCAATTTTTAATGGCTCTTCGAACGTTATCGCAGAGCCTGCGTTAAGTATTCGCCAGTTAGCGAAATGTGATTAAAACAAAAAAAATTGCGAGCCAGAAATAAAATTGGTTGATTTTCTGGAGAATCCTATTCTCCTTTACTACGATGGAGATACTGTATGTGGTTTAAGAAAGAAAGAAAAGGAAATTTGATCCTCAAAGCTCATCGTAATCCTGTATTTCATAAATAACGGGAACCTTTAATGAAGCATTAGGTGTTAATGAAAGTGTAATGGCGAAAATTTTAACCTCTGGTGAATTTCAGAAGGACCTGATAAATCTTTCTGTTGGTTTATCAGGGATTAATTAATGCAAAATTTTCTCCCATGACATACGTTAGAAGAAAATTCCTGGTTGAAAGGCAGGGGAATTCGTGCGCAAAATTCGCTTGTCTTAATCACAACCAGGAAAACAAAATTTCAGGTTAAAGAAAAAAGAAAAAGAGAATAATATTTGATTTAACTGACTTTGGGGTTTTGGAAATAATTATTTTATCTGTTCTTTTATCGCGATAGGAAAAGGCGAGTAGGTGTGCAGCTCAGAGAATCAAAATTAATTTTACTTTAACATCACGGAATGAGGAAAAAGCATTTCTGAGAAAAAAAAGTTGTGAGAAAAAAAGACTCTTCTTTCAGATCGGCCATTTTAAGGGTCCTGTCGTTGTCGATCAGAAAATGTTGCAGTAATGCTTTCTTGGGTTGGCGTCGTTCTATTTCTGGGACAAGGTCACAGCCGCACATAGGAAGTTACTTGGTCCCTACGTGTGAAGGTCAAGAGTTCCTCTCCCTGGCTGACCGAAGATGGCATGTGCCTGGTAACAATTTTTTTCTCGTTGAGAGTGCGGGACGCTGCAACAATGCTTACGTGTGAAGGTTAGGGGTCGCTATCCAGGAGTGGGAGAGAAATTCCGTTGTGGGAGGAACTGCTGTTGCCATGCAGAGGTCAGCCAATGAGAGGTCAGCAGTCTCAAACATCCCCGAGTGCTTTAGTAAAATTGTGACACTCTGGCTGTGGTCTTAGCATTTGAAGGGTTGACGATGTAGAACGCCGATAAAGAGGCATCCCGCCGGCCGGGAACTTTGCCCTGGCAAGAAAAATGGCGGGGAGGCGACAGGCTAAGACGATGTCGTTCGTGGAGAGGACTTAGCCGGAAAAAGACATGTCTTCTCCCTTATTGATATCCCGGAAAGAGAGGGCCCAACGCATCTACAGTTTCTCCATTCTGTTGCTACTCCCAAAAAGAGGCCTGCTTCAAAGGCCGGAGGAAAGAAGCCAAAAAAAAAAAAAACAGTTCCATCTCATCCCAAAGTTTCGGAAATGGTTACCTCGGCTATTACCAGGTTAAAGGAACGGGGAGGCTCTTCCCTGCAGGCCATCAAGAAGCACATTGCTGCTAATCACAAGGTGGATATGGAACGGCTCTTCTCTTTCATAAAAAAATACCTCAAGTCTGCAGCTGCCAGCGATGCCCTTGTTCAAGGAAAAGGTTCCCACTGGGTCAACAGAAGAAAAAAAAAGACATGGAAAAGACGAACTGCAGAGACTTTGGTTGTTCCTGGACCGTGAACTCGGGGGGGGGGGGGGAGTTATGTTGTGAAAAAAAGGAAAAAAAAAGGAAAAAAAAAAAGGGGGACGCCAGCTCAAAGGTAATATTTTAGTTCATGTCTTTTAGTATTGATACATAAAAGCCCACGCAAATACCTGAGCTTCGAGCTGAGCATAGGGAAAAAAAAAACCCCAAGGTTTTTGTTTGTGGCCTCTGATTGTGGCTGTGTTGTCGTTCAGTTTTCAAAAATAAAATTTATTAGTTCCTCAGGTATGAGTTCAGAAAAAAGGGAAAAAAAGAAAGGGGAGTTGAAAATGCTTTCATTTATGCTTTTTTTTTTTTTTTTGTGTTGTCATGTCTGATATTTTAGCAACTCCTCAGGCCAGTAAAGTTTAATATATCCGAAAAATTTGGTTTAATGTTTGAGCACAGTGAATTTTGGTGCATCGATTATAGTTTAGTTGGGCATGGGAAAATTGAAAAGCAGTGTTATTGGGATTCCGGGTGTGATAAAATAACTGTAAACATTTTTCTCTAGCCTTTTACAGCGTTGAGTATTTTTTTCTGAGTGAAGATAAATTATGGGATGATTTATATTGGGATTTTGGGAGCATATGTATAGTGTGATGAAATTGGAAACCTAAAGTGCTGTTTACATTCTCGGAGTGTTGAGTGTCGAAATTAAGATTGTTGGTGTGTTATTTTGAGGACCAGTATTTTACATGCTCCAGATGAGTGTTAATCTCCCATTTGAAAGGGGTGATCTTAGGGCAAGCCTGGGAACTTGTCCTAAGGCAGAGGAGGGCTCTGAGTAGGGAATTTTCACCAGGATGCGATATGTGCAAAATAGAAGTTCAGGTATTTGGGTTCTCAAGTTTAGTATTTCACAAAAAGAATGAACATCATGGGTTGAGCAGACACACTTTTGCTCACCAGTTCCAGTATTAATTGTTCTTTTCTTTGGCCTAAATTTTCTTGTTTTTACTAAAAGGTTAAGAGTCTAAATGTAATTTTAATTTTCAATAAGGTGAAAATATTTAGTAGGTTATGTAAATGGTCAGTGTTATTGTCTGCAGTGCAACCTGCTCAGTGCCATGGTACAGAAGAATTTCCTTGCTTAGTGATTTTTCCTGGGATATATGTGGATATTGTGATTTTGGATTTCTTGGGATATATAGAGATTAGTGATTTTTCCTGGGATATATGTGGATATTGTGATTTTGGATTTCTTGGGATATATAGAGATAAGTGATTTTCCTGGGATATATGTGGATATTGTGATTTTGGATTTCCTGAGATATATAGAGATTTGTGATTTTTCCTCGGATATATGTGGATATTGTGATTTTGGATTTCTTGGGATATATAGAGATAAGTGATTTTTCCTGGGATATATGTGGATATTGTGATTTTGGATTTCCTGGGATATATAGAGATTTGTGATTTTTCCTGGGATATATGTGGATATTGTGATTTTGGATTTCTTGGGATATAGAGAGATAAGTGATTTTTCTTGGGATATAGTTGTGTTAGTTCTGGGCCGGATGTGCCTGGAGTATTTTGGGTTGAAGTACGACAGGCTCTTGCAGGCGTGGTTGATCAAGGTGGGATCGTGCATTGGTTCAAAAGGGGGAGCCTTGAGGACGTGGTTTTTGGGGGAAAACTTGTCTTCAAACCCCCAGTAGTTTCGCTGCCCACGGAGATATGTACTGCCAGAGAGGGTCGGTCGGGCGTTGCTTCAATGGATGTTGCGAGATCATGTTAGAGGAAATTCTGTACCTGATGATGTGTCGCACTTGAGGATTTTTTCCTTTCGCTTTGCCTAGGCTGAAATTGGATTCACGACCCAATTTCACGCCTTCAGCCTGACTAGTATTTTCTTCCTGTGTTGGTTCTCAAAACCCAATGTAGTGTCTGAACTGAGATGATTTGCCTCGCCACTACCTCAGTAATTCACTGCAGGTCTTAAGTTTAAGTTTTGTTTGGTGTGACTTAAAGTATCTAAATTAATTTGTTTATGATATGCTGTAGTGCTAGGGATGTAAATTCTGGTTGTTAGTGTTAGTGAACATGATATTTAGTTTGGAAATTTAGTTAATTGGTATTTTGAGCTTTTGTTTACAGTATAGAGTTATTAAGTATCTTGAGCTATTATTTGAAGTGCAGAGTGAGGTGATTTTTATGAGCAAGCTAGTGCAAGAAGATTGTTTGAATTTCTGAATTATGTTGATGATGTTATGAAGAGTGATAATTTTAAAGTTAGTTAGTGAGATTTCTTTATAAGCGAAGTAGGTTCATTCAGTGTAGTTCCTATAGGTTATGTAATGGTAATTAATGCTTGTGCTCAGTGTAAATTCTGTTTTGAGGATAATTTACTTGGTTTGTTTACTTGCAGATAGTTGATTTGGTTAATGTATAATTTGTGGCTCTTATTATAACTGCAAATTTAATTGAAGTATTTGAAGCTGGTTTGGGGAGATTGCAGAGTTTGCTAAGGTTGTTCAGGTGCTGTAAATTTAAATCAATAAGTGTAAAATTGTAAATTTGTCATTGAGCTAATTAGGTGAGGGAGAAGAGAGTACGTTTCAAAAGAACAGAACTTGTCCACCTTGTGGAATTAAAATAAAAAAAGAATTCAGTATTATTTTTTTTTGTGTAAATTATGTGAGTCGTAGTATAATTTTGGAATCATAAAGTCAATGCCTGGTGTTCAAACCAACTGTGTTGAAATATGTCAAGTTGTGCTGTTCATAAGGCCAGTGACCAAATAGAAAAAAATATTGAGATTCTGTTTTTATACTGCTGTGTGTAAGCAAACAAGAAAAAAAGAAATACCACAGCTGATTGTCCACTAAATTACCTTGTTAAGTTTTTAAAGAAAAAAAATAAATATAGGCTGTAGCCTGTCAAAAAAAAATCCAAAATTAGTGCAGTGTGAAAAATTTTGGGTGCTGTTGTTTTCCATGACTTGGTCCCATGTATTCACCTTAGCTTGACTAAGGCTATCGATCCGAATCCTGGTATTATAAGGTATTTCATAACTGCAATTTGTGTCCTGTCCTTTTAAACTGACTTTCACCGCCTCCACAAGTTGTTATTGAACGAGTACATTTTATCCTATGACTTATAGTGACACATTTTCATATACATGCAACAATATTCACTTATTTTTGCACTTTCAGATGACTCAACTCTGCATGAACACAAACAACGCAAACTTTTCAATAACTTCTTGTGGAATGTAAATTTTTAGATGCTTTTTTGTTTAGGATGTTCATGGCCTTCATATACTTAGAAAATATTTTTGTTTCAAAATGCATCTACCCATCTCCCAAAGTTAAATTTTTAGTCTAAATTCAAAATTTTACTTCAAGTTTACTTTTGGCTATCTATTATAATAAACTTTATAACGTGGCTGATGTATCCGCCACAACAAAAGCATGCTGTGGCCACGTGACTGCGGACGGGGCAGCCCGTTAGAAGACAGATTATTTTTGAAACTGGAGTGCGAGTGCACCAGTCTCACATCAACACTGGCTGAAACTTCTTTGTTCATGTTCTAAGAATTTCTTTTATGCAAAAATTCTTTCGGGCTATCTGATACAAAATTTTGGATGATATATGTATATTTTTTTAATTTGGTTACGATCTGGCTAAAACATTGATTTTTCCAGAAGTGTACCTGCATCGGCAATCGAAACCTTCCTTACGGAAACGGAAACTAAAATTTGTCGAGCAGAATGTTTTCATGCTAAGGGTGTTACAAGCTTTACTCCAAAGGCAACCACTGCTGTCAATCAGTGGTTCGTGGTTCATAGACGCAGTCCACGTGGCGAGTAGAGGCACTGATCTCCGGCTAGTTGGGCTCAAGTTCGAGTCCCGAATAAGGCATTTGTAATGGGTGTGCCCCACGACGTTGGCTCGCTCCCTTCCCTCAAACCAGTGCCCCCAAATGTTTACTGCCCTTTGCTCAAAGTGGTCGCTAAACCCGAAACAGCGACTGCTTATAGCCCATTGAGTTGCTCAAAGTGGTCGCTAAACCCGAAACAAAAAAGAAAATGTCATAGACTGTTGAAGACCTACGTCATGAACTGAAGAGCCGCACATGGCATTACTGCTACAGTTTAGTTTCAGTGTAACAATGATTAGAAGTTTTATTGTTACATGAAAATCCCTAAAGTGCGTGTATTTTTCCATTATGCTACTGTTTTCTCGTAGTGATAAGCAATAACACCTTCCGAGTTTTTCGGCGAAACCAAATTGCAGTGGCTGTTCATGGGATATAAGTGGTTAGAATGAATGTATTGGGTTGTCGGAAAAGTCATTGCGTATTTTGGTACCCGATGGCTGTTTGGCGGTTCTGGAAGTACTCTGTCATCGCTATAGCAATCGACAGGTGCCAGTTCTAGCTGCAGTCTAAAAGGAATAGTGAGCGATTTGGTTGATTTCCGGAGATTTGACATCAAGTTGAAGATGGAAGACCAAACTGTGCATTTTCGCCATATTTTACTGTTTTACTTCCGTAAAGGGAAGAACGCGCGTCATGCTTGTGAAAAGTTGCGTAAGGTGTACGGTGATAATGCTCTACAAGAACTTTAGTGCCAGCGGTGGTTCGCAAAATTCCGTGCTGATGATTTTGACCTCAACGATGCCCCTCGGTCCGGGAGGCCCACCGAGGTTGATGACGACCAAATCAAGGCATTGATCGAGTCAAACCCACGTTACACGACACGAGAGATTGCAGGCACATTGCACATCCATCATTCTAGCGTTCACGACCACCTGAAGAAGCTGGATACGTACGCAAGCTCGATGTGTGGGTTCCTCATGAACTCAAACGAAGCTCAATTGACGGCCCCTATAAACATCTGCGATATGCTCATTAAACGTGAGGAAAACGGTCCTTTTTTGAAGCAACTGATAACTGGTGACCAAAAGTGGATTGTGTACAATAATGTGCTGCTCAAACGGTCTTGGTCCCGACTTGCTGCTTCGCCTCAAACCACATCCAAAGCAGACATTCATCAGAGGAAGGTTCTGGTCTCAGTGTGATGGGATTTTAAAGGTGTCGTGTTTTTCGAGCTCATACCACCGAACCAAACAATCAATTCGAATGTGAACTGTCGGCAATTGGACAGTTTGAACGAATCCATCATCCAGAAACGTCCAGAGCTCGTTCATCGTAAAGGTGTTGGGTTCCATCTCGACAACGCAGAGACCACACACAAACTTGATCACCCACCAAAAATTATTGGAGCTTGGGTGGGATGTGTTGCCACACCCAGGATACTCGCCTGTCCTTGCGCCGTCCGACTTCCACTTGTTTCGCTCTCTTCAACAGTCCTGGCGTGGTATAATGTTCAATTCAGATGAGGCTGTAAATCAGCACCTTGTACAGTTTTTCGCCACGAAAGACAGGTCCTTCTATGAATGAGGCTTTCTGCAGCTCACTGAAAGATGGCAAAAGGTTATCGAACAAAACGGGCATTATATCATTGATTGATCTTTGTTCTTTCTATCAATAAATGGCCTTTGCCAAACATGGCTAAAATACGTCATGGCTAAATACGTCAGTGTGGGGTTAACCGGAAATAATATCCAGACGACGTACAATCATTGACAGCAGAAATAGGGCTGTTGGCACGTTACAGGCAGATGTACGACAGATAGACGTGGCAGCTGCTTTAGGAGTTTTGCAAAGTTTAGTAAGACGGCGACACACAAGATTTTTACGGCATGGAAATATTGCAGATCGACCCAGAAGGAAATGCTGCAGATTGTTGTCGCCTGAGAATAATCACCAGAAAGCGAAATCTTTACCTGACAGTAAGTGCTCTGAAAAGGCTTAGTATCATTACTAGTTGCCAACTCCGGAAATCATTTCGAGCTGCTTCTGGTGTGACAGTATATGCGCAAACTGTACGAAACTGTCTTCACGAGTACAGACTCAGAGCAAGAAGGTTATTGAGATGTATAGCATTGACATTAGCTCACCATCGTCAAAGGTGTACCTGGGTCCAACCGTACATGCCATGGAACACAAAATGGCAACATGTACTTTTCACAGGTGCATCCCACTCTGCTCTTTAACTTGATACTCGACGATTCTTGTATGTTTGTCAAAGCAGCATGGATGCGTCAGTATACCGAAACGAGATCACTGTACCCATTGTTACACTTTTCACGCTGATATGAGACATGCATTCAGTTTCCTAGATGACAATGCAACCAGTAACAATTCCTGGAGCGTACCTCAGCAGTTGGAAAATTATGGGATTGAATCGTTACAGCTGCCTCCGATGTCTTTGTCCAGCGACGTCTGGAAAACCACGTTCCATACCCCAGTACAATGGCAGATCTCCGTAACGTGTTGCCTGCAATATGGACGAGCTGCCCCAGACACTCATCACTAATGTCTTTGCAAGTATGCCTCGTAGGTTTCAAGACGTTCTTCGACACAGAGGCGATGTTACCGGGTACTGAAATCCAGGGATATGGAGATTCTCCGAATTAACTATTTTGTCTATATTGCAGTGTTGCTTTGTTGTACGCAGAAATTGCACAATAAATTGTTTTTGTAAGCGTACTCTTTATCGTTTGTGTTACGTAGCCTCATTGATGTTGTTTCAGTGCGTGTTACTTGAGTTATATCCATACATCTTTCATTTTATGCAAGTTTCCTAACTTTTTTGTGACCAGTGTATAAATCGGTATTGATTTGATTGGAAGAAAATTGAAATAGCTTGGGACCAAATACTAAATTTTCTAGACATCCTATGCTAATATTTTGCGCCATTTCAGTGGCTGAGTGGTCTAAGACGCTGGCTTCTGATCATTCGTCTCAGATGGGGCTGTGTTCGGGTCCCGGATGAGGCACGTAAAGCGTAGTGTGCTTGTCTTTCGGTGCTTGCTCCGTCCCTTCCATGTATTGTAACCAATGGCTTCAAATCAGGGACGAGCGACTGCTGAAAACCGCAAGAGTTTCTCATGGTGATCGTTAAACTTCTAAGCAAGGTAAAAAAAGTTTTTCCAGATTTCTAGTTTTCCGTGAATGAATACGCAAATGACTGAGTGATGTTGGTATATACCTGGTTCGGGACATCCATTAACTGTTGCTCCTCGTTGTAGGTTTCACTGCTATTTCTAACGCGGTGTTTTTCGCTTTGAGCTATCGAGGTTTAATATTCTTGGCATATGGACAAGTGAAGAGATAGCTGTTATGGAAGTAATTTTGCGCATTGCATCTCCAAGCGTCTCACTGACTAGGCGCAATATTTCACTAACAATAATAATTTTTCTTCCAAAGTACCTCCCTATGCATGGCACTCATCGGGCACATTTTGCCCTCAAGACATAGAATCACATACATAAATCTCACAGTACTGACATCTACTGTATGCCTCTAACAAAAGAGACGTTAGAGTGCAGCCATCCAAACGCGAAACACAAGGGAGAAACGTTGTCTTGTCATCCTTTAACGTTGATGCATTTCAGAGACATATAGAAGGAAAGTGTGGAAGAAAGTTGCCTGAAGTATAGTTTACTCGAGATACAAATTTATTCATTCTACTTTACATTTAAAACCATAAGCGAAACTACAGGGAATACCGAGTGGGTCAGGTTGCCGCCTGATTTTATAGAAAATAAATTAATTTCCTTATTGTCTTTATGTGTGTCATATGTTTCCTTATTTTTTATATATCAGTTTGCCGGTCGTTATTCAGTCTTTCGTCACCGCAGTGAGCCCCGCTTGTTAGTTCGAGGTTTAGAACTAATGATCTTTTTATTGTATTGTGATTCATTTCATTGAGTCCGTTAAACACATAAAAACAAAACTTTTCGAGTTTCATTATCATTGTTTTTCTTTTTTTAAATTATTTAATTTATCGACTAAAATTGATATGCATACATGCTTCTGTTTTCGTCCAAATAAATAATCAAATGTATACCTGCTCTTTTTACCGTGTTTTTCAGCATCCTCTAATAATTTAGTTTAGTTTCCCCTATGCTTAAAACTGTTTTCCATCATATTTCAGTAGTTCCAATGTCGTTGTTCGCGAGTCTTTTCGACGATAGTCCAAGGGGTTCACGCTAAAAGTTCTGTAATGTCGCCTTAATCAGTACAGAGTTGTCCAGTTGTGTTACAAATGTATATTTACTTTGTGAAGACAAGTATGTGCATGTTTAAAACATTATAGGTTTGCTTCTGCAGCGATTCGAAACTATTACAGACTACCACAATACAGAGTTCTTTGTGACATTACATAATTTCTTATTAGAAAATGAACAATCTTTGGATCAGGCTGTTAAAAAAGACGCCAGTGATCATCTTCAAATTTTCAGAAGTGACTTTCAATGAATATTTTCCTAAAATTTCAGATAATCAAATTGGATTCTCAACTAATCTGAAATGTTTTTTACGTCTCTGACTGACGGAATGGCATTGGATGAAAAAGAAAATGTAATTGACATATCAACGGATTTTGGACTGCAAACAGCATTCAAAAAGGGCAGCCTTATAAATTTTTATATAAAAGTAAAATCTGAATTTTCATTTCTCAGCAAGAAATATTTTTAAATTCTCCTACTATTTTTCACCATATATTTGTGTGAGAGACTAATTTCAATTTATTCTTGTTTTAAATCAAAATACAGAAATCAACTCGATCCGAAAACAGATTTATGATTATGTTTGTCTGGTGCTGAGGTAAACATTGCAAGCCTTTGTTCCAATGGAAAAAGTCCAAGATCGAAATTAAGTTTATATATGGTTATTATATTATGTTAGATATCTTCCAAGCTGTAACTGCTATTTACTTGTATGCTGAATATAAGTAATTCAATAAAATTTGTGCGATAAAGAAATTTAATATGAAGTCCTGAAGATAAACTGTTTTATAATTAGAGTTTTTTATAATTTTATATTTAGACTCTAAATTTTAAAGGTTTCACAATTGTAGGGAGTAAAATTTTATGTTTTATAAATATATAATGTAAATTTTAATTTGAAGCTTTTTTTTTGTTATTATCACCCTGGGGATTCAGAACAAATTCTTTTGGTTAAAAGAGATTCGAGGAAAAAAATGTTGGTAACCTCTTTGTTAGGAAATTCCTGTCTGAAATCACAAAGTAGAACTCATGTTAATCTACTAATGTTAGTTTCAGGCAAAATAGTATCATGTGCCTGAAGGGAATGTTTGTTTACCGCTCTTCAATTGTTTAAAAGAGTTTATTTTACTTCTAATTCTTTTTTCTTTTGTCACAAAATTTTTATTGTAAAAAATACTTCATTTCCCGTTTTTGGTGGGAAATTGTTTCTTGTTCATGAATGTTAAATTAAAATCAGTTTTTTATAGTACAATATCTTGTATACATTGCATTAGTTACTCTGCTGCCTTAAAAATTATAGATAAATTTGGATAAGCTAGTAGGCTTATCAAATAAACATAGAAACGTCGGTGTTAATTTAGTAACTGTTACTCATTTTCCCCTCACCTCGCATGTTTCAATAATAAATACATTGTTTCACTCTACAACAAAGCTCGCGCACGCACGTACTCTATGAAAACATAGACAGTAAAATCCGGAGATTTCTCTAGCCAAAATTTATGAAAATCTGTCCTATTCTGAGGAAGCATAAGAAATCAATAAAAAGTTAAGTGGATAAGAAAATGAAATTTTAACATACCTGTAGCAGCTTTTCCAGTTTTATTTAATTCTGAAAAAGACATAAGCTGAATTCTACCAGGAATGCCATCCGTGTCTGGTGGATGAGTACCTTCCATATAAACAACATGAGTGACACGTGGGGTGCGGCCAAAGACTTTCTTTAAAATAAAACAACTTTATTAACTCAGTTCAGTTTCTCATTAACTATCAGTATAGAAGATTTTGATACAGTGAACAAACTGCAAATAATTGCGCAAAACATACTCTAGAATATTATTTTCAATCAGCTTAATGAAAACTCAAACATTTCAATCATTTGCGTTATGTTTTAACTTAATTTGTTTGTTTCGCTGACGCACTGTGTTTGAGTTGGTGTACCGTGAAGTGTTTGGCAATAAAGTTTAAAATCTGAAGAGCATGTATTTCTCTTTGCAAATGCATTTTTCTAAGAACATTTTGGAATACAAAGAAGGATGCAGGGAACTGTGAAGTAATATCAGACAAGGTGTACACGTGTACGTGCTTGAGGCAACAAACACAAATCAGCATTTAGCATAGCTTTAACTGAATCGCACATAATTCCTGTGTAAGGCAGGTTGTCAATTCTAGCTTGACAAACGGAGGAATTATTGTCATTAAAGAACTGAGTTCAGATGATTGGGTGAGGATCGTGTCTTCCGCATTCGTTTAGTTTATTTCTTTAATCCAAAAAAAAAAAGCAAGTAGAAAACAAAGTTGAGCAAAACATTTATAATTTAAAAAAAGGGAGGGGGAGGGATGCTATTACATTTTTTCGCATGAGATTTGATGGAGTGATTTGAAAAAAGATACATCTTTACCTTCCGTGATTTTTTTTTTATCGAAACACTAAATCTTTCGTGCAGTTAATGTAGGAGACATCAACTGCTGAGTAAAAAGTAATAAACAGAAGGTAGTAGTCAGAGGTAGTCGTCAGCGTGATTAAGGCATTAAATGTGTCGTCCAATCAAAATCGTGAGAAACTATACTGAGGAGTGGGGGATGGGTTATGTGGGTGTACGTCAGAACTCAAGAAAGCGTTGATAATGAAAAATAAAGAACAGTAAAAGATAGAGGGATGTTGATGCGGAGTCCGGACCTATTCTGAGGAAGCATAAGATATAAAGCACACAAAACATTTGCCCAACCGGATACCCACCCGCCCACCGGACACTTGCCCACTATAGATGCTTTGTAGATAATACGTAACGTCGGAGGATGTTTCCGGACTAGTCTAGGAAAATTGATCACATAAATACTTATGGACCGTATAAAAATTTCACTTTGTTTTAGAAATGTTGAAATTTAATGGGGTTAATCCCAAACCTAAACTTATATATATGACCTTTGTTATGGGTTCAAAAAGCTCAAACTTAAATCACAAGATAACGCTATCAACAAACGAGCAGCACACTTAAAAATTTGGAAAAGTTTAAATTTAAGGGGTGTTAACCCACTAAATGTAAACTAACATATATAATCTTTTTCATGGGCTCTAAAAAGCTCAAACTTAAATCACAAGACAATGCTACCAATCGACGAACAACGCACTTGAAAGTTTGGAAAAGTTTAAATTTAGGGAGTGTTAACTCCCCAAATGTAAACTAACATATATAATCTTTTTAATGGGATTCTTTGTGTTCACTATTGTTTGCTTAACTTCAAAACCGTAGAAACAGATTTGTTATAATGGGAAACGATAATTTTTTTACATTACGGACAACAACATATTGCAATGTATCAAAAGTTTCTTCAAAAAATGAAACAGGATGTACATCAGTAATCAAATACAGATTTTTATTCGCCATCATGTCATTACTCGAACTTTTCGGCCAAAAACCAAAGAGAGTACATGACCCCATAGGGCCAGGGGGTCCGGACAAGAGCCCAACTTCATTGACCGACTACGACATGAGCCCACACGACATCAGCCACTTCCTAAAATGGTCTGATTGTATTGCTATTGAATATTCACATGTGTAAATCGTAGTAGCAGAAATTTCCGGTAATAAAAATTCCCCATGTTGGAAAGATTCCTATCCGTTTATAAGAAAACAAAATTGTTACAAACGGAAGTAGGGTATGGAGGAACTCTCCACTAGGTACCATTTTCCAGCCGTAACACTAGGAGTGCATTTTTGAAACCACAGATGAAAATAAAAGGCAGCACGTTATGCCCTAATGCTTACAAGGCATCTAGGCTAAAGAGCACTTTTGCAAACTAGAAGCTAGAAATTTTAAGTTAGACACATTAAGTATGTATATAATTTAAAAATAAAATGAGACCATAAAAAATAAAATGAAACTATTAAAAATAAAATGAGACAGAATTAGACACAACATATCGATTTTGAACAGCTTTCAAAGGACATAAGCTTAGGTCTTACTTGTAGGTTTTAAGTGGTAAGCATAATATTTGGTATGTGCACATAGGAAATAATATTTGTAAAAATCTGAGGATGTATCAGTTACATTATTATATTCCTCTCAGATTACTGAGAACCTACTAGGATTATGATAGTAAAAAACTCGTTAGCGTTGGGCGCTTTGTACACGGTGCGTCTCTTTTGACTCAACATGAAGTGGTAAAAAGCATTTAAGTCGCCATAAATTAAACTGTGGCTGCCATACATCAGCTTTTTTAGAGACTTCTGAATTATGTTATGAGTGTCACAGAAATTTTAGTTATCCACCCACCCTCCGAACCAGAACTGGACTAGTAGCTGGCACATTAGACTCAGATAATATTAAAGATATAGAGCCACAACTTTACTAGCTTCTTTCCCAGATAGTTCTGTACTCTTGGCCTTTGAACCGAAGAGGTAAACAATTATGTCATGGTCTCTTTTGCTTTTTACTCAGCATTTGATATCTTATGCATTAAGGCACGAAAGATTTAGTGTTTCGATAAAAAAAAATTAACGGGAGGTAAAGATGCGTATCTTTTTTTTTAAATCACTCCGTCAAAGCTTATGCGAAATAATGTAATAGCACCCCCCTCCCTCCCTATTTTTAAATTATAAATGTTTTTCACAGCTTTGTTTTCTACTTGGCTTTTTTTTCGATTAAAGAAATAAAACTAGTTTCAAACCCTAGGGATGAAACTAGCAGGGTTTTTTTACGGGAAAAATTGTCCTTTTTTTTTTTTTTGTAACACACGAAAGATTTAGTGATTCGATTAAAAAAACCCACGGGAGGTAATGACGTACCTTTTTTTTTAAATCACTCCGTCAAAGCTTAAGCGAAATAATGTAATAGCATTTTCTTGCTCCATTAACTTTCGGCTTGGAAGGAATAGGCGAAACAAGTATAGGCGACAAAGGAAGTTTGCTCCAGGTGAATCTCTCCCCTCTAGCAGAGCAGGTGAAAGTTTTAGGCGAGACAGAAATAGGCGAATCAAGAATTATTTCCTCGCCTAAAATGGCGGAACCCATTAACTTTTGACTTAGCAGGAATAGGCGAAACAAGAATAGGCGAATCAGGAAGTAACCGGTGAGGATGTAGGAGACTCAATTTTTTGTACATTTGGAACAACTCAGTAACCGATTGTATAGTTGCAGAGATGCTTTGCAAAATGCCTCTTCGTTCTGGAAAGAAATGTCGCATTATCTTCCGGAATCAGATTGATACTGAATTTAGCTTTCAGAAATATTATTCAAACGAAAATGCGGAAATTATCGAGGACAAAAGGAATTCGACTCGTGATCAAATGACGCTTATGAAAATAACCGGTCTTTCCATTCTGCTATTTACTGTATGAATTGGAAAACGGAACTGAAAATAGAAGAAAACATCAATTAAAATTTGGCAACATCGTTCGTCAAATAATAAGAATAATAGCTCGTGAATGCTTTAAAATAAGTCCCCAAAACTAATAGTTACTCTTAGGTATAAAACTAATACAGTTACTCTTACTGACTCTAATAATAGTTACTCTTATCTCCCTTCCACCTGGCTGTTGGCATATTTCAATACCAATGAAAGAAATACGGGATTACACGATTGTACAATACAAATTTGAAAGATGTGAATCCGTTTATTGGATTCACATCAATAAACATACTAATAATCATCAAGCATATCAATAAAAATCAATAATCATCAATCAGCATAGTCGGGCGCTATCCGGGAGTCGAGGGTTCGATACCCGCTCCAGCACGACGAAATTTTCTAGTTTTCAGATATTATCTGACTTAACATCCATGTCATATTTACACCAATAAACGGATTCACATCTTCCAAATTTGTATTATATTTCAATACCTTTTACGAATATTTTTCTGTGAGTATGTGGTATGCTAAAACAAACATTCAAGTTTGTTCTAATCTGTCTTCAGCTGAAAATAATTTCTATCAGTTGTGACGTACCTGCCAGCAGGACGTACACGACATAAAGACAGATAGCAGTCAGAACGAACGTCCGTGTAGCTTAATTGGTAGAGTGACTTATTCCGGAATGAGGGGACCCGGGTTCGAGCCCCGGCGTGGACAGAAATGACGGAGAAATTTACTTCGTTATAATGGCGCCCGAACTTTCCGGATGACCCGTCCGTTCAAGATCTCGCAATGGTGTGATGTTCTTTCCACACCGCGAGATCGGAAAAAATCCCTTCTTCAGCACTCGAAAAACAAGTTTGTAAAATCATGCAATGCACTGATTATAATACGCTTTCCAACATACCAGAAATCATTACTCAAGTTATGAGAATAATGGCTGTGGAAAACATTTCGGTCCTGTGCCTTGACCCTTGATCCCATATCGATGATATTCAACAGAACCGGTTCGGTATACCTCCGAAATAACATGATAAAGTTTTGTTGCAATCGAAGCATTTTTACGTAAGTTATGATGCATAAGGGCTATGGAATAGATCCCGCTCCTGTGTCCTAACCTTTGACCCAATTTAGCCCATTTTCCATAGAATTTGTCCCCAGGCAGGCCCCTACAACATACTAACATTTCATCGAAATCGAAGCATTTTTACATAAGTTATGACGCATAATGGCGATGGAAGTGATTCCGCTCCTATGTCCTGACCTTTTACCCCATTTCGCCCATTTTCAATAGGGTTTGTGGCCAGGTGGTCCCCTACCACATACTAAAATTTCATCGAAATCGAACCTTTTCTACGTTAGTCGTGACGCATAACAGCAGTGGAATGGATCCCGCTCCTATGTACTGACCTTTCACCCCATTTCGTTCAATTTAAATAACGTTCTTTCCCAGGTGATACCCTACCAGATACTCAAATTTCATCGAAATCGAACGATTGTTACGCGAGTTATCATGCGGACGGACATACGCACACAACGCGTGACGTAATGAAGCAGATGGGAATCTCGACCATCTGCTCGCAAAAGTATGACGTCATAAAACTTTAATAGGATCCACACACAACGCGTGACATAATGAGACAGATGGCGTGACCGCGCGCCAACATTCTCAAACGCGAGATTGTGACGTCATAAGATTTCTAAGCATTGGAAACATTAATAGAACGACGCCATGACACTAAAAACGTTATAATTCGGGGTGGTTATTTAATCCACTAAACGAATTCTCCTAAAGTCGAGATCAAGCTAAATCGATTTCTAGTACCAAAAAAAGGTAGGTTAACGACTTTCATCAAAATCCTTAGAGCCGTTTTCAAAATAAAATGTACATACATACATACAAGAATTGCTACTTTAAGGTGAACGTCAAGTAATTTTGCTTCCTATACTTCCAATGGAAAAACTTTTGTACACATTTCTTCACACTTAATGCGTTCCCAAGAATGAAAATTTGAACATCGATTAAAATAGCTTCATTTCATAACTTGGTATACTTAATATTTTCTAAACCATAACCGTAATTATGCAATCCAACATTTATTTGTCCACTGACGTCATCAAAGTACAGGTCGCGCCATCTTTTTTCTGGTTTCAACACCACCAAAAGAAAAGTTATTGATTTTTAATATAATTATGCTTATGTTTTACAAAATGTTAAGTATTCCAAGTTATAGTATGGAGTTATTTTAATCGATGTTCAAATTTCCATTATTGGGAACACACTAATTGTGAAGGAAATGTGTACAAAAGGTTTTCCATTGTAAATATAAGAAGCAAAATTACTTGACGTCCACCTTAATAGCGTGGGATAAGGGCGATGGAATGGATCCCGATCCTATGTCCTGACCTTTGACCCCATTTGTCCCATTTTCAATAGGGTTCGTTACCAGGTAGTCCCCTACCACATACTAAACTTTCATTGAAATCGAACCATTTTTACGCATCTTATGACGCATAAGGGCAATTGAATGGATCCCGCTCTTATGGCGTGACCTTTGACCCCACTTCACCCATTTTCAATAGGGTTCGTCCCCTGGTGGTCCCCTACCACATACTAAAATTTCATCGAAATCGAACCATTTTTACGTGAGTTATCGTGCCGACAGACGGACGGAAAAAGCTGGAGAATATACGCTTCTTCAACCTACGGTTGGAAAGCGTAAATAAATGTGTGTGACGTTGCATTCCACACACCAGATTGGCTGGGAGTTCTCAAGTGCACGTTCTACAGCGCATGACTGCCTACGGCAATTCATGGTCACGGCTGATCCGTGTGCCATGTCCCCGGCCCTCTTTCGGGGGAGGGGATGTGACGTGCCTGCCCAGCGGGACGTACACGACATAAAGGCAGATAGCAGTCAGAACGAACAGCTGCGTAGGTCAATTGGTAGAGCGACTTATTCCGGAATGAGGGGAACTGGGTTCAAGCCCCGGTGTGGACAAAAATGACGGAGAAATTTACTTCGTTATACAGTATCTTGGTTCGTTTGTTTTTTCCTACTGGAAAAATCTTACTATAATTAACTTAATCAGTTCAGCTGGAATAGTAATGTTCGGAGCTAGAGGTTACCAGAGTCAAAACTACCTGTTGAATCTAAAATCACAGCTATGTATAGAGACTTCAGTTCGCAAAAGCCCAGTGCACTAAAATAAGTTGGCTTTCCAAGAATCTCTACAGTAAAATTGTTCTGTTCTGAACACCGAACTTAAGCTCAGATATCATCAATATCTGGAAAGTAGTTACACTTTTTTTGTTTAGTAAGGTAAATACGAAAGATAGGTTTTGCAGTTTCCTTATTCAGTAGTATAAGTCCATGACCGCTGTCTTAGAGCTCAACAAAAAGTCGCCTTATAATTTTTGAAAATACGTACTTTATATGTTTGGTCCATTCATCATTTATCATGCTACTCTCCGTTAAAATATCAGATGAGTCTTTATGAAGATTCGACAATGCTGTATTAGATAAGAATGAGGTTTTTCAGTGGGAAATTTCTGAGCGGCCATACAGACTGCTTCGCTTGAATGGCTACAAAATGTGTATGTCATCTATTAAAACAATTTAGTTAGAATAATGAACAGAAAAAGGAAACACACACACACACACACACACACACACACAAGAAAGTATGTGGAACTTTCAATGGGACGAAAACAAATTATTTTCTACTAGCTGAACTGTACCAGATGTCGCTCGGGAATAACAATTAAGATTCAACATGTGCATACAGGTGTCCAATGCCGTGAATAATAATGTTCTGATTACCACTTCTTGAACTCTCTTATCATGAAAAATATTCGCTTTTTGCTTTTTACTGTGTGGTCAAATCTTGTTAACAGCGTAGAAATAATTATAACGAAGTAAATTTCTCCGTCATTTTTATCCGCGCCAGGATTCAAACCCGGGTCCCCTCATTCCGGAATAAGTCGCTCTACCAATTGAGCTACGCAGACGTTTTATTCTGATTCCTATCTGCCTTTACGTCGTGTGCGTCCTTCTGGCAGGTACGTCACATCTCCTGGTACGTTACATAATGTCTTCGGAATACGTATATGAATATGGGAAAATTCTCAGTTATAAGTTCATAATAACGTTTTATGAACTACGTTAATTGTCTTTTCATTTGGTACTGAAATGTTTCTTTCCTCGGCTTTTTCGCTATTTCTGTTCACATAGCTCTAGAAATATCCGCGAATTTCCTCTTTCAGAAATAATTAATGAAAATGAGTTGGACATCAGTGGGTAATCCTTCACAAACCGTAGGCAAAATAATTAACACAACACGAGACCGGTAATGAAGCGCTGCATGCATCGTGAGAGCTATGTACACATCCATTTCCAACTATCGATGAAATGAGGACGACCAAATTACGGAAATTATTTTGTAATTCGCTACGCACACGTGATAGGAACAGTTTTAAGCAGGTGCCAATGGCAAAGCAGTCACATACTCGCATTCAGCTGACTTTCTGGTTACCACGGAAATAGCAGGGCAAATATTTTTGCTTCAACCCAAGACCTCTTTTTGAATTTCGACTTCAAACTGGCCACTGCAACTGGGACAGAAATATAAAGCAATCTGCCAAATTTTCAAGAGAGTTATACCTGAGACACAAACTATTACGGTAACACCCGTTTAGGGTAATTTAGAATCCGCGCAATACAGACTCCTAACGAGATAAGATATTTACATGACACAACGAACGCATAACTTTTTTAACATTTATGGCCTTCTTTACATAACCATAATCAATCACCAACGTACAACAACTCCCCTCTTGCCTACGCTGGCACAGCAATAACACATCTGAAATGCTTACGACACATATAGTATATGTCACACATAAACATAAACACCCACACAGACGTTAAATTAAGCAATTTATCCGTTCATCAATTTAGCTAATGACATTCACACACAAAACAGCACAATCCACTGTGTCCAGAAGAAACCCTTCGTCCTCCTCAAGCACATACATGCACACATTCTCTTTCATGCGCGCACGCACACACACACACATAACTATATTTGCCAACATTCGACAAGTAGTCTTGCAATCTGAGGTTGTGAAGTGTATTTGTGGCCAGAGTAGAAGGATGTAGAAGTACGCGCGTACGCTGTACGCGAATAGTTTCCAAATTATTAACAGATTCTGCAGATAGTTTTTTCTTATAAATTAAAAACAATAAAAATGTTATTTACAGCAACTGCAACACTTACTCAAAGCTATACTCAGATTAATATATTTAATTCTATTTTAACTTGAAGAACTTTCAGTTATTTTCCCCCTCTTCTGAGTTTTGTTTTTTTGTTTTTTTACAGACGTTTCTGGCCTCTTAAATTTTATATTCTCAATGTATAGGTACTGCATCAAAAGTTTCAGTTAAACAGAAATAATTTAAATTTTATTACCGGGTTCTTCTTACAGTTGTTAGTTAATAAAATCTTTTCCTTATGTATTTTGTAAGTCTATTATTTTTTAATTGAGTTGTTGAAAATGCTATTTATTAATTTCGAAGGGTCATTAATGGAACTGTTTCTGGATATAAATACTTTCTTTAATTAGTATTTTGTTTTTATGAAGTTCAATATTTAAAAATATTTCCATAATAAAATTTAATAAAATTTACTTTCTTTCTGTGTGAACAGAATTTTTGATACAGTCCCTATACATTCAGAACAGGCCTTGATCCATTTCACACACATTACTGCATACAGAATCTTTAATGTTCTAATAATTATTTAATATTTTGCTTATTGTTTTATTAATTTTCTATAAATTGTCTTTTTTTATTGTTATCGTGGCTCACGCTTTGCGGGTTTGCAGCAACTTTTTTGTTTCAATGGATGTGTACGCAGATACATTTTATATTTATACAACTCTGTTTGTGGCTTCTGCACATCTTTACTAAAACGTTATTTTTTATTTCCAAATTACTAATCTCAAAAATATAAATTCCAAGACATATCAGTTTCTCATCTAGTTAAAAGATTATTGCAAATTAATCATTGCAGCTCCAGCAAACTGTATTTTGCTATTTTACAAGTTTCACAAAATTATTTAGTGCACAGCTAATATTTTTCTAGTTTATAAATCAGACGTTAAGACAGCAGAAATTAGAAAATTGTAACTGCAAATTGTCTAAACATTTGTGTTGTAAAAATGAATGTTTACTTAGCTTTCGTAATTTGTTCCAGTATCTACACTGCTGGCCACCCAAAATACAACAGCAAGAAGGACACGAGATAGCAAAGACAGATTTACTGGACACATAACAACAGATACAAAGATGAAACGATTGAGCTTACGGGCCCGTGCGACTTGCGGAACACGCAGACATCAATAGTTCGCGTGGCCCTCATGGCTGGCAATAACGGCCGCTACACGCCGCGGCATCGAACTAAAAAGGCTTTGGATGTGGGCTTGGGGTATGTTGGTCCAGGCTGCTTCCACACGTTGCCACAGTTCATCAGGCGTAGCCGCGGATGGTGCTTGCCGGGCCACCCGGTTGCCGATCAGCGACCAGACGTGTTCGATGGGCGACATATTGGGAGAACAGGTGGGCCACGGCAGCAGTGACACATGGTGGGCCGTGAAGAAATGTTGCACGATGCGTACCACGTGCGGGCGCGCATTGTCCTGTTGAAACGTGGCCGCTGGCAGGTCCTGCAAGTAAGGGAGGATTATAGGCTCCAAAACGTCGGAGATGTAGCGGTGGCTGTTGGGTGTACCGGCGATACGTACCAGAGGGGTGCGGGTGTAATATCCAATTGCGCCCCAAACCATAACACCAGGCGACGGACCGGCATGGCGATACATAATGCAGGCGTCATACAGTCTCTCGCCGCGGTGCCGCCACACGCGGATCCGACCATCGTGGTGTTGCAGGCAGAAGCGGAATTCGTCGGAGAAGACAATGTCGTGCCATTCCGTAGTCCAGGTGCGGTGTTCAACGGCCCACTGCTGCCGCACTCGCCGGTGGTGTAACGTCAATGGTAATCGGAACAATGGGCGCCGTGTGACAAGTTCTCGCTCCTGCAGACGTCGAACGGTACGTGCTGACATAGGTTGTTGCGCAACACACCCTAATTCCTGCGCTAACGTTCGTGATGGGGCGGTGCGAGCTGTCAATGCCCGCCGCACAACATGCCGGTCCTCTCGTTTGGTGGTGTGCCGCGACTGCGGCAATCGCTCACGTCGGTCCGTTCGTCCCTCCTGTACAAACCAAACCCATACTCGCCTCACTGTGGCTGGATGTCGTCCCACACGGGCGCCGATGTCCGGTACGATAAACCGCTGTCGCGATAAGCCAGTATTTGTCCTCTGTCGAAATCCGAAACGTGCTGGAATGACTGCCGTATTCTGCGACGCGGCACCAGGAAGCTTCCCACGCACAGGTCCTGCAGCACAACACACTTCCACTACTTACACCCCGCTTTCTGTGCACCCTTCTTATAGTGCTTCTCGGTGGCGTGCCGGGCGCACATGATTTGCATATGCCCTGCAATGCTAATCGTTTGCATAACCTCTCGCGGGCGACGCATGCTACGAATTTCAGGCCAATCGGATGCTTCCTTCTTGGTGTTGCATTTTGGGTGGCCAGCAGTGTATTATACTTAGAAATTGGAATTCATAAATTGTGCTAATGTTACGGAGATTCATAGAAGAAAAAGTGAATGAGAATATTTTTAACTTTTCATTGGAGGCAAGCGAAATGTGAAGCATAAGATTTAGAAATTGTTTAACATCCTGAATTCTCTAGCTGTCAAATAAATTTACATGCATTTCTTTAGAAGTAATTAATATTGCCTTATTAAACCACAAAATGCTGAATAACTGAAAGGAAATCATTTGCTACTGCTTTGCGAAGTAGAGAGCAAGGGGTGATCTGTTCTTTCTTGAGAGGAGGGGGATTGATCTTTGAGAGCCGCTAAATATTAACCGCAGTTTTGAATTTCCTAGAAAACGTAAATGCTAAGGATCGATGAAAGTCAGTTCAACTTGTTAGCTTGAGGGATTTTAATAACATCTGAAAAACACAGTAAATGCTTTCGAGTCACCTGCGCGCAGTTAATCAGTTTGAAAACTTTCAGAGCATTTGGTTCACAAGAAAAGAGAAAATAAGCAAACATATTTTTTTATGTAGTATTGATAATGAAATTTAAAACCTATAGCTCACATCAGTAGCACCAAGGTTTGTTTTTGTTTCTTATTTTAAATTGTGGGTTGCTCGTTATCCTTTGTATTAAAAACTGGCGTTTTAAATTTCAAGAAAAAACTGCGACTTGTGCTTAAAAGACAGAGTAAGTAATCCAGTGAAAAAAATTAATTAATATTAGCACCGGAACTATTTTATTCCCGATATCTATTTCTGGCTGAAATTTTTAAGGCTCTTGATCACATGCTTTAGCGACTCAATCTAATTTAAATTTATTTTATTAACGTTTGCATGTTTTCCGCATGCGAAGCGCTAAATGTTATGCATCTATTGTCCAAGAAATTTGAAAGGTGTATGTAACAATTTTTTTCTTTTGGAATAAGTGAATTAGCAAAATGTTAGAATAAATTTTGTAAGTAATCTTTCGAAGCCAGAGGAGAAAAATGCTTTTTTATAACATACCTTTAATTTTGGTAAAAGCTCGACGGATGTAATGACGTGCGTTACTTCTGTTTCGTTTATTCCATGAACAAAGCCTTCCTCTCCCAAGGTTGCGTACAATGTTACCACTGCATAGGAATAAAAAATCATAAATATATTTACCAACCTTTAAAGAAAAATCACACTACAGCGCAAAAGGTTAATATATACAATTTTTCTTAGTGTTTTTTTTTGTAATTAAATGGAATTTAAACTCTAAAATTAGTACGGGAATATGCACAACATACGTAAAATCGCTTCAACAGCTTCAAGTATTCACACGGCCAAACACAAAAACGCGCTCTCTAAAAAATCAGACTGTTTCCATTTTCTGCCTGCGAATTACATTCAAAATCAACGTGTACTTATTAAAAAATCGCGAAGACTACTGCGCATGACTTGTAGAATTGGTGTACCTTTGAATGAATGGAGGCTTGCCATTTTCAAAGTAAAGTGGCCCTGTGTTTCGACTAGTGGTCTCGGGAATCTGCAATGGTTTTCGAACTAGCATCACGAAACAAATGGTATATATATATCGTTTTAAAACACGGTCAGGCTGCCTGAGAGTCACAGGATCAACTGTGGAGTAAAGCATTACACTATTCGTCCTCATTGAAGTGAAATAAGAGAAAATATTTTGCACTTTTGAATGGTTTATACATTATCAACAACTCGGAAATCAACTGAAAGTGAAGCTCAAGCAATTGCAGATGCAACGGAATTGACTCGTACAATTGTCTGTCGCCACGCCATTCAGGTGGCCTAGTGGTCTGACGCGCTGACTTCTGGTTACTCTTCCAAGAAGGGCTGGGTTCGAGTCCTGGATGAGGCACAGGGGGTGTGCTTTTAGCTGGTGTAGTGGTGGCTTTGAATAGTGGTTAGGTGTCTCTGTGGTATTCAACCACTGTGATAATTGCTTACGATTACTGTAGAGAACTCATCGATCCGACGCAGGAATCCCTTCCGTCTGTGCCTGGCAAGGAGGACAATGCTCACCTCCAGACATGTCCTGTTGGGTGCTATCAATTCGTGTGGAGTCCAGACATCCAGATTTTTCACCTTCTCCAGGACCGCCATGTACTGGACAACAGTCGAATGATGCACACGGACCTTCACTACCATCTGACGGACGCCTTGTACTGAGTGAGCTTCCACGATATTCTTTAGTTCCTCATCTGTTACGGCTACTGGTGGACGACCACGAAGATTATTTTCAAAGGACGTGTCTCCTGTTTGGAATTTTGTGAACCAACGGCGTATGGTGCGTTCATTCCCAGTATCTTGCCCCAAACGCTACATTAATGCATCGGACGGCCATACCCGCGAAATGTCCGAGTTTAACCTCTTATAGAAATATTATACACAACTGGCATGTCTCTTTCGTCCAGTTTGACCGAATGCTCTGCATTGGCGATTGAACCTTGTCACAAAATGAGGCATACGACGCGTACACTAGATATATGCTGATGACATCATTCCGCTGGCGGCGTAGAACATGTCCACCTGCTCAAAGTGGACATTACAACTACATGAACTTATAACAAGCATTCTTTGAATGTCAGTTTGGGTCTACACTTCAGCATTGGGTCAACAGCTGCAATTCAACTTGAATAAAAATTCTAAACGTAATGAAATGTATGATGTTTTCTTGTTTATAACGTCCGTCTCAATCATATCATAATTTTTTTCTTTTTTCCAAATGTTCGACGTTTTTCTTAGGTGAAAAGAATGTTCAACGAAATTATCTAGAAATCAAGCATTAGAAAAGATGTACTGAACTTCATCGGGATCATAAAAATAGGTAATCTAAGATAAGAAATTATATACCACATATTAACAGAGTTCTACAATAGGGTTAAAAACCCTAGAAGTAAATGAAACGTCTCGCTATTACTGAATGCACCATTCTGGAAGTGGGGAAACACCTGCCACCTGCCCTCTGGCAACTACTTGAGTTAGGGAACGCGGAAAAGCCTTAATCACCTGCACACTAGAGTTGGCAGATCCAAAGTCTACATGCTCAAGTTATGGTTCTCTGGAGACAGCGAACTCAGAGACTGGGAAATCAGACTATAGAATATATTTTGGTCTGCCGACTCCTCAAAGCAAAGTGCACCATGGAAAACCTCACCGCAGCCAATAACAGGGCCGTAACCTGTACTCACCAGTCACCACAGGAAGGCCATGTGAAACGTTTGAGAATAAGACTAAGTTTAAGCATTCAAATTACACTTGCTGTTTGTCAAAAAGATGTTACTGGCAGATAGGTTATTCTGTCTGTCAGCAACATCTCTTTGACTGTCATTTATTTCTGAAGAGTTATTTCTTCAAGGGATTTGCTTTCTGCTTGCGTGCCGCTAAGATGAAGGATCACATATGATTCGATTTGCGCACACGGTGTTTCATACACATCCTCAGTTCCAATACACATCCTCAGTTGCTTGGAGGTTCCTTGCTGTGGGTGGTGTGACGAAGTAAATTTCTTTATCATTTTTATGCCAGGGGCAGGATTCGAACCTGCTGTTCTCGGCTCCGGAGCTCCATCCACTATACAACACTGGCGAGTGCTCTCACAGCTATCTGCCTTCAACTCATGTGCGTCCTGCGGTGCAGGCACGTCACATCTCCCTCCCCCCAAAGAGGGCAAGGGGCATGGCCCACGGGTCAGCCGGGACCAGGTGTCGCTGCTAGCAGTCATCCGATGAAGAACGTGCATTTGAGAAATCCCAGACGATTTGGTGTGTGGAACGTTACATCACACTGATTTATTTTTTCGAAGCACTGAAGAAGGGATTCTCATTTTTCCTGTCTCGCTGTGTGGAAAGAGCATCACATCATTGCGAGAAGCTTAACAGCCGGGTCATCCTGGAAGTTCGGGCGCCAATGTGAAAACAGTTTTGTCCGCGCCGGGCATCGAAACCGGGTCCCCTCACTCCGGTGTAAGTCGCTCTCCCAACTGAGCTACGCGGACATGTGATGTCATTGCTATTTGCCCTGGAGATGAGAGTTCGATTCCGTTCCAGGACAATCTAATTTTCAAGTTTTCTGAGGCATGTATACTTGCATATACTGCTGTTTGTTGAAAATGCAACATCAGGAAAAACGGGTGTTATTCGATTGAAACTCGGAGGATGGGTAGGACACGCGAGAAGGTGCAAATGATTACATCCACAGCGTGCATGCAAACGATTTGTGCCAGCCACGCCCTCGTAGTAGTCCCGTAGGAGGTATAAAAGGAGGACGCACAGGGCAAGTTGCATAGTCGATTCAAAGGAATTGCAGCAGTAAGGTAGGGTAGTGACGGAGTATTCCATGCTGCAACAGCGGAGACCCGTACGTACAGCTGTTGGACTTTAAGCGACGCCGATGTGTTGGATTGCGGAAGGCGAGCTTTCCTTCCACGACATCGCCGCTCATGTTGGACGAAACGCAAGCACATCAGTAGGAAAAAGAAGGTGTGATGCACCGATGTAAGGAGTCTGGCGCCCAGCGGCAGATGAACGCACGGGAAGACAGTTATCACCACCGTATGGTGTTAGTGGACCGAACAGCCACGTCGCGAGGGTTAGTACAGCAGTTTAGGTCTGTATCACAACAAAGGCTGTCTCAGACGCCATTTGCTTCAGAGAGCCCTCGTCGCTCACCGTCCGTTGCCACGACTCTCCCTGACCTTAAACCACAGACGTCAGTGGCTGTAATGGGGCCAGGTACGCGGACAATGGCATGACTGTTTTCTGACAAGTCGCGGTGCAACCAAATGATAAATGATGGACGTATCCTTATTCGGCGACACCGTGATGAATGGATGCTGGAGGCATGCACCACGCAGCGTCATACAAGCCCGACAGCGGGCGTTTTGGTGTCGGGTGTTGTTGGGTTCCATTCCCGTTCCCGCCTCCTGCGCATTGCAGTCAACATGACAATGCTCGACTGCATGTGGCACGGAATGTCCGATAGCTCTTGAATGCCCAGCTTGTGCCAAGCCTTTTTCAGCCAGCATATTCGCCTGATTGGTAGCCCATTGAACAAGTGTGGAATGGTTACTCGACGCCTCGTCCGTCCGGCTCCGCTGCAGGTTACCCAAGATGAATATGCTCAAGGGAAACATTTTCTGAATATTAGTTGCACGACTGAATGAAATGTATCTGAAGTACTAAATTTAAATACGTTATTTTTACTTGATAGATCAAACATTTTCAGTCAGGAACACAAACCGGGAATGTTAACTCTGAAGCAAGCTTGTGCAGTAACGATCCATTCCATCCTTGTTTCGGCTAACAAGACCAGAGGCTTTCTTGATTTGACGCCAATAGAGAGCAGTCCTTTGCTGACTTCATCAATATGAGCATCTGCTTCATTATATGTCATCCACTTGTATTCTCCTAACGATAACTAAAACAAAAAGAAACGGGCTGTAAATGGTGCATACACAGAAAGCAAAATATCACATATTGCATAGAAGCACATACGAGGAATATTTAAACACTTTGTTTATAACTGTTCTTTTAAAACGCCATGATTCATTCATTGCTTCAAAATTCTTATAATGCTTGTAGACAGCATATTGTTGATGAAGATTGTTTCTTGCTATAAAAGACAGAATCCTTTTTGTTAGTTCTGAAAAATCTTTAACATGGTGAATTAATGAAAATACACTATATTTACAAAAGTCACTGGACACCTTTTTAAAAGCAAATGAACGGATCCGCTGAGTTGTTAAGATACGCGGTACAGCTGGAAGCGGTATAAAAACAAGCCTGAAGCTGACCGCGATCATATCGCACGGTGAGGTTGAGTGAAAATGTCGCGGCGGGAAAGAACTGACTTTGAGAAAGGAAAGATTGTTAGGTGTTATATTAGAGGGCTGTCCATAAGAGAAACCGAGAGGCGTTTAAACATACCCAAGTCAACTGTTTTAGAAGTACTGAATAAGTGGAAGACACATGGCGTGATTGAAGCAGCAAAACGTACCAGCAGACCAAAGAAAATCAGTGATAGAGCACGTCGAAGCCTCAGGAGAGTCATTACAGCTAATCGATGGAGTACTGCACAAGACCTCAGTGTACAGGTGAGTAAAAATGCTGGAACCTCGGTATGTACACGTACCATTCGCAGAGAACTTTATTTAATGGGTCACCGTGGTCGTGCAGCTGCTGATAAGCCTTTCATCTCCACTCGGAATGCTAATCGTCGTTTAGCATGGTGTAAAGAACATTTATCATGGACCGTAGATCAATTGAAACTGGTCCTATGGACTGATGAATCCAGGTACACGATCCATCAGTCTGATGACCATGTGTGGGTATGGAAGCAACCGGAGGAACGCTATTTACCACAGTGTACTGTTACTACGGTCAAGTTTGAAGCTGGCAGTATACTCGCGTGGGACTGCTTTTCGTGGTATGGTCCCGATCCATTGGTTATCGTGGACAAACCTGTTAACCAGCACGTCTACCTCGATATTCTGGACAATTATGCCCTACCAACTCTGTGGCAATACTATGGAACCGAGCCTTGTTGGTACCAGCAGGATGATGCACCGAGCCATAAAGCAAGGGCTGTTACGGCGTGGTTTGACGATAATTCCGTATCGTGTGTAGACTGGGCATCACAGAGCCCTGATCGTAATTCCATAGAGCATCTATGGGATGAATTAGAGCGCCGCATAAGAAGTTTGGAACCAAGGCCTAGTACTAGGCAGCAGTTAGCCGCAACACTATGTACTGAATGGAAGCGTATACCTATATGTCGAAAGCCTGTCTCGAAGGGTCAGTGCATGCATTAAAGCCAAAGGTGGACCGACACCGTACTAACATATGTCAATAAATGCTATGTTGTGTTTTGTCTTCTAGGTGTCCGGTGACTTTTGTCAATATAGTGTATTTTTGCAACCTATTTCAATAGGAAGCTACATGATGTAACAGTGAAGTAGGTACCTCTAAAGTCATGAAACTGCTTTGAACCGCACATTACGGAGGAAATGAATAAACAAGCCCCTGCGAGCATTTTATCTGAATTGTACTTATCTATTTCAACTATTACTCATGTAAGTACCTCCGTTATGAAAGCAGGCATGTAGTTAGTTCCGTTATGAAAACTATCTGTTCTCTTTTTTCATTACTCCAGTTTCTGAAATAAGCGTAAGAAGTAAAACAGTAAAGGAGAGGAAAATTGTAGTAAAACGGGTAAGAAGACTCTTGCAATAAAACAGTAAAGGAGAGGACTACTGTAGCAAAACAGTAAAGGAGAGGACTACAATTGTCCTCTCAAAGGAGAGAACTACTGTAGCTAAACAGTAAAGGAGAGGACTATTGTAGTGAAAGAGTAACGGAGAGAACTATTGTAGTAAAACAGTAAAGGGAGGACTATTGCAGCAAAACGGTAAAGGAGAGGACTATTGTAGTGAAACGATAAAGTTGAGACTGTCGTTTGCAAATTTTCTGCTTAAACTCGTCTGAGGGATTTTAAATGAGTCCGTTAAAAAAGATTGGACAACCATCCTCTAAAAATTACGTGTGCTCTATGTTCTTATTGATGAAGATAATTGGTTTTTGAACTGCAAAAACATTTGGAAAATTTACCTTTCCCTATAAGTGCAGGTGTTTGCTGAAACGAACAATTGATCTGTGCTTGGGTTTTGTGTCTTTCCTTTTAAAGATTATTCAACTGTGATTTATGTTTGTAAAATATTAAAATTTCAAATATGTTTTTAAACATATTTATTATTTTTTCGGCGTATAAGACGAGACTTTAGTCTGGGCCTCGACTTATACTTCACATCGGTTTAGGTACTTAAACTTTTCTGTGAGAAAAAACAAAACGAAACATTATTGTATCTAAAATTCTGTTGTGATCCAAGCACCTTGAAAAGCAAGATTACGTTCTTAAGAAAAGATTCCGAAAGCGTACAAAATGTAATATTCCGTTCATAAAGAACTTGCTTAAGAGCTGCGGAAACGGATATTTCCGTTCGACAGAAACATTAAAATCGCCGTGACCGATTCGGAGTGGCAGCTGCTGTACATTAATTGCTTCCCTCTCGCAATCTCTCCAAGGCCCAGTGGGTAGCATTCACCCCTGGATTTGCAAAATCGCCAGAAGTACAACAGGTACATCTCACAAGGATTAAACCTCTGAAACACTTCGCTGCCAAGCAGTATAGACTGCCTGGTGACAATTGTATCGACAGTCGGTACCGCATGCGCTTTAAGAATAGCAATAACCAGCTGCTAGCAAAGGCAATATTTTTTTCGCTACCAATCTCTCAATTGTATCTCTCAACTGAACAAAAATCAACTATTGCTTCATTTGTTGAGATTATTTATTTCATGTTTCCAGTTGAAATCAAAAGCTCTTTTGGCTTATGATTTCAGTCGGACTCTGTGAAAAAGCAGCGAAGCATCACTTACGATGCAAGCAGCATTCTTATTTGGCACACTTGTGTGATAGTGCGTTTTTTGCGCCAAGGCTCCTTAGACTGTTCCGTCGGACGGAAGGGATACGATGGCGTTAGTTCGTAAGAAAAACGAAATTTAAGAAATTCAACTTTTTTTCCGAAAAACATGCGCGTTTCTTCTCTTGTATCATCATCATCATCATCATTGTCAACCATTATCAATCCACTGCTGGACGAAGGTCTCCCCAAGTTTCCTCCACAACGGTCTGTCTTGTGCCAGTCTCCTCCATGTCACTCCCGCATACTTTCGAATTTCATCCACCCATCTTCCATGTGGTCTTCTTCTGGGTCTTTTCCTGTCCCTTGGAATCCAATCTAAAATTTCGGCTGTCCATCGATGGTCTGTCCTTCTGGCAGTATGTCCAGCCCATTGCCATTTCAGGGATTTAACTCTGATCATGATGTCTTCCACTCTTGTCATTTTTTGGATCCACGTGTTCCTCTTCTTATCTTTCCTAGTTACACCAAGCATGCACCTCTCCATGCTGCTTTGAGTTGTCTGCAGCCTTTGTATGTCTCTTTTAGTTAAAGTCCACGTCTCTGCACCATACGTAAGCACTGGAAGGATGCATTGATCAAACACTTTTCTTTTAAGACATAATGGCATATTGCTCTTGAAAATTATGCTGTTTCTTCCAAAAGCTCTCCAGGCAAGTTTTGCACGCCGATTAATTTCTTCACTAATGTGACCCTCACTTGATATCTGCTGTCCAAGATAAACGTACGTGTCTGTTATCTCCAGCTTTTCTCCATCAATCGATAAATCTTCATTTCTTGTAAAAGCATTGTACATCACTTTTGTCTTCTGAAAGTTCATTTTTAATCCCACTTCTTTACTTTCTCTTGTATATATATAAATAAATGGAATTTTAGCTTTTATCGTAAACTTCAATGTCAAATCAAGATCACTAACGCCATCTTTGAATTATCTCGAACGACTTACGGCCAGTGTCATGACTTTGTTACTCTGTAAACAAATTAAAATAAAACTCTCAGAAAGTGGAACAAAAGGCGTGAATTAGTGAAAATTTGAAACCATTAAAAATATATTTGCAGAATTTCGGAACACTAACTGTTTTTCTTCTATCGTCGTCTTGCATACAGGATTGACTTATGTGTGAAAGACAATAAGGAGATTGAGAAATTTAATCCATTCGACTTATACCCCATATCGGCTTACAAGCCGAAAAATCCGAAATATACGAGGTATATATACCGATGAGCCATTACATTATGACCACCCCCCAGTATAGAAAAATGAGCGCGCCTAGAGACCGAACGGTGGCGCAGGTGAAGTTCACAGAACAATATGTATACAACCGGCTTTCGGTTAGTAGAGTGTTCGGAGTCAGAATGGGAAAAGCTGTCGAGTTATCGAAGTTTGATAAAGGACAAACTCTGATGGCACGCCGCCTCAGAGTTACAATGTCGGAAACGGCGAGGCTTGTGTGTTGTTCACACGCCGCTGTAGTGAGTAGGTATCAAAAGTGGTGCACAGATGGCCGAACGATGAAACGTCGTCCAGCCATGTGTCGTCCGCAGCTCATCGATGCCAGAGGGGAGCGCAGACTGTCGCGCACTGTACACAGCGACCGCAGGGCCACGGTGTGACAAATCGCCAGCAGCTACAACAGCGGTGATCAGGACAATGTGCCACAGAACACAGTTCACCGCAGCCGTCTGCCCATGGGCCTGCGTAGCCGAAGACCCAGCTGGGTCCCCATGCTCACTGCACATCATATCCAACAGCGCATGAAATGGGCCCAAGATCATTGACATTGGACCGTGGATCATTGGAAGAAGGTGGCCTAGTTTGACGAATCAAGATTCCTGGTGCGTCACGTAGACGGCCCAGCACGGATACGCCGATTACCAACGGAGGCTATGGCACCTGAACGCACTGTTGGGCGGAAACACGACGGCGGCGGCAGTGTTATGCTGTGGGCGATGTTTCCTTGGGACACTTTAGGCCCCGTTATCCCAATAGCACAATCCCTGACAGCTGTCTGGCAGGTATCTCAACATGGTTGCGTACCAAGTTCACCCATTCATGGCAACTGTGTTCCCTGCTGGTGTTGGCCATTACCAACAGGATAATGCGCCATGCCACACTGCTAGAATCGTCAACGAATGGTTCTAGGAACATGCTGGTGACTCTCTGTTAATGTTCTGGCCTCCAAATTCCCCTGATATGAACCCAATCGAACATTTGTGGTTCGACTCGGAAAAGCGGGTTCGAGCTAAGTCACCACCACCCCGAAATGTACGGGAACTGTAGGACTTGCTGTTGATATTATGGTACCAGATACCCCAGAATACCTATCGCCACGTCTTCGAATCGATGCTGCGCAGAGTGGCAGCTGTTTTGCGAGCTAAAGGGGTCCTACAGCTTATTAGGTAGGTGGTCACAATGTAATAACTCATCGGTGTATGAATTATCTTGAAATTAATAAAAAGAAAACTGACCACCGCTGTACATCTGAAATACTAGACTGCATACCAAGGTACGGGAAAAGAAGAAAAAGTCGCGTGGGAGATGAATAAACGAAATTCAAATGCATGCAACAGTGACTTGGAAAAGGCTGGGCCGCCCCGGTGGCGCAGTGGTCTAAGGCGTTGGCCTCTGATCATTCGTCGGAAGGGGTCCGGGTTCGAATCCCGGTCAGGCATGGATGTTGTGTTTGTCTTACGGCACTGGCTCTCTCCCTTCCCTGGAACCAGTGACTCTAAATTAGGGACGGGCGACTGCTTATAGCCCATTGAGTTGCTCACGGTGGTCGTTAAACCTCAAAAAAAAAAAAAAAAAAAAAAAAAAAGGCTGGCTCGAGACGAAAAGTTGTGGAGAAGACTTGCAGAGACCTTCATCCAGCAAGCGATTGATGATGATGATGATGATGTACAAATTTAAATTACATTTCTATGCATCTGCAAATGATGTACGTTATTAAATCCAAAAGGGTTTGGCAAGACGTTTCGAATTTCACATCATGCGTTATTGTGAACATTTCGGAATGTCAAGTAAAAAAGCATGATATACAATAAATATACATTGAGTTTTTGTAGGAGTTATTTTTTCCGATAGCAACTTTGTACTTGTTACGGTTCCCAAATTCGGAATCCCTGTTGTCTCTGCCCATATCAAAGGAACAATGAATTCCCTTGCTTTTGTTCTTTTTCTTTTATTTCTGCGGCCATAAAAATCGCGGAACATTTTGTTGCTCTGTGAACAGGAACAGAAGAGATACATCCAGTGTGGAATGTCGTAGCTGCAAATGCTTATAATGACTCCCGTGTTCTGTAAAAGTCATCAAGAACACATTTAGGGTCAACCTTTCTCAAGCGCAGAATCCCGAAAGGTGTATAAAAAATCAAGTATGACAAACAAAAAAACGTTCCCCAAGATTTTTTGATTTACGGTCTTACTTTATTTTGATTCTTTTTGTCACTCACTTTTTTGAAAACTTTTCCTGATTTACTGGCCACTTCTTCTTCACCAAGTATCTCCCTTTTTCCAAAACAGGGTTTGTTTCCATGTTCTTCAACGGCATTTTTAAAGATGTCATTCATGGTACGTGCATCAAATTTCTGTGATTTATCGTAAACTTGCCGCACATATGGACTATAAGGATCATCTTCTTTTTCTCTCTTGGCCTAAAATGATTAGATTCAGAAAATTATTTATTACATCTTCCTAAAATTGCTTTAGGATTGCAAAGCCAAGAAGCAGCATTTTATTTCGCAATTTAAAGAAACAGTTGCAAAGTAGTTATCAAAGTCAACAACAAGGGAAAGTAAAATCTCATTATATAAATTTTATTTTCAAACCATGGATAGCAAATTTTGTTTCTTTTGATGAGACTGCATGGAAAGCATATTTAGGCTGTAGCAATGTATTAAATTTTGTAAAAATGGAATTGAAGAAATGCTAACTTGATAGAAATGTATCTGAAGAACGCAAGCTAAACATTAGTTCTTAATACCATTTTTATAGAAGAAATACATGATATGAAAAGTGTATGAATATAAACCAAGAAATATTTGTGTACCTTTCTTGAATTTGACATTTCGTATGGCTCTGAAAATTTCGGAATGTTCAAATGAAAAAGAATCTAATATATTTCCAATTATTTTCTTTTGCAGGTGACAACATTGAGCTTGATATAGTGGCGTTCCAAATATGGAGCCTCTCGTGATTATGTCTCGTCAAAGGAAAGCCATGGCGTTATGGAATTTTTTTCGTCTCAGAATATCACATCATGTGACAATGCCTAAACTTTGATGATTGGCTCCATAATAAAAGCACAGTATTTTGTTGTTCCTCTGGCATGGAAACGACAGGAGAGACTCAGTGTTTCGAATACCACATAAGCAAGTACAATGTTGCCTCCTTCCGTAAAATCTATAACAAGACATATTAAAGATTCCATCTCTTCTTTGGAAACTCTGTTTATAACGATATTGTTACGGATCTGCTGAAGTGGTTTCAAATGCAGCTAACGACATCAGAATGCTGCGCAATAGATACACTGGTCCGAGAGAGAATTCGGAAGATCAAAGGAAGCAAACAAAAGGTAAGCAAAGCAAGCACAGCAGAACGGATAACTTACAAGGCATATTTGTTATAAAGGCTATATACTAACTACACTTGCTTGCTGTACTACGTATAATACTATCACTATTTTAATTTGCTAGGATGAACCGCTCAGTTTTACTCTCCGAGGAGAGTTCTTAAGTTCATCAGACCAATCCAGACCGATTGTATGAAAGAATGTCCACGGAAAAAACGCACACTTTTCGAAAATGCGAAAAAATGCCCACGGAAAATATGCCCACAGAAGAAATACTGACGGGAAAAATATGTGGTTGACTAATAAGTTTTTATGTCTGTTGTAAACGGTGTTCGGACAACTGGTCACAGACTGCTGGCCAAAAAAGCGTTAGGGGTCATATAAAAATTGCGGTTTCTTGGCCACCTCACCTACATAACGAAAATGGATGTAGGAGAATTGGCCACAAAAGTTCAAGAGTGTGTGTGTGGGGGGGGGTGTAAGTATTATCGATTCTTGGCATACATTGAGAATTGAATTGGGAACTCCAAACAAATTTCGAGAAAACGTTTTATGTAAACCAAGCGGGAATTACAGCATAATTCGATGCTATGTTCGGAAAAGGACCCTAAAGTGGAATTTTTTAATAACGCTGCACTTTTACTTAGTACTAAATATTTACATAACATGTCAGGTTTGCAATATTTTTCTTTTACTTAATTAATTCTCAGGCCCTACACATTCGCCTTTTTAACAGCTTTTAATCCGCCGACTTTATATTCATAATGTTTGCGTATCAAATCAAGTCAATAGCATTGCGCTTTTACTTATGCAGTAAATATTAAGTCATAAGTCCTAGGCCTTGGCCTATTTAACAGTTTTTATTCTAACGATGTTATATTCATAACGTTTGTGCATGAACTGAAGTTAATCATTTTGTGCTTTTAATCAGACATTAATTATTAATTCATTAATTGGCCCTAGGCCTAAAGTCTAGTAATTAATATTGAATGCCTAAGTAAAAGCGCAAAGCTGTTTACTTGTCTTTTTTGAAAACTTTACGGTTCTCACATAAACGAAGAAAAAAGTGTTGAAAAGGCTTAGGTCTACGGCCTATTAATTAATGTATGGATTGAATGTATGGTACATAAGTAGAAGCGCAATATTATTGACAATTAATACAGACATTTGACGTGGAATAGGAACAGCTGTGGTGCAGTGGAAGCATATCCGGCGCGTAACTAGAAGACCCTGAGTTCGATTCCTGGTGGCTGCCACTGAAAAATTTTCCGTGACTCACTTATAAACGTGGAAAGAGCGATGACTTCTGTTTGATTATTGACAATACTTGTTATGTAAATTTTACGAATATGGGAATGACGGAATGAAAACTTTTAGAAGGGCCTAAACGTTAGTCTTAATATTATTTTCTGTCTGAGTAATACCGCAATATAAATAATTTGATGTGTTACGTAAACGTTATGAATATAACATCGTTAGAATAAAAACTTTTAAATAGGCCAAGGCCTAGGACTTATGACTTAATATTTACTGCCTAAGTAAAAGCGCAATGCTATTGACTTGATTTGATACGCAAACATTATGAATATGAAATCGGCGGATTAAAAGCTGTTAAAAAGGCGAAGCCTGTGAATTAGTTATGTAAAAAAATATTACAAACATTTATGTAAATATTTAGTGGCTAAGTAAAAGAGCAGCGTTATTATTAGAATACAGCAGCTGGTAAACAAGCAGATACTAATCGAGCTAAATACTCTGCAGTGAGGGAAATGTATATTATGCCAGTGAGAATGTGTGTTAGTGCGTACTTTTTTCTTTAAATTCTGAGACAAGAAGTGAGCGCGTAACTTGATACTGCCCCAAGTTTCGAAGTAGTGTTCCTCACGGGGAGGAGTTCTTTATAGGACCCACACTGACCGCTGGCTAACCGATACATTTAGATGAAATATATGGCTTGTTACTAGGGGTGGGGGTCGCTGGCAGGCCGTTTCCTTAGGATTATCTCCCAGCTGCAAAGCACAACTTTGACGAAAGGCAGATGTCTCTCCCCTTCCCCACCCCTCCCCTCCCCGCCCCGCTGTAGAAAAGAGATAGAGAGAAGGGGAGGCTACCCAAGGAGCAGAGAAATTACACAAAGTTATATCTGTACATTGCTGCTTTTACGAAAATCGCTTTTACACAATAATGCATATTTTTAAATAGTTGCTACATTTTTAATTTGACTGATAAACAGTCACTCGTGGATACATGCGGAGTTGCACGCATGTATCCACGAGTGACCATCACAGTATAAACCATGTGTTTGATGTTCGCATATTCAAAATATTTAGCCTTCAAGTGACTCTATTTTTATATCTTAAAATTAAATGCATTATCCTTTACAAGTATTTATAAATAAAATAATCTGACTTTTAATGATTTTCCATTTAATTGATATAGGTAAATAATAAACATGCATAGTTTTATGAAAATGAAGACCTTACTTTAAAAAATAAGAATAGTCAAAAATTTATTACAGTAATGCCGAACTGGAATTTTAGGAAAGTAGCTACTCTATAGTAGGAAGTTGAAAGTTAACAATCTTTTTGGCTCTTCATTAATTTATATATATATGTACATATCAATTAAAAGTAAGATTATTTATTTATAAATACTCCAATTGGCTCTTCATGAATTTTTATATGGTTAGAATTAAATAAATGGGCCTCAATTTTTTGTCTGGGTCCTTTACATTGTAGTTACTTGTGGGCATTTTCTCTTATTTTCGAGAAGTGGGCGTTCTTTCCGTGGGCGATTTTTCCGTGGCCGTTTTTTCCGTGGGAATTCTTCCTCATACCACCAGACCACGACGTCGACATGCCTAAAATAATACGTAATGTGCCTGCATTATTTATGTAATCCGGTACGATGATCATGCAAATTTCTAGATAATTTAGCTTTCACAGAAGTCCCTCCAGTCGGGGGGAAGGCACTCATACACACTCAGTCCTGGATGAGTTTCAAATTAGGCTTAAGACCACATTATTCTCTCACAGGTTATCATGAACTACCCGTAGACCACAAAATCTCAGCGTTCGGGAACACACACCCCACCTACTCCTAGGGGAGTTTTAAAAGCAGCTCGCCGCTTGACAGATGATGGCGAAGACCGGCAAATCTCTCCGAAAGCACGACTTTCAAAGGCTCCAACACCTCGTCATTGTGATCAATAACTTACCGACTCATTCTTTATCTGCCTTGGCAACGATGGAATGCACAGAAAAACACCAAGGAATGTTCCAGTCCCATCCAGCTAAGATTTATGCGTCTCCTTTGCTCGAAGGTTCTACAACACATTCAGTTCCGCGAGGCCAAGATGGGTCAATCTTAATGAGAGTTTAACCGTCGTCGCCCCCGAATTTCAGTGGTTTTGTTCCTTACAAACGGATTGTTTTTGGCGACGTTTTTTCCTAGCAAGAGGTCCTCACGGGTAGCATCTGTCTGTGCCCGACTTTCTTTGCTTGGAAAGCGTCTCTCGAAATTCCCAGACTATGCATTTCCAATTTCTATGCAGAAATTAGCTTCGTAGAGGGAAGTTTTATCGAACCTCAATAAATCTCCACTCTTTATACCACCTTACCACCGCCCCACGCCTTTCGCCCAGTGCTTATGGGTTACAAATGTGTCCTACTCTACTAAACGAAAATAATATCTTTTAAATTGCCATTTCGCTGACGGCCATCTTCCACGACATTCTAGTGACATTTTGAAGTTTTTCATTGGAGAATACCTCTTTGAACCGCCTGTCAAAATATTCACTTGCAACGGTCACCTTAATATTCTGAAGTGTAATCGGAAAGTGCCGCCCCAGTGCGCAGTGGTCACTGGCTTATGACCATTCGTCTGTGAAGGGTCCGGGTTCTAATCCCGGTGAGGCATAGATGTTGTGTTTGTCGTACGATACTGATTCTTTCCCTTCCCTGGAACCAGTGGCCCTAAGTTAGGGGACGGGCGACTGCTTATATCCCATTGAGTTGCTCACGGGTGGTCGTTAAACCTTCAATCAAAGAAAAAAATCCGAAAGTATGTTAGATGAGTCCTCCTTGAAGAAATTTCGCGGAATGGTTGAGACAACAACCACCGCCACCTTACGCCTCTGAAAAAGAATGATGCAATTACGAAGTGTGGTCAGATGCAGAAAATCAAGAGTAGACGCTTCTGTCTATTGCATCTGATAGTAGTAAGACGACTGGTGTGTGTGTGTGTCCTGTTATGCTGTACCGATGTTAACAAATAGAGAGGTAAGGACTAATTACCCTGCTTATATGGTTTCCTTTACGATTTAACCAAATGACATGGCTCAACTGCTGCGTCTTATATTTCCATAGAGGCCATACTTCCTCAGAAAATGATATTTCCTGTCTCACATTTTGGATTCTAAAATCTCTAGTTAACCAACGCCTTCGGTAGTCATTGTTTCTCGCAGGAACTGCTTCTTGTGTGGGCTTGTTTTCTTTCTTCTTCTTCTTTTTTTTTTTTTTAATTCGTCAGTTTTTTTTTTAAAGCGTCCTGGAATGTGTAAAGTGTTTATGAGAAAATTTTGATATGCGAATTCAAAGATCGTAATCCTGGATCTAGGCATTAATTAGCAAATCCCTTTTCCAACCTTTTTGACAAGTTTATTAGCAGAAGAATTGTAGGGTACATATTAAGAGAAAAATATAAGTAGATGGGATCTGAAAAACTGCACTTAGTTAAAAAAACTTAAAAGCGGCCAACATGAAATGTAGAGAAAGCTCATAATCTATGGATTGAGCAGGTAAATGCCAAGCGTGGAATTATTACCGATGAAGCTAGTTTTGAAAGCAAGACTGCAGCTACTGTAATGGTTGGCTTCAAAGATTCAGAAATCAGCACGAATTATCATTCAAAGTACGTACGTGCTGTGAATCAGACGATACGTCTGAAAGTTCATTCGACGAGGCAAGAAAAATATGTTAGAAATAATTTTATAATTTTTGGCTATAAATTAAAAAACATGTATGAATCTGGTTTGTTTTATAGGATGATATCCGATAAATCGATTTAAAACAAGCATGAGAAATTTGTAAAAAAAATGAAATATATCATAACAACACTTTAGTGTGTAAATGCCAATGGCACTGATAAACGAAGCATTGATTGTTATAAGAAAATGTCAAAAAAAAAAAAACTTTATTTAAAATTTTTTTCATAAACTACGTTCCCAGAATTAGAGATCCGATACATAAGAACGTTGTTTGATTTATTTCATCCTTATACCGTTATTCAAATAATTTTATTATTTTTTTCATATGAACCTTTCTTTAAAATGCCCCCTTCGCTTACCTCCAGTTTAGCACGATGAACAAAATATGGAGCTTTAACGAGATTCAGCTGTACTGTCCAAAGTGGCGAGAGACGCGGGCTTCAATAGCTAACTTTAGACTTTTATTGGAGATTTTTAGTTTTACAGGTACATTTCCCACGAGTCTTTCCAACGCGTTTTTGAGATTTTTATGAAAACCAAGAATCAATGGAATAGAACAGTTGATTTGTACACTGAGTAATCACTGAATTATGACCAACTACCTAATATTTCGTAGGTCCTACTTTAGCCCTCAGTACAGCAGCTATCCGACATGGCATCGATTTAATAAGATGCCGGAAGTAGTTCGTAGATATTGGGCAACCAAGCTCTGTGTAATGCGGCCTCCAATGCAGGTATGGAGCTGATTGGTGTACCTAAATGCGGGATATGTCGCTTCATAATGTCCTGCAAGTGCTTTATGGGGTTGATATCGGGAAAGTTCGGAGCTCAACCGATATTCTGGAAGTCTGAACTGTGTTTCTCAAACTACTCCTGGCACAGCATTGGATCTGTGGCTTGGCGCATTGTCATCTTGGAAGACATCGTAGCCATTCGGGAAAAAGTACAACATTTCTGGGTGAAGAAAGTAGAGTCAGCAAGCAATTCACGGTAGTGGGCACCAATCATACGTTGTTCCACATGCAACAGGGATCCAAGATCCTTCCAGATAAACATGCCCCACACCATAAACCGCCTCCACTGGCATGCACTATGGTGACCCTGCAGGATGGATGGAGTGCCTCATGTTGTTTGCGCCAAATACGTACACGACTATCCACGGAGTGGACAAAAAAAGGGACTCGTGCACACTTTTTCCAGTCATCCGACGCCCAACTTGCACGATCTGTGCACCAGGCGAGTCTTTTGCCCCGATGAACCGTGGTTAGGAGAGGATATTGTCGGGGTTGTCTGCTGTTATAACCCATACGTGCGAGTGGGCGGTGCATGGTCATGACAGATACTATTCCGGGTTCACTTCTGTTGCATTGAGTAATCAATTGTTGAACAGAGCTGCATCTATTGTCCTGTATGAGTCGTCGGACCCTGCTCTCACCTCGATCATCAACCTTTCACTGTCCTGTGCAGTTTTACTTTCGGGTCGTGACCATTTTCACGTCAGTCCTGATACACTTTAACTATGGCCGCTTGCGAACAACCCATCAGATCAGCCATTTTGGAAATCGAGGCACACGATCTCCGAGCTCCCACAATCTGTCCTTTACCAAAGTTCGAGAAATCCTTCCGCTTACCCATCACGCTCCGAATTTTACTACCTACTGCTGCACTCATACCTTATATATGCTTCGTCGGTCGACTAATCGCGCCCTCTAGGAAATCACCTGACCAACGGGCCGTATCTACTTTTGATTGGGGTATTCATAATTCAATGATCACTCGGTATATTTTGATTCTTTTTCGATCGCAGTGAAAATGAGAGTTTTTATACAAAATTCCTATACAATGGGCACAAAAAGTGTTTGCACGCATACATTATTTCGCATAAGTAAACGTGGAAAGCAACTGCGACGAAATATGTTTAGCCATTGGATTACTTTTACAATAAACACGCACGCACGTGTTTCTTGTTTTACTAATCAGAAGAAATATAGTACATATAACAAATAAAAATCTTGTTTTCTCATTCCAAAACATCATCTGTACTTTAGTTAATGACAAACAAAAACGAGAAGCTTTCAAAATTAAAAATTTTTACGATTACTTGGTATCAGCTTATAATCAATTACAACTATAAATCGCCTGGGCATTTATTCTACTAATTTTCTAGTTGTTTCTACACTGATTTTCAGCTATTTTTCTCTGAGCATTTACCTAAGTTCTGTTTTGTTGGAAAGTTTCCTTTTCTTTACCTGAAAATCAAACAAATGCCACAAATTCTCAAAAGGGTTGAGGTCTAGCGATTGATTGTGAGGTTGTTTGCAGTTGATTTTTAACTTTATAAAGCCACCATGACCTTATTACGTTGGCTGTATTTTTAGGATCGTAATCTTGTTAAAAACAGAATGAATCTACAATTCGCAATTTCGATTCACTGGCCAATACATTATCTTGCAATATATCAATATATTGCCTGGCATTCATATTACCTTCATTAAAGCCATATTGTTAACTTCATTAAAAGCCATGCATCCCTAAACCATTACATGCCCACCGCCATGGTTTACAGTTGGTCTTAAATTTTTTATTTCAAGGGAAGTGTTTGGTTTCGTCAAACATATTTCTTTCCGTCCGAACCGAAAATACTAAACTTGCTTTTGTCGGAAAATATGTCACATTTTGCTAAAACTCTACTGGTTTTCTTTGGCAAACTCAAGTCTTTTCTGCCTATTTGTTTCACTGATACAAGGCTTTTTTCTGGGTGTCCTGCCTCGAATATGTGCATCAGGAAAAGTATTACGAAGAGTTAGAGAACTTATTATGGGTACCCGATGTTGAAGCGACATCAGTAGCCAATTTTCGAGCACATACGGAGGAATTTTTTGATACTTTCCTAATGATGTCCCTCCGCTGCCTTGCATTTAGCTTCTTCGGACGTCCAGATTGGAATTTATTCTCTGTCCTACCACTCTCGTTTTCCTTTTTTATTACGTGCCGAACATTGAAAAAGTTTAATTTTAATTCTTCTCCGTGACGTTACCCTTACTTACAAAACCGCTTTATCCACATGGTCTTCCCTTGTCCATATCCGTCACCCTCCTGTCGGTACTAATGATCTTCTCGCAAAGCCTCTTTTCTTTAATTCTACTATCCATCCTCTCACTGCTCGTTACTTTCACTTTGCCTCGTGGTTTTCTCGCGGTGTAGTTCTCGTCCGACAACTTGTGCGACCTGACCTTACTTAGAAGTGTTTAGACGAAATATCGTCATGTCTCCAGAACACTCCGTTACATCGAGCTCAACACCGTCTGTTGCTTACTCTCTGCTGCGTCTGTTTCCTGGTCTTGTGCACGGCACAGGCTTTGTTCACATCACCAAAAATAATAGCCATCTCATCACCAATTTGGTATCACCTTCACCGATTTCATCTGTTGCGAATAATGTTTTTCCGCACACATGGCGTGATGGGCATGCATCTTTTGCATCGCCAAAAGCCAAAGATATTCATAGGTTACATCTCCATCAGCGCCTCCACGCACAATTCATCGCTTTAGACGTCATTCATCACCGAACGGTTATTTTTGTGCGACCGTAAGAGATGTACATCATTCTTATACGTCATGTCTCATCCTACAGTCATCATTTTCCCTGATGTTTTCATTATTGTCATTAGATTGCTGCTCGTCACATACCTTTTTTCATTATCACTATCTTCAAAACCATATTCAAGCATCATTCTCAACACAATGCCATTTGCAAATGTCTTATTTTGCACACAAAGTATGCTACTTATTTTTTCTATAAAAGAAGCATTGGTCAGCCTTTACTACGACACTACTGTACAGCTCGGGAGTTTCTTTATCGTCGGTCTTTAACTGCTCTACTCCAAACGTAATATGATAAAGCCTTACGAACTGGAAAGCAAACGGACTTCTTTCAAAAATGGACACCTCATTGGGACTGTTTTCAGGTAGTTTACAATTCTGTGTCTTAGTTGATTTAATTATAATGTGATGATTGGTTTGCACACAACCCTTTTTTACGTTAACAGCGTTTATAATTGCTTACGCTTGCGTTAGTTCTTTGTTTATCGTTTAAATTATATCATGCATATCCTGCACACTTTTTTCTTAGCGTATCATTAAATAGGTGTACTCGCTCATGTATCTTATTTGTATATCATTATGTTTGTCGTTTCAGTCTTCCCATGTTCATAATATCTACATCTATATCATTATTTCGTTGGCGTGTCATTCCGAACTCCCTAAGTTACAATTCTAATATTTTCATAATCATCCTGCACCATCTACTTAACTCACCGTAAGCTGAGCCTGAATGTTTCCAATCATATGATTTTCATTCGCATAAGAAGTGTTCCATTTTTCAATAATTTCATCATCTACCATCATCTGTTTACTGCACTGGTATTTGTGCACGAATCGTTTAATACGTCTATATGTATCATTATTTTATACACTGAAGTGCCAGAAAAACTGGTACAGACGAGCTTATGCAATATACATAGCAACGTCACCCATGTGCGTACCCGGTTGCGTCCGCCAGTGCGTATATAAAGCGATAGACATCCTTGCCAGCTGTCAGAGCTGTTTTCAGCAAGAGAATGACAAGTAATAACGATTTAAGCCATTTTCAACGCGGTGTCATAGTTGGTCGCTCGTGAGATAGGCCAGAGTATTTCGGAGGTAGAAACGAAGTTCGGATTTTCACGGACGACCATTGCAGGGGTGTACCTTGACTACAAGAATTCAGACAAAACCTCCAACCTACGATACCAGTGTGGCCGCAAAAAGACATTGGGTTAACGTGACCATCGTCGGCTGTCAAGAATCGTTTCAGGCGATAGGCGTGCAACACTCTCGCAGGTATCATCGGAATTCAATGCTGGAGCCTCAACAAGCATCAGCGTCCGGACTGTGCAACGTACCCTGCACAATATGGGCTTTGGGAGCCGACGCCCAACTCGAGACCCCTTGATGGGTGCACGACACAGAACTGTGCGCCTTGCTTGGGCACGGTAACACCGCCACTGGACACTTGATGACTGGAAACAAGTAGCCTGGTCTGACGAGTCGCGTTTCCAACTGTATCAGGCAGATAGAAGGATTCGTGTGTGGCGCAAACCCCATGAAACCATGGATCCCGCCTGTCAATAGGGAACTGTACCGGCTGGTGGGGTGTCCATAATGGTATGGGGTGTGTTTAGCTGGACTTCACTGGGACCCCTGGTACGTCTACAAACTTGCGTGACCGGCCAACGCTATGTGCGCATCCTTTCTGACGAGGTACACCCGTTCATGTCCCGCATTCGTGCTGATGGGTTGGACCTGTTCCAACAAGACAATGCACCTGCACACAAGTGTCGGGACGCCACATTATGGTAAGGGGAGCATTCATCTGAGTTTGGGGTGTTGCCATTCCCACCCAAGTCCCCAGATCTGAACGTGATAGAACACATTTGGGATGCCATGCAACGCGCTATCGAACACAGGAATCCAGGACCTCGGAATACACCCGAATTGTGGAACGCTCTGCAGGAAGTATGGTGTGCATTGCCTACAGCATATTTCCAGAAGCTAGTGGAGTCCATGCCCCATCGTATTTCTGCAGTCCTGCGCTCCCGTGGGGGACCTACCAAGTATTAGACTGGTGTACCAGCTTTTCTGGCACTTCAGTGTGTATTTTCATTTATATCATTATTTCCTAGGTACTTCTGATCATTATTTCAATATGTAACACAGAATCATTATTTTATTAGCGTGTCATTCCGAACACCCTGTGTTGTAATTTTAATCTTTTCACACTCACTCATCCTGCTGCGTTTATGTAACGCCTCGTAAGCTGAACGTGTGTATTTCCTAATCATGAAATCGTCATTTATCGAACTTTTGTTTCATTTGTCAACAATTTCACAATCATTTACCTTCATCTGTTTACCGTAAAGTCATTTGTGCATGAAACATTTAATATGTCCATCCTTAATATTCCTTCATATGTGTTCGTTTGTATCATTATTTCCAAAGTACATCTGATCATTATTTACGCACGCAATTCTGAATCATTATTGTATTAGCGCATCATTTCGAACGTTTAATATTACAAATTTAATCTTTTCACAATCATCCTATAGCATCTACTTAACGCGCCGTAAGCCGAACCTGAGTGTTTATTGTCATATGATTTTCATTTGGCTATCTGAAACTCCTCTTGTTGGCTATCAACAATATCATGATCATCTATCATCAACTGTTCCACGCACTATGATTTGCGCATGAACCGTTTTCTTACATTTGTTTGTTCTTTCCCATGCTCCATTTTCTTTCTTTTCACAATCATCCCGCGCTACCAGTTCACCCTACTGATTTTGCGTATGCATTGTACGCTTTCCAGTTTTCGTTATTTACCCCACCCTATGCCTTATTTTCACTCCTTCTGAAATCAACCCGCGTCACTTATAAAATGTTCTGAATTCTGTACATACGTCATGTGTCATTTTTCCTGTCATCGTCTTTTGCATTTTCACTCAACTCAATTTAAAATCATTATGTAACATCTGTTTAACGCACTGTACTTTATGCCTGACTTTTATTCTTTCATCAGAGTGTCATTAACTGCATTATAAGCTTCATTTTCACTTCTACCGAAGTCATCCTGCAGCTCGTGTTCCATGTAGTGTTTTTTGTGTACGATCATGACTTTCTCATTGGTTTGGTTTTCACTGCACACAATAGCTGATTTTAACACAAATCATTCTATCATTCCTGTTCTACAGCCTGTACTTTGTGAATGCATATTTCATCCTTTAACTATCCTCCAGTACCAACTGCAAAAGATCAGCATTCTGTGCATACATAACTTTCAATCATTTATTTGTCATTTACTATGTTTCATTTTCACTTCACTTTATGACTTCATTTATTTGCGATGGTTTGCGATATAATGCGAATTTAGCCATCCCGATGTCTGCAAGAAAAATAGATTTAACTCCACCTGTCGTTTCCTTAAAAGAAAAGGAGTTCTAACACTTTCTTCTGTTTCCTCTAAAGAGCCCATGCAAGGCGCTGTGTTCTGTTTCTCGAGTAATCGTTGCATTTCTTTTTTCCGTTTCGCATATCCGCACGAAAGACATATAGTCAAAATATCTCAAAAATGTCACTGCCATTTTGATCGCTGCCTTCAGATTTTTCATTTTCTAAGATACATACTACGCATTCTGTCAATATACCGTATAGGTGCGTCTTTGATGGCCAGTAATACTTTCCCTTTAGTTCAAAACAGTTCGTAGTTTCTGTATACTACGTAACGAATATTTTGTGGCCGATAATGCTAAGGCACGAATAGTTCTTTGTTGCCAGATCTTCGAAATTTCAAATTGCTTTTATTATGTCTTTAGACCGGTCGTTTGTCGTGTTATGTGGTTTGTTTGGGTGATAAAGAAACCCCGTGAATGTCCAAGTCTGCAAGATGTCGCCCGTCCCTAATTTAGGGACACTTGTTTCAAGGAATAAACAGAACCTGAGAACAAACACGCAGTATTCGTTGGGATCGAGCAACTCTCATCCGGGACCCAGCTCGGACGATAATCCAGATGCCTACGCCTCTGATTTTTCGGCAACTATGCTGTCCGTATTACGTTTCCGACTAAGCTTCCGTAAGCTTCTGCAAAAAAATATTGTTCAGTAGAGTGATATTAAATAGAAGCCACTAAATTTCTTAACAACAGATCCATGGAAAATGAATCAATTGAACTCACAATAGCAAACGCTGTTGTTGAACGAAAACCATGTAATGTAGACAACCACGTGATTTGCTACGTAGCGTATAAACGTTTTTTGATTTGAAATCACCAGGAACCATTGCATACATATCTTGGATCCAGGTTCGAGTCACGGACGAGTAATGGGTGATGTGCCTGTTTGATTGTGCTGGCTCTATCCTTTCCCAGAAACCAGTGGCACTAAATTAGTGCTGGGAGAGTGCTTTTAACCGTAAGAGTGGGTCAGTGTGGTTGTCAAACCCCGAAATAAAAAAGTAATGTTCTTCTTCGTTTCTTTGATTCTTTTTAGTTTACTTATTTTCCCTTACGTATAACCAAACCAGTGGTACCCTGTGAGAAATCTTCAACTTTGTGTGTTCACGAAACTTTCGAAGCTTTTATCTACATTATCGGATATAAAATATATCAAAGTATTTTACCGGCTGTTCTATATTGTGTATTTCACATCGCACAGTGAAAAGCATTTTTCCTTTAATTTTTGACAATAGTGCGTTTTGACTTTTGTCATATACGTTTATTTCTCATTCAGTCGGAGCTACGGATCAGGTGAACTTTCGTTATCAGAATTTAAAAATATACCTGGAAATAATCTAGCGTGAGACTGCGTTGTTATTCTGTGAGAAGAAACAATTGCGTGTAGACCGGCGTCCTTAAGGAGATAAAATCTGATAATCAACAGCAAGCACTGTGTGCAAGAGTTCTGAAATAACAGCATGTGATACAACGCGTATACTACGCCAAGAACATGCAATCAAAAATGCTCGTGAAAAGCTATCAAGAAACTTCTTGTAAACGTTTACTTTGTATGACATACGAGAAAGGGTCAGGAAAATTCGAGATAATAAGTGAATAGCGAATTCTTGCTTCTTTATTATTATTGCTCACTGATTTTAACAGAATCCATGGAGAATAATATACCGGAAGATTGGGATCAAAATGAATAGAAGTGGGCAATTATTTATGTGCTTTTCCTGTCCCTCCTCAAACATGAGCAATAAAGGAACGCCTTTCAAGCCTTTTAACGGCGCTTCTGCATTGCGAAATTTTAGGCCAGCAGCAACGGAATAATCAGTTGTTGTAATTATCCCCTGGCTGATGATTTGTATTTTTCATCCACTTCTTCCACCCTCAATCAGAAAATGCTAAAGGCAGAGCATTTTTTTCTTCCTATTTTGCACATGTACCTCTGCAAAATATGCATGGAAACAAATGGAAGCTTACATGAATTTCCGTTACTGCAAAGCTACATGTTATCACGAAAGTGACGTAATCACATCACCACCTGCAAGTCTTATTATTCCTCGCAGTTATTTTCATGTCTGCGCTGTACTTCGACCATTGTAGACAAGTTTTACATATATTAAAAATAGCCGAGAAATTTAAAATCCTACGTAGTCAACTGAGGAGCATAAGTATTTTTGCTATAATCTGAACGACTTCAAAGCAACTATGATTATATACTTTGTTTAATTAGACAGTCGGATTCCCTTAGTCCGTACCAGTTCTGATTTAATTATAGTTCTGCCACTACATTCCAAAACGATATCTGCTGTTATTCAACGTGTTCTTCAATTTGCAGAAAGATGTGTAAGATGTGTGTTTAGAGAAAACGCTGGCAGCCTCCATCTAATTTTGACAGACGTTGTTCAACTGATTGACGAATTCACTAGGCAACAGTAAATGTGGCTTGAAAGTTTTTGTCAGAACCGTAAATGACATCGTTCAGACGCAACTGAAAACACATGTATCTCCTTTGAGTAATGTGTAATTCTAATTTATGAGAGACATGTAAATAGTATATGAAGCACTTGGCTAAAATAACAAAACCTGTGTGGAAAATGTAAAACTGCCATGCATGATGGGGGCATCGTATTATAACATATTATTTCCGATGGAGAGGTATTCATTATGGGCATAGGTGCCAAACAGTAAGGTGCACTTGTATCCCCGTAGGTCGTAGCATTTGGAAATAATTTAGTTTTTAATATGTATTTAATGTATTAAATCAAGAAATTTAAAATCCCAAAGAAAAAATAGTCTCGCACAGTTCCTAGAGTTTCAATCTAAGAATACATAATTGATTTCTTTAAAACTTATAATCACTGATACTTGTAACTATTTGACCTCTTTATTTTTAAATCGTCGATCGCGTAGATTGATTGGTTTTAAGTACATATATATTATTTAAAAATTATGATCTATTCATCAAATGAAAAATCTGATAAAATGGTTTTTTGTGCTAATACTAAGGATAAATATATTTATATAGATAGATAGATAGATAGATGCTGAGCACCACCTTCCAAAAATCTTGCCGGTACACCATGACTATGCAGTTTCCTTGTGCATACATTTGTCGATATTCACTGATATTGGTAGATTTCATGGAAGAAGAATTCATTCCGCTTCAGCGTGCCTAATGAATAAGTACAAGATAAAAACTGATGAACGCTTTTTTAGCACTAGCTTTTAGTGTTTGTCGCGATTTAACCTGAAATGTTCACCGGCTTATACATACTTCAAAACAACTTAGAAATCTTATAAAGCTTATAATGCTATCTTTGTTATTTTCTTCATCACATTTGTCCTTTAAAATTCCACTTTCAAAGTACACTCAAAAGCATGATTTAAAAATTCGGGGTAGGTTGTATCGGGGTCACTACCGCTGAGGGTTTTTGGCGGAAAATCGTTTTACCCAGGCGATGTTGTCGGGACGGGGTGTTTGTAGAGTTGGTAAGAAAGAAATGAGCGCAACGAACTTACATGTCTTTCATTTTATTGATTTCTCACATGCTGACAAATTTGTAAAAATTTGTTGAAGACAGGACAATGGTACGAGTAGTACGATATATAAGACTTACATGCTACACTTATATCTCTAGAGAACGTTAAGTCTATCGTGGTATTCTTAAAAGCTGTGAAGTCAGTTGGATCCGTGGCCAACACCAATCTGAAGTTCTCATTCAAAAACTGTTTCAGACGATCGTTCGACGCCTCAATGTTCAAGTCCCCGGTGAGCAGAAGCGGTATGTTGGGATCGCTGGGCCATTCGCTAACCATTGTTCTGACATGCTCTGTGTAGTAAAGCATTAGTTGAAAGAGAAACATCTCGATGTAGTTGAGTGGTATCTGTGGATGAATATAGACTGACACTAGAACGAATTTGAATTGGTTGGGTATCTCAACTTCCACTAGTACGCCTTCGCCAACATGAATATCCTGTAGACAATTGAATCCAGAATACTTGGGTATTGACCGTCGTGGAACGGGTCTAGCGACATGAGCCCTGCACGTTTTCTGATTCTTGAAGACTGCCATGCCACCGTAGAGTCCACTACGCTTCTTCTTGCCAGTGCCACGACTCGTACTGGGCTGTTGGTAGTCGTCATCGCAGTGTCTGTCGCACTCTTTGGACTCAATGTGTTTGAAGCCAGGTATCTCGACGGTTTTGTCTTTATCCATCCAAGTCTCCGCGAGTGTGAAGTGACTGGGTCGCTTCTGAAGTCCTAGTTCTGCGCTGTTTGAAGCGTCCATCAAAACAAGACCAATCCACTGTCATGTTGTAGAATTTGTACAACGGCTGTTCGACTAAGAAACGTAACCAAGCTTTAAAGGCAGATTTCTTAATGTTATCGCTCAAGTATGCCGACTTGTGGATTATGCTTTTCTTCAAGTTAACGTTAATCGCTTGGTCGTCGTCCAAGTATCTTGGAAGTTGCTTGACCACTTCATCCCCATCGCAGGGCACGTTAATCACTTGGCCCACAATACCGTAGTTGTCCTCATAACGAAGACGCCTGATCTGCATAAACGGTAGCCGCGGAGATATTAGACGTTCGCTGAGGGGATCAAACGGCGGCAAGTGTATTGGCTTCGGTGGATACGTGAAGCCGTTACTCTTACTCAACGTTGGCGCCTTTCCTTGCTTTAATGATGTCCAGCAGTTTGAGCACAACATAAACTGTTGAACGTATTTATCTGTGAATTCCTGTTGTAAGAATTGCAACATAGCTTCATTGGGCAGTTTTAAATCATTTTGGACCCATATGAGATCACAAACTCCACAAACAAAGCCCAACTTGTTACCATAGAATGACATTTCAAAGTGCTTCGTCGCCAGACGCCAATGGGTTATAAACGCTAAATCTCGATTCTCAAACGTCTCATATGTTTGTATTTCGTCGCATTCCATCGGTTCTATCTCACTGTCGACATCCATTGCCTGTGAACTGGCGTTAGGCGTTGCGGCGTCTGCGCGACTGGTACTCGCTTCAACTTATCGACGCTGCCTCGTCCTCCGCATTCGTTCTACTGCTGTCATAGGGGCCTTTTTGGATTCCTCATTTATTCTTCTTTCACTTTGTAAGTGTTTGCGATCGGCATTTACCTTCTTGTTTTGAAGATATTTCGAAATTTTTGAAATTTCAACAAAAAATTGTCCAAGTTCAACACTTTGTCACTGTATATTTTTTTCAAGTTCTTTCACTATTGTCACTATGATTATTTTATTTTATTGTACTCGACAAGCTATGTTAAACGACACCTCACCCAACGGCCTAAGCGTACGCGCTCCCGAGCTATACTAATTTTGCCACGCGGTGAACCGGTAATTTTCCACTCCAACTTGGCAACCATCTTGTGGCGGCTTGTGACGTCACACACTCAAGGCTAATGTCGCGTGACATTCTTTCATTCTTGCTATTTTAAACTGCGTATTGCTTATTTCGATATGCGTTATGGTTTTAAAGTTATTAAGATTTATCTGGTATTCACAAAATCGTAACATCGACTCTCGCATAGTTTCCACTCATACCGGACCCGCGGGGTAAGACCTTTTCCGTCAAAATATCCGGACACACCTCTTGAGCAATGAATTTGCCCATATAAGTCTCAGACGTGCGCAATACGAGTAAAAAAGACACACGTGGTCTGCAAACATCATAGACAAGCGTGAACAGTAGAACGGGCCGCACGGCAGAGCTCAGGAACTTTTCACGTGGCATGGTCATAGGAAGCCGGTCATGGTCAAGTGGCACGGCCATGGTCACGGTCACGGTCATGGGACGAACTTTTAATTTAGCAACAAGTCAGTTTGGGAAATTGCTGCCCTGCTGCAGCTACTTCCATTGAATGTAAGTGGTATTACTGTGAAGTGGAAACGCCTAGAAGACACAACAGCGCAATCGCGACTTGGTAGGCCTCGTAAAATGATAGAGTAGCACCGCCGGGTGCTGAAGTGGATGGTGTGACAAATTCGCCTGTCCTCTGTTGCATCACTCACCACCGAGTTCCAAAATTTCTTTAGAAGCAACGTCAGCACCATAAACGTTCGACAAGAGCTGAATGGAGTGGATTTTCATAGACAATTAGCTGCACACAAGCCTAACATCAGCAACATCAACGTCAAGCGTCTGTTGCGGTGGTATAAAGCTCGGCGCTAGCTGACTCTGGTGCAGTGGAAACAAGTTCTTTCTGGAATAATGAATCTGGCTTCACCATCTGGGCGACGCACGATTTTGGGTGTGGAAGATGCCAGGTGAACGATACCTGCCCGACTTTGCTGTGCCAATTGTCAAGTTTGGTGGAGGAGGCATCGTGTTCTGGGGCTGTTTTATATGGTTTGGGAAACGTGCCGTAGTTTCAGTGCCCCAGGAATCTTAACGCTGCGGCCTATAATGATATTCTCGACAGCTCTCTGCTCTCAACACTACGGAAACAGTTCTGTGAAGGCCCTTTCTTTTACCAATAAGGCAATAAAATACCCCATTCACAAAGAAAGATCCGTTCAGGAATGGTTTGATGAGATGTATGTGGAAGAACTTGAGTGGCCTGCGCAGAAATGCGGTCTCAACCCCATGCGACACACTTGGTATGAATTGGAATGAAGAATGCGAGCCAGGCGGAATCGCCCGACTTCGATGACCGACCTGAATAATGCCCTGGTGGCAGAATGGATGACAAAATGAATACCTTCCCAGTCTTTCCACTAGGGAAGGCTTTTATTCTGGTGAAAGGCTTTTATTCTGGTGAAAAGCCTTCCCAGCAGAGCGGAGTCTCTGATATCAGCAAACAACTGGATACTGATTCATTTCCTATTGCAGGGAGTTTGTTGATAGGCAAATGTCCGAATAATTTTGATCAGAGAATGTATATATAAGGATAAAAAGCCTTGTAATATTAAAGTGCTTACAAACAATGGAAATTTCTTGTTCGCTGACATCATAGCTGTGGATAACTCAAAGTAGCACGGAGAGATGCTTGCTTCGTGTAACCAAAAATGATAGGAAAAGGAATTGATGGGTTAGGAAAATGACAAGATTTGATGACATCATAATGAAAGTAAAGACCCACTAGTGGCAATGGACTCTACGTGCTGGAAGAACTGGCCACCCCTGCACAACTAAAATGCTAGATTGGATATCAAGGGAAAAGGGAAACAGAGGAAGACAACATGAAAGATGTGTGAAGTTCGGAAGCGTGCCAGGGCGACATAGGAGAGCATTGCTCAAAGCAGAAAGTTGTGGAAGTTATTTGAGGAGACTTTCATAAAGCCGTGGATTGAGAATGGTTGGTGACAATGATGATATAAAATTTAAATCTTTAAGAAATTATTTTCTAGTTTAAAAGAAGTCCCATTGTTAATAATATTATATATTTCGAAAGAGAATTCATTCAAAATCGATATGTACACAGAAGATCTTTCGCTTCTTAATTTAGATCGAATTCGAAGGTGTGAAATTCTGATAACTTAAAAAAACTGAAGTTTATTATACCATACTTACCCAAATTATTTTCTTCAACTTCCAGTGTTCCCAAGGTTGATCTATGATGAAGTATAGTGGAAATGTTGCAACATCATAAATAAAAGTAACTATCTTGCAGAGTCGTACTCCTACTTCAGCCAATTTCTTCTTTAAATTCATATTCCTAAAAAAATGAAGAAAGATAAATGCACTTCATAGAGAAACATGGTTATGTGAAAATGACTCATATTGCTTGATGCGATAATGCGATCGATCGACCAGCAATCTTTCAAGAGAGTTACAAGGGAGACGAGAATAAAGAACAAGACTGGAAGCCAGTGACGTAGTCACTCAACAAATCTGTATGTATGTTGCTGACATTATAATTCGTTTGACCTTTCTAAATCACCAAACAGAAATCATCGCTCTTTCAACGTCAATAAGTGAGTCTCGGAAAAATTATCATCGGCCGCCACCGGGAATCGAACCAAGGGTCTTCCAGTTACGCGCCAGACATGCTACCACAGCAGCCTCGAGATCTCCGGACTCACATATGATTAACTGCCAAACTACATCGCAGGTTGATTTCGAGGCCGCTGTGGTACAGTGCTAGCATATCTTGCGCGTAAATGGGAATCTGGGTTCGATTCCCGGTGGCGGCCGATGAGAATTTTTTCAAGACTCACTTATTAACGTGGAAAGAGCGATGATTTCTGTTTGGTTTTCATGATCCACGTCGAGTGTTTGAATTAATTTCTAAATTACTTGCTCTGTGTACCACAAATGGATGTTATATCAGATCCTTCACGACATTGGCATAGGTTTAGGTTTCGGTATAAATTACTCTTCCAAGATTTTTCATTTACGAAAATCACTGTCCATATACACAGTCGAGTCACATTATTGTGACAACCTCCTGCATTTGAAGTCAACAGCGCGTAGCCAATGAAAGAAGGCACATGTCGTGTGTGCTGTAGGCATTCTGAAAACATATCACTCGTTGCTGTCATGGATAAAAGGAGCGATTTATCAGATTTGCAAATAAGGATCATTATCGGATTTCTGGCCAAGGGTGGCAGTATTTCTGAAACAGTGCAGTTTGTGAACTGTTCTCGTGCTGCTGTGGTTAAAGTGTATCGTAATTGGAGAAATGGCACCATTGCGAATAAGCGACGTAAAACTGCGGAGCACCACGTACCATTGATGTGAGAGGTGAAAGTCGGATGCGACGGTGCGTGAGGGCTGATCGACACTCTACAGTGGAGCAACTCACTGGCCGAATGAACCAGGAGTCTACCGGATATGTGTGTGAAACGGCAGTTTAGCGAACCCTGCTGCGTATGGGGTTACGATGCAGACGGATGGTCACTGCACCTATGCTAACGAAGGCACATCGACAGAAAAGGCTTACATTTGCACGGCACTATCGGAATTGGACTTCTGCTGATTGGCAAAGGATTGTATTCTCCAATGAGTCACGTTTTCTGCTTCATCGAACGGATGGACGTTGGCGTATAAGGCGAGAAACATTGGAGAACAAACAGTCTTCAACCATTGCTGGAAGAACACAAGCTGGTGGGAGGAGCATTATGGTCTGGGGAATGTTTTCATGGCATTCCCTTGGTCCACTCATACCTGTGGAAGGCACATGGACCGAATTCGTTATGAATCCATTCTTGCAGACCACGTGCACCCATACATGCTAATTGTCTTCCCTGGGGCGGATGGGATCTTCCAGCACGAAAATGCGACGTGTCACACAGCTAGAAATGTCCAAGAGTAGTTGGAAGGGCACGATGAAGACTTCCAAGTACTTCTCTGGCCCCTAATTCTCCAGACCTAAACCCAATTGAGCATCTGTGGGACCCCCTCGATCGCGTTGTTCGCTCTGTGGATCCTCCACCACGCGCCCTCCAGCAGTTGTCAGATGTACTGCAGTCAGCCTGGCTCCACATACCTATGAACACCTTCCAGCACCTTATTGAATCACTCCCAGCCCGTCTAGCTGCTGTCCGCGCTGCATACGGCGGTTACTCTGGATATTAGCTGGTGGTCACAATAATATGCCTAGACCGTGTAGTTTCTTGTAGCTATTAAATCTTTAAATGTAATTTTTGTAAGGTACTGGACAAAAAAATATATGTGGAGACATTCGGAGGGATTTTTAATAATCGGTGGAATAAGAGCGAGGTTCCAATCACATGTGAGTAAAACATTTTGTGCTTATAAAGCTGAAGAACTCATCTGTAAGATTATTATCCAATTATTGGACGGATTCACTTTGACACACTGAAGAAAAAGAAAAAAGTTTAATAACAGAGTTAATTAAGTGAATATGCACGCTTATCATTAACATGCGCATATGGCATGTAATGCTTCAGGCTGTAAGAAATATATGTACTCCACAGGAGAAATTCTAAATGAGTTTAGGAACAAAATTTATCTTGTGCTACCAATTGTGCTTCCAATTTTTTAAGTCTTTTGCTGTGTTTCCATTCTTTCTACCATGGATGCTTATTTTGTTTTATCTGAAATTGAAATCTCTCAGGGGCAAGAAGTGTACGGATTTAAAAACTTATCTGAGAAACACTTTCAAGCGATGCCAGACTATACGATGTCACTAAAGTTTAATGTCTTCCCTGAAGTCCGCTGCTCACAAGATCCAGTTGCAACTTACCTTACACTAAAACAAATCCTCGGAGTTTTCTCGCAGTTGACGAAACCGTTTCGCTTTACGTGAAATAGTCTTGCTTTATAAAAATCAAGCAGTTTCAGTGAAAACAGTTAATTCAAAGCTCTGGAAAGTATGCTACTATAGGTTCAATTTTAGAGTGTTTAAACTTTAATAGCAAAGAAAGCTAACTTCCTATTCTCTCATATACATATCTACAACACTGTAGTTTAAACTTTATGTACGGGAGAGAAAAATTAATATGAACACTTATCTGAAGGGTTCATATTATTATTGTAAGCAATCTCTCATTTTGAGATATCGTTTTCAAATTCTAAAGAGTAAATTACATTACGGTATGTATCAGTTCTGATGCAGAGTACTGCTTATTATCTTATCTTTTCGTTTGGAGGTTTAACGACCTCAGTGAGCAACTCAATCGGTTATAAGCAGCCATCCATCACTAATTTAGGGCCTCTGGTTCCAGGGAAGGGGAGAGCCAGTTCTGTAAGGAAAACACACCACCCATGCCACACCTGAGATTGGAATCCGGACATAGCTCGGAATGATAATTAGAGGTCAGCACCTCGAACCACATGGTCGCCCCGTGGTGGCCTACTTTTTTACTTTATTGCAGTTCTTCCGGAAAAAATTCTGTTGCTAAGTGTTCAATGTGGTGCGTATTTAATTCATACACTCGACGTGGATCAGGAATCAATGTGGTGCATATTGTTACAAAAATCAAAGAATCCCAACTACATTTTCCTTTCAAAATAAATACTGGAGGCAGCTGAAACTCCTCTTGTTGGCTATCCAACGTGCTTGTGAGCTGCCACGGGGATAGAGTTGGACCCGGGTTCGAGTCTCAGATGAGGCATGGGTGGTGTTCTGTCTGATGGTTCTGGCTGTGTCCGCTCCCTGGAATCGTCAGTGTCCCAAAATAGGAACATAAGATTGCTCACAGCTCCACGAATTGTTCGTGCCGGACGTACTCCCCGCAAAAAAATTTACTTGCTGGTGTCTCACAGCTGAGCACTTCCGCCGGGTTATTGCCTCAGATATTTCTTTTCTCAGAATAGGTAAAACTTCTGTTAGTTACAAAATATATGCGCTTGCACTCACATATATTCCAGGGGCAAAACTATTTGAGTCGCCCCGGTGGCGCAGTAGTCTAAGCGCTGGCTTCTGATGCGTCCGGGTTCGAATCCCGGTGAGGCATGGATGCTGTGTTTTTCTTATAGCACTGGCTCTCTCCATTCCTTGGAGCCAGTGGCCCTAAATTACGGACGGGCGACTGCTTTTAGCCCATTGATTTGCTCACGGTGGTCCTTAAACCCAAATTTCCAAAAATTAAAAAAAAAAAAAAAAAAAAAAAAGCAATTTGAACGCAGAGCTCATTCTGAGATAGACTCAGTGTGGGCCGCGGATGGCCTAGTGGTCAACGTTCGATATTGCCATGGAGATAACCTCAGGTTCGATCCCAGGCAGGTACCAACGTTCGAACCACTAAATACCCGGCGTGCGTCGGATGGGCACGTTAAGCCGTCGGAACCCGGCAACTGGCCCCCAGTTATAATTAAGGGCGTCTTCCTACCCCTTTCTACTTCGCTTCCGTGTCACTTTTCTATCGGGTGCTCCAGCCCAACTCTCCTAGTTTCCTGTTTCTAAAGGTTGTTTAAGACCTGTGGTCAGACACTCCCTTTCTAAAATCCTCTACATATGATCGTTTGATCTCTCTCTTTCTCTCCTTCTTACAAAAGATGGCTTGTTTTTGTTCGTTCGCAGCTGTTGTGATACACTCTTCCTTCTTACAACCGGGTGAAACCATCACTGCTGGCAGCTACTGTGAAGAACTTGACATTATGCATGGACTCTGTCCACAAAAGAGCCAGCATAGTCAATCGCCATAGGCCCATATTTCTCCTTGATAACGTGAGATCCCCATGTTGAAAGCCAGACAATCCAGAAGCTGCACCGGGTGAGCTACGGAACTTTTACTCGTGCCTTATTCTCTTGGAAACCTTCCTACAGAATACGCGCGTACTATCGCGTTCTTCAAAGAACGTGGACACCTTTCTACACGTTTAATCGTTTTTCAATCAAACATGAGTTGAAACCGCATTCGATGCGTCTTTTGCATCGCGACGCAGCTGCGGTATACAGAACCATGTATCTCGTTGGCAAAAGTGTATTGCTTCTGGCGGTAATGATTCTGATTAATAAAGTTTATAGGTTTTTTTTTTTTGTTCTTTTTTGGAGGTTTAACGACCACCGTGATCAACTCAATGGGCTATAAGCAGTCGCCCGTCCCTAATTTAGGGTCACTGGTTCCAGGGAAGAGAGAGAACCAGTTCCGTAAGACAAACACAATATCCATGCCTCACGGGATTCGAACCCGGACCCTTTTCGGACGAATGATCAGAGGCCATCGCTTAGACCACTGCGCCACCGAGGCGGCAAAGTTTATATGACACCGTATTTTGGGATTGAAGTTTCCATCAATATTCCGACATTTTATCTGCAACAACTTCGTACAGTAGTTTAACGTTTCTCCTCATCGCTGAAGAGAGAGAAAGAGAGAGATCAAATGATCACATGTAGAGGATTTCAGGAAGGGAGTGTCTGACCCCAGGTCTTAAACAACCTTTAGAAACAGGTAACTAGAAGATTTGGGCTAGAGGGCACGATAGAAAAGTGACACGGAAGCGAAGTAGAAAGGGGGAGGAAGACGCCCTTATTTATAACCGGGGGCCTGTCCCGGGGTCCGACGGCTTGCCGTGCCCATCCGACAAACGGCAGATATTTAGTGGATGGAGCGTTCGTACCTGCCTGGGATCGAACCTGAGGTCTTTTTTTTTCGTGGCAATCACGAACGTTGCCCACTAAGCCACCCGCGGCCCAGAAAGAGAGAAAGAGAGAGTTTGGATCTACACTGCTGGCCACCCAAAATGCAATACCAAGAAGGACACGATATAGCAAAGCCAGATTTACTGGACACATAACAACAGATACAAAGATGAAACGATTAACCTTACAGGCCCGTGCTACTTGCGGAACACACAGACATCAATAGTTCGTGTGGACCCCCATGGCTGGCAATAACGGCCGCTACACGCCGCGGCATCAAACGAAAGAGGCTTTGGATGTAGGCTTGGAGTATGTCGGTCCAGGCTGCTTCCACACGTGTTGTCACAGTTCATCAGTTGTAGCCGTGGGTGGTGCTTGCCGGGCCACTCGGTTGCCGATCAGCGACCAGACGTGTTCGATGGGCGACATATCGGGAGAACAGGCGGGCCACGGCAGCAGTGATGCCTGGTGGGCCGTGAAGAATTGTTGCACGATGCGTGCCACGTGCGTTCGCGCATTGTCCTATTGAAACGTGGCCGCTGACAGGTCCTGCAGGTAAGGGAGGACTACAGGCTCCAAAACGTCGGAGATGTAGCGGTGGCTGTTGAGTGTACCGGCGATGCGTGCCAGAGATGGGTGCGGGTGTCATATCCAATAGCGCCCCAAACCATAAAGCCAGGCAACGGACCGGTATGGCGATGCATAATGCAGGCGTCATACAGTTTCTCGCCGCGTTGCTGCCCTACGCGGATCCGACCATCGTGGTGTTGCAGACAGAAGCGGGATTCGTCGGAGAAAGCAATGTCGTGCCATTCCGTAGCCCAGATGCGGCGTTCAACGGCCCACTGTCGCCGCACTCGCCGGTGGTGTAACGTCAATGGTAATCGGAGAAATGGGCGCCGTGCGACAAGTCCCCGCTCCTGCAGACGACGTCAAACGGCACGTGATGACACAGGTTGTTGCGCAGCACACCTTAATTCCTGCGCCAACGTTCGTGATGTGGCGGTGCGAGCCGTCAACGCCTGCCGCACAACATGCCTGTCCTCTCGTTCGGTGGTGTGCCCCGGCAGCGGCAATCGCTCACGTCGGTCCGTCCGTCCGTCCCTCCTGCACCCACCGAATCCATACTCGCCTCACTGCGGCTGGATGTCGTCCCACACGGGCGCCGATGTCTCGGTACGATAAACCGGTGTCGCGATAAGCCACTATTCGTCCTCTGTCGAACTCGGAAATGTGCTGGAATGACTGCCGTATTCAGCGAGGAGGCATCAGGAAGCTTCCCACGCACAGGTCCAACAGAACAACACACTTCCACTACTTACACCCCGCCTTCTGTGCACCCTTCTTATAGTGCTTCTCTGTGGCGTGCCGGGCGCATATGATTTGCATATGCCCTGCAATGCTAATCGTTTGCATGTCCTCTAGCGGGCGACGCATGCCGCGAATTTCAGGCCAATCGGATGCTTCCTTCTTGGTGTTGCATTTTTGGTGGCCAGCAGTGTAATTATACCTGATTTATAATCAAGAGCATCAGATGAACACTGAACGAGAATTTTGAAGAAAAAATTGAAGCAGCTACGAGAATATTTCTTCCGTAATGGGACACAGACTGTCTGCGACAGCGAGACTTCGGCTGACACCTTAATGGCCTAACCGTTAGATGACTTCACTTATTTCCAGGAAAAGTGTTTTAAAAAGAGACTGCGCAAAACAGTGGCCCCCGATTCGATTTATAAAACTCTATCCTTTCGGTGTCGAAATTTCTGAATTAGTGAACATAAGAGCACAAATTTTGCAGTTAGCATATACGTTGCGCAACCTCGGTAGAGGACTCTAGTTCCACCGACGGCCATTTTTACTTAAAAAATTACGTGTGCGCATAATCTTCAATCGAAATATTTACTAAATCAAAATTGAGTCTTGAAATAGAAACGGGTTAAAGTTTGAAATAGAAACGAGTTAAAGTTTGAAAATAGAAACGAGTTAAAGTTAGAAAACGAAACAAGAAAAATTATCATCAGGACAGTTACAGTAGCTCACGGCTCTTCGGAAATCTACAGAAACCCACTTTGCTTAAAGACTTAGATGTGAACTATATAATCTTTAGGAGACGTTTTTCTTTCTTGCCTAAAAATTGTGTGTGTAAAATTATACAATATGAAATGCATGAGGGATGCAAAATCGCCATTGGAAGGAAGCTGAGGGGGAAAAAAACCTAAAATAAAATAAAATTTACGAACACGAAAAATATGAAGGTGCACGCAGCTCCGGTAGCGCAGTGGTCTAAGCGCCCTCTGACCGTTTATCTAAGTGGCCCGGGTTCAAGTCCCGGATGAGGTATGAATGGGTCCTACGGCGCTGACTCTCCCCTTCTAAGAGCCAGTGGTTCCAAATTAGGGACTGGCGACTGCTTATATCCCTCAGTTTCTCACGATGGTATTTAAATCCCCAAAAATGAGCTTTGTATATTTACACCACTGAGTGGGAAAATTTATGACCACATTAGCGGTAGAAGTGATATATTTTTTTGTTTGAATAACTGTTTTAAGAGAATGTCTTAGAATTGCATTTTAAACTAAAAATGCTACTGTTCGTATATCAATGACCCACGATTTTAAAGTAGTACTTTTCTCACCATTCTGGAAATATCGAACTGCATATCAGCTACATCGCTATTTCCGAAAGTCCACTTTAGAGGTTCTTTTGGGGGGGGATTAACGACCGCCATGATCAACTCGATGGGCTGTAAGAAGTCTCCCGTCGCTAATTTAGGACCATCAGTTCCAGGGAAGGAGAGATTCATTGCCATAAGACAAACACAACATCCAAGCCTCAACAGGAATCGAAAATACTCAGTGTGTCAAAGAATTTTTAAGACAGGCGCTAGATTTCAGCCTACGGTGGCGCCACCAGTGTAATCGCGAATGCGTTATAAACCGTGACCATCTGCTTGCTTTCTGCCAAAAGTACTGCGCAGTTGTTAAAGTAACTCAAACGAAACGGTCGTTCATTAGAGAAGTAAAATTTTTTTCATGTTGAGTTATTAAGATGGAACAAAGGGCTGTTACTAAATTTAACGCAAAACTTGGTAAAAGTGCCTCGGAAACGTACCAAATGATGAAACAAGTTTACGGTGAGTTTTGTTTAAGTAGATCAAATGTTTTCCTGTGGCACAAACGTTTTTTGGACAGAAGATATACGCTAGAAGATGATAAACATACCGGAAGACCAAGTTTATCTAGGACACCTGAGATTATTGAAAAAGTGCGTGATTTCGTGACAAACAATCGATATGCGTCACTAAGAATGATGGAAGAGTCTTTAAACATCAACAAAGAAACGATTCGAACCATTCTGCATGAAGAATTGGGCAAAATAAAAGTCTGTGCTAAATTTGTTCCACACACGTTAACCAATGAACAAAAATCAAGGAGAAGTGCACATTGCAGAGACATCATTTTAGCCGCTGAAAATGATCCAAACTTCTTAAAATCGATTGTTACAGGTGATGAAACATGGTGCTATCAATATGGTCCTAAAACAAAGCGACAAAGTGCGGAACGGAAGTCAAAAAACTCACCACAAGCCAAGAAAACAAGAAAGATTCGTTCGAAAATCAAAACAATGCTCATTACATTCTTCGATAGTAAGGGTATTATCCACAAATAATTTGTTCCAAGTGTACAAACAATTACTGGTGAGTTTTATTTAAATGTTTTGAGGCGTTTGATGGGCAGAATTCATCGCATTCGTTCAGAATATCGGGATGAAAACAGTTGGTGTTTGTTGCACGATAATGCACCCAGCCACACCCCACTTCTTGTTCGTAGATTTTTGGCGAAAAATAACGTCTGTGTGTTGAATCATCCACCGTATTCGCCTGATTTAGCACCCTGCGACTTTCCTTTATTCCCAAAACTTAAAATGACGTTAAAAGGGTGTTATTTTGATGATATTTCGACCATACAAACACCTTCGACGCGTGCTTTGGAGGCAATTCCGCAAAGTGAATTGGAACAGGCATTTGAATCATTATTAAATCGCTGTAGCAAGTGTATTGAAGCTGGAGGGACTTATTTTGAATAACAAACCAAAACAAATTATAATTTCTCGTTTCTATCTCATTTTACAGACCCAGTCTTAAAAATTCTTTGCCACACTGCGTATTGCCGTCAAAAAATTTCCAGCCGTTCCCGAGCTCTTCGGGATTCAGATTTTTTTTCATTATGTAACTGTAAAAATATTGGTATTCACTATGAGCTGGAAAATGTCGCAGCTTCCGTTGATCGAATTAGAAAAACCGTTTTAACGCGTAATTAATTTAAACCAAAATCAATCATCTGTTGGATTCCTCACTTTAAAAATGAGTGTTATCCCAGTATTTGGCCTGAGATTGTATCTGTTTTTTGCAGTGGATCTCAGATTTTGCAATTTGGATTTAAAAAACAAAATTGCATGCGACTGTTGTAACGACGACAAAAATTACCCATGCATTTTCCGATTATTATGATAAAAAACATTTTTGCTAGGTGACGCAAATTTCGGAATTTTTATATGACAGCTTCTAAAGATCTAATTAAATATAATCTGTAGGAAGCTTTAGTGTTTAATATTATCATCTACTTTAGAACTTTTGAAGTGCACTGTTTCCAGGTTTCGTGGCGGTAGTGTATGTTTGTAGTTGTTATCATATATGCGCTCTGAAAAATCTCATGACGCTCCGGTGACACAGTGGTCTAAGCGCTGGCTTGTGACCATTCGTCCTGGTGGGTCAGTGTCCGAATCCGTTGAGACATGGATGCTGTGTTTGTCTTACGACACTGGCTTTCTCCCTTCCCTGGAGTCAGTTGCCCTAAATTAGGGACGGGTGGCTACTTATAGGTCATTGAGTTGCTCACGGTGGTCGTTAAACCTTCAAACAACACAAAATCTGGTTTTAGTTACTCTTATGCTGAAGAGATTTTATAGATGGTCAATATTTTCCGCTAGTTTTCCAGCTTCTCTTAATGAAAAAGTTTTTTTGCTATAAGGTGTAAATTCATGGTTGAATTTGCACGATCATTCATCTCTTGAAACCGCTTTGCTAAATTACTTTTCCGTTCAACAGATGTAGCTATCGTAAAAATTTTCAATCCTTTTTCCAGATTTTTCGGACTCGACGTTTTCTAGCTGGAGAAGTACACTATCTAGGCAAAAGTGTGATTGAACACTGTAAGTAAATTGAAAAACAGTATTGTATTTACATCAGTAGTGGGTAGGTCGTCCATTTGCAGAGATTACAGCAGCCACCCACCCGTAGAGGTAAACTGTCCACAAATCCATGAGGTACGGCGAGCGGGATGTTCCTCCATTCGACTTTGAGTACGTCGACCAACTCTATCAGTGAAGAAGGTGGTGTTGGTCTAGAACTCACCCGTTGTTCAAGTTCATTCCATAGGCGTTCAGTGGGATTAAGGTCCACTGAGGTTTCTCTCTCTCTCTCGCTCTCTCTATTTCTCTCTTTCTTTCTCTCTCTTTCTCTCTCTCTTTCTCTCTCTGTCTCTCTCTTTCTCTCTCTTTCTCTCTCTTTCTCTTTCTCTCTCTCTCTTTCTCTTTCTCTCTCTCTCTTTCTCTTCAGTGATGAGGAGAAACGTTAAACTACTGAACGAAGTTGTTGCAGATAAAATGTCGGAATATTGATGGAAATTTCAATCCTAAAATACGGTTTCATATAAACTTTATTAATCAGAATCATTACCGCCAGAAGCAATACACTTTTGCCAACGAGATACATGGTTCTGTATACCGCAGCTGCGTCGCGATGCAACAAACGCATCGAATGCGGTTTCAACTCATGTTTGATTGAAAAACGATTAAACGTGTAGAAAGGTGTCCACGTATAACGAAGTGAATTTCTCCGTCATTTTTGGTCTACGCCGGGATTCGAACCCGAGGCCGCTTATTCCGGAACAAGTTGCTCTACCAATTGAGCTACGCGGACATTTTATTCTGATTCCTATCTGCCTTTATGTCGTGTGCGTCCTTCTGGCAGGTACGTCACATCTCCTGGTACGTTACACACGTTCTTTGAAGAACGCGATAGTACGCAAGTATTCTGTAGGAAGTGGGACTGAGGTCCTCATACCACTCCATTGTAGCCCTGGAACCATGACAAGTGGCATTGTCGACCTGGAAGGAACAATCGTCGTGTCCGTAGAACTGCCACAACGTTGGGAGCATTGAGTTATCCAGGACATCTCTATACAGTGCAGAGTGCAAGCAGCCATGAAGAACAAACAGTGGATTCCCATCGTACCAGGAGAAACAGCTCCATAACTCCACTGCCTACGTGCTTCACAGTCGGCCCTGTGCACTCCGGAAGCAGACGTTCTCCGGGTATCCGCCAAAGCTACAAACGTCCATCCGATGGGAATGACGTAAAGCGGGATTTGTCGCTCCATAACACCTGCCTCCATTGCGCCAATGTACAATTTTTCTGTTGTTGACACAGGGACGTCGCTAGACTTCGAAATCAGGATGGGCGACGGGTGGGAGAGCATTATTTTTGCTGGGGTAAGCTTGACAGGATTTTTTTTTTTTCGAAACACTGGAAGAACGAATTTTTAATGCTTTTTTTTTTCTTTTAATTGAAAGTTAAACGACCACCGTGAGCAACTCAATGGCTATAAGCAGTCGCCCGTCCCTAATTTAAGGTCACTGGTACCAGGAAAGGGAGGGAGACCGTGCCGTAAGACAAACACAACATCCATGCCTAACGGGATTCGAACCTGGACTCTTCTCTGACGAATGGCCATAAGCCAGCGATTAGACCACTGCGTCACCGGGTCGTCTTCAATGCGTTTCACTACCGGCTACAAAAGATTTGTGCAATTCCGACCCCTCCACCTGGACAAACATTCATACATGAATCTGACTAGTTAAGCCACTAGTGTGAGATAAAAGTGCTGGTAGAATGTCGCCTTCAACGTTTTTGATTACTCTGGATGCATTGTCCTAAATTTCTTTTCAAAAGTTTCTATTTTTGCTAACGAAAATAGTACTGTACTTGAACAATTTGTTTAAAAGAAACTATCGTTTTTGTTTATCTAAATTAAATTTTAACGTTGTCCCACGCAGACACAATACCTCCCCCCTCCTTAACTTCCTTCGTTCTAGCCAGCGACTTTGCCTTGCACTCCTCCCCTACAAAACAGTCGTCGGCCACTTTTTGCACTTTCACTGTCCCAGGGCAATCTTAAGAGCGCTAGTATAGCTTTAGACTCCACTTTCCCTGTTAGAATCCCTAATTTTGTAAAGAAAACAAACAGCAGAGCAATTCGTAATTACCACCATCAGTTAATTCTTATCCACCTTCCTCATTCGTCCCCTGCCCATACAAACATGAAAAAGAGGATTAAACTAAGGAATTGGAAGTGGAGAACAATTGAATTTTCATGGCCCTAGAGATGCTATTTTAATAACCTTTCTACGGAGACATAAACAACGCACTTCCAAGGGGAAAATACGTAGGGATACATGAAGTAAATAAAACACGACTTAACCTTAAAATATAATCAGGACTCGCCAAGTAAGGATAAGTATATTGAAAAATCGCCTATTTTGAACTGGGTGGACGGCAAGGTGGGAGAGACAAATGCTCACCCTCACACCCCCTTGGCCACGTCCCTATGTTGACACCATCGTAGCCGCGTATCTTTATTGGTCTTCGTGATGAGAGGTTTATGGGCCGCTGCTCGGCTACGATACCCGATTACATGGACCTCTCTTTGAGGTGTCTTGGCAAAGACCATAACATCTATTGCCATCGGGAACTCATGGGCTATTGCGTGCGTTTGTCGGGACCTGGTTTTCAGGATCTCCCTCTGTAGCACCCTCCGGTCCCTGGGTTGCAGTTTTGTGGGTCTTCCAGGGCGAGGTGAATTCCTGCAATGTTCCATCCTCTTCCACTTGTTGATGACAAAGGCCACAGTCGATTTAATGACCTATCTGACATAATCAGTGTTTCTTATGCTCATACCTCCAATTGAGCATCCTATTATAAACGCTCTTTTCAAACTCGGAGAGCTATCTCTTGCTAGCCATTTTATCAGCGATTGATCTAAGCGTACTCCCGTTGAAGATTTTATACCTTATCGACCACGTGTCTGCTGCAGGAGCACGCCACTGCGCTTGCGTGGGGGTGTCCGATCACTTTTGTCGACATAGTGTATATGTATATTTTCACTTACAATGAGAGCTCTGTGATTCAGGCGATATAATTTTTTTTCTCATGAAATATATGCGACAAGGCTTGTCCATCTGTCGTCCTGATGCATTAGGTTTTTGATTGTGTGCATAGTCTAGACTAACGGAAGAGGGTAGCTGCTGATATGTAAATTCCGTCCTTCAAGAAACACAGATGCAGTATCAAGGGTGTCCGAGACAGAGGGTTAAGACTGCATTGATAGATAGCGACCAAAAAATTGCGCTGATAAACTGATTATTAATATGGAACGAAAGAGAATAGTGAACAACGGATCTCGCGTAAACTTGAACTTCAAACTGCGATAAAAGAAAAAAAAAAAGAACTTCAGAGTAAACGCAAGAAAAAAGTAAGCAACACATGCCGCAACAGTCTAAAAAGGCTGGATGTCTATAAGGAAAACGCGACAACAACAAAAGAAATGAAGGGAAGCATGCTTGAAAGAAACGGTGGCTTAAGGGTTTAGTTATTATTGATGGCGTTTTGAAATAGGAGAAAGAAAATAAAACTCCCTAAATTAGCGTTAGAATATACATGTTTTCTTTCATAGATAAACGTTCAAAACCCGCATTGAACTTTCCCCTACTAGAAGTAATAGAATAGTTATCCGTTTGAAGTAATAGAATGCTTATGTTCGAATAATATTTTTAATAACAAACAACCAATGTGTTCATGTAATTTTAAGTAAAAATCCGAGTGCATTTGGAGAGAAGATGGTGACATCGAATTCCGTTGCTGGATCTACACTCGTCGTCAAAAAAAATAGTTACACACAGAAGGAAGCAACCGACAGGAATAAAACTTGGTAGGTAGGTTTGACATCGTGAGACACGCAAATGATTCAAGTATCACGCTCGGACGCGCATGTGACGCAAGCAAGGAGGATCACATGATCATATGTAGAGGATTTTAGGAAGGGAGTGTCTGACCCCAGGTCTTAAACAACCCTTAGAAATAGGAAGCTAGGAGATTTGGGCTAGAGTGCCCGATAGGAAAGTGACACGGAAGCCAAGTAGAAAGGGGAAGGAAGACGCCCTTATTTATTACCGGCGAGCCAGTACTCGGGGTCCGACGGCTTAACGTGCCCATCCGACGCACGGCGGATATTTAGTGGATCGACCGTTTGTACCTGCCTGGGATCGAACCTGAGGTCCTTTCCGTGCCAGTCACGAACGTTGCCCACTAGGCCACCCGCGGCCCTCGCAAGCAAGGAGGAGTCGTAGGGCTTCCTGTATGTAGCGCCTGACCGGTTATATAAGGCAAGGATGAGTCGTAGCGTCTGAGCTGTTATATAAGGTCGTCCCGTTGCGCGTGCTTGCCATTCTGACTCATGCTGTTGTGCAGGTTGCATCCTTTGCAAGTGGAGTATGCTTCGGAAAAAGTTCGGAAGCAGTTCGAGCAGTTGGAGGAGTTCGAGGGTGGCCGCATCGTCGGACTCCGGAAAACGGGATGGTCTTATGGCCGCTTTGCGCGCCATACCAGTCGTTCAGATATCCCCATAGCACGCTGTTGGCGGCAGTGGATAGAAAAAAGCACGCAACAGCGACAGAAAGGGTATGGGAGACCTAGACGAACCACGGAGAGAGAGGAGCGACGGGTTGTCCGACATGCGCGGAGTGACCCAATAGCCACAATTCCGGATATTCAGCGAGCATTAGTGCCCTCTATGCACCCTCCGATTAATGCAAGCACCATTGGCAGACGGCTGCACGACGTAGGACTACATGCACTGAGACCGTTACGATGACTGCCCTTAACACCATTGCATCGTCGCCAGAGACTGCAATGGTGTCGTACTAGACTGTCATGGAGCCATTCAGAATGGCAGCGGGTGACTTTCAGAGACGAGTCCCGCTTTTGTCTTGGAGGAGACGACCACCAAATCCATGTGTGGAGACACCGTGATCAGCGCCAAGATGAACGGTTTGTTATCGAGAGTCACATGGTGTGGAGTGTAATTGCCTACGATGCCAGATCCCCTTTGGTATTCATTACAGACACTTTGACAGCTCAACGTTATATTAAAAAGGTCCTGTAACTAGCTGCCCTACATTCTTTGAACGCTCACTCTGGTACGATTTTCCAATAGGACAACGCTCGTCCGCATGCTGCTGCTGTCTCGAGAGCTTTCCTTCAAGGCACTGACATTCTTCCATTTCCAGAAGCATCACCAGACTTATCGCCGATTGAAAATGTGTGGATACTATTAAACGCGCTATCCACACTCCACCCCTATCGCACAATCTGCAGGTACTGCGTGAGAAGATTCAAGCTGCATGCGATGGCTTATCGTAGGACTCCATTCGGAACTTGCACAACTCCATGCCGAGACGTCTGGCATGCTGTGTGAGCAAACGTATCGGCCCGATGCCATACTCAGAGACACTACTTATTGGCGTATAGCTCAATAAATATTGCCCATATCAGTCTCAATGTTTAATCATTTATTGTTGCAGGTCACCTTTACCTTCTTCCTGAATAGCGTTGTAATCCGACAAGTCCTTCTGGGAGCAACAATTTTTTTGACGATGAGTCTATTTTGAAGACAACCTTGCCAGTTTTTCGTGAATGCGAATATGAACACACTAGCCCTATGTGCTATTCCTATTCCTTCCGTGTTTCTATGAACGTTTAGGTCCTGTGATCTTCTGTAGATGGGTTCAGTACCTTCAAGATAAACTGCAGGTTGTTGCATTTCTGTATCACTTCCGGCGCCATTTCAATAGTTACCCTATCAATTCTGCAATTTCTGAATTTAGATAATGAAATACCAAAGCAGGTTGTTCTTTTTCTTTGGTAGAAACCATCGTACAAGAGGATAACATTGGAAGTCAACATGTTCTTCAGATAATGAGAATAGGCAGACAGGGATCTGTATTTATTTATTTCCTTTTTCTTGGTTTCCCGTCAGCACTCAAAGCTACGAGAATTCGCCTGTCTCTAATTTAGGGCCACTACTTATAGAGACAGAAACAGCACAGTAAGACAAACGCAATGCACATCAACTCCTCCTGGACTCAGATCCAGGCTCAACTTCGACGATTACGTAGAACTTTGCGCCTCTGACCATTTGGTCATCAGAGCGGCGGTCAGCACTCACCTTATTTGACTGAGCGAACCTCGAAGTGAAATGGCATGGCCAAATGATTTTACTCGTTAATAGAAATCGTGTGTTTGTGTACGCGCTCGTACACAAACACACACAATCTTAAAAGGAAAAGATAATTTCTGTGATTCCTCCGTTGGGCTGTACTATACATTCAAGAGCGAGAAAACCGATTTTTCACGTTTACTTCAATTTCTTGCTGGCATTCTATGGGAAATATTCACAGGCTGTTTAAAAAGGAGTAGAAAATATAATTACTCTAAGTAACAAGAAGGGCTGAACTTCTGAATCATAAAATCGGGATAACCAAAAACGTCGCAGAATGAAAATAAGAGAATCGTGGCAACTATCAGTGTCAAATTTGGGATACGTGAAGTATAACCAGCGCGAGCAAAGTTTTCACCTGAAGTGACAACATACTTTCCTTACATTCAGTTCAGGCTTGAGACACAAGAAACACTCTTGAAGAGTTGAAACACTCTTTCGACTCAATGTCGGCTCTTCACCGATTGCAACATCTCGTTTGAGCCAGTTCTTTATACCCATGACTGGACTGTTCAGAGGGCGCTGCTCCAAAACCACATACACATTTTCACTGACATTTCAGTCATTTGCATTCCCAATCAGTTGTACATATCCTGTAAGTTAAAACTGATATCAGCTGTCCTTCATGGTGTTGCAATTCACACGAACAGCACTGTACTTGAAATACTGTATTAATCTCAAAATTCCTTCCTGGAGTATGATAAAATTTAAAATATTACACACACATACGCTTCTCAAGGTCTTAGCAGATCGCTTTATACACACTGAAGAGCAATTGAATTAGAGACAGCTGGCGTTATGCAAATGTGGCGCTGTTGGCGGCCCTGTAAACGGAAACGACATGACGTATGCAGAGATCCAACAATATAAGGAGTGATGCGACGGGAATCAGTAAGAGTCGGACGCAGTATGACTAAGACTAAGGATCTAAGCGCATTTGATCGTGGGCAAATTGTCGGGCCCGACGAATGGGTCACTCCATCTCGGAAGTCGTGCAGGCACTGGGATTTTAAAAAGCCACTGTGTCACGGGTGCACCGTGAGTACATCGAATCCGGTAAAACCATTCCTGCAAGGGCTAACTGCTTTGTACAACACCGTGTAGATGATCGGGGTCATCGTCGGCTAGCTCGCATTGTACCAGCGGATAGACGGGCCACAGTGCAAGAAATCACTTGGCAATTTAACACTGGTGCACAAAAACGTGTAAGCAGCCACACTATCCAGAACCATCTTCTCGCTATGGAGTACAGAAGCCATCGTCCCACGAGGGTACCGCTGCTGATCGCATATCACAGGGTGCAAATCTTAGCATGGGCGCGGGAACATCGCCACTGGACCCTAGACATGTGAAAAAATGTTGCCTGGACTGATGAGTCGAGATTCACGTTTGTACATAAGGATGGCAGGATACGAGTACGGCGCAAACCACATGAAGCGATGGATCTTTCTTGCCAGCAGGGTACTCTTCAGCTGGTGGGGCTGGCATTCTCGTCTGGGGACTGTTTACGTGGACTGAAATGGGACCCCTGGTAAGTGTGACATCGTCCCTCACAGGTCAACGTTACCGTGATGTCCTGGACGGCCATTTGCTCCCGTTTTTGCGTCTTCAACATCCCACCGGGGACCTCATCCTGCAACAAGACAATGCAGCTCCCGAATTGTATCCGAATGGTTGGATGAATACTCCACCGACGTGACCTCGCTTCCTTGGCCAGCTAGGTCACCTGACCTCAATCCCATCGAGCACATCTGGGATGCCATCGAGAGAGATGTTCTAGGCTCTGACTCCCTCCATCAAATCTTCGTGAACTGTGGGAGCTTGTTCAGGGGTCGTGGATCCGTATGGCTTCCCAACGCTTCCGGTGTCTTGTCGAGTCCATGCCGAGACGAATCGGCGCCGTCATCAGGTCGAAAGGTGGTGCTACTCGTTACTAAACAGGTATCTCCAATTCAATTGCTCTTCAGTGTAAACTGGTACGCACGTGGCATTGAAAAACGTTGTTCTAAGCGGGGTGCGGTAATTGAAGCTTGAGTTGGATTGTTAGTGGAAGAATGGCTTTGTACCATCGCTTAGAAGACTCTTTACGGTGGAGACTGATCGGTATATTGGAAGGTCGGCAATCGCAATCTCAGGTAGCAAGATCGCTGAATGTGTCGAGGCAAGTGATCTCCAATCTCTGGAGACAGTTCCAGGAAACCGGAACAATAACCAGAAGTACACGAACGCCCACGAGCTACAACAAGTCAAGACGACCAGTATTTGTCTCTAACAGCTCGCCGCCATAGGGAATCTACAGCCAGGCAACTCTCGTAGGAGTTCTTCTCTGCTATGGAAACCGCGATATCGAGACAAACAATCTGCAGAAGACTCTCTACGAGAAAGGTCTATATGCAAGAAGACCAATGATCTGTATCCCACTCGCCGTATCGCATGGAAGAGTCCGTCTGAATTGTTCCCGACAACATCACCCCTGGATCCCTGATCAGTGGGCCTGTGTTCTCTTCATTGACGAGTTGCGGTACAGCCTAAACACGGATTCTTGATGTACGTACATTTGGAAAAAGGTGGGAAGCCGAAATCTTCCCTCCAACAATAGGGAAGTTGACCACTACCATGCTTGAGGACTCCTGATTGAGCTGGCATCAGGTTGGATGGACACACGCCGCTGCACGTGTTTCCAGGAGGCATAGTGACTGCTGAACACTACAGGAATGACATCCTAGAATCCTATGCACGGCTTTTAAGGGAAGCTGTTGGGCCCCAGTTCCTTTTTATGGACTATAACGCCCGTCCCCTTAGGGATATTCTAGTTGACGAATACCTAGATAGTGAGAATATTCACCGTTTGGAGTGGCCAGCAAGATTTTTGGACATGAACCCGATAGAGCATGTCAGGGATGTTCTGGGAAGAGCAATTGCTAATCGGAGGCTCTCTATCAGAGTCATTCTGGCACTCAGACTCACCTTCGTGGAGAAGTGGCACTTATTGCCCTAAACTCTCATTCACAACTTTGTGAACAGCACGAGAGCTCTTGTGCGAGTTGTATTGCTGTTCGGGGTAATTACACTCCCTATTAGCTCCTTGAAATCTGCGCCATTTGATGCATCACTTTTAGAGTGCTATGCTGTCATGCTCATGCTTCCTCCTCATGCGGTGATGGCATGCCTTTCCTGTTATTTATTGCTGCGTTATCGATATCGGTCATTCTTGACGAATACCGAAGAAGAAGACAATGGTTTTTTTTTGTTGTTGTCTTTTCATTCCTTGCGCTAACGAGGCGCTTTTGCAGGACTCAAAAATATCTTAACGCTACTTTTATCCCACTTATGTCTCATATCTTAGAGCATAGTAATAATGCCTCTTTGTGTAGCTGTTCTTTCGCCTCGGGGCAGTGGCGAAACCATGTTACAAAATCCGGGGGGGGTGTCCAATCACACATACACACATTATACACTATCTACCAACAAGTAATTGGACACCTGTGATAGCAAAGGAAAACGAAGTTTATTCACCTTCAATAGTTGGTGGAACCTCCACGAGCGGCGATTACAGCTGCGACCCTCCGGGGCATACTCTCAACCAGGTGTTGTACAACGGCTAGCGGTATTTTCTTCCATTCGGTTTGGAGAAGACAGGTCAGTTCCTTCACCGATTTCGGACGGTGGGGGCACCCCTTAAGTCGATGCTCCAACTCGTCCCATAGGTGCTCGATAGGGTTAAGTTCCGGTCTCTGCGCAGGCCAGTTCATTCAATTAACCCCATTGTCACCATACCAAGCCATGGTGGACCTCGAAACATGACAGGTCGCATTGTCATCCTGAAAGTAACATGGGTCCACTCCGTAAAACTGCCACAACGTAGGAAGCGCATGGTCATCCAAAATAGGGCAATAGGTCTCGGCGTTGAGTCTACCAGGAATTGCGACCAAGGGTCCCGTGCCATACCAGGAGAAACATCCCATAACATAATTCCACCGCCGCCGAACTTCACAGTTGGCACAATACATTCCGGTAGGAGGCGTTCTCCAGGCAGACGCCAAACCCAGACCCTCCCATCCGAATGGTAGAAGGTAAACCTTGATTCGTCGCTCCAGAGAACCTGTTCTCACTGTTCAACGGTCCACTGTCGACGTTCTTTGCACCACGTTAGCCCTGCAGCGCTATTGGACTTGGTGATCAAAGACTGGTGGGCGGCAGCACGTCCATGATAACCGAGCAGATGGGCTTCGTTACGGATGATATTCATCAAAAGAACACTTTAGGATGCCTGTTGAAACTCCTCGCGGATGTGGCCCATCGATGTGGTGCGGTTCTTCCGAATTTCTCTGGCCAGCACCCGTCGGTCTCTAACTCCCAGTTTTGTGGGTCTGCCGGGTCGGGGCACATTCCGACAATCACCTCTCATCATCCACTTGCCAATCACGTAGGCCACTGTCGATTTTGGGTACTTCAACTCGGTGGATATGTCACGTAGGGATCGGCCAGAAATGGCCGATCCCTACGTGACCCGACGATTACACCTTTCTCGAAATCAGAGAGCTCCGAACTGCGTGGCATCTTGCATGCGACTGGTTGGGCTGTTGTTTCCCACATGATTTTAACGGCGGCGGCCGTGACGTGTATCAGGACCGCAGATATCGTCGATTGCAGGTGTGTTCAATTACTTGTTGGTAGATAGTGTATATTTACACACATATATATGTAAGGTCAGGTGATGCGTAACATCACAGCCTCTCCTTGACAAATGTCAACCCCGCCTTCTCGTGGTGCATCCTGTTCCCACTAAAGGGGCTCTGACGACCGCCCATAGCTGTATAACTATACCATCGGGATCAGAGGAAATTCTATCCCACACTCACCAACCCGCTTGGCCAGCGTGGTGAGTTATGGCCAAACCCCTCCAAAATGATTCCACAACTTAAATCTTGGCCCTCAGTCTCCGGCAGCTGGAATGTACCTGGCCAAGGCAGCGGCCAGTGCGACATGAAGGCAGAGGGTGCTAAGAATCCCCGGAGGACCGGACTAGGCTGCCATCTGATGCTGACCTTGGCTACTTACAATGGACGCTCCCTATCTTCTGATTCAAGGCTTCTTGAATTGGAAGAGGAACTACAAAGGATCAAGTGGGACATCGTGGGGCTAAGTGAGGTAAGGAGAAAAGGAGAAGATCTCATCGAACTGAAAAGTGGACATCTCTTCTACTATCGTGGGACAGATACTGGCAGAACTAGTGGTGTTGGATTTATAATAAACAAGAAACTGAAGGATAAAGTTGTAGAAGTTGAAAGTTCCTCTGACAGAGCTGCACGACTTGTTATCCAACTCTCGAAAAGATACCAGGCTCAGATTATTCAAACTTATGCACCCACAAGTCATGCTGAAGAAGAAATTGAAGAATTTTATGAGGAAATTTGTCATCTAAATAATAAAGGTAAGCAGCACTTGAAAATAATTATGGGAGATTTCAATGCAAAAATAGGGCAACGGCAACAGAATGAAACTTCAGTAGGTAAATTCGGTCATGGCAACAGAAACCAGCGTGGAAATACTCTCGTTGAGTTTGCAGACGCAGAAGGGTTTTTCATCTTGAACTCCTTCTTCAAGAAAAAGCCACACAGGAAATGGACATGGAGACATCCAAATGGGACGACAAGTGAAATTGATTTTATTATGTGTAACAAAAAATTCGTCATAGAAGACTGCAGTGTGCTAAACAAGTTCAACACAGGTAGTGACCATAGATTGGTGAGATGTAAGAAGCACCTCAACACTAAACTTGAACGTGGCAAGCTCATAAGACAAACAAAATCTATTGACATAACCAACCTTAAAAAACACCATAATACCTTCAAGTTAGAACTGAAGAACAGGTTCTCTGCTTTAGAAGGCCTAACATCGGAAGAAGTGGACATCTCTGAAGTTAACAGAAAAGTAACCAAAGCTCTTATGGAAACAGCAACAAAATTAGCTGGGTCTAAGAACAAGTTGCATGTGAACAAATTATCAGGAAAAACCAAAATGTTGATGCAAAAAAGAAGAGAGATGAGGACAACTAAAGAAGATGTGACTTCCAAAGTGGAATGTATAGAGCTATGCAAGACAGTAAGAAAAAGTATCACTGAAGACGTAAGGAAATTCAACTGTGAACTAGTGAGGAAAGCAATTGAAAACAACCAAAGCCTAAAGATAGCAAAGGGACATCTCAGTAAGGGAAGAAAACAGATTATGGCACTGAGAAAAGAAGATGGTTCTGTAACAAGAAATAGAGGCGAAATTTTGACAAGAGTGAAAGATTTCTACTCCAAATTATATGAAAGGGATGATATATGCACTCCAGACATCATGAAAGATACCAGTACCAGAGTTCCTCCAGTCCTTCCAGCAGAAGTTGCACATGCAATCAAGAACATGAAGCGAGGAAAAGCTCCAGGAGAAGATGGAATTACTGTAGACATCATACAAGAAGCAAGTGGAGAAATCGAAACAGTACTCGCCCAAATTTTCACTCGATGCCTTAATGAAGGAAAGATTCCTGAGGATTGGAACACCGCTACAATGATCCTGCTACATAAGAAAGGTGACATTGAGGATCTCGGAAACTACAGACCTATCAGCCTCCTATCAGTAGTTTATAAAATCTTCACTAAAGTTCTTTCACACCGCTTGAAGGTAGCACTAGACATGGCTCAACCGAGAGAACAAGCTGGATTCAGGAGTGGCTACAGCACAATAGATCATATCCACGTGCTGAGAGAACTAATTGAAAGAGAGAGGGAATATGAACTTCCATTGTGCATGGCTTTTATCGATTATGAAAAAGCCTTTGATTCGGTGAAACCATCAGCAGTTACAATGGCTCTGAAAACCTGCGGTATTGAAGATGCATACATTAATATTATTAATAACATCTATGAAAATGCAAGTGCAAAGATTAGGCTGTTTGAAAATACAACACACGTAAAAATTGGAAAGGGAGTGAGACAAGGTGACACCATATCTCCGAAGCTCTTTAATGCCACATTGGAGGGTGTTTTTCAGTCGTTGAGCTGGGAAAACAAGGGGATAAAGATTAATGGAGATTATCTAACCCACCTTCGTTTTGCTGATGACGTAGTCATTTTTGCAACTACCCCATCAGAGCTGCAGTGTATGATCCAGGAACTTGCTGACAAGAGTAAAGAAGTGGGATTAAAAATGAACTTTCAGAAGACAAAAGTGATGTTCAATGCTTTTACAAGAAATGAAGATTAATCGATTGATGGAGAAAAGCTGGAGATAACAGACACGTACGTTTATCTTGGACAGCAGATATCAAGTGAGGGTCACGTTGATGAAGAAATTAATCGGCGTACAAAACTTGCCTGGAGAGCTTTTGGAAGAAACAGCATAATTTTCAAGAGCAATATGCCATTATGTCTTAAAAGAAAAGTGTTTGATCAATGCATCCTTCCAGTGCTTACGTATGGTGCAGAGACGTGGACCTTAACTAAAAGAGACATACAAAGGCTGCAGACAACTCAAAAAAGCATGGAGAGGTGCATGCTTGGTGTAACCAGGAGAGATAAGAAGAGGAACTCGTGGATCCGAAAAATGACAAGAGTGGAAGACATCATGATCAAAGTTAAATCCCTGAAATGGCAATGGGCTGGACATACTGCCAGAAGGACAGATCATCGATGGACAGCCGAAATTTTAGATTGGATTCCAAGGGACAGGAAAAGACCCAGAAGAAGACCACATAGGAGATGGGTGGATGAAATTCGAAAGTATGCAGGGGTGACATGGAGGAGACTAGCACAAGACAGACCGTTGTGGAGGAAACTTGGGGAGACCTTCGTCCAGCAGTGGATTGATAATGGTTGACAATGATGATGATGATGATAATATATATATGAGGATCCCCGACTCTGAAAATATGGGGAGTAGGACCCCCGACCTCCCGGTTGCTACGCCTATGCCTCGGGGGTTACTGAAGTTTTCTTCTGGGATGTGATGTTTGTGTGTGCGTGTGTATGATGTTTAGCTGCGCTATGATTTTGGTTTAGTCCTCGGAAGCTGCGTAAGCGAAAGAAAAGAGAGATGTTAAACTGAAGCTGAAGGTTTGTTTGAATAAATAAGTTTGCAAAATGCATTTTAAAATTTTGATAAAAATGACATGCTCATGTTCATGCATGGAGAAATGCATTTCGTGGGATGAAATCAACTCGATCAGCACGTACTCTGGAGGGTGAAGAGATAGTTGCCGGAACGCGTGAACAATAATAGGGTATGTAGATGTGTTATTGGCTGGGGGTACAAGCGCTGGTATGCTTTAAAAGAGAGGAAGGACATTTAAACTAACCCCGTGAATATTGAAGGTGAAATGCAGTCATTTTCAATATTCACTAAGTTAGAAAGTTACAGTCACCTTCAATATTCACTAGTTTTCTAAGTTACAGTTACTGGTTTCCAAGGACAGAGAAAAAGAGTAGAAGATACAGAGAAACAAATAAATACAATATTCCTGTTTTTGCCCAATGACAGTAGTCAAAAGTCATCGTCGGCGGAAGCAGAATTGTCAGGGTATCGAAATAAGACCAGAACCTAATTTTCATTCATTCCAGGTGCTACACGCTAAAGATCCTTAAGCTACATAGATCGCATAGGCGAAAGAAATGACGTTAGTGAAAGCATCTCTTTCTGTTTGCATTATATTGTAAGGCGAAATATTTCACCCATTTACGTTGCTTGTTTCACATTATGGCTCTCGGAAATGTATCTATGAAGTTAGGCGAGAACCCATAGACCGACTTAAAAATTCAAACCATCATTATTACCTGAGGTTGTCTTTGTTACAGCTACTTTTGAAACTAATATTGCCGAAACGCATATTTCTGGCGAAATGTGGAACCCATGTTTCCTGTCATACTTACGCAAATCGGGAATAAAACTGCTGAGATAACGAATCAGTTTCGCGCTATAAAAATTATCTTCAATTTCAGCGATGCCACTCTGTTTGTTTACTGAATTAAAACCAATCTCACTACATACAGATTTTGATATCACCAGAGATATCGCGATTGTTTTGATTTACTCTAATAGAAGCTTCGTAACATTTCTACGTTATCTGCGGCGCCATCGTTGTTTCCGATATTTACACTTTCTGCATTTTGTTAACTACTTTACCCTTGAGATTCAAAATGCACAGTTATCTAATGTGCATTCAAGAGAGATTTTCCATAAACAGTGCGTAATTTTCTAGCTTGTTGATTTTCACGCAGATATTCAGTTATCATTTTTTAATCATTCTCATCCATAAAAGCAACGATAAACACTGGCGATATGAAGTCCACCTTGTGAGTCTGCCTCGCAGCTGCCACCTCAAACTCGTATATGGTACTTTCCTCTAAATCCTGTAACGTACTTACTTAGCAGAAGTAAAAGAATGTTCAGATTATTGTTCGCTTAGACGACCGGTATTTGGAAAATGGATGGAATTCCTGTTGGCAACAGCAACGAATTGTTATCAGCAATGACGTTTTGTGTAAAGCATTTTCCCAACTTTTTAGTGTCATGACGCTTTAGGAAAAAATTAGGGATCGCGCATTCTGAAATCGGATTCATGAATTTCTTCTATCTGACCTCTAATTCATCTACCATCCACATGCAGTTTTCTGCCACATATGTAAAAGCTGCGATCTTTCAAGCAGTAAAACACGACATATTTACATAAAGCGGAAGATCTGTTCTAGTGATTCTGGGAATATATTTTCATCATACAAGGAATTTAAAAGGGCGGAACATGTACTGTGAAATCGACATGGATATACTGTCATGTAAGCAGGCATTAGATGGAATTACTATTCAGTTTTATTTGCTTGAAAGAAAAGCCTTTGCCGCAATCATATTTGCAATCTTTAGATTTTCAATACTCGCAAGAGAAAAATTTTCAAATTTAAATCGCTGGTGAATAAATGTGAAAATTAATTTTAAGCACCTGTTCCAAACACTTCTCCCCATCTAAATTTCATTGAAATAGTTAGTCAAAGTTCTGAATTATTATTATTATTATTATTATTATTATTACAGAAAACCTTGGGAAATACATTTATATGGTCAAAAGCATCCAGACACCTTTCTAAGTTTTGGAATTGCCCATATATGTCGCCACCCTGTGGCTCATACAGGTATAAGAAGACACACGTGATCTGAAAAACATCAGACAAGCATGAGCATTGAACAGTAGAATGGGACATACGGCAGAGCTCAGTGACTTTCAACGTGGCACGGTCATAGGATGTCATCTTAGCAACAAGTCAGTTCGGGAAATTTCTGCCCCTGCGGCAACTTCGCCTATCAACGGTAAGGCCAGTTTCACACAGGCGGAAAAAATCCGTCGAAGCAATAAATCTCCCAGCAGTCCTACAGCTCAATTTTCAAGCTGACTATAAAATTGCACCGAGATTTCAGACGCGCGGAAGGGTTAGAAATTCCGACGCGGTAGCCGCTCATCTCCTGCGAGGTCCGCCACAAACCCGAGGGAGAAAATACCGTCCAAATTTAGAGAAGCATATGTGTAAGGCAGATTTACACACGGGTGGCCAGCGGATCGTCCGCTACTGCAATAAAACCTTCCTGTGAAAGGGGCTGGAGCACAAATTGCTGTTATCAGGCGAGTTCGATTATCAGTCACTTTAGATCTGACCACACAAATAGCCATCGATTTGGTTCCCACTCATCCGTCGGGCGTTTTTTTTTTTTTTTTCTGAGTTCTAACAATAAAACCGTTTGTGTAAAACCTATCCAAAAACTGTACTGCGGGATGGATTTGTTTCGACCGATTTTTTTTCCGCCTGTATGAAACGGGCCTAAGAGATGTTATTGTGAAGTGGAAATGCCTAGGAGCAAAACAAAAGCGCAGTCGCGACCTGATAGGCAACGTAAATTGGCAGAGCGGGACAGCCGAGTACTGAAGCGCCATGTGTGACAAAATCGCCTGTGCACGATTGCAACTCAGCATCATCTCCTAAAATGCCTCTGGAAGCAACAAGCAACACCAATACCATAACGGTTCGTCGAGAGCTAAAAGAATGGGTTTCGAGGGCAGAACAGCCGCACATAAGCCTAACATCAGCAAGATCAAACGCCAAGAGTCGGTTGGAATGATGCAAAGCTCCGCGCCAGTGGACTCTGGAGCAGTGGAAATGCGTTCTCTGGAGTGATGAATCACACTTCACCATCTGGCAACATCGATGGATGAGTCTGGGTATGGAGGATATCAGGTGAACGCTACCTGCCGACTGTGTTGTGCCAACTGTGAAGGTGGGAGGACTCTGGGGCTATTTTTCATAATTTCGGCTGGGCCCCATATTACTAGTTACTAGTACATGAGAATCTTAGCACTGTGGCATATAATGACATTCTGCACAGTTCTCTGTTCGTAACGTTATGGCAACAGCTCGGTGAAGGCGTTTTCCTTTACAAACAGAACAATATCCCCGTTCACGAAGCAAGGTCCGTGCTGGAATTGTTTGATGAGACTGGTATGATAGCACTTAGCTGGCCAGTAAAAAGCCAAAGTCTCAACCCCATGGAACACCTTTGGGATGTAATGGAACGCCGATTGCGAGGCAGGCATAACGGGCCGATATCAGTCACCGACCTGGCTAATAATGCCCTTGTGACAGAATGGAAGGTAATTCCCGCAGCAACGTATCAAAATCTAGTAGAAAGCCTTCCCAGTAGAGTGGGGGCTCTGACAGCCGCAAAGGGTGGACCAACTTGATATTAATTCCTTTCCTATTGCAGGAAAGGAATTAATATCGCAAGTGTCTGGATACTTTTGATCATATACTGTATATGAAACAAAAGATTCTTTTTAATGAAAACGTTATCCTCCGAGTCGAGTCAAATGAGAAAAGAAAAAGTTAAATTGATTTTTACCATCTCAAAGGAATTTTGAAGATGGTGAAATCAATTTAAGCTTTTCAGCTTAAATCTTCTAAAAAATGTATGCGAAAATTTTTATATGGATTAATACTTTTCACTACCTCAAAGAAATCTTGAGTAACTGCGTATCTAAGGCATGTCTTAGTGTGCTGTCCTTAAAGATCTATAGTGTTATGAAAAAGAAAAATTTTCTCTGAAAAGGAATTCACTATCCGTTTGTTTTTTTTTTAATTTAAGCACATGTGTTTTGTAGCGAAACTAAATTTGAGTTTATTTTGAAACATTTTCAAGATTACTTTTTCTTGGATCAAGTTAAGTTTGGCACTCCGCGCATCATTTCATAAAGTAACAAAAAAAAATTCAAAGCGTAAAACAAATAACATGACATGACTGTTTCAGAACAGCTTTGCTAAAGTCTAGAATTTTTTTCAATTGACGTTCTTTAATTTGGCATCGCAGCCCCGATGGTGCAGTGGTCTAAGCGTTGGCTTCTGATCATTTGTCTGAGATGGTGACGGGTTCGAATCTCGGTGAGGCATGGATGTTGCGTTTGTCTTACGGTACCGGCTCTCTCATTTCCCTGAAACCAGTGGCCCTAAATTAGGACGGGCGACTGCTTTTAACTTTTTTTTTCTCCGTTGAGTTGCTCACGCTGCTCGTTAAACCCCTAAAAAAATAAAAGAGAGAGAGAGAGAGGATTTACCTTGGATTTCGAAATACAAAAATTTGAATTGAAAAAGACTGATTCAAAGGTTGAGCTAAGACTGATCTCTAAATACAGTAAGGATTAATTTACACACGAAATGCAGATTGATTTGCTTCAACATTGCTTCAAAGGAATTGAAAATTGGGTTAGAACTCGAATATACACTGCTGGCCATTAAAAGTGCAACACCACGAAAGACAAGAGATATCAAAGACGTATTTATTATACAGAAAGCAGATGATACAAGAGGGTTTCGGTTACAAATACAGCACGGTGAGACGAGGGGAACACATAGCTCTGGTGTAGCTACCACGGGCAGCAATTACAGCTGCTACACGGCCCGGTATCGAGAGGAAGAAACGTTGGATGTGTGTTTGGGGAATGTCCGTCCACGCAGCTTCGATACGATGCCATAGTTCCTCCGGTGTAATCGGGGGTGGTCGCTGGCGTGCCAGTCATCTGGCGTTCATAGACGACATATCCGTGGACCGCGCGGGCCAAGGAAGACGTGGCACATGGTGGCGATCCAGGAATTTTGGACGTTGCGTGCCACATGCGGTCGTGCATTATCCTATTGATAAATGGCACCAGACAGTCCATGAAGATATGGTACAACAACAGGCTCCAACACCTCTGTGATGTAACGATGCCTGTTCAACGTACCGGTAATGCGGATTAGGCGCATGAGGGAGTGGAATCCAATGCTACCCCATATCATAACGCCGGGTGCCTGGCCGGTATGGCGCAGCATAATGGAGAACTCACTCAACCGGTCGCAGCGGTACCGCTAGACACGGATTCGTCCATCATGGTGCTGCAAACTGAAGCGGGATTCGTAGGAAAACATGATGCCTTGCCGTTCGCTCCTCCATGTGCGACGTTCTTGGCACCATGGCAGACACCGGTGTTGTACAGTCAAAAGTAATCGAAGCAATGGGCGCAGTGCAAAAATGCCCCGCTGCTGCAGACGACGTCGAATCGTCCGTTCGGGGACTGGGTGTTGTGCCACTCCCCGAACTGTTGAGCTACATTGGGGCGGTTGTGCGAGCCGTCAGAGCCATGCGTACCAGATATCAGTTCTCTCGTTTGGTGGTGCAGTTGGGATCCCACACGTCGGTATGTTTTTTCCTCCGCTGCCTACTGACGCCATATTCTCCCCACCGTGGCCGCATGCGGTCCCACACGAGCACCGATTTTTTTGAGTGACAATCTGCAATCCTGATATGCCACAATTCTTCCGTGATCGAAATCTGAAACCTGCTGGTAGGGCAGCCGCTGTATTCGACGGGACATGCTGCAGCTGTCCGTGGCCAGGAACCACGAGCAAACACATTTCGAGTGCTTAACACCGGCTCCTTGTTCACCCCTCTTGTTCGACTTCGAGGGAACGTAACTGTCCCACATGATTTCCATATGTGCTGACCGATTAATCATTTAAATGTGCGCCCGTGATCTGCCCTTCTGCCAACTTTCGAGCCCCTGGGATGGGATCTTCCTGGTGTTGCACTTTTAATGGCCTGCAATGTGGATTGATTTAAACTTATTTAAAGAAAACGAGACTTTTAAGAGAGACTTTTTTTTAAGAAAACGAGACTTATTTAAAGAAAACGAGGATTGATGGAAAACTTTTCGGTAAGTACGTTGCGAAAGATGAATCGTATAACCGCTTTCTTCTGACCGTTCATCCAAGATGGAGTAGGGTTCGAGTCCCGGATGATGCATGGGTGCTGTTTGTTTTACGGCACAGGCTCTCACGCTTCTCTAGAGCAAGTCAGTGAGTGGTGCAGTCCTGAAAAAAAGAAGTGGCCTGGCACTCTGAAGACCCGCCCAGGCGTTATCCACTCCAACAAGTATGTGGGGGGAGGGGGAAGAAACCTTTGAAATCGAGTGTGTATGTGTGTGCGTGTGTGTGTGTGTGTGTCAATTTTGGACTTTTGGACGTTGCGTGCCACATGCGGTCGCGCATTACACACACACGCATACCGTTAGGTGTTCACTTCACTGGCTATTTCTGAGGTGGATTCGGTAGGTCTACGGATTTGTGCATAGCCACCATGAGAAAAAAGAAAATAATAATACAGTAAATAGAGAAAAAGAGCGAAGAAAAAGAAGGAGAAAAAAACTCGGTTAAGATTATTGCAAGTGGCCCAGAATTAAGGACTGGCGACTGCCTATAGCCTATAGAGTTGCTTATGGTGATGGTTAAACCCCGAAATAAAAAAAAAGAAAAGAAAAAAGAATTCCTTTACACTTCTCCTAGAAGAACCGTATAATCAGTTACGCAGTTTATCCGTGCTTCGCATGCGGAACCCAACCAACTAACTTCGCAGCATAATTCCAATGCGCGTGTTCATTTTTTCTGTCTTTCCTTTTCTTTATTTCTTTATTTTTTTCTTTTTATTTTTTCTCTGCAAGGCCAATGGTTCAGTTGCTACCTGCAGTCAGTACTCGGTGTTACTTAAGTTTCATTACCCAAGTCCTACCCTATACCCTACACACATGTTACTTTTTTTTCTTTTTTTTTTTGCCGTGTTTTGTGAATGTTAAGTTTTCTGGAAGTACTTCTGAGATACACGTGTGCAACACTGTCGCTGATAAAAGATAAATTAAAAAGTAGAAAAAATAAAGGGAAAAAAACGTGGATTTCATACCATAATCTCTTTTCTAGCGATAAAATTGTCTCTCATAAGTGCTGATAAGATGTAATGGTGCAATATTTTTTAAGTGACATGATGGCATGCCTTTTAAGTTAACAAGACAAACTTTATTGATGCATTCAACGGAAAAAGAAAAGAATTTCCCCATATTACTACATGAAACAAAGGCAACCAGCCGTTTCCCCAGACTGAGTTGTTCTGTTTGGCTGCTATATGTACGTATGCCGGTAGCTACGTTGTTGAAGACAACTTTGCAGTGTGAAACGATCAACGCTTCCTCTATTAGAAAAGCTTCCTTTGAATAATTTAAACGCCAAGTGAACTTGAGACCATTAATAATGAACGCTAATAATTTCATAAGCAAGTGAAAACTAACGAAACGTATAACTTCGCTATTGAGTGATTTAGTTCATTGTAAGATCATTTTAAAACTAGCGTACGCATTGAATTTCTCTTTTGGTGCTGGTACATATTTGTTCTTCGAAAAAATAAATCGCTTAGTTCTAGTCGGTTTCATTAAATTGGGATTACACCCCTAACACTTAGATATACAGTAGTCTGGGTGATAGCTTCGTGGTGCCACGACCTTTGACCAAGATATCTTAGAGCAGCCAAGAACAAACTTTCCAATCTCCGGATCAAACAGTGAAGGGGGCAGAGGGGATCACATTTTAAAAACTACACAATCGGTTATGAAAAAAGGGATATTCCTATCGTCCTTCCCCCAGACATTCTCTGTTGATCAGATGAATTTATTGAAGACAGTAGCTCATTAATAGTTTTGTAGTGGGCAAAATAATAAAGTTGTAAGAATTATTTTTAAAATTTCCATTTGATTGAAAAAATGCATTGACCATCAGAGCAGCGCAGTCACCAACCATTGAGTCGCAACTACTTAACTACAGGAGGAAGAGGACATTATCAAAATATTGTAACATTCTATGAGAGGATGATCTGCTCATCAGGAACAAATGAGAAATAAAACTCATTAGTGCTAGTTTTTCCCAGTCCTGTTAACCGAGTATTAGCATGTTCGGTGAGGTAGAATAAACAATTAGAGAGATGCTACAAGACCCCAAAACCGATGAATCTCTGGCTCCAGATTAGCATTTTTATTGCATTAAAAATGACATTATGAAGCACACGCTCCTTCTATACGACTTGGTATATCATCTGGTGTTTCCGACATATGATTAAAATTGCTTCTTGTAGAGATACAGGAAAATAGTTGCCACGTTTCGAAAATGATTTATTAATTACTCACAGCAGCAAACAAAAACGCCCAATCACGATAAACAATAATGTGGCATTCATTATTACAAACAAAAAAATTCCAATATGCTTTATATAAAGCATCAATAATCAACATTCATTATTGCAAACTGCTTTCTCTTAGTAGCACAACTAGGTCACAGTCATAAAAATATTTTTTTAACTTGTTGGAAACTAACTGTAACAGAAATCTCTAAACAGCTTGAATTTTGTTTACGTTTCCTTATATTTACATAGTTTATTTGCTTGTTAAATGGATTTAATTCTAAACTTGGGTTATGCATTTAATTTTCTCTTTAATTTTTCTCCTGTTTTTTATCCCAAATTTAAGTGTACTCGCTAGATCGTTAATTATTGCCAAAATGTTGATTGTAAACTAGAATATTTTTCAGCTATAGGTGTGGGCCGTCTCTTGACTAAGGAATTCCCTCAGGGCAGGCTGTGAGAAACTTGTGAAGGCATTTCATTTGCCCTCACAGCCTACAGAAGTCAAAAACTGACAGCACAGCAAGACGGTACAAACAATAAAGTGTCAGGTATGAAGCACCGTCGGGGCATTTTGGAAGTCCATAACTAAATAAAAAATTTTTTTTTATTCAGACCAGGTATGACTCGTTCGTTTTAGACACAAAGATAACTGTATTCATTGTTTCGTTGTACATGTAGACCAGTTTCATCAGAACAAGTGGTACGTATGTTACCTACTTCGTTATGACGTCATAATTTACGTCAACGGTTACGTATTTTCGTCAGTTCCTTCGACGTGCTTGAGCAAAATAGAGCGCAGGTTATATCGTTAAACTGTGAGTGATTTTGCTACACATACATGAAAGATATATATGGTATATCATGAAATAGGGTGTAGGATATATTGCCGACAAGCTGTGGCCACACCAGGGACCGAATGATATGAAGCGCTGACTTCTGATCATTCACCTATACGATGGGTCCGGGTTCGAGTCCCAGATGAAACATATATGGCGGGCTTGTATGATGGCGTTAGCTCTGTCCCCTCCCTGGAACCAGGGACCGCAAATTAAGGGCGAGCGATAGCTTGCACTACTAAGAGTTGCTCGTTATGGTCCTTAAACCCCGAAACAAAAAAACAAACGAACAGAGAAACAATAAGTTCAGAGTAATTTTGTTAACCAAGAACGAATTTTCTTGCGAAAGTGCCAAATTCAGAACTATATCCCATTCGTTTGATATCACCTGAAGCGAAATTAATGAGGCAAATAAATTATGAAGACTGCAGAATGTACTTAATTGCTCCTACGAAGGCAAGAGAAACAAGCAGGATGTCACCAAATTCTCGGTGGTAAAAAAAAAAAAAAACATCTTTAAGAAACAGTCTCAAACATAATGCCTTAAATATATTTTAAAGTATATAACCAGTAGTTTTCTAGTACGCAAAAATTCCTAAACGACAGGTAAAAATCTGCATCGCGTTTCTTGATGTCCGAGGCAAAATGTTGTTTCATTCCGATCTGTAATAGCAAAGATATGGTGTTAAATGTAGGCGTGTGCATCACTGAGTGGAAAATTTTGCATCAAGATAAGCTGGCAAAATTTTAGTGATGGTCAAATCTTTCACTATCTTTTTCTTGATCTGGCAAACGGAAGAGGACGTATCAAAGCAAACACAAACATACTGTTCACTGTTACGTCAGCGAGCGGGGAAACAATGGAAGTCAGAAAAGTTGCATATATGAAACTGATGTTAAATATTTAAGCCGTTTGTTTTCAGGCAATTAAAATGAGAGATATCGTCTAGCTGAAAGTCAAAATATGTGCAACCTAACGGAAAAACTTTGCATTAGAAACCTGGAAAATTACTAGAAATTTTTGGCCGTGTTTATAGTAATCGGATATGAAGAGCATGTTTTTCGTGTGGAAATTTTATGAGCCAAAACACACCGTCAAATTCATATACACAGAGTGGGATCCAAAAGTTCTCTGTACGGCAAAGTACGTACATGACATACCCACGGTGATTATTGGATTACGTTACAATACTTGCCTCCCTCACAAGGAAATTGCTTTCGTCCATCTACGTTACGCGCTGGATGCAGTACATCCGGGTATGTGAGCAACTTACGCAGTTTTCGGCGATTGATGAAAAATTGTGTTTTTTGAGTAGCGCGTTAACATTAAGTTTTGCGTTCGTTTGGGCAAAATTTCAACAGAAACTTACAAGATGTTGAAGCAAGTTTATGGCAAAAAACAACCTGCCGCGTCTGTTGCCTGTTGGCGTATACGATGGCCGCAACCTTCGAAATGTTTTCACGCGTGCGAGCTGTCACTGGCCCTCCGCGGTTACAAACATTCGATTGGCACCGACGCTTCAGAGAAGGAAGACAGGGGGTCGACACGACAACCAAGCGGAGGGCCAGTGACAGCTCGCACGCGTGAAAACATTTCGAAGGTTGCGGCCATCGTATACGCCAACAGGCAACAGACGATCGAGCAAATAGCAGAGGCTGCTGGGATATCCGAGACTTCGTGTTAATGGATACTAACAGATGATCCGAAGATGCACCGGGTGTGTCAACACTTCGTCCCACGCATGTTAACTGAAGATCATGATCTGAAGATGTACCGGGTGTGTCAACACATCGTCCCACGCATGTTAACTGAAGATCATGATCTGAAGATGCACCGGGTGTGTCAACACATCGTCCCACGCATGTTAACTGAAGATCATGATCTGAAGATGCACCGTGTGTGTCAACACATCGCCCCACTCATGTTAACTGAAGATCATGATCTGAAGATGCACCGTGTGTGTCAACACATCGCCCTACTCATGTTAACTAAAGATCAGTTGGCCACAAGGACGGAAATGGCGAGCGATTTCGTAACCGCCGCCGACCAAGACCCACAATTTCTTAGAAGAATCATGACGGGGATTAAAAACGGTGCTTCACCCGCACCTGCAGACTGAGCGGGCATCAACTATGTGGAAATCGCCATCGTCTCCACTCAAGCAGAAATTCCACCGAGCAAAGACAAGATCATGCTTGAGGTTTTCTTCGACATTGCTTCCCTGAAGGACGCATTGTGGACAAGGACCTCTATCTGAACATCATGCGACGTCTACGTGAGTCGATCCGCAAGACGAAGCCTCAGCTGTGGGGCGATCAATTGTGGGTGCTGTTGCACGACAATGCACATGCACAGCACACAGGTCACTCACTCTACTCGTTCGTGAGTTTCTCGCCAAAAGAAAAACTGTTGTTCTCCCACACCCACCGTACTCACTTTACCTCGCCCCCTGCGACTACCACCTCTTCCCTGACCTGACACGTCGACTTCAGGGTCGTTAGTTTACCAGCGCAGAAGTGAAAAACCCATCGCTTGTTGCACTGAAGGACATCGCAAAGAATGGGTTCCAGAAGGGTTTCGACAAACTCTACAGAGGCTGGTGGAAGTGTGTTGTTGCAAGAGGGTCTTTTAGAAGGAGGATGTGCTTCAGCTTCGTAACACTATCTATGAACTTACGGACCCAGTTCGGGAACTTTTGAATACTACCTCGGATATGTTATCTAGCCCTAAAAATTGAGTCTCTGAAAAAAAAATTCAGATTGTTCTGGTATTAAAAGAGTTTGCGCAGTCCTATGATTCGAAGCAAAGATATCATCCAAATGAAGATATAAACTCGCACCACTTACAAAAAAGTTTCGCATGCCGCCCCGGTGGCGTAGTGGTCTAAGCGATGGCTTCTGATCATTCGTCAGAAAGGGGTCCAGGTTCGAATCCCGGTGAGACATGGATGTAGTGTTTGTCTTACGGCACTGGCTCTCTCCCTTCCCTGGAACCAGTGACCCTAAATTAGGGACGGGCGACTGCTTATAGCCCATTGAGATGCTCACGGTAATCGTTAAACCTCCAATCAAATTAAAAAAAAAAAAAAAGTTTCGCATCGGGAAGAACGGGGAAATGTATGGGAAAACTCAGTTATCAGATGTAAAATTAAAAAAAAAAAAATCATAAGGGGAAAGTTTCGAAATGGCATTATATATTTACACCACTTGGCAAGAATACCCGCTACGTTTAAGTTACCCAGAGAAAAAAGGTGTGTCGTAGACAGCAGGAAATACGAGAAAATTTTGTATCATAGTTCCAGCTGTGCAAAGCAAAAAGAATTTTTACAATCCGACTTTCTGAAGAGTAGATTTCAAAATCCCAAAATACGTTCATAGAACTTTGATAGAAAACTGCAAATCGGAGAGATCGGCGAAAAAAAAAAAAAAAAAAAAAACACAACCAGATCATCAGTCTCCCGATCCCAACTATCGAACGCAAAACGAATTTCTCGAATCCGTTATAGGAGGTGCCCGATGTCCACACACGGACGGACAAAGTGTAAGCAAGCACTTTTTCTCACAAGACGTGCAAAACAAATTTAGTACATTATGCCATTTTTAGTACATTAGGATCTCAAATATCCCGAGTCTGTTCTTCCTGCAACAATAAAAAAATATGAGTTAAAGCCCCCAAACGGCTTAGTCCGTAATCGTTACCTTGAAACCTGTGAATGTATTTTTTTCTTATTTGTAAGCAATAGCTTACTTTTATGTCTCTTAATGAAGGTTATGTCATTCAGTTAAAGCTCATCAACACGATAATATCCGAAATGTCTATTCAGAATTATGAAAAGGAATTAAAAATAATTTACTCACCAAAGAAAACTGCTTTATTCAGAATAAATGGGTCACAGGTTGACGAATGGCAAATGTTTTAGGAGGCGTGACGGTGCGTACTCTAAACGGCACTCAATTGACAGTAGTAGGTATCATTCGATTAATCTATCTGTTCCGTGTACTTGCACTGACTATCTCGTGACAAAGTTCGTCGGACAGAGACCGTTGATCCCAAGACAAGATTAGGGACACACACACACACAATCTTCTGTGACCTATGGGGCACAAGAGGCGTAATCCATCTATCCTGTTCATGTCCGAGTCTTATTTCTCAGTGCGAATATAGGACCGTCATCGTTCAGACGATATCAATGCCTCCACAAAAAGCGGAATTCAGGAAAACAAACCAAACGCCTCTAAAAGCATTTTTATGAAAACATAAATCAGTTGGTTGTGTTGTTTTTTTTTTTTTCATTAATGAAACAAACGCAATATAATTTTACTTTTGCAGTTGTTGGAATTTTTCCGATGTGTGTGTGTGTGTGTGTTGGAATTTTCCAAACAAAATAATTAACAAGAAAGTTGACACCGAATTTTCGGGTGTAATAAGCACGTCTTTTGAATCCGTTCTGCCGCAAATTAAATTTATCAAAGCTATTCAAAGTCAGTGGAACCGGTATGGAAAACAATAGTATCTGACGGAAGTTTTTCAATCAGCTTTTTAATCCCTCAGATATTGCTGTAAACGGAATCGTGAGCTTACTCCCTCTGGTTGCAGACTTGTGCGTTAAGAAAAACATGAATTTATATGAGAAACATTTCGCACCAGAAACACTCTCCAACACAGAAAGAATTTTTCAAATCGGACTCTTAGAAACAGAGATATCGACAAAAATAAAATGTGACTTTACGCCCTGGGGGAAAACCATGCATTATTTTAGGAAGAAAGTATTCGCAAAAGGTTTTTCCATATGAGCGGTATCGGACTAAAAAAAAAAAAAAGTTAGCCGAGTTTTCAGGAGCCCAGATTTTGCTACAAATACATGAAAAGCAGAAATTAACACTTAAGCCCCCTGGGTCCGAGGCGACTTTAAATCTTTTGGGGCCATAGGCGCTAAACGATTCTGGGGCCTCTCCTTCCCCTTCTTATCGCCTCAGAAATTTTCATCCGTCAGATTAACAAAAAAAAAAAAAAGTAATGTCAAGAAAAATGCTTTTGCGCTTTTTGAAATGCGATTCTATCATAAATTATTAGGACGTTTTGTCAGAAAAAGTGCTAATGTAATCAGTTTGACTGTTCGCGCACATTGAACTTTTTGTTTTTACAGATATTTCAAAAATTATTTTTGCGGCTAATAGGAAATCAAAGGGCACTAAGTTTTGCACTTTAAATATCCCATATTCTTTATGAATTTACGACTAAGGGCTGTCAAAGTCGAACATTCAAGAAATTAAAGTTCTCTTGTGAAGAAATATGTTTGTGCTTCTCAGATTAGGCTTAACAGTTCTTTCTCAAATACTTAAATTTTCGAATCAGTTCATTAATTTCCTGCAAGAGGTACTGAAGGACAATAAATGTGGTTTTCACAGATTCTTCAAAAATTATTTTTGCGAATGATAGGACATAAAATTTCATTTAATTTTAGCCATTTTAAATTTCACTACCAGTTCAAAAATTTCCCTCTAGCTCTGGAATTGGAAATTTAATAAGTTTCAGCTTTACGCTACGAGAGACCATTTCGGTTAGGGCAAAAGTTCTTTTTGAGTTTGCTCCATGTTTAGCAAAACTGGCTACATTAGTACATCTTCAGTTGCTGTAGTTACTTGGCATAGTTAACGCTAAAGGCGCTGAAAATGGAGTTTTGCTAAATTTATGAATACATTTCGTATAAATTGTCACGAAACTGGAATAAGTTTCAATTACAAAACATGCCTCCTCTCTTGCTTCAGCGTTAGAAAATCTCCTTGTTTTTACGTTATGAGCAAATTAGTCATATCAGTAGGCAACGAGCATGATATCCAGCAAAAATGAAATTCTTGAAGACACAGGCAACCGGAGACGTCCTCCACTTTACAAAATACTGGTAAATTTCAATTTGTGCATAGTACTTCACTTAAAAAGGGTGGATGACTTTTCGTGGAGGAGTTTTCTTGTGGCGAACGATTCTCTAAATCGAAGAGATTCAGCCGTCCATGGCATGGACAAATAGCATGGACCAAAAAATTTGGACAGTCAGAATTTCATCTGTCAGTGCAAAAAAGCGAGAGTGTGAAGAGTTTCTTGAAAACAGTTTTCCTTATTACTTTCATCAGAAAATTGAGGTCTGCGTTTTCTTTTATTACGTCAAAAAGATGCGTAAGATTTTCTTTATACCTCCACCGCAGTTATCAGAATCAGAAGCATAAGGATTAAGTGCAAAAGATCCAGCTTGAAAATGGAAAAGTAGGAACCACAGTTTTTCGAGTAAGAATATCATTGAAACTTTTATTGGCCGCCCGGGTTACGCAGTGGTCTAAGCGCTGGCTTATGACCATTCGTCCGAGATGGGTCCGGGTTCGGATTGCGGTGAGGCATGGATGTTGTGTTTGTCTTACGGCACCGGCTCTCTCCCTTCCCTGGAACCAGTGACCCTAAATTATTGAGGGGCGACTGCTTATAGCCCATTGAGTTGCCCACGGTGGTCGTTAAACCTTCAATAAAAAAAAAAAAAAAAACGTTTATTGCTTTTTCAAATGTAGGAGAAAACAGTAAGAAAATGCTATTGCAACACAATAGAAATTTCTTTTAACACTGTTCAATAAGAAAAAGATAAACAGTGCAACGTTTTCGAATTTCTTTATGTTGCAGCCTAAGCACACACTTTTTGTGGGGAAAAAAAAAAAAAAAAAGAACGAAGCACCCCGAGAACGTCTTTTGATCCTAATGAAACTATGTATGCAAGTACCTCAGGGCGGAATATGTAAATGATTAATTAAAAAATAACGACAAATGACGAAATAGCGGCCCCCGACAGCGCATGGGAACCGCATCGAGAAATGTATATCAAAAGCAAAGGGCGACACAATAGGTCGTAGAATGCGTCGACGTACCGGACAATTGTGGCAGCGAATTGCTGGTACATTAACCTCCAGACTGTGAGGATGCCAGGAGGACGGATCCGTACACACCACCAGAAGTCGAGCGGGTTTGCGAGAGGATATATATTTGGGCTAAGAAAAACCGGTTAGTCAAGTCGCCGTATCGCCAGGCATTTGAATCGGAACGACGCGGTAATCAAACGATGTTGGCTGGGTAATGAACTGGGTCAAACAGGGGAACACAATCCAGCGGCACAAGGGCAGGAGACGGCCGAGATTATCGGTGGAACGCGAGATTCGAGCTACTTTGAGAGCCGCACGAACAGAACCGAATTCGTCGCTCTCAACAATCCGTGGCCATGTTGCGTCGTCCACAGGTACAGAAGTGGCCATTCGGACCGTTGCCAGACGAGTTGCGGCACAGGGATTACATTCGAGGAGGCCAATCCGCCGCTTACTACTGATCAGAGAGCATCGCAGGCACCAGTTGCAATGGTGTCGAACCCGATCGACGAGGGATAATGTCCAGTGGTGTCATGTTGCCTTCAGTGATGAGTCACGGTTTGCACTTAACGCCGATGACCAGCGTATGCGTGTCTGGAGAGGAGCCGACCAGCGCACGGATCCTGCTTTTACCGTGCAACGGCACAGGGCTCGGACACCCGATCTGACTGTCTAGGAAGTTATTTCTTACGATAGCTGGACACCCTTCGAAATCCTCCGTACTACCCCCACGGCTCAACGGTACGTCGACGTATTCTACGACCTGTTGTGTTGCCATTCCTGAAGCACATCCCCGAGTAACTTTGCAACAGGATAATACCCGGCCACACACGGCACAGCTCTCCCGGTCTTGCCTCTGTAATGTCGACACCCTTCTAGTCCAGGCCGATCACCCGATTTCTCACCGATCAAACATGATGAGACCCCACCTACACCCATCCCGGAATGTCGGCGAATTGGCCCACAATTTGGACACCATCTGGCATTCCATACCTCAGAACAGTATCCGTAAACTGTATGTGTCTCTGCCACGCTGGGTTTCTGCTTGTGTCCGAGCGAGAGGTGGCGCTACAACTTACTGAGTTCTTCTAGACATGTAACTGTTTTATCCGGATAAATGACCCAACTGCTGTGAAACTGCAATCATTTCCTCTCCTATACATGTACATTACACATGTCAACTTTCATCTTGATTGGATGATTCCTTCTGGGTGCTTCGTTTTCTTCTTCTTCTTTTTTTTTTTTTTTTTTTTTGTTCTTCTTTCTTTCTTTTTAGCGAAGATTATATTAGCTACTTTGGTTTAGGGTGGTGTAGGAAGATTAGGGCTAAGGAAGAACTTGATTATACTACCCCAGAGATAAAAGGTAGTAAACAGCAAACACCCCCCTCCACGCATCATCAGGACAGCTTCTACAAACACTCTTCATCGCAGCTCAGGAAAGACAGGTAAAAAGTTCCAACACAGATGTTTTTCCTTAGCTGGAAGTCATATGAAAGTAATTTATATCACAGCCAGCTAAGTTTTCGCCTTAAACAATGAAAAATGTGGGAAGCGTCAATCCTTGTTTCACCTACCACTAAAAGGAAGGCTGGGTTATTTTAACAGTTTCTTTCAAAACAAGTACATCGATAACAATTCGAAAATTTAAAATGAGAAAGTAAATTATCAATTGGCAATAAAGTGGTCACTTTAAGGATTAATTTAGTTCGGTCCGTGAAAAACAAAACAAAACTGGCAATCCAATTATACGTTTTCGGGCCCCTCAAGCTCTGGGGCCCTAGGCGTGCGCCTAGTGCGCCTAGTGGGAAATCCGCCCCTGCCCCTGGTGGCCAAACCATTCGTTACCAAGCATTAGAAATTATGTGAAATATATTTTCCATCAGGTCTTGTATGCGATACAGGAAAAATTTAGAAGCAGAAATAACGCAGAAAACGCAATTTACCTTTGTGCTCCCTAGCGGAAAGTCTATGATTTACTTGAAAAATTTGAATTTATAGGGAAAACATTTCGCATCGGATACACTATCCAACAAAAAAGGAATTTTTTAAATCGGACTCTTAGAAGTAGAGATATTGAGAAAAATAAGAAATACATCTACGAACCCTGGCGTAGAAACCATACATTATTTCAAGAAGAAAATGTTCCTAAAAGGTTTGTCGACATGATTAGTATCGGTCAACAAACGACTTTTTTTTCAATCGAAATTTTAGAAGATCATATTTTGCTGCAAATACATCAGAAGTGGAAATTAAGATTTACGCACCCTGGTTACCAAACTATTTTTTTTTTACAAAAATTAGAAGTTATGTGCAAACGATTTCCCATCAGGAGCTGTATCCGGTGCTGAAGGAATTTTTTAAATCGGAGATTTAAGAGCAGAGATATAGGGGAAAACGCAATTTGCCTTTATGCCCCCTAGCGGAAAGTCTAGGAATTACTTGAAAATTTTGAAATTATATGAAAAACATGTCACACTGGAAACACTATCCAACAAATAAGGAATTTTTCAAATCGGACTCCTAGAAGTAGAGATATTGGCAAAAATAAGATATACCTCTCGCCCCCTGGCGTAGAAACCATGCATTATTTTAAAAAGTAAATGTTTCTAAAAGGTTTTCTCGACATGAGAAGTATCGGTCTACAAAAGACGTTTTTTTCAATCGGCAATTTAGAAGTTCATATTTGCTGCAAATACATCAGAAGCAGAAATTAAGATTTACGCCCCCTGGTGGCCAAACCAATTTTTCACAAAAATTAGAAGTTATGTGCAAACGATGTCCCAGCAGGAGCTGTATCCGGTGCAGAAATAATTTTTCAAATCGAATATTTGGAAGCAGATATATAGAGGGAAACGCAATTTACCACTACGCACCCTAGCGGAAAGTCTATGAATTATTTGAAAATTTTGAAATTATATGCAAAACATGTCACACTGAAAACACTTTCCAACAAAGAAGGTATTTTTCAAATCGGACTCCTAAAAGTAGAGATATTGACAAAAAATAAGATATACATCTACGCCCCCTGGCGGAGAAACTGTGAAATATTTTAAGACGAAAATATTCCGAAAAAGTTTAGCGATGTAAGTGGTATCAATCCACGAAAGAATTTTTCCAATCGATATTTTAGGAGCTCAGATTTTGTGGCAAATACATGATAAGCAAAAATTAACACTTACGCCCCTTGGTGGCCAAAGCATTCTTTACCAAAAATTTGAAATTGTACGCAAAAGATTTTCCATCAGGAGGTGTATTCGCTGAAAAAACAAATTTTCAAATCGGAGTTTTAGAAGAAGAGTTATCGGGAAAAATGTAATTTACTTTTACGCCCCCTAGCGGAAAATCTATGCGTAATTTGAAAAAGTAACTACATGTATCTAAAATATTCTTCGACATAAATGGAATCGAAAGATAAAAGAAATTAATCAATCGGATTAGAAGCAAATATTTTGAATTCCACATGATCTGCGTTTACGCCCCCTATCGGAGAAATTGTACATCGTAAAAAAAAAAAAAACGAAATAAAGGATCATCACTCGCTTATTTCAAGCTTCCTAATGCAAAAAAAATTTTCAAATCGGACTAATAGTTGTAGAGATATCGTGGGTACAGGCGGACGGACGGACGGGTAACATAGCACGATCTTTTTTATAAAAGACGTGCTAAAAAGATGGTGAAAGCCAATTTGCATACTCAGCCGGTGGAAGCGAACGATCCGTGTGCCGTTAAAACTCAAATAATATTTTCGTTTCGTTTATAAATTACCTGGATACGAATTATATATATATAAATAGTACATAAATAAAACAAAAAATTACTTTATAAATAAATTATTTTAACACAAAAAAACTAGACAAAAAAGGCTAATACCATGAGAAGCGCCGAAGGCATCTAAACCTCATGTAGTAGCTTATATAGAATGAAAATATTACAGAACAAAAATACAAAAATTTCAAAACAAGTGAAAACTGGAACAGGTTGCCGTCATCAGGAGAGCATCAATTTGTGGGAGTGGCCTTTCTAGTACCAACAAAAACGACAAGGCAAGCCAAAATTGTCAGTTGGTCATGCTCCCTAGGCCACAAAAGCTCGATTTAGAGGTTCAGGTGGACAAGGAGGGAAGAGGTGTGGTGAATTTATTTGATAAAATAACTCTTTTGAGTTTGATATCATTCACTACACTCACTGGTCATCCAATATTTCAAAAGTTATACATCGCAATCTACTCATCTCTCAGTTTAATAGAATAGCTAAAAATTCCTCTACACAGCTCTTACTTGTAAAAAAATCTGAAAGCTCTTCTTTCTAAATTGCAATCTAACAATTCTCCTAAAAATTTCTTAGGACATCATTTTAACCATTTAATTTTGAATCATAATTCGGTATCCAAGAGTTTCAAATTACACATTGACATGCTTTATTAACTTAGGACTTAACAATTTTAAATATATCATCATCATCATCATCATTGTCAACCATTATCAATCCACTGCTGGACGAAGGTCTCCCCAAGTTTCCTCCACAACGGTCTGTCTTGTGCCAGTCTCCTCCATGTCACCCCTGCATACTTTCGAATTTCATCCACCCATCTCCCATGTGGTCTTCTTCTGGGTCTTTTCCTGTCCCTTGGAATCCAATCTAAAATTTCAGCTGTCCATCGATGATCTGTCCTTCTTATGTCTTAAATATATAGGTAACATTAAGTGCTATTTGGTGGGTCCCTAATAGCTGAAGATCTTATCTACACACACAGTTTTGCCTCTTGTCAATTCACACATTTTTTGGCTTACCAGGTAGTTGATTAACCGTGACCACCTTTTTTTTTTATCAGTGTATATATTTGGGTTCTTGTGAGTGCTCTGTTCAGTCTTGTTTGACTTTTTGTCATGGCGGGTTTTGTTCTGCCGGTAAGCTTTTAATTCCTTTTTTTAGTTTTATAAATTTGATTCTTGAATTATTGTGCTTATTAGAATTTGGTTTTGTGGCCTAGGGAGCATGACCAACCGACAATTTTGGCTTGCCTTGTCGTTTTTCTTGGTACTTGAAAGGCCACTACCACGGTTGATGCTCTCCTGATGACGGCAACCTGTTCCAGTTTTCACTTGTTTGGAAATTTTTGTATTTTTGTTCTGTAATATTTTCATTCTCTCTCTATATATATATACGGGATGTAAGGTCAGGTGATGCGCAACATCACAGCCTCTCCTTGACAAATGTCAACCCCGCCTTCTCGTGGTGCATCCTGTTCCCACTAAAGGGGCTCTGACGACCGCCAATACCTGTATAACTATACCATCGGGATTAGAGGAAATGCTACCCCCACACTCACCAACCCGCTTGGCCAGCGTGGTGAGTTATGGCCAAACCCCTCCAAAATGACTCCACAACGTAAATCTTGGCCCTCAGTCTCCGGCAGCTGGAATGTACCTGGCCAAGGCAGCGGCCAGTGCGACATGAAGGCAGAGGGAGCTAAGAATCATGGATCCAGCGTGACGGCGCTCCGACACATCAACCAACAGCGGTACAGAACTTTCTGTCCGACACTTTCGGGCAACAGATCACCGGTTATGGTGGTCCCGTAGCGTGGCCTCTACGATCCCCGGATCTAACTTCCATGGATTTCTTCTTCTGGGGTTACCTAAAGGATCACGTGTACAGGAAGGAAGCGACGAGTCTCCACGATCTCCGACTGCATATCGTCGCTGCGTGTGAGAGCGTGACACCTGTTATGCTGGCGAATGTACAACGGGAAGTTCTGTCTCGCATTCAAATGTGTATTATGGCCGATGGTGGCCATATTGAACCCTATTTACGTTAAACGCAATGTTATGTAAGTACCGCTCTTGCATTAAATACTACCAATGTACTCCATTTGTATTCATGCCTGAGTATAATAAACCTTGTGTTTCCCTCACGTTTCCAGCCTTCTACTTACCCCAACCTTTTCTACCATATGTCATTTCCTACTAATTCGTTGATGCTCTCTACAAGTTTCTAATTGATATCTTTCCCGTATCTCTCATGGTTTCCGAGATAGGAGTGCTAACTTCCACATTTTGCCACAAGGGGCACTGCAGTCACTCTCATCCGATAGCGCTTAGTTGTTTTACTATACCATACCTTACTTTCAGAGTTCTAGCTGTCTTTGTTCCCAAGTTATTGAGGTGAATTAGGATTTTAGGAATCACCCTGTGTATATATACATATATATATATATCATCATCATCATCATTGTCAGCGATTATCAATCCACTGCTGGACGAAGGTCTCCCCAAGTTTCCTCCACAACGGTCTGTCTTGTGCCAGTCTCCTCCATGTCACTCCTGCATACTTTCGAATTTCACCCACCCATCTTCCATGTGGTCTTCTTCTGGGTCTTTTCCTGTCCCTTGGAATCCAATCTAAAATTTCGGCTGTCCATCGATGGTCTGTTCTTCTGGCAGTATGTCCAGCCCATTGCCATTTCAGGGATTTAACTCTGATCATGATGTCTTCCACTCTTGTCATTTTTCGGATCCACGTGTTCCTCATCTTATCTCTCCTGGTTACACCAAGCATGCACCTCTCCATGCTACTTTGAGTTGTCTGCAGCCTTTGTATGTCTCTTTTAGCTAAGGTCCACGTCTCTGCACCATACGTAAGCACTGGAAGGATGCATTGATCAAACACTTTTCTTTTAAGACATAATGGCATATTGTTCTTGAAAATTATGCTGTTTCTTCCAAAAGCTCTCCAGGCAAGTTTTGTACGCCGATTAATTTCTTCATCAATGTGACCCTCACTTCATATCTGCTGTCCAAGATAAACGTACGTATCTGTTATCTCCAGCTTTTCTCCATCAATCGATAAATCTTCATTTCTTGTAAAAGCATTGTACATCACTTTTGTCTTCAGAAAGTTCATTTTTAATCCTACTTCTTTACTCTTGTCAGCAAGTTCCGGGATCATACTCTGTAGCTGTGATGGGGTAGTTGCAAAAATGACTATGTCATCAGCAAAACGAAGGTGGGTTAGATAATCTCCATTAATCTTTATCCCTTTGTTTTCCCAGTTCAGTGATTGAAAGACATTTTCCAATGTGGCATTAAAGAGCTTCGGAGATATGGTGTCACCTTGTCTCACTCCTTTTCCAATTTTTATGTGTGTTGTATTTTCAAACAGCCGAATCTTTGCACTTGCATTTTCATAGATGTTATTAATAATATTAATGTATGCATCTTCAATACCGCAGGATTTCAGAGCCATTGCAACTGCTGATGGTTTCACCGAATCAAAGGCTTTTTCATAATCGATAAAAGCCATGCACAATGGAAGTTCATATTCCCTCGCTCTTTCAATTAGTTCTCTCAGTACGTGGATATGATCTATTGTGCTGTAGCCACTCCTGAATCCAGCTTGTTCTCTCGGGTGAGCCATGTCCAGTGTCACCTTCAAGTTGTGTGAAAGAACTTTAGTGAAGATTTTATAAACCACTGATAGGTCTGTAGTTCCTGAGATCCTCAATGTCACCTTTTTTATGTAGCAAGATCATTGTAGCGTTGTTCCAATCCTCAGGAATCTTCCCTTCATTAAGGCATCGAGTGAAAATTTGGGCGAGTACTGTTTCGATTTCTCCACTTGCTTCTTGTATGATGTCTACAGTAATTCCATCTTCTCTTGGAGCTTTTCCCCGCTTCATGTTCTCGATTGCATGTGCAACTTCTGCTGGAAGGACTGGAAGAACTCTGGTACTGGTACCTTTCATGATGTCTGGAGTACATGTATCATCCCTTTCATATAATTTGGAGTAGAAATCTTTCACTCTTGTCAAAATTTCGCCTCTATTTCTTGTTACAGAACCATCTTCTTTTCTCAGTGCCATAATCTGTTTTTTTCACTTACTGAAATGTCCCTTTGCTATCTTTAGGCTTTGGTTGTTTTCAATTGCTTTCCTTACTAGTTCACAGTTGAATTTCCTTACGTCTTCAGTGATACTTTTTCGTACTGTCTTGCATAGCTCTATATATTCCACTTTGGAAGTCACATCTTCTTTAGTTGTCCTCATCTCTCTTCTTTTTTGCATCAACATTTTGGTTTTTCCTGATAATTTGTTCACATGCAATTTGTTCTTAGACCCAGCTAATTTTGTTGCTGTTTCCATAAGAGCTTTGGTTACTTTTCTGTTAACTTCAGAAATATCCACTTCTTCCGATGTTAGGCCTCCTGAAGCAGAGAATCTGTTATTCAGTTCCAACTTGCAGGTATTATGGTGTTTTTTAACTTTGGTTATGTCAATACATTTTGTTTGTCTTATGAGTTTGCAACGTTCGAGTTTACTGTTGAGGTGTATCTTACATCTCACCAATCTATGGTCACTACCTGTTTTGAACTTGTTTAGCACAATGCAGTCTCCTATGACGAATTTTTTGTTACACATAATAAAATCAATTTCACTTGTCGTCCCATTTGGATGTCTCCATGTCCATTTCCTGTGTGGCTTTTTCTTGAAAAATTAGTTCAAGATGAAAAACCTTTCTGCCTCTGCAAACTCTACGAGAGTATTTCCACGCTGGTTTCTGTTGCCGTGACCGAATTTACCTACTGAAGTTTCATTCTGTTGCCGTTGCCCTATTTTTGCATTGAAATCTCCCATAATTATCTTTAAGTGCTTCTTACCTTTATTATTTAGATCACGAATTTCCTCATAAAATTCTTCAATTTCTTCTTCAGCATGGCTTGTGGTGGGTGCATAAGTTTGAATAATCTGAGCCTGGTATCTTCTCGAGAGTTGGATAACGAGTCGTGCAGCTCTGTCAGAGGAACTTTCAACTTCTACAACTTTATCCTTCAGTTTCTTGTTTATTATAAATCCAACACCACTAGTTCTGCCAGTATCTGTCCCACGATAGTAGAAGAGATTTCCACTTTTCAGTTCAATGAGATCTTCTCCTTTTCTCCTTACCTCACTTAGCCGGACGATGTCCCACTTGATACTTTGTAGTTCCTCTTCCAATTCAAGAAGCCTTGAATCAGAAGACAGAAAGCGTCCGTTATACGTAGCCAAGGTCAGCATCAGATGGCAGCCTAGTCCGGTCCTCCGGGGATTCTTAAGACCCTCTGCCTTCATGTCGCACTGGCCGCTGCCTTGGCCAGGTACATTCCAGCTGCCGGAGAGTGAGGGCCAAGATTTAAGTTGTGGAGTCATTTTGGAGGGTTTAGCCATAATTCACCACGCTGGCCAAGCGGGTTGGTGAGTGTGGGATAGTATTTCCTCTAATCCCGATGGTTTAGTTATACCGCTATTGGCGGTCGTCAGAGCCCCTTTAGTGGAAACAGGATGCACCACGAGAAGGCGGGGGTGACATTTGTCAAGGAGAGGCTGTGATGTTACCCATCACCTTACCTTTGACCTTACATCCCCCAGTGTATATATATATATATATATATACACTGAAGAGCAAAGCTGAAAACAAAGGAAAAACTTTGAATTTAAAACGAAAGTTGCAAAATAACCTGAAGATCAAAACGCGCAACGCAGCAGTTATGAAAATTCAGAATTCACATTCTATTAAGAAGAGACCGAAGCAAAATAAATTTTTTGACTCATACCAAGTACAACATAGAAAAAGTTATGTATCTACCGGTGTGAGTAAAAAGAGAAAAATAAAAAATAAAATAAAACAACTGAATGTAGAAAGTGTCGAGAATACTGAGCCTTGGCTTTATCAAGGACCAGCAAAAACTCTGCATTTTCTCACTTCCACAAAGACCTAGTTGGAAATGGGTTTCTGCAAAGCCATAGATGCAAGTAATAAGCCCACCAAAAATTTTTGTTAAAAATATATATATATGTCATGATCTCCGCAGAGTTGTATGACCTAGCTTTAGTTAACAATTTAGCTTGCATCCATAACTTTCCTGGCCCGACCCATGCTCTTCATCTGTTACTATTAAACAGAAAGAAGAAGATTATAGTAAACTCAAGTTGTGAGAGTGACATAATAATTAGAAATAATGTTCAGCAATAACGAAATGCCAAGTTCGCCTGAGAGAGAATTTAAACCTGAAAAGCAATGCAAAAGTATTCCAAATTCTTACATTGCAATTAAAAAAGGAAATATTAATTATTTAAAACTTAGATTCTTGAAAGAAAAACTTGATTCTAAAACCCCCACTCCACAACTTCTGACAACACAAAAACGAGTATAAATTAAAGATAATAATTAACTAAAGAAATGCTTTGTGAAGGTTATATGATATAAACAATTAGTTGCAATATGTACAAAGTATTTAAGAAGTGCTTTAAGTGCAAAATTAAGTAGTTATTAAGAACTTAACTACTTTGTACATATTGCAACTAATTGTTTATGTCATATAACCTTCACAAAGCATTTCTTTAGTTAATTATTGTCTTTAATTTATACTCGTTTTTATGTTGTCAGAAGTTGTGGAGTAGGGGGTTTTAGAATCAAGTTTTTCTTTCAAGAATCTGAGTTTTAAATAATTAATATTTCCTTTTTTAATTGCAATGTAAGAATTTGGAATACTTTTGCATTGCTTTTCAGGTTTAAATTCTCTCTCAGGCGAACTTGGCATTTCGTTATTGCTGAACATTGTTTCTAATTATTATGTCAGTCTCACAACTTGAGTTTACTATAATCTTCTTCTTTCTGTTTAATAGTAACAGATGAAGAGCATGGGTCGGGCCAGGAAAGTTATGGATGCAAGCTAAATTGTTAACTAAAGCTAGGTCATACAACTCTGCGGAGGTCATGACATATATATATATTTTTATAAAAATATATATTTTTAACAAAAATTTTTGGTGGGCTTATTACTTGCATCTATGGCTTTGCAGAAACCCATTTCCAACTAGGTCTTTGTGGAAGTGAGAAAATGCAGAGTTTTTGCTGGTCCTTGATAAAGCCAAGTCTCAGTATTCTCGACACTTTCTACATTCAGTTGTTTTATTTTATTTTTTATTTTTCTCTTTTACTCACACCGGTAGATACATAACTTTTTCTATGTTGTACTTGGTATGAGTCAAAAAATTTTTTTGCTTCGGTCTCTTCTTAATAGAATGTGAATTCTGAATTTTCATAACTGCTGCGTTGCGCGTTTTGATCTTCAGGTTATTTTGCAACTTTTGTTTTAAATTCAAAAGTTTTTCCTTTGTTTTCAGCTTTGCTCTTCAGTGTATATATATATATATATATATATATATATATATACACTGGGGGATGTAAGGTCAAAGGTCAGGTGATGCGTAACATCACAGCCTCTCCTTGACAAATGTCAACCCCGCCTTCTCGTGGTGCATTATGTTTCCACTAAAGGGGCTCTGACGACCGCCAATAGCGGTATAACTATACCATCGGGATTAGAGGAAATACTATCCCACACTCACCAACCCGCTTGGCCAGCGTGGTAAATTATGGCTAAACCCCTCCAAAATGACTCCACAACTTAAATCTTGGCCCTCACTCTCCGGCAGCTGGAATGTACCTGGCCAAGGCAGCGGCCAGTGCGACATGAAGGCAGAGGGGCCTAAGAATCCCCGGAGGACCGGACTAGGCTGCCATCTGATGCTGACCTTGGCTACGTATAATGGACGCTCCCTATCTTCTGATTCAAGGCTTCTTGAATTGGAAGAATAACTACAAAAGATCAAGTGGGACATCGTCGGACTAAGTGAGGTAAGGAGAAAAGGAGATCTCATTGAACTGAAAAGTGGACATCTCTTCTACTATCGTGGGACAGATACTGGCAGAACTAGTGGTGGTGGATTTATATTAAACAAGAAACTGAAGGATAAAGTTTTAGAAGTTGAAAGTTCCTCTGACAGAGCTGCACGACTCGTTATCCAACTCTCGAGAACATACAAGGCTCAGATAATTCTAACTTATGCACCCAGCACAAGTCATCCTGAAGAAGAAATTGAAGAATTTTATGAGGAAATTTGTCATCTAAATAATAAAGGTAAGCAGCACGTGAAGATAATTATGGGAGATTTCAATGCAAAAATAGGGCAATGGCAACAAAATGAAACTTCAGTAGGTAAATTCGGTCACGGCAACAGAAACCAGCGTGGAAATACTCTCGTAGAGTTTGCAGAGGCAGAAGGGTTTTTCATCTTGAACTCCTTTTTAGGGAAAAAGCCACACAGGAAATGAACATGGAGACATCCAAATGGGACGACAAGTGAAATTGATTTTATTATGTGTAACAAAAAATTCGTCATAGGAGACTGCAGTGTGCTAAACAAGTTCAAAACAGGTAGTGACCATAGATTGGTGAGATGTAAGATACACCTCAACACTAAACTCGAACGTTGCAAGCTCATAAGACAAACAAAATGTATTGACATAACCAAACTTAAAAAACACCATAATACCTGCAAGTTGGAACTGAATAACAGATTCTCTGCTTTAGGAGGCCTAGCATCAGAAGAAGTGGATATTTCTGAAGTTAACATAAAAGTAACCAAAGCTCTTATGGAAAGAGCAACAAAATTAGCTGGGTCTAAGAACAAGTTACATGTGAACAAATTATCAGGAAAAAACAAATGTTGATGCAAAAAAGAAGAGAGATGAGGACATCTAAAGAAGATGTAACTTCCAAGGTGGAATATATAGAGCTATGCAAGACAGCACGAAAAAGTATCACTGAAGACGTAAGGAAATTCAACTGTAAACTAGTGCGGAAAGCAATTGAAAACAACCAAAGCCTAAAGGTAGCAAAGGGACATCTCAGTAAGGGAAGAAAACAGATTATGGCACTGAGAAAGGAAGATGGTTCTGTAACAAGAAATAGAGGCGAAATTTTGACAACAGTGAAAGATTTCTACTCCAAATTATATGAAAGGAATGATACATGTACTCCAGACATCATGAAAGATACCAGTGCCAGAATTCTTGCAGTCCTCTCAGCAGAAGTTGCACATGCAATCAAGAAAATGAAGCGGGGAAAAGCTCCAGGAGAAGATGGAATTACTGTAGACATCATACAAGAAGCAAGTGGAGAAATCGAAACAATACTCGTCCAAATTTTCACTCGATATCTTAATGAAGGGAAGATTCCTGAGGATTGAAACAACGCTACAATGATCCTGCTACATAAAAAAGGTGACACTGAAGATCTCAGGAACTACAGACCAATCAGCCTCCTATCAGTGATTTACAAAATATTCACTAAAGTTCTTTCACACCGCTTGAAGGTAACACTGGACATGGCTCAACCGAGAGAACAAGCTGGATTCAGGAGTGGCTACAGCACAATAGATCGTATCCACGTACTGAGAGAAGTAATTGAAAGAGCGAGGGAATATGGACTTCCATTGTGCATGGCTTTTATCGATTATGAAAATGCCTTTGATTCGTGAAACCATCAGCAGTTGCAATGGCTCTGAAATCCTGCGGTATTGAAGATGCATACATTAATATTGTTAATAACATCTATGAAAATGAAAGTGCAAAGATTCAGCTGTTTGAAAATACAGCACACATAAGAATTGGAAAGGGAGTGAGACAAGGTGACACCATATCACCAAAGCTCTTTAATGCCATGTTGGAAAATGTCTTTCAATCACTGAACTGAAAAAACAAAGGGATAAAGATTAATGGAGATTATCTAACCCACCATCGTTTTGCTGATGACGTAATCATTTTTGCAACTACCCCATCAGAGCTGCAGAGTATGACGCATGAACTTGCTGACAAGAGTAAAGAAGTAGGATTAAAAATGAACTTTCAGAAGACAAAAGTGATGTTCAATGCTTTTACAAGAAATGAAGATTTATCGATTGATGGAGAAAAGCTGGAGATAACAGACACGTACGTTTATCTTGGACTGCAGATATCCAGTGAGGGTCACATTGATGAAGAAATTAATCGGCGTAAAAAACTTGCCTGGAGAGCTTTTGGAAGAAACAGCATTATTTTCAAGAGCAATATGCCATAATGTCTTAAAAGAAAAGTGTTTGATCAATGCATTATTCCAGTGCTTACGTATGGTGCAGAGACGTGGATCTTAACTAAAAGAGACATACAAAGGCTGCAGACAACTCAAAGAAGAATGGAGAGATACATGCTTGGTGTAACCAGGAGAGATAAGAAAAGGAACTCGTGCATCCGAAAAATGACAAGAGTGGAAGACATCATGATCAGAGTTAAATCCCTGAATTGGCAATGGGCTGGACATACTGCCAGAAGAACAGACCATTGATGGACAGCCGAAATTTTACATTGGATTCCAAGGAACAGGAAAAGACCCAGAAGAAGACCACATGGGAGATGGGTGGATGAAATTTGAAAGTATGCGGGAGTGACATGGAGGAGACTGGCACAAGCACACCGTTGTGGAAGAAACTTGGGGAGACCTTCGTCCAGCAGTGGATTGATAATGGTTGACAAGGATGATGATATATATATATATATATACATAGGGATGTAAGGTCAGGTGATGCGTAACATCACAGCCTCTCCTTGACAAATGTCAACCCCGCCTTCTCGTGGTACATCCTGTTCCCACTAAAGGGGCTCTGACGACCGCCAATAGCGGTATAACTATACCATCGGGATAAGAGGAAATGCTATCCCACACTCACCAACCCGCTTGGCCAGCGTGGTGAGTTATGGCCAACCCCCCCCCCCAAATGACTCCACAACTTAAATCTTGGCCCTCAGTCTCCGGCAGCTGGAATGTACCTGGCCAAGGCAGCGGCCAGTGCGACATGATGGCAGAGGGTGCTAAGAATCCCCGGAGGACCGGACTAGGCTGCCATCTGATGCTGACCTTGGCTACGTACAACGGACGCACCCTATCTTCTGATTCAAGGCTTCTTGAATTGGAAGAGGAACTACAAAGGATCAAGTGGGACATTGTCGGGCTAAGTGAGGTAAGGAGAAAAGGAGAAGATCTCATTGAACTGAAAAGTGGACATCTCTTCTACTATCGTGGGACAGATACTGGCAGAACTAGTGGTGTTGGATTTATAATAAACAAGAAACTGAAGGATAAAGTTGTAGAAGTTGAAAGTTCCTCTGACAGAGCTGCACGACTCGTTATCCAACTCTCGAGAAGATACCAGGCTCAGATTATTCAAACTTATGCACCCATCACAAGTCATGCTGAAGAAGAAATTGAAGAATTTTCTGAGGAAATTCGTGATCTAAATAATAAAGGTAAGCAGCACTTGAAGATAATTATGGGAGATTTCAATGCAAAAATAGGGCAAGGGCAACAGAATGAAACTTCAGTAGGTAAATTCGGTCACGGCAACAGAAACCAGCGTGGAAATACTCTCGTAGAGTTTGCAGAGGCAGAAGGGTTTTTCATCTTGAACTCCTTTTTCAAGAAAAAGCCACACAGGAAATGGACATGGAGACATCCAAATGGGACGACAAGTGAAATTGATTTTATTATGTGTAACAAAAAATCCGTCATAGAAGACTGCAGTGTGCTAAACAAGTTCAACACAGGCAGTGACCATAGATTGGTGAGATGTAAGATGCACCTCAACACTAAACTCGAACGTAGCAAGCTCATGAGACATACAAAATGTATTGACATAACCAACCTTAAAAAACACCATAATACCTTCAAATTGGAACTGAAGAACAGATTCTCTGCTTTAGAAGGCCTAACATCGGAAGAAGTGGATATTTCTGAAGTTAACAGAAAAGTAACCAAAGCTCTTATGGAAACAGCAACAAAATTAGCTGGGTCTAAGAACAAATTGCATGTGAACAAATTATCAGGAAAAACCAAAATGTTGATGCAAAAAAGAAGAGTGATGAGGACAACTAAAGAAGATGCGACTTCCAAAGTGGAATATATAGAGCTATGCAAGACAGTACGAAAAAGTATCACTGAAGACGTAAGGAAATTCAACTGTGAACTAGTAAGGAAAGCAATTGAAAACAACCAAAGCCTAAAGATAGCAAAGGGACATCTCAGTAAGGGGAAAAAACAGATTATGGCACTGAGAAAAGAAGATGGTTCTGTAACAAGAAATAGAGGCGAAATTTTGACAAGAGTGAAAGATTTCTACTCCAAATTATATGAAAGGGATGATACATGTACTCCAGACATCATGAAAGGTACCAGTACCAGAGTTCTTCCAGTCCTTCCAGCAGAAGTTGCACATGCAATCAAGAACATGAAACGGGGAAAAGCTCCAGGAGAAGATGGAATTACTGTAGACATCATACAAGAAGCAAGTGGAGAAATCGAAACAGTACTCGCCCAAATTTTCACTCGATGCCTTAATGAAGGCAAAATTCCTGAGGATTGGAACAACGCTACAATGATCTTGCTACATAAAAAAGGTGACATTGAGGATCTCAGGAACTACAGACCTATCAGCCTCCTATCAGTGGTTTATAAAATCTTCACTAAAGTTCTTTCACACCGCTTGAAGGTGACACTGGACATGGCTCAACCGAGAGAACAAGCTGGATTCAGGAGTGGCTACAGCACAATAGATCATATCCACGTACAGAGAACTAATTGAAAGAGCGAGGGAATATGAGCTTCCATTGTGCATGGCTTTTATCGATTATGAAAAAGCCTTGATTCGGTGAAACCATCAGCAGTTGCAATGGCTCTGAAATCCTGCGGTATTGAAGATGCATACATTAATATTATTAATAACATCTATGAAAATGCAAGTGCAAAGATTCGGCTGTTTGAAAATACAACACACATAAAAATTGGAAAAGGAGTGAGACAAGGTGACACCATATCTCCGAAGCTCTTTAATGCCACATTGGAAAATGTCTTTCAATCACTGAACTGGGAAAACAAAGGGATAAAGATTAATGGAGATTATCTAACCCACCTTCGTTTTGCTGATGACATAGTCATTTTTGCAACTACCCCATCAGAGCTACAGAGTATGATCCAGGAACTTGCTGACAAGAGTAAAGAAGTGGGATTAAAAATGAACTTTCAGAAGACAAAAGTGATGTACAATGCTTTTGCAAGAAATGAAGTTTTATCGATTGATGGAGAAAAGCTGGAGATAACAGACACGTACGTTTATCTTGGACAGCAGATATGAAGTGAGGGTCACATTGGTGAAGAAATTAATCGGCGTACAAAACTTGCCTGGAGAGCTTTTGGAAGAAACAGTATAATTTTCAAGAGCAATATGCCATTATGTCTTAAAAGAAAAGTGTTTGATCAATGCATCCTTCCAGTGCTTACGTATGGTGCAGAGACGTGGACCTTAGCTAAAAGAGACATACAAAGGCTGCAGACAACTCAAAGCAGCATGGAGAGGTGCATGCTTGGTGTAACCAGGAGAGATAAGAAGAGGAACACGTGGATCCGAAAAATGACAAGAGTGGAAGACATCATGATCAGAGTTAAATCCCTGAAATGGCAATGGGCTGGACATACTGCCAGAAGAACAGACCATCGATGGACAGCCGAAATTTTAGATTGGATTCCAAGGGACAGGAAAAGACCCTGAAGAAGACCACATGGAAGATGGGTGGATGAAATTCGAAAGTATGCGGGAGTGACATGGAGGAGACTGGCACAAGACAGACCGTTGTGGAGGAAACTTGGGGAGACCTTCGTCCAGCAGTGGATTGATAATGGTTGACAATGATGATGATGATGATATATATAATTAATTTTAGATTGACAGATTAATTGGCGATGCTAGTCAAAATTCATCTCAAAACGTTATTGTGCTATTAGGTTCTTTGACAAGGTTTTTGATAAAATAAAGATCAGAAAATAAAAAATAATGATTATTTTCCTTTGAAGAACGAAATTAAGGTGGTGCCATGTTATAAATATGAGAAACCATTGGGAAGATGGATCTATAATTACCGTGAGGTGAGCAACGGTTTTCAAGAGCTATGGGAAACCAGAGATGAACTGTGCTTTTGTCATTTGGACAGGTATGCTCCTTTTGTGAATGCAGATACTGGTCTTGTCCTTACATGCAATTTAGATATTGTGTAACAAGAGATTTTGCGTATTGCTGTGCGCATGGGATCAAAATTTAGGTATCTTCGCAATGGCGCTCCGTGGTGACAATGGCACACACAACAGCAACTAGGGCCTCTGTGAGTTTTGGAGAGGTGCAAGCTGGTTCTGTGTGACATTGGCGAAAAGACCCCAACTCACTGAGTTTTGTTCCAGAATCCTTAGTTTGAATGACCAACTGGAACCCTCAGCTGTGGGCTAATCCCCCACACTGATGTACTTACTTGATTAAAAAGACAAAAAAAATATATTAAGAATGACTCAAGTGTGGGATATGGTGGACCAACCACACTTGAGAAGGACGGTCCACCACTGAATCGACCCGGACTTTCTAAACTGCGTATGAGATAGAGATCTCGGCTGAGTTAATGTAAGATTGGTGTATGGAATACTAGAGGTATAAATGGCAAGATGAGTGAGGTGATTGAGGAGATTAATAAATATAGACTGGATGTGCTGTGTGTAAGTGAAACCAAAAAGAAGGAAATTGGGGTAGAAGAAGTGAATGGCACGGTGAGTGTGTGTTCCGGAGAATTGGATAATATGAGAGGACAAGCTGGTGTAGGTGTGATTTTAAGTGAAAATATGAACAACTTGATTCACTGTAGTTGTGTAAGTGGGAGAATTCTCTGGATTCGTTTGAAAGTGAAACTTCAGAGAATTGAAATTGTTGTAGTGTATGCTCCTTGTGACTCGGAACCTTCTGATAAGAAAGAAGATTTTGGAATGAGCTAAAAGCTGTTTTGAGCCAGTTTGGTGCTAAAGAAAAAGTTATAATAGCAGGGGATTTCAATGCTAGAGTAGGTGTGAAGAATGCAATTTCTGACAATGTTCTGGGTAAGTTTAATGATCCTTGTGTGAATGGTAATGGTGAAAGATTAATTGAACTCTGCATTGAGAATGGTTTGTGTGTATCTAATACAATTTTCAACCAAAAGTATATCCACACATATACTTGGGAAAATTGTACTCTTGGTGATAGATTTTTTGTCTACGATCAGCGTTTGAAACACTTAGTCGTTGACACCCGTGTGATGAGAGGTGCAGATGTTGGTTCTGATCATTACTTGGTAGTATCACGAGTGAAATTTAATGTTGGTTGGAGGAAAAGGAATAGGAAGAGACCCAGGATAGAAAGAATAAAGGTTGATAGGCTCCTTGAAGAACATCAGCGGTATTCTGACTTACTCAGAGAACGACCGAAGGATCTGAAGTCTGGTGAGAGGGATGTAGAAAAGAAGTGGGAATGTTTTAAGAACTGTGTTGTCACTGCTGCTAAAGAGGTCTGTGGCACCACAATAGTGGGTAACAATAGAGGTGATGCTTGGTGGAATAGTGAGATTGAAGAGGCAGTAAAGAGAAAGAAGGAAGCCTATTTGAGGATGTTGCAAGGTAGAGTCTCTGTGGATGAATATCGCTGTAAGAAGCGTGAAGCTGCTAAGCTGGTTCGCCACAGTAAGGCAAAAGATAGGAAGGAGAAAGTGGAAAGGCTTGAACTGGCTTTTTGGAAAGATAGGAAGTCCTTCTGGAAGTACATGAGACTCAGAAAAAATAGGGGAAACAAAGTTGTAAGTTGTGTGAAGAATGAGATTGGGGAAATGATATGGGAGCCCAACGAGTTGGGTGACAGATGGGGTGAATACTACTGTGAGTTATTAGATCAGGAAAGCAAAGATGATTCTGAAACAGACGCAGATGATGTCACAGTGAGGGATGGAAGCACAGGAGGGATCTCAAGAGAAGAAGTGTGTAAAGCTCCAAAATCTCTTCAGAATCGTAAGGTTCCGGGAGTTGGCGGCATAACTGCAGAGATGTTGAAATATGGTGGTGACTCTATAATTGACTGGTTAACTGAAATTTGCCAGTTGTGCTGGGAGTTAGGAATGGTCCCTCTGGATTGGAAGGATGCTATTATTGTTCCCTTGTATAAGGGAAAAGGTGATCAGACTGAATGCAAAAACTACCATGGTATTAGCCTACTAAGTGTGCCAGGGAAAGTGTTTTGTAAGGTTGTTATTGAAAAAGTACGAGGTCTTACATCATTGAAAGTGTGGGATGTTCAGACTGGTTTTATGCCTGGTAAAGGTTGCACTAACCAGATTTTTGCATTACGCACGATGATTGAAAAGTATCTGGCTGTTGGGAAAAAAGTTTTTACTGCCGTCACAGATGTACAGAAAGCTTACGACCGAGTGAATAGGACACTGTTGTGGAAGGTATTGAATGAATATTGTGCTACTGGGAATCTACTTAATATTGTAAAAGCCATGTATGCTGGTAGTAGAGCTTGTGTACGAGTGAATGGTGTTTTATCAAAATGGTTTTCCATTGGTGCAGGAGTTAGACAAGGTTGTGTAATGTCACCATGGCTGTTTAATATATTTATGGACGCATGCATGCGTGATGCCAAAATAGATAATAGTGGTTTATGTCTTGGTGATATCCGTGTGTGCAAATTGCTGTATGCTGATGACACTGTCCTGTTGGCAGAGAGCAAAAGTGAGTTGCAGAGTATGTTGACTCGGATGCACGAAGTTTGCATGAAATTCAAACTGAGTATAAATAAGGGAAAAACCAAAGTTATGGTGTTTGAGAGAGGAATGGGTAGCACTGAATGTTATGTAAGTATAAATGGCACTGTGATTGACCAGGTGAGTGAGTTTGTGTATTTAGGAAGCATGTTTGACAGAGAGAACAAATTGGATGGTGAAATCAGTAGGCGAGTGAATTCTTCTTTGAAAGTCATAGCTGCTCTGGGAGGTTTTCACAGGAATGATGGGTTCTCTAGAGAGTCCCGCATGGCTGTGTATGAAACTGTAATTGTTCCTTCTCTGGTGTATGGCAGTGAAACCTGGGTACTGCAGAAGAAACATAGGAGTCGTTTGTGTGCTGGAGAAATGCGTTACTTACATGGGGTTTGTGGCAAGACACGATATGATTGTGTGAGGAATGAAGATGTGTTGCAGTTGTGTGATGTGTAGCAAAATGTTGTTAGCAAGGTGGAGACCAATATGCTTCATTGGTTTGGCCATGTTGAAAGAATGAGTGATGAAATGCTTACTAAGAAAATCTTTTCAGCCCAAGTGGCAGGAAGGAAAGGCAGATGAAGGCCAAGGAAGACATGGGTGGATCAGATTCAGGAGTGTCTGCATGAGAAGAAGATTATGAGTATGAAGTATAAAAGATCTTGTGTACGGCGTGTAATGGATATCAGTGACGCACGAATTGTATGTCAAGATCGCTCTAACCTCTGAATCTCAGAGAACAGCTTAGTGATATGTATGTATGTATGTATGTTTAATTTTGGTCGATGTCTTGACACTTTTAAATCAGATTTTATTCAATTTGCGCTTAAATTAGCGTATAGATTCCACATGCCATCTCATAGGTTTGTAATGTGAGTTTGTCAGGTTTTTGATGATTTTAGGAGTCAGCTTACCTCTTTGAGGATATTCAAGAGACCCTACGTATACGTATGACTGGCACAAGCTATCGGAAGAAATAGCAGACCTTAAGAGGGTCTTCATTATTACTCCGGTCGACAAGGTGAATAACAACTTCGCTATTTGGTGTAAAAGATTGAACTTAGAAATTATCGATAAAGAGCTGAGTTGTACTAGTCAAACCTGTCAATTTATAGGTATACTAACAAAACTATAATCTATAACAAAGCTCATCGCCTGGCAAAAGAGGCTTAAAACTGTGTTTACCTTTTATTTATGCTATACCTAAGTTTCATAAGAGCCCTCTAAAATTTCGCTTTATTACCAGAGCTCGTCTTTGTTATGGTCAGAGGGCTGGTGTTTCTGTCGGCTACTAAAAAAAAAGTTACTGAAAGTCATTGGGTGCCACATGAATTATTGGAGATAATGCTTCCATCTTCAAGTTTTTGAACCAGGAGGACAGTCAAATTAATCATATTAATACGTTTGATTTCTGCAATTTGTTCACTTCTATTCCTTTGGACGACCTCATTGCCGTGTGTCATAAGTTTTATGATAATTTAAAGACCTACTTCAACATCACTAGAGAATATTGGGGTTTTCTGGTGCAATTTTGTATTGATCAAAATTTCATCATGATGGGATCACATATTTACCATCAGATTACAGGAGTCCCAATGGGAAGCTCGTTTTTCAGCACTCTGGCCAACTTATACTTGTATTTCTATGAAGCCTGTACCTACGATCTGCATAAATTGAAAGCTAGATATATTTTTAGATATATTGATGACATTATTGTCTTTAATATTCCAGAATTTGATACTATTGCCAAAGATATTTATCCTTCGCCACTTACGTTGGAAAAAAACAATTCTGTTGATAATCGTACACATTTTTTGGATATCGACAGGTCTTTGATAAAAATAGACATTTTGCCTATAATATAATTTTTATATTCATTGGAGTTCCAGTGTTTCTATTTCTATTCACGGAAGCTTAGTGATCAATCTAATCCTTGGAATTTGTAGGATCTGTAATTATAGCTCTGCTATCATTAGGAATTTAAAAGATCTCTTTGTTATTCTAATGAGGATATGGTTACCCTTTTAAATTTCTTAAATGCTATTTTTCTCAGTTACTGTCTCGTCCAGAATTGGGTTTGGACATTACAGACACAACTAACTAAGGGCCCTTCAATATTAATAACGTAGGACTCACTAGACTGTTTGGTGGGCAGCTAACAGCACTCGCATACTAATTACAACACAGTTTGCACCTATTCAGTAACTCCTTTTTTTTTTCATTTTAATTTTAATTTAGCATTTGTGGTTTTTGGGGTTTATCGTTTTGTGCTTTTGCTGGCTGCAGGAGTGTTCGTTTTTCGTCTTTTCTTGCCCGCAACCGCGTTTTTAAACTTTGACTTTGTGTTCTTATTAACTTGCACTTAGCTATTCTTTTTTTTTTTTTTTGCAAGCGCCTTTTTGGTGTCTTTGCGTGTCTTGGACTTTGAGTTTTTTTCAGCGGGCAATTCACTGTCTGTTGTTGTGAGCGGCTTTCATGAGGTGTTGTTTTGGGTCTTATTAGTGTGGCTTAGACGACACTGTTGACGAGTTCTTATTTTTAACTTTTTGTCAACATATGAAAAGCTACATATCTACCAGGTGTCCTCCTGATGATTACTGGTAGTATTTCGGTGAGGTTCGTTTATTGCACGTGCACTTACTGTATGTGTTTTTGGGATCTGTTTGTTCAATTTTACATATATATATATATACACTGAAGAGCAATTGAATTAGATATACCTGTCTACTAACGTGTAGCACGACCTTTCGCCCTGATGACGGAGGCGATTCGTCTCGGCATGGACTCGACAAGACACCGGAAGCGTTGGGAAGCCATACGGATCCACGACCCCTGAACAAGCTCCCACAGTTCACGATGATTTGATGGAGGGGGGTCAGAGCCTCGAACATCTCTCTCGATGGAATTGAGGTCAGGTGACCTAGCTGGCCAAGGAAGCGAGGTCACGTCGGTGGAGTGTTCATCCAACCATTCGGATACAATTCGGAGCGATGGCACGGTGCATTGTCTTGTTGCAGGATGAGTTCCCCAGTAGGATGTTGAAGACGCACAAACGGGAGCAAATGGCCGTCCAGGATATCCCGGTAACGTTGACCTGTGAGGGACGATGTCACACTTACCAGGGGTCCCATTTCAGTCCACGTAAATAGTCCCCACACGATAATGCCACCCCCACCAGCTTGAAGAGTACCCTGCGGGCAAGAAGGATCCATCGCTTCATGTGGTTTGCGCCGTACTCGTATCCTGCCATCCGCATGTACCAACGTGAATCTCGACTCATCAGCCCAGGCAACATTTTTCCACATGTCTAGGGTCCAGTGGCGATGTTCCCGCGCCCATGCTAATCTTTGCGCCCTGTGATGTGCGGTCAGCCGCGGTACCCTCGTGGAACGATGGCTTCTGTACCCCATAGCGAGGATTTGGTTCTGGATGGTGTGGTTGCTTACACGATTTTGTGCACCAGCGTTAAATTGCCGAGTGATTTCTTGCACTGTGGCCCGTCTTTCCACTGTTATAATGCGAGCTAGCAGACGATGACCCCGCTCATCCACACGCTGTTGGTTGTCCACGGCAGTTTGCCCTTGCAGGAATGGTTTTACCGGATTCGATGTACTCACGGTGCACCCGTGACACAGTGGCTCGTGAAAATCCCAGTTCCTGCACGACTTCCGAGATGGAGTGACCCATTCGCCAGGCCTCGATAATTTGCCCGCGACCAAATGCGCTTAGATCCTTTGTCTTACCCATACTGTGTACGACTCTTACTGATTCCCATCGAATCACTCCTTATATTGTCCGATCGTTGCATACGTCATGTCGTTTCCGTTTACAGGGCAGCCCACAGCGCCACATTTGCATAACGCCAGCTGTCTCTAATTTATTTGTTCTTTAGTGTAAATGTCAATGGTGTGTATCTACAGGGTGATTCCTAAAGTCCTAAGTCACCTCAATAACTTGGGAACAAAGACAGCTAGAGCTATGGAAGTAAGGTATGGTATAGTAAAACAACCATGCGCTATCGGATGAGAGTAACTGCAGCGCCCCTAGTGGTAAAATGTGGAAGTTAGCACTCCTATCTCGGAAACCATGAGAGATACAGGAAAGAGATCAATTAGAATCTTGTAGAGCATCAACGAATTAGTAGGAGACAATATATTGTAGAAACGGCTGGGGTAAGTAGAAGGCTGGAAACGCGAACTTGTGCTAAGCCGGTTCGTGTCGTTATCGCGGTAACAGTCTAGCAGAGAGAAATGTATGACGTATGCGACCGCACGCCTGTGTGTCATATGCGAATTCTTGTGTGACATAACGCCTCACCTGCCGTATCAGGCGCGGCGTGGCAATGTATAAAGGATCGTCGGTCAGGAGCTATGTCATTCGTAACGTGAGTATAGGGTCAAGAACGAGCCTGTCAGGCTATTCGAATGAACAGTATTGCGAGATGGTACTGCTATATGGAGAATTGGGACGCAACGCTAGGGAAGCGTCACGCCAGTATGGCTTACGATTTTCGACTCATCCATCGCCGACAGCGTGGACCATCAGTCGCGCGGTTCGACGGGTACGAGAGACAGGCAGTATTGCAACGCTTCCCCGTTTGGACCGACCCACCGGAATGGGTAGGTATGTGCAAACAGTCGATGTTCTGGCATACGTTTTGGCCAACCCACACACCAGTACGAGGGAAGTCAGTGTGGCATGTGGCTTATCACAATCCCGTGTGTGGAACATTTTGCATCAGCATGGTGCCCACCCGTACCGTACAGTACCGCTGCACGTACTGATGGTAGGGGATAACCAACGACGTCTAGATTGGTGCAATTTTGTAATGAACACGGTAGAAGAAAATGCGGCGTTTCCATCAAACATCCTTTGGACTGACGAGGCGCAGTTCACACGCGCCGGGGTGCTGAACAAACAAAACACCCATTACTGGGCAGTTCAGAATCCATTTTTTACACGGGAAATGAGGCATCAGGTGCGCTGTTCGATCAAAGTCCGGTGTGGCATCTGGAAGGACCGACTTGTTGGGCCTGTGCTCTATGAGGGCGCATTAAATGGACGAAGGTACCTGCATCTGTTACAAAGCACATTACCTGAGTGGTTAGATGATCTGTCTGCAAGATCTCCGTTCATTATGGATTGACGGCGCTCCGACACATCAACCAACAGCGGTACAGAACTTTCTGTCCGACACTTTCGGGCAACAGATCACCGGTTCTGGTGGTCCCGTAGCGTGGCCTTTACGATCCCCGGATTTAACTCCCATGGATTTCTTCTTCTGGGGTTACCTAAAGGATCACGTGTACAGGAAGGAAGCGACGAGTCTCCACGATCTCCGACTGCATATCGTCGCTGCGTGTGAGAGCGTGACACCTGTTGTGCTGGAGAATGTACAACGGGAAGTTCTGTCTCGCATTCAAATGTGTATTATGGCCGATGGTGGCCATATTGAACCCTATTTACGTTAAACGCAACGTTATATATATATATATATATATATATATATATATATATACACTGGGGATGTAAGGTCAGGTGATGCGTAACATCACAGCCTCTCCTTGACAAATGTCAACCTCGCCTTCTCGTGGTGCATCCTGTTTCCACTAAAGGGGCTCTGACGACCGCCAATAACGGTATAACTAAACCATCGGGATTAGAGGAAATACTATCCCACACTCACCAACCCGCTTGGCCAGCGTGGTGCGTTATGGCTAAACCCCTCCAAAATTACTCCACAACTTAAATCTTGGCCCTCAGTCTCCGGCAGCTGGAATGTACCTGGCCAAGGCAGCGGCCAGAGCGACATGAAGGCAGAGGGGCCTAAGAATCCCCGGAGGACCGGACTAGGCTGCCATCTGATGCTGACCTTGGCTACGTATAATGGACGCTCCCTATCTTCTGTTTCAAGGCTTCTTGAATTGGGAGAGGAACTACAAAGGATCAAGTGGGGCATCGTCGGGCTAAGTGAGGCAAGGAGAAAAGGAGAAGATCTCATTGAACTGAAAAGCGGACATCCCTTCTACTATCGTGGGACAGATACTGGCAGAACTAGTGGTGTTAGATTTATAATAAACATGAAACTGAAGGATAAAGTTGTAGAAGTTGAAAGTTCCTCTGACAGAGCTGCACGACTCGTTATCCAACTCTCGAGAAGATACAAGGCTCAGATTATTCAAACTTATGCACCCACCACAAGTCATCCTGAAGAAGAAATTGAAGAATTTTATGAAGAAATTCGTCATCTAAATAATAAAGGTAAGCAGCACGTGAAGATAATTATGGGAGATTTCAATGCAAAAATAGGGCAACGGCAACAGAATATAACTTCAGTAGGTAAATTCGGTCACGGCAACAGAAATCAGCGTGGAAATATTCTCGTAGAGTTTGCAGAGGCAGAAAGGTTTTTCATCTTAAACTCCTTTTTCAAGAAAAAGCCACACAGGAAATGGACATGGAGACATCCAAATGGGACGACAAGTGAAATTGATTTTATTATGTGTAACAAAAAATTCGTCATAGGAGACAGCAGTGTGCTAAACAAGTTCAACACAGGTAGTGACCATAGATTGGTGAGATGTAAGATACACCTCAACACTAAACTCGAACGTTGCAAGCTCATAAGACAAACAAAATGTATTGACATAACCAAACTTAAAAAACACCATAACACCTTCAAGTTGTAACTGAAGAACAGATTCTCTGCTTTAGGAGGCCTAGCATCGGAAGAAGTGGATATTTCTGAAGTTAACAGAAAAGTAACCAAAGCTCTTATGGAAACAGCAACAAAATTAGCTGGGTCTAAGAACAAGTTACATGTGAACAAATTATCAGGAAAAACCAAAATGTTGATGCAAAAAAGAAGAGAGATGAGGACATCTAAAGAAGATGTAACTTCCAAAGTGGAATATATAGAGCTATGCAAGACAGCACGAAAAAGTATCACTGAAGACGTAAGGAAATTCAACTGTAAACTAGTGCGGAAAGCAATTGAAAACTACCAAAGCCTAAAGGTAGCAAAGGGACATCTCAGTAAGGGAAGAAAACAGATTATGGCACTGAGAAAAAAAGATGGTTCTGTAACAAGAAATAGAGGCGAAATTTTGACAACAGTGAAAGATTTCTACTCCAAATTATATGAAAGGAATGATACATGTACTCCAGACATCATAAAAGATAACAGTGCCAGAGTTCTTCCAGTCCTCTCAGCAGAAGTTGCACATGCAATCAAGAAAATGAAGCGGGGAAAAGCTCCAGGAGAAGATGGAATTACTGTAGACATCATACAAGAAGCAAGTGGAGAAATCGAAACAATACTCGCCCAAATTTTCACTCGATACCTTAATGAAGGAAAGATTCCTGAGGATTGAAACAACGCTACAATGATCTTGCTACATAAAAAAGGTGACACTGAAGATCTCAGGAACTACAGACCTATCAGCCTCCTATCAGTGATTTACAAAATATTCACTAAAGTTCTTTCATATCGCTCGAAGGTAACACTGGACATGGCTCAACCGAGAGAACAAGCTGGATTCAGGAGTGGCTACAGCACAATAGATCGTATCCACGTACTGACAGGACTAATTGAAAGAGCGAGGGAATATGGACTTCCATTGTTCATGGCTTTTATCGATTATGAAAATGCCTTTGATTCGTGAAACCATCAGCAGTTGCAGTGGCTCTGAAATCCTGCGGTATTGAAGATGCATACATTAATATTATTAATAACATCTATGAAAATGAAAGTGCAAAGATTCAGCTGTTTGAAAATACAGCACACATAAAAATTGGAAAGGGAGTGAGACAAGGTGATACCATATCACCAAAGCTCTTTAATGCCATATTGGAAAATATCTTTCAATTACTGAACTGAAAAAACAAAGGAATAAAGATTAATGGAGATTATCTAACCCACCACCGTTTTGTTGATGACGTAATCATTTTTGCAACTACCCCATCAGAGCTGCAGAGTGTGATCCATGAACTTGCTGACAAGAGTAAAGAAGTAGGATTAAAAATGAACTTTCAGAAGACAAAAGTGATGTTCAATGCTTTTACAAGAAATGAAGATTTATCGATTGATGGAGAAAAGCTGGAGATAACAGACACGTACGTTTATCTTGGACAGCAGATATCAAGTGAGGGTCACATTGATGAAGAAATTAATCGGCGTACAAAACTTGCCTGGAGAGCTTTTGGAAGAAACAGCATAATTTTGAACAGCAATATGCCATTATGTCTTAAAAGAAAAGTGTTTGATCAATGCATCCTTCCAGTGCTTACGTATGGTGCAGAGACGTGGACCTTAACTAAAAGAGACATACAAAGGCTGCAAACAACTAAAAGCAGCATGGAGAGGTGCATGCTTGGTGTAACCAGGAGAGATAAGCAGAGGAACTCGTGCATCCGAAAAATGACAAGAGTGGAAGACATCATGATCAGAGTTAAATCCCTGAAATGGCAGTGGGCTGCACATACTGCCAGAAGAACAGACCATCGATGGAGATTCGAATTTTTAGATTGGATTCCAAAAGACAGGAAAAGACCCAGAAGAAGACCACATGGGAGATGGGTGGATGAAATTCGAAAGTATGCAGGAGTAAAAACAGACCGTTGTGGAAGAGGCTTGGAGAGACCTTCGTCCAGCAGTGGATTGATAATGGTTGACAATGATGATGTTGATATGTATGGAAAGGAAGAAAAAACAAAATAGGTATACACAATACACAAGAACGATATACTGGTTTATAAAAACTGAAGCGAATTAACGATCGCTGAGGCAAAATTATTAAATTCGCGACGAACCGAAAATATGTGGATGATAAACTCCTTCAACTCCCCTATTTTGATGGGAAACAGGATGAAACAAAGAAGAAGACGTATATCTCTAAAAATTAAACACAATGTCTGCGTGCGTAACCTTGGCAGCCGCAACAGATCGAGAAATTGCAGCAGAACACTTTAAAATTTGGCAGATTGTTTTTCATTGTTGCCTGAGTTGCTGTGGCCATTTTCAAGTAGAAAAAGGTGCACTGGCCGTTCTTAGCAAGGAGACGGTGTTTTTTCTCCCTGTTGTATTTGGTGAAGCGTAAATACTTTCACGATATCAAACCTTCATTTTCACAATGAACAAAGATTTTTTTCCAGAATTAAAATGTTTAACAAACAGAAATCATAGCTCTTTCCACGTTAATAAGTGAGTCTCGGAAAAATTATCATTGGCCGCCACCGGGAATCGAACCCAGTGTCTTCCAGTTACACACCGGACATGCTACCACTGCACCACAGCGACCTCAAGTTCTCTAGCCTCGCAAGTGATTAACTGCCAAATTACATGGCAGGTTGCTTCACGGTTCCCCGCACAATGCTGGGGATTCACCAAAGATGGAAAGCAGCAACTGAACAAATAACTAGGAGGTAAATGAATAATTAATTCAAACACTCGACGTGGATCAGGAACACCTTTTCCGAGACTCACTTATTAACTTTGAAAGGGCGATGATTTCTGTTTGGTGTTCCTGATCCACGTCGAGTGTTTGAATTAATTAAAATTTTTAATTTTAGAAAAAAAATGCAGGTTTTTTCTACCCCATTTATAGAACCACAACAACCCGATAATTTCGTTCTTGCCAATAGTAAAGGCGAATTGGGAAAACTTCAAAGCCATGTTGTTATTATTATTACTATTAAAACAAATTTACAGAACGTGTAATTATAATTAAAACAATTTATAATGCCTGTAATATGTTTGCTATTCACGGCATTGTCGTGTTAAATACTAGTTATGTTATACGCACTGCACATACGTAATACCCTCCAGTGCATTACAAATATCTTTTTTTAATCCCCATCTGCTAAAATGTACTAAAGCGGCCACTGAAAAGGAGGGTTTGTAGAAGCAAACCCTCCTTTATAACTAGCATATAGCTCGTCCTAGGACGGTTGCTTTTAAGCTTTAAGTAAATATTAATATATATAGGGGATGTTGCCCTTCCTGTGACGGAGTGAAATTTTTAATTGAAGCAGACTGAAAACAAATCAAATAGACGCCGGATTTTTGAAAGGAAATATAGTACTTATACACTGAGTGGCCACGTTATTATGACCACCCCCTCAGTACTTCGTTGGGCCACCTTTTGCCTTTAATACTGCGTCAATTCTTCGTGGCATGGACTCCACGAGATGTTGATAAGTGGTTTGTAGAATCTGAGACCATACTTGATGAATAGCACTTTCCAGGAGTGTGAGATTGCAGGGTTGTGGATCCAGCTGTCTCATGGCTCATTCAACTTCATTCCACAAATTCTCAATGGGGTTGAGATCTGGAGATTGTGGGGGCCACCTAAGCAAAGTAAACTCACCGGCATGTTCCTGAAACCAATCCTGTACAATACGAGCACTATGGCAGGAAGCATTATCTTGTTGAAAGTAGCCGTCGCCATTGGGATAAACCATCCACATGACAGGATGCACTTGGTCCGCAACGATGTTCAGATATGATGTGCCAGTCAGACGCTGATCAACTCAAATTAAAGGGCCCAAAGCATGCCCGGAAAACATTCCCCAAACCATAACGTTGCCTCCACTAGCTTGAAGGGTTGTAGCAATGCATTTGGGGTCCATGCTTTCGTGCTGTTTCCGCCAAATTCTCACTCGGCCATCGGCATGGTGCAACTGAAAACGTGGACCCCATAATTTGTTTCCAATTATCGACTGTCCAATCTTTGTGCTTCTGTACGAACTGGAGAATTTTTCTCTTGTTAACTGCAGACAGCAAAGGTGTTCGAACAGGCCTTCGGCTGCCATATCCCATCCAATGCAGTGTACGGCGAATAGTGCGGGCAGAGATCATTTGAGGGGATCCTTGATTAAGATGGTCTGTAATTTGCTGCACTGTTGCTCTTCTGTTGTCTGTTACCAGTCTGGACACTCTCCGTTCCGCCCGAGCAGTCACTAGTCGATGACGACCACACGTTGCACGTAGACACCCAGTTTTTGGCTGACAGTCCAGTCTTTAAACACTTTAACAACAGCTGCTCTGGAACATTTCACGAATGAGGCGGTTTCGGTGATACTCGCTCCGTGACTCCGAACTCTTACAATCATCCCACGTTGAAAGTTCGTCAAATCGTCACCCAAAAATCCCTTCTACTACTGTCGCAAGCACTAAGCTTTCCCTTTTTATACTAGCCTCACCCTCTGGCGGCAACAGCATGCTCATTTGCTTAAAACTGTCAGGTGGTCATAATAAAGTGGCCATTCAGTGTATAGTAAGAACTCATTCATGTTAGAACTAAAAATTATATGCTATTTATTTCCGTTTTTCAAAAGCCCTAGCGATAAATAACATTATGTGTAAAATATTTGTTGTTTAACAATTGTAGGTTAGAGCGTTTAGACAGATCGATATTTTGCAAAATGTGTATTATAATCATCACTAAACTCGGAAAGTTGTTTTCGTGTAAACGTACCTTAATAACTTTTACTTTGATTTTTCGCGTTAAATTACCTTTTCTCGGGCAGACTTGGGCCCACCCTTCACGGCTTGTTTTAGACTGTCCTATTCGACGGTTAGTTAGAAACTTCAAACCAAAGCTTTTTCTACAAAATAATGCGACATATGGTATTACAAATCGGAACTATCTAAATTCTCGACAATGCTGTGCTGCTATTGGGGCGACATCTGCTTTTAGATGCAATCTTGCTCACTTTGACATCTCAAGATTTCAGTTTTTATTGTAGGTTAGAGCGTTTAGATAGATCGATATTTTGCAAAATTTTTAATATAATCAAAACTAAACTCGGAAAGTTAGTTGAATTAAAAAAGTAAAGAATAATTAAAGCGTGCAAATTAATATTCGAATTGTGCTAAATTAAATTAATATACAAACGCAACTTCCCGTGATATTAAGATTTTAATTCGAATTTTGTATATCAGATAAATAGAACTCGAGTCATTGATAATCCAATGTTTTTAAATTAGCACGCGATCACCTTGACATTTCAATGTGATCCGTGCAAACTCAACTTGCGGTGATATTAAGAATTCAATTCGAATTTTGTGGATCGGAAAAACAGAACTCGAGTCATTAATATAAGTTAGCGCGCGATCACATTGACATCTAAAAGTGATCGCGTGCTATTATTAGGTGTGCAACTTAATTTTCGGCCCCTAACCGCAAGCGATCATAGAACGCAAATAGCTGGGTGCGATAATGGCTGATTGCAACGCCATTCAACAGCTTTCTAGGCAACCGTAACCGCTCACAGCTGTAGTGACAGAAGGGACGAAAGTTGACGATGAGAACAATGTCGTTCGAGAAGCAACATTTGAGGCACTGCCTCCTGTTCGCATTTCAGCTGAAAAAAAAATTGCCGCGGAAGCCCAGCAAATGATTTGTGCTGCTTTGGGTGAGGCTGCTTGTGTCCTACAGTACGTGTAAGAAGTGGTTCCAGCGGTTTAAGCAAGGAAATTTCGATTTCCGTGATGCAGAACGTCCGGGACAGCCACAGAAAGTTGACGATGAGGAACTGGAACTGGTAGACGCAGATCCCTGTCGCACACAGTCAGAGATCGCCCAGGAACTCGGAGTAACATGGCAAGCCATTGCAAAGCGCCTGCACAAGCTTGGACGGATTCACAAGGAGGGCCGTTGGGTGCCCCACCAACTCACAGCTGCGAACAAGTCTAGACGCTACGATGTTGCTGTGTCTTTGCTCTCCAGATTCAAGAAGAAGGATTTACTCCACAAGATTTTGAGCTGTGATGAGAAGTGGATCCTCTACGATAATCCTAAGCGGCGCAAAACCACCAGTACCGCCAAACCGAATATTAATGCCAGGAAGTTGTTGCTGTGCATATGGTGGGATCAGCGCGGTGTCGTACACTATGAGTTGCTCAAACCTGGTGAAACAGTCAATGCTGAGCGTTATTGTCAGCAACTCATGCGTGTGAGTGACGCACTGGAGGCAAAAAGGCCATACACCGGCAAGGGCAGAAGGTCGGTCCTGTTGCTTCAGGATAACGCGCGTCCTCACACCGCGAAAACGACTTTAAACACGATCACCAACCTGGGATGGGAGATTTTTGTCCCACCCGGCGTATTCTTCAGACTTCGCCCCGTCGGATTATCACTTTTTTCGCTCCCTGCAACATAGGGATCCCAGACGTCCTGTAAAATACGGGATCGTCCCGTTTTTGGCTAATGCGTCCCGTTGTCCCGAGAACACTATTCGGGACAGCTTTTTCTCCTGTATTTTAGAGTTCAAGACTGAAAACAGCATTCATTACCTTGGGAAAAGGTTCTTCAAACAGTCCAAACTATTAATCAGACCGTTGTCATATCAAACATTGTTTAATCTGATTTGTTCATACATGAGACCGACCGATGACAAAAAAAGCTGAACTTTTTAACTGGGTGGAAAATTGGGAAGTGCGAAAGCGCGATGTGAGCAAATTCAAATACAGCATATACAATATTTAAGATTGCACAAGCCATATGAAATTATTTTCTGTAAATTATGTAAGTAAATATTAAAGAGAAGCACATTATTATATTCACAATAGAAAAGTAGGGAATCAAGAACAAAATAAAATGAAATATTTAAAAAAATCAGATTTAAAACATACATGTAAATCTTTACTAGCTAAATCCTGATGAGAAAAGTATTTGTCTAGGAAAGTTTGTGCATTTAGTCAAGCAATTAGAAACTTGCAAGAATTAGAAACATATCCACAGATTAGTTTTGGTCAAACATCATAGTACAAGAGATAAGTCAGTCTTGTTGGCTTAGTAGCACTCTAATGTACCAAGTTTTTCAGAAATGAAATGTGTGTGGAAATAAGTTAAATTCACAGATTCTTACTAAATGATAATTGGAATATGTATTTGAATAGGTACAAATTAAAAAAAACATGACTAGAAGTTATGGTTTTTAAACAGGTTGCTTCAAAGATATTTTGCCCTTTTTTGTTGTACTTGCTTGCACAACAATTCGAATTTCCTCTTTTGAGCAAGCCTCAGCAAGCTGCATGGCCATATTTATTTCACGTTGACTGCAGCTGAACAGCATCCATTGCTAACTTTTTCTTTTTGCTGACAATTCCTTTTCTTTTCCTCTCCATTTCTTTGGTATAACTTGTTTTTGATGTCCTAAGATTTTGGCAGAGGTTGGCATCAACTGCTTCTTGCAAAAAATTTATTTACTGAAGAAATTAATTGCAGACTCACCCTGTGCTTTAAGTTTATACTACACAGTTTGTATAGCTGAATAGGTTTCAATGTTCATTCTTTCTGATTTTATGTCTATGATTTCTGCCATCATGCTGAAAGAACTTTCAATCTGTGGACCATGAAAGCATGATATCAAGCCTTTTACTATTTTAGATAACATAGTGTACTTGTAGAGGTTAAACCCCTTTGCCCACCACGCATCAATTTTTACAAAGTTTCCAACTTCATCAACAGGAGATGGAAGTCGTGATTCAAACTGATACTGGTGAATTTCTAGAGCATAGCTTTCCATTTCCTCTGAATTCAATATATTTGAAAGGAACTGTGGAAGTTTTTCAGTCTTTTTAAAGTTAGATTATGCCCCCGTGTAGAAGGATCAATAGCTGATATGTACATTAAAAGATCACTACATAATGGTAGTGTCTTTTGCATGTATTTTGCACGCTGAATATAAGCTTCAGCAGCCTGGCTTAAAAAAAATTCCCCACAATGTCATTTGATTTGCTTTTCAAAATAATGTTCCTGATCCAAGAATCTTTCACAGGTTTGCCTTATCAAATCTTTCATAAGATTGCCTTTCAGTATCTCTTGTTTTCAGAAACAAGCTAAGAAATCCAAGAATAGTTGCTTCTTCTCATCAAAAACTTTATGAATTAATGGCTCCTTTGTTTGAAATAAGCATACATATTTTTTCAAAAGAGGTAGAGCTGCAACATAAAAATTTAATATAAGCAAGGTTTTTTTTGAGCTTTCAAATAATTTTGCAACAATTCTAGATTTCCATTTTTTCCCATCTTCTGTTAGATTTTTTCCCCCGTAATTTCTTCCAAAGCTCCTGGAATTTTAACTTTTTCTTTCTAATCTTTACATATTTTATTTATCACATCCATGTATATTGGTCTTTCATTAGGCTGCACAAATCCATAATACAGGAGCAAAAGGGCATCATGGATATGTAAACTGTTTAATGCCACACGATAGAATGACAACCACCTGCATTGCACCATGTTCTTAATTTCAGTTAATTTTAGCCCTATAATTTCACAAATTTCAGCAAGGGCTTCATGTTGATCTGCCGACCATTTAAAGTCATTGAAGAAGTCGATAAAGTATTTCTCAATGTAAGCTTAAAATGGCTTGCAAAAATTTTTACTTGCATTGTGAATATGGTGACATGAATCTCCATCAATGTCAAGAAAGTTGGGAAATTTTCTCTGCCGAATTCTTGTTTTTAACCATGTTTTTGGGCCGCTCATGACACATTCTTTCCATTTAGCTTTCAAACAAGCAAAAAAATTCCTCCTCAGAAAGAAAGAAAGAAAAAAAAAAAAAAAAAACGGAAAGCTGCGCCACGAACTTTGTTTAGAGGGTTCGGGTCTACGTAATACTGGCCCGAAGCCGTGCGTTTTTTCCCACTTAGCTTTCAAACATGCAAAACACATTTTTCCTTAGGAAAAAACGAAAGAAAGGAAAGAAACAGGGTTGCGTCACGAACTTTGTTCAGAGGCTTCGAGCCGACGTTATCCTAGCCGGGCGCCGTGCTTTCTTTCCAAACAAGCAAAACACATTCCTCCTCCTTAGAAAAAAAAAAAAAAAACGTGCTTCAGTTTTCAAACAAGCAAAACACATTCCTCCTCCTTAGAAAAAAGAAAAAAACACGGAGGTGCGTCACGAACTTGGTTCAGAGGCATAGGCCCAACGCAATTCCGGGCCACAGCAAAAGAAGCACGTCGGAGCCAACGTAATTCCGGATCACGGCAAAAGAAGTACGCCAGGCCTACGTAATTCCGGCGTGGCGCCGTGCTTCCTTTCCACTTAGCTTTCAAACAAGCAAAACAATTCCTCCTCCCCAGAAAGAAAAAAACAACGGAAAGCTGCGTCACGAACTTTGTTTAGAAGCTTCGGGCCGAAGTAATACTGGCCGGGCGTCGTGCTTTCTTTCCACTAAGTTTTCAAGCAAGCAAAACACATTCCTCCTCCTTAGAAAAAAAGAAAACAAAACAAAACAAAGAGGTGCGTCACGAACTTGGTTCAGAGGCATCGGGCTGACGCAAGTCCGGGCTACAGCGAAAGAAGCACGTCCGAGCCAACGCAATTCCGGATCACGGCAAGAGAAGCACGCGAGGCTTACTACGTAATCCCGGCGCAGCGCCGTGCTTCCTTTCCACTTGGCTTTCAAACAAGCAGAATAAATTCCTTCTCTTCGGGGGGGGGGGGGGGGTTGAGAATTTAAGAAAAGAAAGCTGCGTCACGAACTTTATTCAGATGCTTCAGGCCGACGTAATCTCGGGCCACAGCGAAAGAAGCACGTAATAACGGGTCATGGCGAAAGAAGCACGCCGGGCTTATGCAATCCTAGCGCCGTGCTTTTTTTTTTTTTTTTTTTCACACTTTCGAACAAGCAAAACAAATTCCGCCACCTCAGGGGGAAAAAAATACAAAGGGCTGTGTTACGAACTTTGTTCAGAGGCTTTTACATCGATTATTTACAAAACCATTAAAACTTTCTTTATAACAGCGAAAATCTGAATAACCATAATTTTTTGTTAGTCACCCGTAATCCCGGGGGAAAATTACGGAGATTCTGTAATTGCCAAATCCGTAATCTCTGTGCGTCCTTCGTAGAAAGAGGTTTCACGAGAGCTTCGATTCTCGAACGATCTCAGAAAAGCGGGAACGCATTCGGATATATCGCAAATTACAAGAGAGAGAGTTCCTCGCGATGACGTCACGGATAGAATGCAGAGTGGCGATTTCCCGCAAGACACGGGATGGATGTCTCCTCGTGGGCTGCGGCAGTTTCCTTAAAGCACGAAGTAGGCGGAGCTTCCACCCTTCGCGCTGCGATGCTCAAGTGACTGACATCCCATCCATTGTTGACAGCAGTAAACGAATTGAGCTCCTGACTCCACCCTTCAACATTTCTTCTTGCCCCCAGCGCCTGCTTCATAAAACAACGCTTTCAGCTAGAAAGCGCTTAGTTCTTTTACACCACAAAAAAGCGGAATCGCGGAATTCCGCTTTTTCAAGGATTTTTCTATAGAACGACGACCCCCCCCCCCCTTAAAAATTCTGAAAAATTTCTCTTCATTTTTGCAATGACCTCGAGGATGACCAAAATGATGCCGAAAAAAGCGGAATTCCGCGAATTCGCGGAAGAATCTCATGTATGTTTGTTTGATGAAGTAATGGCAGTGGAAACAGCTCTGAAATCCAGACATTCAGATGACGTCTGGGTGGATCTCTTTAAAAGGTTGAAGAAGAACTATCAAATTTAAAGAAAGTAGTGTGGTTCGTTATGTGCATATCTGGAACAAATGCGTGTGTCAAAATATTATTTTCTCGCATGAACGCACTGTGGACTGATGAGAAAAACAAAGTGTGTGTAAAAACTGTAAAATCAATACTTATTGTAAAATCATTATTCAATGAGGATTGTGTAGCTTTTCATGACATAATTCCTTAAAACAAACAATTGTTAAGTGAAATTCATTCTTCAGAAAAGTCTTGCAAGAGTGAGCAAGACTGATTGATTAATAAGAATAGTTAAAATAACTTTTTAAGACTGGCATATGTGATGGATGCTCATACTAAACTTTCACCCTCTGTCGTAAGCGTCCCGTATTTTTTTCCAATGTATCTGTAATCCCTACTGCAACATCACCTGAGTGATACGCACTTCACTTCTGCCGAGGAGGTCCACACAAGTATTGATGACTTTATCAACTCGAAGCAGCCCTCTTTTTCCGCAGTGACATTCGGCAGCTCCCTGAGCGATGGCTCAAATGTATCTAACACGACAGGGATTATTTCCCTGATTAGGTACGTATTCGATTTGCTATAATCTGCTGTCAACGTGTCGTGCCTGTGGCCGATAATTAAGTTGCACACCTAATATACAGCAGGCAATCATTTTGCCATCGCAAGAACACCACGATTAGATCGATAAGTGATGGCGCAACAATGCAGACGTTGCTGTGACGTCAAGCGTTCCAGCAAAACAGACAGATAGATCTGTGTGTTTATATTATTATTAATGTTATTTCAAAGGGAACTAGTAAGACAGGAACGAGACAGCTAAGCATGGTCTATGACAGCGTCCGCTGCGATTGGCGCCAGCATGAAAACATTCCTGTGACGTGAAGCAAAACTTCCTTATTTTGTGCATTGTTTTTCCAGCGGTGGTCATAGCATTTGGTGGCGACGATTAATACAGAATTAAAACTCATTTTAACACATTCCTTCTGAAAGCCCCCGCATTATTATATTTATTTCCGACCATATAAAACAAGCAGAACAATGACACAATTATATGTGGCCCAACCTAAATTAGCAATCGTACGTCACATACAGATAATGCTTCACGGGATTAAAATAAATACATTACAGTTTTTTGTATGTAATTAAAATTATGTGCTCTTAGCAAACATTCTTATTCCAGCCGCTAAAAAAAACAACAAAAAAAACTGGTAATCACAAAACTATTTAACTCTCCCCGAACATCTAATGTGGTAGTTATTTTAATAAGCAAAGCACATGAATTCAGTCATGGATAATTTTATATGAAATGCTTCAGAGTGAGGGACAAAAGAATATTGAATGTTTTAGCAATTAATAGAAAGACGATTAACGCAGTTTATAAAGAGGTATTATTAACTTACAGCTGAAAGTTTTATCGAATTTCTGTGTTCAAAAAATCCAAAAATATTATTACTGCAGTGTTAAGATTTACTCACGAGGGTTCTTTTGACATTTTGTGGCCGATGTATATACTAGTACAGCCAGGGACAGCTATACTAGTATACATCGGGGCCCAGCGATGCTAGAGGGCCCCGTCCCAATAACCTTTTTTTTTATTTTTTATTCCCCCCAAAAAAGAAAGACATAACAGAAAAAGCTATAAAGTGGGGAATAAAGTCGCTGTTCTGAAGTATAATTCCGTTCGAACTCGAAGTACATCATCAAAAATATTAACTTACCAGCTAAAATGTAAGCTGACTAAAATTACTCAGTACTTCACTATACAGCTGATCTCAGATGTTATCTCTGACAGATTTGCTTAGAATGTAATAACCATTTCGCTCTTTAATTCGGTATTCAATATGACTGCCCATCTTTCCCTTAGAATTTCCTTTTCCTCATTCAGTCCCGTTTAAGAAGCAATCACAAGATTGTTACCGTACGTGTAAAATGGCATTGGAAAAGCTGGTTTTACGAGAGACACTACCCGATTTCATCCACGTTCGGGATCTTTAGGTGAAATGTGGGTGGAAACTGATGATATGCAACAGCAGATCCTACACCGCATATAGCACAAAGTATCAAAGCAGTGCCACGAACTAACCATATGTTACATATGGTTAGTTCATGGAACCATATGTTACAGTGACCATCCTTATAAAAGTTCCGACTTTTCCCCCTTAACAAAAGCGTTTTTCATTTGTAACTTTTTCTTCCCCATCAGGATATCACAAAACCCCTAAATATTAAATTTTGTCTTGATAGCTGCAATGGTTATCAAGACAAAACTTAATATTTAAGGATTTTGTGATACCCGGATGGGAAAGAAAAAGTTACAAATGGAACATACAGGCAGACAAACTGACATAGAGGCACCACCATAAAAAGAGTCAAATCATGAGGAGAAACCCAAACTACATATTTCTGTTGAAGTCTGGAAGTGGAATTTTGTTGTGATTTCAATGTTTTCTTACATGAATAATAAAAAATGGTACGGGGTATGCTGCTATAAAAAGTTGTTGTTTTTTCTTTCTCAAGGACGGCTGCCAAAGTGAGTGACCCCCAAAACCGATGATGTGCGCAGAACCTAGGTAACTCTACATCCGCCACTACGTATAACTGTTAAATATGTCCAGGAATTTGTAGTCACAACACAAACATTCACTGCAGTAAAAATCAGGATACACAGATTTAATCTCAAAAGCTAAAAACGGGAAGCGCCGGATACAATTCAACTGGTATACAATAACCAAATTTGGTGCAAAAACACCGGTATCTCAATTAAATAAAAAGTTTCGACATTTTGCGGAATTATACCATAAATTGTTGGAAATATAACTTTGTTTTTGTTACAATAACTGGTCACCGCATAAAATAATGCCATCTATAACACATTTTATTATCATTGCACTGAATACGCAATTTCAAGAAAAATACCTTTCACAAAGCCACAAAACAAGAGTGTCATCACATAGCTTCTACCTGTGAAAACACTGCATGACCAGCACTCCAAAGAATCCATATCGCAAATCGGTCAATTTGCCGCTCGTATTTGGTCTTCCAAAGATGCGGTAAAAGTGCGTTTTAATTGTATCCAACCGTAAGATGGAGACGTCAACATAATTAAATTTCGTTTTCACGCCAATGACCGTGCAAATAGCCGAAAAGTGTTTCCCCAGCTTTTTTAGTGTGATCCTATTTCGCCGAATTACGGTGTCTTATTGCGGTCTAAAGCAGGAATTCAATGGGAAATTAATAAAATCCTCTGACGGTGGGATACAAAAGACAACGTTATGACGATAACACGAACTTGTTTATTTACTTTGTTCCAGGGTTTAACGACCACCATGAGCAGTTCTAAAAGCAATAAACAATCCCCCGACCCTAATTTAGGGCCACTGGTTCCAGGAAAGTTACTGAGCCAGCGCCATCAGACAAACACTCCACCCATGACTTATCCGGGATCAGAACCAGGGTCTATCTCAAACGAATGGTCTAATGCTAGCGCTTCAGACCACTCGGAAACCGGAGCACACGATTTTTTCACATTATGACATCACCATCAGGATTTTTCTTAATGCGAAGACATTTGGTGTCTGAGTGGTCAGAGGTGCGGGCTTCCGGCTAATCATCCAAGTTAAACTACGGTTCGAGTAGTCCCGCAGAAGAGATAAGCATAGTGTTTGTCCTGCGGCATTGGTTCTGTCTGTTCCCTGGAACCAATAAGATAATAATTAAACCCCAAAACACCGGGGTGGAGGATTTTAACATGCAACTGTTCACAGAATTAATTATCTCTTTTTCATGACATCAAGATTTTGTTATCCAATCACTATCTCGTGATCATCACATCACAACTTTATTACGCAATCGTTATCGCGTGTTCGTGATGTTACAACGTAATCGCTTTGAAAATTGGACACGAATTATTGAGCGCAAAATATCAAGCAAACGATTCCTACTGCAGCGCCTATAGAAATAAACACGTATCTCCTGTAGAGTGAAGTTGGAATGTTCGTAAAACTTAGATTTGGTGTTCATTTTTATAGTTTTAATAACAGGAATAATATTATTAATTCTTGAACATAGACGCATCTTGCACATATTGTTTCATTTTCCTTAGCCCGTACGAGATCTATTAACGCAAGTAATTGTTTCTATTCCAGGAGAATTCAAGGGTACAGTATAAATTCCGCACGACTGCTTCACAAACGTGAACTCGGAGCAGAAAATTGTATTTTCTTTGTTTTTGTTTTTTTGACATTTCCCGAAAATTCGTTTTTAGTGCCTTTCAATTTTCAAGCAATTTCACAATTTATTCCAATGATATCTCAGAAATTAAGAACTTTACACTGGGACACAGGGAACGGAAGTGAATCTTACTTTCACCATATTTTAAATTACAGTTAACTAAGAAGCGAAGACTGAAAGCTGTGCCAAGAACGATGTCAAGTGGATGAAACTGAATGCGTATCTGACAAACGCTATTTGTATACATTTCGTAAAGGCAACACGCGCTCCTCAGATAATTCGGGTCGTTAACCGATATTTCAAAAAAAAAAAAAAAAAAAAAAATGAAAGAAAAGAAAAGAGAGAAAGAAATTAAAAAAATTGAGAAGTCCACTGACCTTTAGAACAGCATCATGAGTAGCCTTAAATGAATGCAGCACCATTTACATGATCAGAAGCAAAATGACCCCACGATCAATATAATGTATGCTTTGAAATCTGTCGGTCATGTTAGCGCTGAAGTGAAGAAAATCCAAGTGGCTCTGTATGACTTGAAACAAAACTTAATGATGGTTTCGTTGATATAAACGAATTTTATATTCCGTGTTTATCACTTTGAGTTCGTAAGAGAAAATCAACGATTTCAAACTAAATCATGCAAATGACCCTTGCAAAGGATCCCTTTCGACTGAATTCTCCCCCCTTCCCCAAGCTAACATGACCATCAAAGGGTTAAACAACTGTAAGACACTACACACATTAGTGGCCTCTATGAAGAAGTAAATTCTAGAAGGAAAAAGGCGCCTAGGTGGCCAAGAAGATAAAGGACAGGCTTTCTCTGGATAATCGTTCGAAATCTTTACGGGTTCGAACCCCGCGCAAACCATTGGGGGATGCGATAGCTGAAAGGTTACAAGCAGGGTCCCTGGCCATCGCTCGAGATGGGCCCAGGTTCAAGCCCCAAATGAGCCATGGATGATGCACTTGCCCTTCTGGTGCTGCTGATTATCTAACTTTCCTGAAACCAATGACCCAAAAGATAGGGACAGATGACTTCCTACAGTCTTACACGCACATGAGGCTCACAAACTCCTCCAGAGACAAATTAAGGTTACACACTGACAACATACAAAAAAAGGTCTGAGTCTAAAAAAGCGATATCGTTCCACATAAATAATATGTGTTTCCCATGTTCGTTCCTACTGATAGTTTTCAGTGATAAGTTCAGATCAACACCGAAACAAACCTAAGCAAAATGCATGAATAAATAAATTTACATGTTAGGGCGTCGCAGTTTTCGGAATAATAAAACCGATTCATATGTGGCCGGATTTTTTATTTTCCGGAGTTCAACGACCACCAAGAGTATCCAGAGCTATAAAGAATCTCCCGTTCTTAGTTTAGGTATGCTGGTTCCAAGAAAGGGACAGAACCAGAGCTGCATCACAAACACTGCACTGTGTCTTATTTGGGGCTCGACGCAGGCCTGGCTCAGGCAATTAGCCAAAGACCCGCGCTTCTGACCACTCTAGCTTCGGAGTGTTATGGACCGTTTTCCTCAAACGTATAAAAAGAATGTTGTGATCATTCTACAGAAACAAAACTACCAATCCTCTAGTCTCGTTGCGAACAATCATGTAATAGCTTTTGGTATCTCATCACAGATGGTTTCAGTATATCATACAAGAATTTTTTCTTTTAAAAAGGAAAACAGGGATTCCACTCTACAGAATAATTTGTAATATAAAATTAATAAAAAGTTGCTCACATAACACTTACCATTAAATTTGATGTGCAATGCTTTTACAAGAACTTTTTACAATAATTAGAAGTTGTTGGAACAAATTTAGAATTAATTGAATCTACATCTACCTCGGACAACAAGATCACATCAAAGAAGAAATTAATAGGTGTATAAAACTTGACTGGAGTGGAATTGGAAGAAACAGTATAATTTTCAAGAGCAGTTTACCATTGTGTCTTAAAGGAAAAGCATTTATTTAAAAAATGTGTCTTTCCAGCTTTTAATTATGGCTAAGAGACATGGACCTTAACTAAAAAAGACATACAGAGACTGCAGACAACTCAAAAGTTGCATGGAGCATTGCATGCTTAGTGTGACCAAGAAATGTAGGAAAAGGAACTCGTGGATCAGGAAAATGACAAAAGTGGATGACATCATGATCAAAGTAAAAACCTTCAAGTGGCAATGAGCTAGACATATTGTTAGAGGAACAATTCGCTGTCAAACAACTGAAATACTAGACTGGATACCCAGCGGCAGGGAAAGACCGAAAAGGAGACCACAAAGGGGATTAGTGCATGAAATTTGACAGTATGCCAGACAGACATGGAAGAGAACTGCTCAAGACAGAGATTTATGAAAGAGACTTGGGAAGACCTTCATCTAGCAGTATGTGGATAATAGTTGCTGTTGTTGATGATGAGGGTAATATTAAATTACATAACTTCAAATTGTACTGATGAAAACTTTTACAGGATGATATTCGTATAAATATTCCGGAAAGATATAAGTGAAGTTTAATAACTTATGAAAAGACTACACTGAACAAAAAATATATATTGAAAGTATCAACACTAGAAGTTATTAATCAGATAAAAAGAACATAGAAGAATAAATATTTGGGGTCACTTAGTTCAGCAGACAAATTTGTCTCATACTCTTTACCTTGTACTATAATATGAGCAATATATCATCATTGTCAACCATTATCAATCCACTGCTGGACGAAGGTCTCCCCAAGTTTCCTCCACAACGGTCTGTCTTGTGCCAGTCTCCTCCATGTCACTCCCGCATATTTACGAATTTCATCCACCCATCTCCCATGTGGTCTTTTTCTGGGTCTTTTCCTGTCCCTTGGAATCCAATCTAAAATTTCGGCTGTCCATCTATGGTCTGTCCTTCTGGCAGTATGTCCAGCCCATTGCCATTTCAGGAATTTAACTCTGATCATGATGTCTTCCACTCTCGTCATTTTTCGGATCCACGAGTTCCTCTTCTTATCTCTCCTGGTTATACCAAGCATGCACCTCTCCATGCTTCTTTGAGCTGTCTGCAGCCTGTGTATGTCTCTTTTAGTTAAGGTCCACGTCTCTGCACCATACGTAAGCACTGGAAGGATGCATTGATCAAACACTTTTCTTTTAAGACATAATGGCATATTGCTCTTGAAAATTATGCTGTTTCTTCCAAAAGCTCTCCAGGCAAGTTTTGTACGCCGATTAATTTCTTCATCAATGTGACCCTCACTTGATATCTGCTGTCCAAGATAAACATACGTATCTGTTATCTCCAGTTTTTCTCCATCAATCGATAAATCTTCATTTCTTGTAAAAGCATTGAACATCACTTTTGTCTTCTGAAAGTTCATTTTTAATCCCACTTCTTTACTCTTGCCAGCAAGTTCCTGGATCATACTCTGCAGCTCTGATGGGGTAGTTGCAAAAATGACTACGTCATCAGCAAAACGAAGGTGGGTTAGATAATCTCCATTAATCTTTATCCCTTTGTTTTCCCAGTTCAGTGATTGAAAGACATTTTCCAATGTGGCATTAAAGAGCTTCGGAGATATGGTGTCACCTTGTCTCACTCCCTTTCCAATTTTTATGTGTGTTGTATTTTCAAACAGCCGAATCTTTGCACTTGCATTTTCATAGATGAGCAATATATAAGGGATTTAATATTGAACAACTATGTTTTGAAGCACAGCAGTTTTCTCTTTACCATATTGACAAAGTAACTGCAAGGTGTGATGCTGAAAAAAAATACTTTTGCAGCCTTATAAATGTAAGAAAACAACAACAACAAGGTACTGTTCTCAGTTTCCAGAGTTCTTGATTGAATTGTCTTTACTTCAAGATTTCAGTTTCTTCAAGATCTTCTTAGCTTTCATTTATTTCCTCAGTTCTCTCCAAAGTCAGAGGTCTAACTGAGCAAATGTAAGATACATAAGTTAAATAACTTATGAAATGATTCCTGAAATTCGATTACTACAGGTGATATTTTCTGCCTCCTCCCCATGTTTTGTCATTGAGAATGAAAGTTCATAAAAATATATGAACCTCTTACATAACTCTGACAAGAAAACCTACAAAAATATTAAAATTAAAATGTTCCACATTCTATAGTCCAAGTCAACTTAAGAGTATACTATTGTTGTAGATAGGGTAGCCAGCTCACAGCATTTCCAGGAGAGCATAAGAATAATATCAATCTGTGTCACACTTCACTCCTTCTGTGTTCTTGAATGTCAAGCATTATTCGCGCACTGCATCCCCCATCCCCATTTATGTCCATACTTCAAAGAAATGTTTTCCCTATAGCTACTAAAGTACACTTTCCCTGCATTTCCCAGATTGTCAATTTATTGCCTCTGTGTTCCGAATGTTGGGAGACGTCTTCTGTCCTTTCCAATCTCTGTCTCCTCCTCAAAGTTACATTTTCTAGCTGGACAGTCAGCAGCTGAAAGTGTGAGACTGTTGATTGAGTAATTTATTGTCCCAAATCTATTTCTAAAATGCTCTGCCATTTTGAAATTTGTCTTAAATAGCGATTTTGCCTGATAAACTTAACAAAAATGGTGATTCTGAGAAATAATTATTTTGCTTTTTGCTCTAAATGACTACTTTTCATAGTTTCATAGCAGAGGTAACTGTTTCTCACACCTTCCACAATACGTAGTACACTTTTAGATTGACTTTGAGTATAGAATTATCTATGTTATGTTACAGGTAAAACTATGATGTCAAACGTGCACTTTTCCTATGATGCTGTTCATTACTGCCATTATATGCAAAAGTTCTATGCAGCCATAGTGCAAAAACTTAGAAAATCTTGGTTAATGACTTAAGATCCAGAAAAAAATATTTTTTTCAGCAAAAATAATTTTTCTTAATACAATATCTCTTGAACAGAAATTTTGGAACAAAAACATATGTCATTTTTATCAGCAAAGCCTGAAAATTCTGCAATATAAAAAATAAAGCAAAGACATATAACAAATCTTGGATGTGTTTACCCTATACCATCTAAAAGGTTATTTCAGTCAATCTTCTACAAACAGATATCATGAAATTACAAATACACAGAAATGCCACTTAGTGGAAAAGTTGTACATTATGAAAAGGTGGAAAATATTGGGAATATTTCTCTCTATCCTGTGTGAAAGAATTTTTCTGAATGCAAACTTCATATTAGCAGACTGATAGCCAGACGGTTACATTTCAATAACTCTGAAAAACTGAGGTGCCTGTACATTGTTCTGTCATGTGTTGTTAGTTACAATTAATCAATCATTGAGTGAGTGAATGAATGGATGCATAATTATACAAATATATATAAAAATATATATGTTTTATTAAATATATACATATATACCTTAGAAACAGACATACACTACATTGACAAAAGTCACCGGATACCTAGAAGAGAAACACAACATAGGCTTTATTGACATACATTAGTACGGCGTCAGTCCACCTTTGGCCTTAATGCACACACTGACCCTTTGAGACATGCTTTCGACAAGGTTTTGGAACACAGCGATAGGTATGAGCTTCCATTCAGTACATAATGATGCCGCTAACTGTTGCTTAGTAGTAGGCTTTGGTTCCAAACTTCTTTTGTGGTGATCTAATTCATCCCATAGGTGCTCTATGGGATTAAGATCAGGGCTCTGTGCTGGCCAGTCCACACACGATATGGAATTATTGTCAAACCACGCCATAACAGTCTTTGCTTTATGGCTCGGTGCATTATCCTTCTAGTACCAACAAGGCTCGGCTCCATAGTATTGCCACAGAGTTGGTAGGGCATAATTCTCCAGAATATCGAGGTAGACGTAATGGTTAACAGGTTTGTACACGATAACCAATGGGCCAGGACCATACCACGAAAAACACCCCCACACGAGTACACTGCCAGCTCCAAACTTGACTGTAGGAACAGCACACTGTGGTAAATAGCATTCCCCCAGCTGCTGCCATACCCACGCATGCCCATCAGACTGATGGATCGTGAATCTGGATTCATCAGTCCATAGGACCCATTTCCATTGATCTACGGTCCACGATAAATGTTTTGTACACCATGCTAAATGATGAATAGCATTCCGAGTGGAGATGAAAGGTTTATGAGCAGCTGCACGACCACGGTAACCCACGGAATGAAGTTCTTTACAAATGGTACGAGTACAGCATTTTACATTTAGGTTCCAGCATTTTTACTTACCTGTACACTGAGGTCTTGTGCATTACTGTGTCAATTAGCTGTAACGACTCTCCTGAGGCTTTGACGTCCTCTATCACTGATTTTCTTTGGTCTGCCGGTATGTTTTGCTGCTTCAGGCACACGGTGTGTCTTCTACATATTCAGTACATCCAAAACAGTTGATCTGGGTATGTTTAAATGCCTCTCGGTTTCTCTTATGAACAATACACTAATATAACACCCAACAATCTTTCCTTTCTCAAAGTCAGTTCTCTTCTGCCATGCCATTTTCCTCAACCTCACAGTGCAATATGATTGTGGTCAGCTGCAGGCTTGTTTTTATACCGTTTGCAGCTGTACAGCGCATCTTAACAATGCAGCTGATCCATTAATTTTGCTTTTGAAGGAGTGTTTGGTGATTTTTGTCAATATAGTGTGTCTTATTTTGTTGTGGTAAAAATTGCCTTTCCATTCCTTTACTGGTAAGTCCTTTGACAAACACTTTAAGCATAATGTTGTCAAGGTATTGGGTCGATGCGAATGAAATGTCTGGCAGGAATGAGCAGTGGAGACAGGCCCCCACTACAGCGAAATGGAACCACCCACAGGTGTTGCGGTTATTACGTCACAGAGTTACTATAAATAGCTAGCACCTCTCTGAAGAACAAGGTTCAAGGCATTGTTTGTTTGGATGTAATGTGGCTTGCAAAGGAAACATGTAGACGCCGGATTTAAGTCATCCTGTATTAATTTAAACTGGGCCTTTCTGCAGGAATTGCCACTCCAAACGTTAACAAAGTGTTTGCGGGAGAATACAGCCAACGAACGAACCATTCGGCGATGGTTTGTGAAGTTTCGAAATGGAGATTCGGACCTGCAAAACGAAGTACGTGGTCACCGACCTGTTGCTGTTTTTGACGATGTTTTGCTACTTGTGGTTGAAGCGGACCCCCAAAAAACCGTGTCACTGGATAGCGGCAGAGGTAAGTGTCCACCACACGACAGTATCTGGCTGCGCTAGGTAAGGTCAAAAAGCTGGACATGTGGTGACAACTGCCAACAAGACTAGGCGCTTGGAAGTCTGCACATCACTACTTGCCAGGAATAAACAGTAACCTCTACTGCATTGAATCGTCACCTGCAACAAGAAGTGGGTCCTTTATGATGATCAGAAATTATCTGCACAATGGTTAAGTAAGGCACAGCCTGCTGGATGGCATCCTAAGCCACCCCTACACACCAAGAAGATGATGCTCCTTGTCTGGTGGTTCACAGCCGGGATAATTCATCGGAATTTCTTGGCAAGAGGCCAAACCATCACTGCAGAACGTTATTGTGCTGAATTACACCAGATGCACCGGAAATTGCTGCAGAAACAACCGGCTTTGGTCAACAGACATGGTGTTCTGCTCCAGGACAACACTCGTCCTCATGTTACACAACGAACAATGCTGACACTAAGTGCCTTGGGCTATGAATCACACTGCCTCATCCTGTCTATTCCCCGGACTTGTCTCCGACAGACTATCATCCGTTTCGTCGCCAGGATCACTTCCTGTCCGAGAAACAGTTACTACAGACGGGGATCGACGTGCAGCTGATGACTCCTTCGGGTCCCAGCCACAAGACTTTTTTCGTTCTGGGATCATGGCCTTGCCGGACAGATGGGAACTATATGTCGATGCCGAGAGAGATTGTTTTGCCTAGGTAAGTTGCCCAACTTTTCTGTTCTCGCCGTCCACGTGTACTGGTCCTTTGCTGGACATTTCATTCACACCAACCCAATAAGTCCTTTCAAAACATTTATGCATGTATGTCATTAAAAATACATATGCATGTTGCATACTTTTAATAGATTTTTATCATGCTATGCCTGGAATCAACTGGGTTATCCAAGAACAAAGTCAATAATATTTCTTTCCAAATAAATTTTCAAACAACTTTTTATTTTATACACAGTTTCTGTCATAGATTTAAAATTTTCTGGTTTGCTTGTTCTTGGCTTACAACCTTCAGCCAATGAGTTCTGTGAATGAATAAATAATACAGATATTTAACATGGACCAGGAACCCTGGGTTCGACTCCCGGTGGCGGCCAATGAGAATTTTTCCATGACTCACTTATAAACGTGGAAAGAGCGAAGATCTTTGTTTGAAGTTGAAGTGGAGTTCTGTGAATTTTTTAATTTAGATAATATTTTCATTTTGTCCCCTTTAAGAATTTTTGGCGGGGATTATTCTATCATAGGGATTATTTTAACACCTGTTTTGTTTTGTTTTGTGTATCCAAATGACAACTTTCAGTGACACAAATCCATACATTTTTTCATTAAAGTCAGCAGTAAGCTTAATATCTCAGTTCACGAATCTGATTGTCATAACCATGACAAAGAGTTATGTTAATTTAGTCTCAATAAATAAGCACTCCAAGCAAAACGTCAATACCCATATAAATCTATTTGAAAGTCATTCACCTATTTGAATCTATTCAAAAGCCATTCACCTATTTGAAGTCATCTCAACCATTTCAAATTGTCTCACCAGGCACTGTCAACTGGCACAGGTGATAGGACCTTAGTCCTTCTTTAGTCTTTTCTGTGTTCAAAACTTTCACAAAGTTTCTGCTGCTGATTCTCTGCTTACATTAGAAAGCTTCACTAACATGGCTTTATTTGGTAAAGTTAACATTGTAGCAATACTCCTCTTAAAAACTGTTCACAATAACGAGAGTGATGAAGGCAATTCACAGATGATTAACAGCTGCAACTTATCACTTAGTGCTTTTATAGGCAGTACATTTGCATATCTTTCATTGTTTGCAAGTGTGTAAAGTACCCCCTTTCATCATATTTTTAAACTATAAGTTTTTCCGTAACTAAACAAAATCTCCATATATAGCTGATGCTTTTCATGCAAACTGCACTAATACATGCATTTGTTCTTTTGTTACAAAGTTTTGAAATTTAAACAGACTTTTGAGCCACCTAATATGGTATTATATTGTTGTTATTATTATTTTAGTGGGGATCAAAGGATATAAGACATGCAGGCACACACATACACATGTTCCTGAGGAAGCACAGCATAGTCAAACACAGGCTAAGTCTTGCATACCAATATGCACCAAAGTATATATGCCATTTAAGTCTATCAGTTTATGAAACAAAAATAAGGATTTATTTCATTCAAGAAATACTTATTTTCCTGTTAGTTATCATAGCAAGTGTGTGTAGCACCATTAAGAACAAGTAGTAATCTTACATCATGGAAAAAACACCAACAGTAATTCAACTTTCATAACAGGATTTTATTTAGCTTGTAGGATTACTTTGCATAACATTGTGTGTATAACAAATAGTGGTTATAGTAAGTACACTCTGTGCAAAAATACATGGCAATGATATTTCAAAGGGAGTTCCCTTTTTTCAACAGAACAAGTTTAAGACTAGAAAAATAGTATGATCACAGATGCAAAAGCAGTTAATCCAAAAACACTGGACGGATGGCTTACTTTGACTAGATCAGTTACAATTTGACTTCTTAGAAAAATATATATATATGTATATATATATTTTCCCATCTGACAGTCCTCCACTTCAATGTTAATGACAAAATAATATTAACAGTATATGGAAAGTTTCTACTTTAACTAGATATGTAATTAATCACCTACAGCATTTTACTTTCTTGAAAATAATACACTGCAGGATAAAATATTAGTTATTCTTCAAGAACAGTGCAGCCCCACACTGAAGCCAGTGGTCTTGATTGCCACCACAAGGAACATTAATGCAAGTCACAATCTTTTCTCTCTCTGATGTGAAGTACACTGGTAATGATATAACTTCCTCTTCTCGGTAAGGTGTTGGGGAATCCTATAAGTAATAACAACCTTTATATTCAGCTTCACATCTTTGAAATGTACTTCAAACATACACTGTAAAAAGAAATGACAGAATTTTCCTGAACAAGAAGTGTTTTTTATTTTGTAAGAAAGTGAATTTTCTGAAGACAGTACTTAACATGAAAGGAAACCTTTCAGAAAAAACAAAATTGATCTGATTAAAAATGGAATTCTTTCATTAAGAGAAGAATTTTAAGCACTCAACACATGACCAAATTTTGACACCCACAACATATTTTTTAAACATATAAATTTAATACAATCTGTACTAATAAAATTTATCTAAAATCTATCAAACTCTATTTGCGGTCCTTGGCTATTGTTAAATTCAAGTTATTAGAAGAATAAATAAAAAATAAGGAGATAGCATCGGTTTTATATAAACAATTGTGTGGTAAAGAACAGTTGTTTTCCCTTTTGATACATATATATATATTTTACCAATTTCACATAATAGAGAAGCTTCTTCAAAACCATCAGTTTTCTTCATTGAAACCATCTTTAATCAATCAATTCTCTAATTGTAGTCTCTGGCTATTTTCTACATTCAAGTTATAAGGAGGATACTAAATGGCAAACATGCAAAAAGCATAATTTTACTATAAATATGTAGTTCTATGCTAAAATGTAAATTATTTTGCCCTATCTCATATAAAACCTTTTTTGGTAAATTTACATAATATGTTAGAGAAGCACTTTTTGAAATTTCTTTCCTCTGTCAAAAGAGATCCAGTTTCCTAAAACAAAAATAGCATTATTTCAGCATTGGCATTAATGCTTGCTTTGCAGTATTATTATTATCATTATTATTTTCATAGCATTTGGCTAACTGAAACACATCTTACAGTACTATATATAATACATTCTACCACTTTTCATATTAAGCATGCTTGTTACGAATGCATATGGCTTTAAATATTCTAATAACTCCCAATCATTTTGTTTCAGATTATAAACAGTATACTTTATACTAAAATGCAGACTAGCCTACTTTTAGAAACCGTAATGCTTCTATAGTTCATTACTTTATCTTACTATATTGTAGCATGGGAACAAGAAAGCAGATATCATTATTGAGTGCCCAGAGCACAGAATTCTGATGGCCCTAATTAAGACCACTCAATCACATTTTACTCAATAGGAGAGATCAGTTTCATTAGTAGGGTTACTGAGTGCAGAAAAGGAATTAACACAATGGAATGCTAATATTTCATGCATGACATGAATATTTCATGCATGTCTAAGCCAAAAAGTTAGCTAGCCATATTAGCCATTCAGTTACCAATTGTTTCGGTGGCACTTTGCATCATAAAATTTGCTTAATTTGAAACTGTATAACAAAGGTGGTAAACCAGGTCACTCTATTTCACCAGACAAGTCAAATGACCTGAAAAATCATGCAATATAAATGTTTGTGGCCAATTAATTATAGTGATGTTTTAGATGCACAAATTTAATGTATCACTGCAAAAACACATTTATCTTAATAAATTTTACTGAAATGCAAAAGTTTCAAATTCAAACCACATATGCTGTTTAGGTCCTGTGCAGTTATGTGGATTATTCCATAAGCTTGTGGTTAGTGATTCAGAACAATAAACTTGTATTGCACTCCACAGCTCGAGTGAACTATTGAGAAATACATAAGGCTACAATGAAGCCATAAAAGCCAAAATACTTAGACGCTAAACTCATGGTCAGTTAATTTAATTTTGAATAATATTTTATCTGAACTTCACATTGAATGTTTCATTAAAACTTAGCACTTTTAGAACAGAAAAGTCTATTTTATTTTACTTGCATCAGAACAAATGAATTTAATGGAATTAAATGAAAGAAAAAGCCCCCTCTTCCCCCCACCCGCCAAGAAATTTGGCCATGGGCTTGGAACTGAATGGATATTTTCATGTAACATGGCATCTTGTTCTGGCATATCGAAAATAATGTTTTAGATCTTATGATCATTGTCTGAATACTTCAATTATTTTTAACCAGGACTTTTTCAGCTGGTATGTGCCAAAACACATACCAGTAAACTTTTTCAAGGAAGGCACTCAAAATTCTGAAAATTTAGCAAGGCTAGCTCTAAGAAGCAGAAAGCATGGCATGCAATCCCATGTCAATTGAGCCAATCACTGAGTCATATGGTTCTGCAAGACATCATGCTGTCCTATTCTTACTGGTTCTTTAGAAAGCCAGCACATGGGCAAGCTCTTGGGGATCAGCCAGTTGCAGTTCAGAATGTGCATAAATGTTGGCTACACAACATCAAGGAAAATGTAATTCAATGAGATGGAATGAGCGAATTTATGTAAGTGACTTGGGGTTCCAGAAAGGCAGATCCTAAGAAGTTAATGTGGCTACTTAGTTGATAAGAAATTACCAACCTGCCTGTTGCCTCTGATAAATGTAACAAACAGCATACCAATTTCTATCAGTGAGAGAGAACGTTGTTTCTTACAAATGAATTTGATTGCAACACCAACAAGAGGCATCAATACATCTGAAGACTGCAAGTTCACTGATGTTCTTTAAGTTGGTCAGTCCTCCTCTATATGTGTTTCGATCTTTACCTTACATAAATTCCTGGTTTCTGAAAAGCAGACATCTAGCAACTGACACTAACAGCAAGGCACAGACCTATGAAAATGACAGTAACAATACATGCATGACTTTTTAGAATCTGCTTTGATATAAGGTACTCATGTTTGTTGTTATTATGATTATTATTAAATAATTTAAATTTATTAATAATAATAAATATTATTATTATTGTTTACATTGTACTGTTGAAAACAATGGAGTTGCATAAGGGAATGGGATGAGAGAGAGTACCAGTAAACTTTATTTATTTTAGAAAAAAAGTACTGCTTTTAACTATTACGTTTTTAATCTAGGGGTGCTTACTTTGTACTTACTCTTATTTCCGCAATAATTTTCTTTGTGTTGTAGTAATCAATCTTCATGTTTTTCAACAGGGTCTATGTGCTGAGTTGGTAATGTTAATAGCTACTTTACATGTGCCACCCTTAACCATTATTAACATGAATAATACGATCTTGATTTCATAATCTATATAAAAAATTTAAAAACTAAATCCAATAATATTTTGAATAGATTACTATCCCTTAACAGCTATTGTAGAAACCCAATGTTTACAGGTTTTGTGCGGAGAATGTATAGCAGTACTGACTGACATCCCTCTTTTAAGACCAGCAGTACTACGCTATGTTCAAAGAACCTCAGTTTTTGCTAGTTGGAACAGCTTTTTTCTTATGTTCAGAGCAGATTTTGTCTAGGGATTAGATACAGAGCTTTATCGATTTATTGTTGATTTCCTTATACATATATATGGTCTTTTCCTGTTTTTTCGTATCCAGTCTAATATTTCAGTTGGTCAGCAGTAGTCAGTTTTAACAATATGTCTAGCCCCATTGCCACTTGAGTAAGGTTACCAGACGTCCTCATTTTCTGGGGATAGTCCCCAATTTCAATGCTTTGGCCCCAATTCCTTAAAAATTGACTCAGGACGTCAACTGCCCTCAATTTATTATTTTTTATCCACAATTTTTGAAATTTCCCTCCAAAAATAGAAATAGTGGCAATTAAAAGAAATTCAAACTTTCAGGATTCTCAGAGAAATCGGAGCATCATCATCACCAACGTCAACATTTAACAAAGTCATCTCGATAATTGTGGTGTTATTTCGTTTCTGTTTTAATTGGATTTAACTGAAATATTTGTAGAACGGGGAATAACTCACCTTTTTCAGCATCCACTTTCTTGCAATTAAATAAGTAGCTAATGCTAAATGTGGTTGCATTTGGTAGATTCCATTGAGAGTTCTACAACTTTTGTTCATTACATTTTTTCATTAAACTGTTTCTTCAAGTGAAGTTACTGGACTTGGAATATTCCTTCTTGTAGAGATAGCATATAGGTATCCCATGATTTCTGTCCGCTCAGTGAATAGTAATTTTCCTGCTTTAGATATTTTTGCTTGTATAGAATTTATGAAATTTCAGTACAAAATCAAAATTTTCTTCGCGTGTGCTGCACCCAATGACTAACTTTTAAAATTTATTAGAAGTAATATTCTGCATGGTATTGTTTTATTTCTATTTTATACTTACGTATTTCACAGGAAAATCATCCTTGAGATTTATCGTATGTTTCCCCATGAAACTGGGCAATTATGATACAGGTCACAATATTCTTTGCTAATCCTTGGCTGAACAAGACGTGTCAGATGTTATCCTCAATTATGCCCTCCTTTTGAAACGAATTTGTTTTCTATTTCGCTCTCAAAAATCTGGTCACCTTACACTTGAGAGTCTTTACATTGATCATAATGTAATACACTCTTGTCATTTCCCTGATATATGAGTTCCTTTTCCTATCTTTCTTGGTTACACAAACTACCATGTCTCCATGCTTTACTGATTTGTGTGCTGCCAACGTATGTCTTATTTAGTTAAGGTCCATATTTACATACATATCACTAAGCTGTTCTCTGAGATTCAGAGGTTAGCTCCAAAAAGAAATACGAACTACCCAATATTTTTCATTACTCTTGTCGTATCAAACTTCTCCATTTACAGCGATCTTGACATACAACTCAGGCTTCATTGATATGCATTACACGCAATACACAAGATCTTTTATACTTCATACCCATAATCTTTTTCTCATGCTGACACTCCTGAATCTGATCCACCCATGTCTTCCTTGGCCTTCCTCTGCCTTTCCTTCCTGCCACTTGGGCTAAAAGATTTTCTTAGTAAGCATCTAATCACTCATTCTTTCAACATGCCCAAACCAATGAAGCATATTAGTCTCCACCTTGCTAACAACATTCCGCTTCACATCACACAACTGCAACACATCTTCATTCCTCACACAATCAGACCATGCTTTGCCACCCCACCCCCGTAAGTAACGCATTTCTCCAGCACACGAACGACTTCTATGTTTCTTCTGTAGTAACCAGGTTTCAGTACCATACATCAGAGTAGGAACAATAACACTTTAATACACAGCCATGCAAAACTCTCTAGAGAACCCATTATTCCTGTGAAAACCTGCCAGAGCAGCTATGACTTTCTATGAAGAATTCACTCGCCTACTAATTTCGCCATCCAATTTGTTCTCTCTGTCTAACGTACTTCCTAAATACACAAACTCACTCACCTGGTCAATCACAGTGCCATTTCCACTTACAGTACATTCAGTGCTACCAGTTCCTCTCTCAAAAGCCATAACTTTGGTTTTTCCCTTATTTATACTCAGTTTGAATTTCATGCAAACTTCGTACATCCGGGACATCATGCTCTTCAAATCACTTTTGCTCTCTGCCAACAGGACAGTGTCATCAGCATACAGCAATCTGCACACACGGATATCACCAAGACATAAACCAGTATTATCTATTTTGGCATCACGCATGAACGCATCCAAAAATATATTAAACAGCCATGGGGACATTACACAGCTTTGTCTGACTCCTGCACCAATAGAAAGCCATTTTGATAAAAAACCATTCACTCGTACACAAGCTCTACTACCAGCATACATGGCTTTTACAATATTAAGTAGATTCCCAGTAGCACCATATTCATTCAATACCTTCCTCAAAAGTGTCCTATTTAGTCGGTAGTAAGCTTTCGCTAAATCTACGAAGGCAGCAAAAACTTTCTTACCAACAGTCAGGTACTTTTCAATCATCATGCGTAATGCTAAAATTTGGTTAGTGCAGCCTTTACCAAGCATAAAACCACTCTGAACATCCCACACTTTCTCTGATGTAAGACCTGTAATTTTTCAATTACAACCTTACCAAACACTTTCCCTGGCACACTTAGTAGGCTAATACCACGATAGTTCTTGCAATCAGTCTGATCACCTTTTCCCTTATAAAAGGGAACAATAACAGCATCTTTCCAGTCCTGAGGGACCATTCCTAACTCCCAGCACAACTGGTAAATTTCGGTTAACCAGTCAATTACAGAGTCACCACCATATTTCAACATCTTGGCAGTTATGCCATCAATTCCCAGAGCCTTACCATTCTGAAGAGATTTTAGAACTTTACACACTTCTTCTCTTGAGATCCCTCCTGTGCTTCCATCCCTCACTGTGACATCATCTGCATCTGTCTCAGAATAATCTTGGCTTTCCTGATCTAATAACTCACAGAAGAATTCACCACATCTTTCACTTAACTCATTGGGCTCCCATATCATTACCCCAATCTTATTGTTCACACAACTTACAACTTTATTTCCCCTATTTTACCTGTCCCGTGTACTTCCAGAAAGACTTCCTATCTTTCCAAAAAGCCAATTCATGATTTTCTACCTTCCCTTTCCTATCTTTTGCCTTACTCTGGTGAACTAGTTTAGCTGCTTCACGCTTCTTACAGCGATATTCATCCACAGAAACTCTACCTTGCAACATCCCCAAATAAGCTTCCTTCTTTCTCTTTACTGCCTCTTCAATCTCACCATTCCACCAAGCATCACCTCTATTGTTACCCACTATTGTGGTGCCACAGACCTCTTTAGCAGCAGTGACAACACAGTTCTTAAAACATTCCCACTTCTTTTCTACATCCCTCTCACAAGCCTTCAGCTCCTTCAGTCATTCCCTGAGTATGTCAGAATAACACTGATGATTTTCAAGAAGCCTTTCAACCTTTATTCTTTCTATGCTGGGCCTCTTCCTATTCCTTTTCCTCCAACCAACATTAAGTTTCACTCATGACACCACCAAGTAATGATCAGAACCAACATCCGCATCTCTCATCACACGGGTGGGTGTCAACAACTAAGTGTTTCAGACGCTGATTGTAAACAACAAAATCTATCATACTCTTTTGACCAAGAGTACGATTTCCTCAAGTATATGTGTGGATATACTTGTGGTTGAAAAAAGTATTAGATACACAGAAACCATTCTCAATGCAGAGTTCAATTAATCTTTCACCATTATCATTCACACAAGGATCATTAAACTTACCCAGAACACTGCCAGAAATTGCATTCTGCACACCTACTTTACCATTGAAATCCCCTGCTATTATAACTTTTTCTTTAGCACCAAACTATTGGGTTGTTGGAAAAGTCATGACTTATTTTAGCCATATTTTGCAAAGCTCATTTATTGATATCAGCATTTGAAACATTTAGTTGTTGACACCCGTGTGATGAGAGGTGCAGATGTTGGTTCTGATCATTACTTGGTAGTGTCACGAGTGAAACTTAATGTTGGTTGGAGGAAAAGGAATAGGAAGAGACCCAGGATAGAAAGAATAAAGGTTGATAGGCTCCTTGAAGATCATCAGCGGTATTCTGACTTACTCAGAAAACGCCTGAAGGATCTGAAATCTTGTGAGAGGGATGTAGAAAAGAAGTGGGAATGTTTTAAGAACTGTGTTGTTACTGCTGCTAAAGATGTCTGTGGCACCACAATAGTGGGTAACAATAGAGGTGATGCTTGGTGGAATAATGAGATTGATGAGGCAGTAAAGAAAAAGAAGGAAGCCTATTTGGGGATGTTGCAAGGTAGAGTCTCTGTGGATGAATATTGCTGTAAGAAGCGTGAAGCTGCTAAGCTGGTTCGACACAGTAAGGCAAAAGATAGGAAAGAGAAAGTGGAAAGGCATGAACTGGCTTTTTGGAAAGATAGAAAGTCCTTCTGGAAGTACACGAGACTCAGGAAAAATAGGGGAAATAAAGTTGTAAGTTGTGTGACGAATGAGATTGGGGAAATGATATGGGAGCCCAATGAGTTAAGTGACAGATGGGGTGAATACTTCTGTGAGTTATTAGATCAGGAAAGCAAAGATGATTTTGAAACAGACGCAGATGATGTCACAATGAGGATGAAAGCACAGGAGGGATCTCAAGAGAAGAAGTGTGTAAAGCTCTAAAATCTCTTCAGAATGGTAAGGCTCCAGGAGTTGATGGCATAACTGCAGAGATGTTAAAGTATGGTGGTGACTCTATAATTGACTGGTTAACTGAAATTTGCCAGTTGTGCTGGGAGTTAGGAATGGTCCCTCGGGATTGGAAGGATGCTATCATTGTTCCCTTGTATAAGGGAAAAGGTGATCAGACTGAATGCAAGAACTATCGTGGTATTAGCCTACTGAGTGTGCCACGGAAAGTGTTTTGTAAGGTTGTTATTGAAAAAGTATGAGGTCTTACATCAGAGAAAGTGTGGGATGTTCAGAGTGGTTTTATGCCTGGTAAAGGCTGCACTAACCAGATTTTTGCATTACGCATGATGATTGAAAAGTATCTGGCTGTTGGGAAGAAAGTTTTTACTGCCTTCATAGATTTAGAGAAAGCTTACGACCAAGTCAATAGGACACTTTTGTGGTAGGTATTGAATGAATATGGTGTTACTGGGAATCTACTTAATAGTGTAAAAGCCATGTATGCTGGTAGTAGAGCTTGTGTACGAGTTAATGGTGTTTTATCAAAATGGTTTTCCATTGGTGCAGGAGTTAGACAAGGTTGTGTAATGTCACCATGGCTGTTTAATATATTTATGGATGCATGCATGCGTTAGGCCAAAATAGATAATAGTGGTTTATGTCTTGGTGATATCCGTGTGTGCAGATTGCTGTATGCTGATGACACTGTCCTGTTGGCATAGAGTAAAAGTGAGTTGCAGAGTATGTTGACTCGGATGCACAAAGTTTGCATGAAATTCAAACTGAGTATAAATAAGGGAAAAACCAAAGTTATGGTGTTTGAGAGAGGAACAAGTAGCACTGAATGTAATTTAAGTATAAATGGCACTGTGATTGACCAGGTGAGTGAGTTTGTGTATTTAGGAAGCACGTTAGACAGAGAGAACAAATTGGATGGCGAAATTAGTAGGCAAGTGAATTCTTCTTTGAAAGTCATAGCTGCTCTGGGAGGTTTTCACAGGAATGATGAATTCTCTAGACAGTCCTGCATGGCTGTGTATGAAACAGTAATTGTTCCTACTCTGATGTATGGCAGTGAAACCTGGGTACTGCAGAAGAAACATAGGAGTCGTTTGTGTGCTGGAGAAATGCCTTGCTTACGTGGGGTTTGTGGCAAGACACGTTCTGATGGTGTGAGGAATAAAGATGTGTTGTAGTTATGTGATGTGAAGCAAAATGTTGTTAGCAAGGTGGAGACCAATATGCTTTGGTGGTTTGGCCATGTTGAAAGAATGAGTGATGAAATGCTTACTAAGAAAATATTTTCAGCCCAAGTGGCAGGAAGGAAAGGCAGAGGAAGGCCAAGGAAGACATGGGTGGATCAGATTCAGGAGTGTCTGCATGAGAAAAAGATTATGAGTATGAAGTATGAAAGATCTTGTGTATGGCGTGTAATGGATATCAGTGAAGAACGAGTTGTATGTCAAGATCGCTGTAAATGGCGAAGTTTGATACGACAACAATAAGTAAAAATATCTGGAAGTTTGTATTTCTTTTTGGAGCTAACCTCTGAATCTCAGAGAACAGCTTAGTGATACGTATATGTAAAGAACAAAGATCAATCAATGATATAATACCACGCAAGGACTGTTGAAGAGAGCGAAACAAGTGGAAGTCTGATGGCGCAAGGTCAGGCAAGTATGCTGGGTGTGGCAACACATCCCACCCAAGCTCAATAATTTTTGGCAGGTGATAAAACTTGTGTGTGGTCTCGCGTTGTCGTGATGAAACACAACACCTTTATGATGGACGAGCTCTGGACGTTTCTGGATGATGGATTCATTCAAACTGTCCAATTGCCAACAGCACACATTCAAATTGATTGTTTGGTTCCGTGGTAGGAGCTAGAAAAACACGACACCTTTAAAATCCCACCACAGTGAGACCAGAACCTTTCACTGATGAATGTCTGCTTTGGATGTCGTTTGAGGCGAAGCAGCACCTCAGGACCAAGATCGTTTGCACAGCACATCGTTGTACACAATCCACTTTTTGTCACCAGTTATCAGTCGCTTCAAAAAAGGATTGTTTTCCTCACGTTTAATGAGCACATCGCAGATGTTTATACGCGCCGTCAATTGAGCTTCTTTGAGTTGATGAGGAACCCACACATCAAGCTTGCTTACGTATCCCAGCTTCTTCAGATGGTCGTGAACGCTTGAATGATGGATGTGCAATGTGTCTGCAATTTCTCGTGTCGTATAACGTGGGTTTGACCCGATCAATGCCTTGATTTAGTCGTCATCAACCTCGGTTGGCCTCCTGGACCGAGGAGCATCGTAGAGGTCAAAATCGCCAGCACAGAATTTTGCGAACCACCGCTGGCACTGACGTTCTTGTAGAGCATTATCCCCGTACAATTTATGCACCTTTTCACAAGCTTGATGCGCGTTCTTCACGTTATGGAAGTAAAACAATAAAATATGGCGAAAATGCACAGTTTGGTCTTCCATTTTCAACTTGATGCCACATCTCCACAAATCAACCAAATCGCTTACTATTCCTTTTAGACTGCAGCTAGAACTGGCACCTGTCGAATGCCATAGCGATAACAGAGCTGTGCATACCTCTGATACTTCCAAAACTGCCCACCCGCCATCGGGTGATAAAATATGTCATGACTTTCTGACAACCCAATAGGTCAAAACAGTGTTTAGCTCATTCCAAATATCTTCCTTATCAGAAGGTTCCGAGTCACAAGGAGCATACACTACAACAATTACTATTCTCTGAAGTTTCACTTTCAAACGAATCCAGAGATTTCTCTCACTTACGCAACTATAGTGAATCAAGTTGTTCTTCATCTTTTCACTTAAAATCACACCTACACCAGCCTGTCCTCTCACATTATCCAATACTCCAGACCACACACTCACTGTGCCATTCACTTCTTCTACCACAATTTCCTTCTTTTTGGTTTCACTTACACATAGCACATCCAATCTATACTTATTCATCTCCTTAATTACCTCATCCATCTTGCCATTTATACCTCTAGTATTCCATACACCAATCTTACATTCATTCAGCCGAGATCTCTTTCTCATATGCCGTTTTGGAAGTCCAGGTCGATTCTGTGGTGAACCATCCTTCTTAAGTGTGGTAGGTCCACCATATCCCACACTTGAGCCCGGATATTGATTTCTTTTTGTCTTTTTAATCAGGTAAGTACATCAGTGTGGGGGATTAGCCCACAGGGGATGGTTCCAGATGGTCGTTCAAACTAAGGATTCTGGAACAAAACCCAGTGAGTTGGGGTCTTTTCGCCAATGTCCCACAGAACTAGCTGGCACCTCTCAAAGATTCACAGAGGCCCTAGTTGCTGTTGTGTTTACCGTTGTTACCACGGAGCGCCCCGAGGAGGCAAACCCATTGCTCACTACGACCACCCAAAATCCATCTCTGATCCATTAAATAAAAACTGAAAGGGCAATTGACTTAACACTATTCTTTTAAGAATTATAACAATAAATTGTTCTTGGAATTTTTACTGCTTCTTCCAAATACACCCAAGTCAAGTTTTACAAGTCTATTAATTTCTTCTTTGATGTAGCACATGATTGATATTTGTCATCCACAGTAGCATGATCAGTTAATTCTAAATTTACCTCATCAACCTCTAAACCTTCAGTTTTTGTGAAAGCATTTTTCATCAATTTTGTTTTTTGTAATCATCTTTAAAACCACTTTCTCTCTCTCTCTCTCTCTCTCTCTCTCTCTCTCTCACACACACACACACACAGGTTGGCAAGACGTGGAAAACGAGGACTATGTGTTTATGCCATCAAACCGAGGACCCGAAAAACTCGTTGAAATAATCACTTTTCTTTGAAACGATGAATGAATTAGGCATCTTATTGGGTTCCATAATCTAGTGGGACAATTTATATTTGCGCAAATTAATATTTTAAGTATGTATTTTCTCAATGTAACAGAGGACCTGTGTAACCCACCCCTTAGTACACACACTTTCAAAATGAGGACTTCGTTACACACCGTCGAAACGAGGACTTTGTCACACACCGTTGAAACGAGGACCTAGATTGCACTCCGTCAAAACGAGGACTTGAATTCAAACATTTAATCAAAGGGAATCGGTATTAAAAAATAACAGACTTCTGATTTCTATGCAGAAACTGAACAGATACATTTCATACATCAAAATCCTTTCCCTAAAAAATCACTTAACATATTTTAATTTATGAATTAAAGATTCTGTGACAGCCATTATTACTACGTCACATAGTCCCGCCATAAGACACACACAAATCGTACATACATCGCACGAGAGGAAAATACACTGTGGATGGACTGGACAGCGCTGTTTCTACTAATAAAGTCTCATCAGTAGCAATAGCCACAGTATTTAATCCTGTCATACGTCTTTTATACATCTGACATTCACCTTTCAAACCTTAGTGGTGACTAATTTTCAATTAAGGCAGAAAAAAAAAGATAAATTTGTTATAAAATGAACAAAACGGAAAACGGGAAATGCGACAGGATGTCAAAAAAAAAAAACATGGGCAATACTATCAGATGCGTGTTAAATATCTCAAGTTTTGCTACTTATTTTCAGATTAGTATTTTTTGCAATATTTATTAGAAATGGATAATTTTAACATAAAAAATGGATGGATAAATTACTTTCCTTATTTCCCTGTAAGTACTACAATCTAGAGAAAAAGCATAGCGAAGGTAGGTAACAGTGGAAATTTGGGTGTATTTTCCATCCAATTTCCTACTCTCTCTATATATATTTTAAAATATATAGAGTAGCAAAAAAATTTTTAATCTATACTCTACATATTTTCAGTTTGTAATATAATCTAATTCGCTACATATTTAAACATATATCATAAACCATTAAAACGATGACCTTTACCCTGCACTATCAAAACGAGGACACATTCACACTCCATCAAATCGAGGACCTATATCATATACCATCAAAACGAGGGCATATTCACACTCCATCAAATCGAGGACCTATATCACATACCATCAAACCGAGGACATATTCACATTCCATCAAAGCGAGGACCTATATCACACCCCATCAAAGCGAGGACGTATTCACACTCCATCAAAGCGAGGACCTGTGCCACACACTATCAAAACGAGGACCTATATCACATCATATCAAAACGAGGACCTTTATCACGCACCATAAAAACGAGGACATAATGTATTCACATGGAGGAAACAGGCTTCAAGACAGACAATTGTGGAAGAAACTTGGGGAGACTTTCATCCAGCAGTGGATTGCTAATGGTTGTTGATGATAATGCTGATGATGATGATGATGCCTCCCCCCACACACACACACAGAATCACTTTTCACTGAAACATTTACTAGCAGCTAAACTAAATGAAAAAGTATTTGTGTACCGTAAAACGAGGACTGTAGATACACACAGTAAAGCGAGGACCCCGTTACACACCGTAAAACGAGGAACCTAGTTACACACCGTAAAACAGGGACCCTGGTTACACACTGTAAAACGAGGATCCCGGTTACACACTGTAAAACGAGGACCCCGGTTACACACCATAAAACGAGGACCCTGTTTACACACCGTAAAACAAGGACTCTGGTTACACACCCTAAAACGAGAACTTCAGATACATACCGTAATGAGGACCCGGTTACACACCCTGCAAAGCCAGGACTATGGAAACACACCATACAAACAAAATGCATCATTCTATTATATATCATAAAACAAGGGTACCGTTCAAATTATTTTTTCTATTAAAATTGGAGTCACATTGGAATCAAGAAATAGATAACTTCACCATTTTCTGCATTAATTAGATATATTTTTTTTAAATATTAATTAGATATTTTTTTTAATTACGTGATTAGATATTTAGAAATAAATAAAGAGATAATTAAATAAATAATTTCATTTATCTAATTCTGTACTAGAAAATGCATTATATTTAATGTCAGTGTTGGTTTTAAATTGGACAAAGTAATCAATAGTTTTCATTTTAAATAATCAAATAACTTAATCACCCTTACAATGAACAACAACGTAATTCACATAAGTTCTTGTTACTGTGCAAAAAACCAATATTTATTATTTCTTGAGTTTATACCTTAAGTCATGTTAATAAAAGAAAAGGTTTATTGAAAATGAGAAAATTGTTTGTTTTAGTCAGATACAATACTTAAACCCTGCATGGATGACAAAATTATCAACTGTATTCTTATAGGCATTTGCCCATTTACCCAGATATTCGCATCCGCGAATATACACAACAACAATTAATTTATAATAAACGATTTAAGTGTAAATGTAATGCCAAAATTAATAATCATATAATATGATTCGATTATCGTGCGTGTGAGAAGCAGTTAAAAAATAATATTGTTAGATGACCATAAGTAGTTTATTTACTGTATTTTGCAAAACAGTCATTCTATTTGATCTGCTTTGATGTCCAATATTTATGTCCTGTACAGAAAGAAATACACTTTCGAGCAGATGAATGGCTCGCCTTGCATAAATAAAATAATTAAAAAAAAATGCTCAAATTTCCGAACTTGTGGCATAATCATACGCAAGAAAAATCTTAAACAGAATAGAAAAGTTGTTAGAGAAAAAACATGGCGGGTTATTTAAATCGGTTGCATTTCTTAAAATGACAGGGAAAGGTTACACAACGAGTAACCGAGGACATCCGGTTACACAACGAGTAACCGAGGACATCCGGTTACACAACGAGTAACCGAGGACATCCAGTTACACAACGAGTAACCGAGGACTTGCGGTCGACCTGTTTTAATGCCATGAAACCGAGGACTTGTTAATTTGACTATATACACAATCGACTGCAGCGCCATACAGCGGCATACACACAAAATGTAAAAACACCGTCAAACGAGGACATTTGTCAAATTCAATAAAAAGGACATCTATAACATAAATTTAGGTCATAGAATTAGTTTTTTGTAGTTTTGCAAACTGAGGACGTCCTCGGTTTGTGGGTGTGTAAACGTGTCTAAGTCCTCGGTTTCCGTTTCTTGCCCCCCCCCCCCCACACACACGTATATATAAACACATACCAAAGAGCCAAAACACTATGACCACCTGCCTAAAATGATGTTGGTCCGCTATATGCAATTAAAACAGCTCTTACCCAATGCATGGATACTAAAAAATTTCTAAAAGTGTCTTGAGGTTTTGGTACCAACACATTACCAACATATTCTTTAACTCTTGCAAGTCCCGTGGTTGAGCCATGGCAGATCAAATTTGCTGTTCCAACACAAGCCACAGATGTTCCATTGGATTGATGTCTGGGGAATTTTGAAGTCAAAGCAATACCTGGAAATCTTCCTTGTGTTCAGCGAACCATTCTCAAACAATCCAGGCAGTGTGGCATGGTGCACGATCTTTCTGAGAGAATGCACTACTAGAGGGAAATTCCCTTGCCATGTGCATAGTCTATAGTGGTGTTTTGGGTAGGTGGTAGATGTCATAGTTTTCTGCACATGAATGATTGGACCCAGGCTTCCCAGTAGAACCTTGTCAAAAGCATTACACTTCTTCCACTGGCTTGTTTTTGTCCCACGATGCATCCTGGTGCCAACACTTTCCCAGTTAATTGATGCACAAGTACCCCACTGTTCACATGGTACAATAGAAAACAAGGTTCGTTAGTCCAGACGACCTTCTTCCAATGATTGAAGGTCCAGGTTTTATGCTCGGGTGCCTATTGTAGGTGCTTTTGACAGTGAAACGAGGTTAACATGGGCCTTCAGAGAGGCCTGCGGTTATACAGCCCCATTTTCAGCAGGGTCCAATGTAATGTGTGTTGTGACACATTACTCCCATCACCATCATTCAAATTATGGTAGAGTTGCACCATAGTATCCCTTTTGTTGGTTAGTACCAAACAGGATAGCCTTTCCTCTCGTCTAGCATCGATGAGCCATGTTGGGCCCAAACCTTGACAGCAGTTCATGTTTTTCCAACCTTGGGCATCTTTTTGACAGTACTAACAACAGTTGACTGTGAGTTTCATTAAAAACATACGATAAATCTCAGTCTCGGAATACTCTGACCCAGTCATCCTGCCATTAAGATTTGGCCTTTGTTTAACTCGTGTATAGCTGCTGCCTTTCCCATCCGAAGAACAAGAATAACACTGATTTACAGAGCTCAGTATCAAGTGTTACTCAGAGCATTCATGCTCTCTCATGCACCATCATGTACCTGCAGTTGCTTTGATTTGCATAAAGATGCGCTGGTCATAATGTTTCTGATTCTCCAGTGTGTGTTCTACCATATAAAAACCATGTACAGTTTATCATACATCTTTTGAAAAAAAAAAAAAGTTCAGAGTGTCACTTTGTCTGTTCATCTTTTGTTTTTAATGTCTATTGTGACCCCCTCCATTTCCTTGAGTTTTCATCTTTTACACATTTTATTTTTGAATTGAACCTTATCCTTTCACCAAAGTTGCTCTGATGGTAAGTTCTGATAAACATCTGCTCAATAATGAAATTCTGATAAACATCTACTCAATAATGAAATTCTGATAAACATCTGCTCAATAATGCAGGTTTGCCATAGAGATACTCTACCACACTGTTTTTCACAAGTGCCATTCAGCTATTTCTTAGCTTGGGTTTGTGTTTGTGTCATGTGAGTAGTGTAATCCCTGGCCTATCAAGTAGCTAGTTTGGTATCCCTCCTTTGTATTTTTTCTGCTGAGACCTTCTACTCCACACCATTAGGAGGCAAAGAAGAACACTGGAAAACTGATTAATAAAATCCCCTAACAGCATGAAAAAATGATATCAGGGTTATTTTAACATAGAAACAATTTGTATTCTTATTAGCATTCATCGAATTCTGAAAAAGCAGTCGACATGATAGCAAGCAACACTATTGCAGCTCATTATTTTGTATTAACAACTGGAATTTCAAAATGTGATAACAAATGCAAGTACATTGATGGCTTCAATACTTAAAAAATGTTACAGTGGAAAACTTAAAAATAACATTATTAACCAACAAATAATGTTATTTTCAAAACCATTACCTTAGGAATCCATGCTGCTGTGAAGGAAGGAACTTGAGCAACAACAGGTGATTCATGAAGACAATCTGTGAGTTTATGTCCATCAAATATGCTTCCTTCTAGGTACAGACCAGTTAAATGCACTGATAATTTGGCACCAGAAATTTTTCCTTTCCAGTTACATACAAAGATTAAGTCATCCATTGGTTGACCGACTTCCCTGTAGCAGAATAGAATAAAATGAAAAGTCAAAGTAGGGCATTTTACTTCAAAGCATTTTTTTACCTTTTTTCATAAATTCCAAACCATAACATCAGGTAATAATCAAATAAAAATTTCACACTGGTATCAAAATACATAACACCTCGATGAAAAATTCTACGTAATAAAACATGAAAACATGGTTTATAGAGATAGAGAGTTCCCTATGATAAACAATGAACTACACAGAATACCCATAGCTACTACATTACACTACACTACACAAAAGAGGTTTAAATTGGGTGAGTGATGAGGTGTAATGCTATCACAACCTAAAGTATGCATAAGCACTAGCCACTCTATTTGGTTCGACCACTAATTTAGTGTGTCTTTGTAAATGTATCTGTATTGTTCTAAGAAACAGTTCTCCAGCAGAGATTTGGAAACTTATCACATAGTGCTATGAATTTGCAAACAGACATTTCATCTTCATATGAACTCAGAAATTATTATGATTCAGCAAGTTGCACAGCATTTGAAATCATCTATGTCACTGACAATCTACATACATATGATCACTTGCAAGCACAAGTAAATATAGAGTGCCAACCGAGTTCAAAGTATAGATTCATTGATATCTTGCATAATAACAGTACTTGTTTCTATATTTACACTTTTCAATTTCATGTTTTAGCATTATTACTTAATAAAATACAGTGTTTTGCATCAGCTATTATCGTTAAAATAGCAACTGAATTCAGTTTTGAACCAGCAAAAAAGTTTTATTCATGATGTTGGTTTGATTCCCTCAAACTAATCTGAGGGACCACTCATAAATTGATGCATATGGTTAGATGTAGGGAAAGAGAAATTTTAAGAAATATGTAACATGTCAGCATGCACTATGAGGGAGCCACACCCCAAGACAACAGACAAGTTTTGGAAAAATGTTCATCACCGTAAAAAAAAAAAAAAAATACCAGATTTCATATATACCCTATATTCTTGTCTAAAAATTCCAGATTAAAAGTATTCAGTGGTTTGTACACTAAGGTAAATGTAAACTGGAATATCACTATAAAGTAGTCAGATTCACTGATAAAATATTTTCAAGGAATGTGATTAAGCATTAAAAGAGTTTGTGAACAACTCCTAGAGTTAAAATTTGTTGTTGTTTTTATATTAAGAACTTTGAAAATATTTGAATTTTTATTAACATTTATTAAACTTATATATACTAATTTCCATATGAAAATAAATTGTTTTGCATATCCAACTCATTGACTGAGAGAGTATGGATAGTCACCTACGAGAGGACAGAGCATCATTCTATGGTACTGCTAATCGGTCAAAAGGTGTCTACATTTCATTAATGTTAAACACAGTGGGAAGCTGCACATGTTCAAAGACTATGTTGCATGAACCTTCCAATGAAAGGCATGACTGGTGTATCTACCTAACACATAGTTTTTGTTGAACAAGTTAGCCACTTTTTCGTTGTTTAGAAGTGTTATATGTCACTGTGTCCATGTGACCCCTTGCAAGGTTCTTATTTGCTTACTGCAAGCAAAGGCTGAGGTCTTGAACTCCATTGCATGTTTGCATTCTTACTTCTACATGTTACCACGAAAGCCTTCTACAGTATTGTGCACAGTCAGCTGAAGGCTGTACTGGTATTCAACAGATTCAAGTGATTAAAGCTATTTTTTCCTCAGTATAACAGATGAATGAATGAAAATCAGAAGATGCCAGGCATACAGAGAAAGATCAGCAGATTCTATAAGGGACAGAGATCTGCATTGCAAACCGTCAATGTAATAGTTTTGGAAGTTACTGTATTTGGCATGATAACAACTGCAATAAAACTGTCTTTTCATATTTTCATAATTGATCTTCTGCCTTCTGACATATGAACAAAGGATCTTATTAGCATCTTTTTCATGAGCATTAATGAATTAAAGTATTAAGGGTTATTTGACAAAGGTCATATTTTCAGCTATGCTTTTTCTTACCACTGAAATTTATGGGTGCATTTTGTTTTACCAACCTCTAAGTGTTGACTCAACTTTTAAGAAATAAGTGGGAAAATTTTAACAAATTTGCAGTTACATTACTTCATTTTTTATACATGCCTCTAAAGAGTCAACTTTTTATATTTATAGTTATGTCTTTGTATTTCCTTTTGCACTCCTTCCACTGTTAAAGAGGATTAGCAAAAACTGAAATTTATGAAAGCGTTAATTTTAATCAGTAAGCTATTGCATATAGCCAGGAGCAGAGTGTTTAATGACACTCTTCGACGATTATTTCGGGCTTCACTGAAGCAAACATTATTTCTAAAAACTGCGGTGAAACGCCAGAAGACAGCAAAAGTGATGCGGATGACTCCGAAGTTTTAGATGATGAGCTTTTAAAACTTTTTAATTCGGACAGTAAAGTTTCCGATTTTGATGGATTTGATTGAAAAAACTATGTGTACCATATATTTTCAGAGTGTTGTGTGTGTATTTTTTAAATTCTTAAGGTACAAATGTTTTATAATTGGTTTAAGCACCTTATGAATTCTTCAAGTAAATTTTTATATTATAGGTAGTAGGGTAAGTGTTATTCTTAAGATTAAATCTTGTTTAATTGATATTTTTATTTATTATTTGAAAGATCAAGTACTCATATTTTTACCTACGTAATGTTTTCAAGATACCACGGTGGTACTACCCTACCTTACCGTGAAGGTGCGGCGTATACAGAGGTGTCGCATTTCTGGTGATTTTTTTTATTCCGCCCCCTTTTTTATCGCTGCAGCGCATACGCTAGTGCGGCTTATTTACCCAAAATTACGGTATAAACATTTTGACAGAAAATATTCTGCAACGAGGGCTTAGTTATTAGCTCTCACAGATGATCGTGCACTATGGTAAGCTCAGCGTCATGGATGTTCATGGAGTTTAACTACAGAACTGCATACCACGTAATCTAACTATGGAACTGCGGTAATGCATAAAAAACTCATAATTCTCATAATTTTTGCTTTTTATTCGCTTAAAAGTAAAGCATTTAAAAATAACATTTCTGTTTTTTTTAATAAGATCATCCCTGTCCCCCCCCCCCTTTTTTGACTGTTGTGCCATCCCATGAATTGTGACTTTTCTGTAAGAAATTACAGTTTGGGATCAACATTATGGGTACAGATTATGTGGCAATTTTTTTCCTCCAAATTTCATGCTGTGCGGATTATACAAAGAAAAATATGGTATATATCAGAAATAATGACAAAAATACAGACTCATAATTTCCAGAAACAAAGCTTAGTAGATGCAGTTTTAAATTTTGTACTGTTACAGAGCAAGTTTTTGTTTTCATACACATAGAAATACACTGAATTTCTTGGGATACTTTATGTTTCATATAAAAACATAGCTTTTAAGGCAATGACAAAAAGTATTTAAAAATTTATAGGGTTTTTTTTTTCACAAAACTCATTCACAAAGGAAATTAAAAAAAAAAATCTTTCTGCTTTACCTTGAATTATTCCATTTACAGAGCAGATATTATCAGGCCTCTTAATGTTTTTCCAAGGCCTATCTTCAGCACATCAAAAAACCAATTTGCAAATGACAGCAAAGCAAGAAAATGTGATACCAGATCCTCAAAATTTACATCTGCAAACATGGTGTTTTCACAGCTCACCATCCAGACTAAAAAATCTGAGTCTGGATGATGAGCTGTGAAAACACCATGTTTGCAGATCACCAACATTTCACTGAAAATACAGCTCACAGTTTTTGAGCTTTTTCTTTTTTTTTTTTTCAACATCTCACTGAAAATACAGCTCACAGTTTTTGAAGGTTCACTGATAGAACCCAATTTTCTCACATAACTAATAAGTCTCTTGTTTAAAAAAGGATCATAGTGCAAATCTATGCTTGACACTAGATGGAACTATAAAACATCATTGATGTGACTCACAACTGGACTAATATGATCTCTCTTTTCAACTTCTACAAAGGAATACATAATTCTTGATCTCAATTTCTAAGCTCTATGTTCAGTATAGTGTTTTTACAAGTGCATGAAATTTTATAAATGATGTTTCCTTTTCTCCATTATACCTTTCAAGCTGGTTTATCAGTCACTTTACTTATAATAGATTTCTCTGTAATTGCTATTTCAATTTTACAATTCCAAAAATTGCTATTTTCATTCCAAATACTAAAAATTGCTATTTCAATTTTAGACTTTCTCATCACAGTGGATTTTGCATGGCTGCCTTCTTTCCTTTTCAGTACGAAATGTTTTTCCCTTTTGAAACTTTCAGAATTTTAATAAAAGCAAAGCTCTTTTTGCATAGCACTTATGCAACAGACATTTTGAAATTTAAAATGACACTGAAACAGGGAGAAGACAGCAAATGTGCCCTGACAAAATCATCTGATTTAAAATGAAACACCGAGTAAAGGAGAAATATTTTTTCTTAATTATCTTTGTGAATTTTTTAAGAATATTGCCAAAAAGTATGAAACTAACATACTTTCATAAAAATCAAATAGACTTTTTAATTGTTTATTGAGTGCACTCATATGCACACGCACACACATATGCACAAACACAGCTAAAGTGTACTGAAAGAGACCAAATAAAATAAATGATCTCACAGTTACAGTAAAACTCTTTTACTATGGTGGTAGGTGAAAATTTTGCTTTTTCTTTCTCTAACCCCATTGGATACAAATAAAATACATTTTATGAGCATTATATGTATTAACTGAAAACAAATCCCAGTAGCAACACTAAAACATGGTTCGTACGCGTCCTGGAAATCCTGGAATTCCATTTTGTCCTGGAAAAGTCCCGGAAATGTCCTAAAATTCTGTTACATGTCCTGGAATTTTATCCATTCTTGTCTTTTTGTTCCTGCACAATGTTTTGTAGTTGATGATTTTTCTACTGATATAACTTATGTCTGACAAATTTACCTCCCCACTACCTGAAAAATACCGGTGGGGGCTGTTGGTTTTCTTGTATGTTAGCAGTACTGAAGCTGTGTCATTAACACGTCTTGTAAAAAAAGATTGTGCGTATGTTATCACTTTGTCAGTCTGGCTGAGGACACCATATTTCTGCAACTATTAGATCAATTTGTAAAATTCCTTTTGTATTGGGATACTTGGAATATAAGAATGGTGACCTTTATTTCCTTTTTTTTTCGATGCACAACTTTGCCGCTAGAGGGCATAAATGCAGATCCTATCAGATTCGAAATACATTTTATTTTGTATATTTGCTTCTAAATATCCGATTGAAAAAATTATTTTTCCTTTCGATGCCATTTATATCGAAGACTATTTTAGTTACAGTTTCATTTTCAAGTAATGCATAGATTTCCCACTAGGGGGCGTAAAGGTAAATCGAGGTTTTCCCGATATCTCCACTTCTAAAAGTCCACTTCAAAAAATTCTTCCTGCATTTAATACAGCTTCTGATGGGGAATATTTTGCATATAATTTCTTATTTTTGGTAAAAAATGATTTCGCCACCAGGGGGTGTAAGTGTTTATTTCGGCTTCTGATGTATTTGCAACAAAATCTGAGCTTCTGTAAACTTGATTGAAAAAATTCTTTTGTGAACCGATGCCGCTCACCTAGTATAACCTTTGAGAATAACTCGTGCTTAAATTTTTTTCCACCAGGGGGCATAGATGCATACCTTAGTTTTGTCGATATCTTTGTTTCTATGAGTCCAATTTGAAAAATTCTTTCTTTGTTGGAGACCATTTTTAGTGTGAAATGATTCTCTTATAATTTTGAATTTTTTTTAACGCACAAGTGTGCCACTAGAGGGTGTAAGCTCTCATTTCCGTTTACAGCAATAACTGCGGGACTAAAAACCTGATTGAAAAAAATTATTTTTCAGTACGATACTACTTGAAAACTCCTTGTGTATATTTTCTTCCCAAAATAAGGCACAATTTCGCCACTAGGGGGCGCACAAATATTTAATCTATTTTGTTTAATATACGTACTTCTAAATGTCCGATTTAAAAAATTATTTTAACACCGGATACCATGTATCTTATGGAATATTTTAGGTTTATATTTGAGTAGGTTTGTACTTCACAGTTTTGCCACTAGGTGGTGCTTGTGTACTTCCATTTGCAGCTGTATCTCTGCTTCTAAAAACCCTACTGAGAATTTTCTTTTTTTACTGTATGCCATTCACTACTATAAAGATGAGGAATGAATAAGATTTTTGTTACTATAAGATCTTTTTTAAATAATGCACAACTTTCCCAAAGGGGTGTAAAGGTCAGAGCATTTTTTTTTCTATCTCTGTTTCTGAGAGGCATATTTGAAAAGTTATTTTTCCTTAGCATAGCTTTTGCATGAAAAATACTTTTCGCCTATTTTCAACTTTTCCAATATGCAAAATTCTTCCGCTAGGAGGCGCAGAATCATATGTTTTCTTCTGTATCTCTTCTTTTAGCTGTTGGATTTGAAAATCTCTGTCTCTGATGCCTTCTTTTTGCTATAAACTTTTTGTGCTCCATTTGTTAATTTCCAAACATACATTTTAGCCACTGGTGGTAGTAAGTAGCAGAATTTTTTTTTTTTTTTTTTTGTGGCTTATTTTGACCTTTAATAAAATCTGCTAATGAATACTTTATGTAAAAATTTGCCATAAAATCTGATTGCTTTCTAATATCAGAAATTTAGATCTAGTTGTTTTTTAGTATTTTCTGAGCTGACTAATCATTTTCCATCTGCTATAATTAGTTTTCTAATCATGCTCAGTTAAAATGCCTTGATCATTGATGACATATAGCTGTACACATAGCCTTTGGATTTAAAGTTTTCCCATTATTCTCTGTCATTTCATTTTAGAACTTTTTGTGCATACTTTGTTTGCTGGTGTGTACAAATTTAAAATATAGCTTGAGCATCAATATTTCGTTCAAAATTCCTTCCCTTAATAAAATGTAACACAAATCCTTCCTCCCACAAGTATTTGTTTAAGAAATAACAATCTCTTTGTACCTTTGAAAAAGTTTCAAATATTTCACCTTTCCTTACCTTAAATTTCTAATGTAAGCATTATTTCAAAATAATTAAATATAAATAGTGTTTTGTATATTGATTGTGTGATACATGAAAGCATTTCAAGAGTAAATCCACATTTGTGTTCTAACTATAGATTTTATACCTATATTTTTTTGAGTTTTTTTATTCAGTAATTTGCTTCAATAATTGAAATGAAAGCAAAGTAGAAAAATAATTCTTTCTCAAAATTAGTATAGTATAATGTATATAGAAGTTTTGTAGAAATTAAACCTGGTTACATTTTCAGTGACAGTTTTGGTATTTCAGTATTTATCTGTGATTCTGAGTTCCTTATTAGCTGCAACAGACATCATTTTCAACTTTCTGCATTAAGTTTTTCAAGCGTGTAGGGAGTTGTAAGTTGCAGGTTGAACAGACCTATAGTTTCACTATATTTTAAGTAGGAGCATTTGGATCGTATGTCCTGGAAAAAAGTCCAAAAGTCCTGGAATTCTGTGAGTGAAAAAGTGTATGGACCATGCTAAAATGAACTATGAGTTATGATGATACATAATTTAAGAACATATGATTCATCTTTAAAATTATGGATAATTACTTGTTAGTTAATAGCCTGTAATCAACTGAAATATCATATCATGCTTGTAACTGGTAAATAACTCAACATACACCCTATGCAAACTTCTTACCTTGCTGACTGCTGTCTCAGGGCATTCAGGAATGTCTCAGGATGAAAAAGTTCAGAGATATCTAGCACATCACTGAGCAAAGAACCAGCTTCTGCTTTGTCCAGCCACTTTTGCATGGCTTGTGCTCTCCTCACCACAGTGCGCAAATACAAAAGGGGATCTTCAGGGCCTTCCCACTTCTGCTGCCATGCAACTGGAGTCTGAAATGTATTGATATGTTTTTTATTCAAAATACATTTACCACATTGGAAACACAAAAAGATCAACCAAAATAAATATATTTTAATATTCTAAATTGCATTAAACATATTTAGTTAGGATCTACAACAACATGCATTTACTGTCGTTCTTCACATTGTGTACAGTGCTCATACGAAAAATAAATAAAGCATAAGTTATTCATTAAAATCCATTTCTCTTTTTGGACTGTTCCACTACATATGAGTAGCTGAGTTCTTAGTACTATCATAAACAGAAGCCACATAAAACTAGAAGCTTGAAATACAATGGCTTTAGGTTTCAAAAATGATTATAACACTTGTACAAGTGAGAAAAATTGCAGTTTGCACCTGTATAGTTACAGAGGTAGTAAGTTTGCCTAAAGAGGTAGTAAATAAAATTATACTCTATCAGCAATTACAACAGTTTGTTATAAAATGAGAAGGTGAAAAAATATATTCCCACATTTTTATGTGCTGTATTGTTGTTTAGAAATAGTGGTACATCACAGGGTATGAAGTAGTGATCATCAAAACACCATTCTATGCAGTCTGAAGTCCCATCATAAGATATTTCAATGCACACGATTTATGTTGCAGAAAGAACTCTTAAAAAACAAACGTGTAAATTGAGGCTAGTCATTTGGAAAAAGTAAAAAATTCCAAGTTTTTCATAACTATTTCCTTTCCAGCTGAAAATCTGTCACAGTGGTAAAGATTTATACCACTGCTATAAAATGAAGATCATTGAAATTAAGTGCAATTAATATTTTATGGCACAAATAAAATTCTATCAATAAGTTAATATTGTATGTTCTAAATAATGCAGTCAAATCATATATAATGAAGTTGAAGGGAGAGCTAAAAACATTCAATATACATGAACTTTGTTAGAACTGAACAGAAACAAAAAACGGGCTATTTTTAGCATATTGCATTATGTCAGGTTAAAACTAGTCAATCATAAACTATTTATCAATTAATCAAAAGTAAATAATGGTTGTTAATTAAAAACTATAATTAACAATAAAAATATGAATGAGATCTGCAACATGCAAATTTAATTAATGTAAAAATTAAATTAATGCAAATTTAATTAAACTGCAAAAATTTCAAATTTTACCTGTCACGTTTGCTTTAATATACCACGTCAAAATTATGAGTCAGTTGTTGCTCATTTTGTGTGCTTGTTATAACAGCAGCTGTTAATTTTTTTTTCTTACCTTCCTCTGATGAAGTGGTTAAAATGTTTCTAGATGCAAAATGAACTCTAGTATTTTCTAAACTTTCAATAGCAAGTTTGGTTGTTTTCTTTTCTATGGTGATTTCTTCTTCATTGCTTGATTAATCATAATTATTGCCCTGAATGTTCTCCAGTGAGTCCACTTCTGTGTTTAGTGATTCTACCAAGAGCTCCTCATCAATGTTCATATAATCTTGAAAAGAAATATCAGAGGCAATGACTCCAAGTTTCATTATCTTTAGCACTTTCACTTCCTCTATCTTCAATTTCATTTGCAGATATGTCTTCACTATTACCTGAGTCTTCTCCAAACCGACATGTTTCCAGAAATTTTCAGTTGTTTCTTTTGAAACAGCTCTCCAAGCATAGCTTAGCATATCACAAGCAATTTTAACATCAATAATTGTTGCTTTAATCTGTGAGGTGGGGGAGCAAGTGTGTGTGTGTACATTTTTTTTTTTTTAAACCATGTCAGTTTTGTTTTCATGCAGACTGATCTGTCTGTAAGGGAAAGCATGGGGTGTTCTCAATAGCAGGTATTACCTAATCTTCCAGTGAAACAGGAAGGGCTAAAAACTGGGTGAATGACACTTCTTTTGCTTGCTGATAACTGTGCTAAACTACGATGCATGCAGCTCCTAAAAAAAAAAAAATGTCCATAATATGCTGTTAGATAATACGTCTTAACTGTTACCTGAGTCTTCTCCAAAACCGGCATATTTCCATAAATGTTCAATTGTTTCTTTTGAAACAATTTTTCAAGAATAGCTTAGCATATCAGATGCCGTTTTAACATCAATAACTGTTGCTTCACTCTGGGTGTGGGAGGGGAGGGAAAGAGTGAGTGTAAGAAGTCCCCAACCATGGGGGGAAAGAGGACAGATTCTCGGGGCCTGGGCTTCCAGAAGGCCCGTGGCTCAGCAAAGCAGGTCAAGTGACAATTCAAATTATAAACAACAAAAATGTGTGGGTGAAACTGAAAAAAACATTTAACTAAATTTTCAATTGTACAAATCCAGCAAGATTGAGCTTTTGGAAATGACAAGTAAAGTGCATTTTCATTAGGTATTATAACCCCTCCCACCTGTGGGACTGTGGAAGCAATGAAGAAATGACAAAACCCAATCAATTATTTGAGAACAAGTGACCTTTGTACAATGGACACAGATGCAATTAGATTCACAGTCTTATTACTGAGTTGGAACAGTAATAAGGCTGTGACAAGAGATGAATGGCCCATAATAATGTCAGAAGCATGCACAGGTGTAGACAGGGCCGGCCTTAGGCGTCATATGGAGCACGGCTGGCCGGTAGACTGCCCTTATTTTGCTTTAGCTTTTTCATATAAATATATATATATTATGTTTATATGATAATGATCTGAAATATACTGTTTCATAAAATACATATTATTTGCCCTTTTTTCTTTGTGAATTAATCACATTTGTTTCATCCGTATTATTACATAAAAGCAAATTCGTAATTGCAATGTTTTATAGCAGTTCTCATTCTCTGCTGTTCTTCTAAGCCAGTATATTTAGCTTTTCTATTTTTGAAGTCTGTATCTTTGTTCTCTTCCTGGGCCTGAGACATTACTCGCCTAAGTCGCCTTGAGGCTACAGTCATGAAAATGTCTCCAAAGTATATACGATTGTCACTTGCTTCTTGACCAACCCCTTGTTTTGCAAAGCAGGAGACCAGGAGCAGGAGGGAAACAACCCTAAGTGCTCTCCCCGTTACCCTGCCACTATAGCACAGTATCATTTTCAAAGTGACCGCATCCGCAAGTTAAACTAATTACACCATAAAAGGGAGGACGGTCATACCGCTCCAATGGGAATATTTGTTTTCAGAGTGCATATTTTTCTACCTAGGATCGAGTAGGAAATCGGTATGTTTGGTTGGTACAACATGTGATTTAGCAATTCTCATTTTACCCGTATGAGGTGAAGAGACTGAATACAGAAAAAAATACTCTAATCATTTAGAGGAAAAAAGAAAACTGGAATTTCAGTGGGATAGGAAGTACGTTTTTTTTTTTTTTTTTTTTTTTTTTTTTTCCATTTTTGAAGTATTTTTAATTATTAGTTTTAACCTAACTAGATGAAACCCGTTGGAATCGATGGTCAGTGTTTTTTTTTTTTAAAGAATAAACTCGTGAAATAACAAATGTAAACTTTATTTGATTGACAAATTCATTCAACCACTTCAGTAAAGACAACAATCCAGGTTCGTGATTATTTTTTTGGCTGAAGGTTTAATGCCCACCGTGAGCAACTAAATGGGCTATAAGAAGTCGCCCATCCCTAACTTAGGGTCACTGGTTCCAGGGAAGGGAGAGAGCCAGTGCCGTAAGACAAACACAACATTCATGACTCACCGGGATTCAAAGACCCTTCATGAACGAATCATCATAAGCCAGCGCATAGACCACAGTGCCACCGGGGCAGCCAATTTCATGATGAGCATCATGACTGCATCCTTTTTCATTTGTGAAATGTGAGGCGGAATTCCACTCATCTCTATCATGTGCAAAAATTCAACTGGATAGCGCATTATTTTACTTTCATCTTCAGTCACAACTGTGTTTGTAAATGTTGTTGGAAAGAGATTTGCGTTGTGAATACTCTTCATTTTCTCTTGTCTAAGACATATAGTTGCGACCCACTGATCGCTCACTCCTCCCAGTAAGGCTCTTACGTTTTCCTTTTTTTCTGCGGGAGAGACGTTCTGTTAAGGGTAAGTATGCAATCAAGTATTTACTTACTTTACGACTGATCATAGAACAAACACCATGGCCACACCAAGTCTGACACTGAACTGAGAGCCTGACATAGATAAGGGAACGCACGCTTTTCCCATATACTTTACATGGGAACTTTGCAGCCCCACCATGCCCGAAGCATTGCCCTAATCTCCGTTTTCTCTTCGACTGGCACATCTACATGGTAAGACCTTTATTTTGATACCGGAACCATATTTCTACATTCAGCCATTCTCTCAAAATAGGTCTCACAGTAAAAAACCTTATACACTGGAGTGCAAAAATTAAGGACGAGGTGGTTTTTCGAATGTAATGCCATGCAGAAGTGCTCCACATCGACTCAAATCATACCATAAGATCCCCAAGATGTAAGAATATGGGACAAGTGAACAAAACCATCCAAACAAGGAATCCAAAGGATACAAAGTCACTTTATTGAAAACGTAGCTTCAAGCACAACTAAACAGGAGACAGAAACATCCATGTGACAGGTGGCTGCCAAGAAAAATCCAGTCTTTAGTAGGGCATATGATCTCCCCTGACTGTGTTGCAGGATTTACAACGTCTGTCCATGCTGAGGACCAGATTGTCAAGGAGCTGTAGAGGCATCGTGGCCCATTCCTCTTGTAGCGCCAATTGCAGCTGAGGAATCGTTGCTGGCGGCTGGTGACGTGCTGCCAAGCATCTCGAAAGAAGGGCCCACACGTGTTCCATTGGATTTAGGTCCAGGGACCTTGCGGGCCAATCTATGCGTTGAATATCTTCACTCTCCAACAGCTCTGTGACAGCCACTGCATGATGAGGTGTAGCATTGTCGTCCATGAAGAGGAACCCAGAACCCACAGCACTTCTAAACAGACGCACGTGAGACAGGAGAACCTCGGTACAATAGCGGACACCAGTGACTGAACCTTCTTGGAAGATGTGGAGGTCAGTACGGCTAACAAGCATGATACCGTCCCAAATGAGAACTCTGCCACCTCCCAACCGGTCCCTTTTGATGATGTTGGAGGTGTGATTGCGTGTTCCCTGCTCTCTCCAGATGTGTATACGTCCAGAATCGCTCGTCAGACTAAATCGGCTCTCATCCATAAAGAGAACTCGACCCCATTGCTGATGTGCCCAGTTCTTGTGTTCCTGGCACCACAGAAACTGCCGTCTCCGATGAGCAGGCGTTAATGGCACAATAACGCCTGCTCATCAGAGACGGTCATCGTGCAAATAGACCACCTTTGTGCAGCCTCCTGGCCACGGTAAAACGCGATAACGGACGTCCAGTTGTCTGTTGCATGTGCCTTGCGATTTCTCCTGCTGCCTGCTGTCTTCTCTTCTCGCCTGTAGGACAATATACCGATCGTCCGCCGCCATGGTTGCTCGCGGACGACCACTGCTAAACTCTCGGACAGCTGTTCCTGCCGTTTGAAATGCTCTCCAAGCTCGTGAAACGATGCTGTGAGCGATCCCAAACTCCTTGGCCATACTAGTCACACTTCGACTTTCTTCCAACTTCCCAATGACACGACCTCAGGTAAAGTCATCCAGATGTCATCTACTGGATTGCCTATTGGCCGTATCACATGGTGGCAGCAACTCAACGTCGTTCAAACCGATGTACACCGTGCAATAGCTTTCACCGAATTGCTGAGCGTGCACCCCCTGCCCCCTACGTCATGCTGCATATATGCGCATGCCCTACTGTACTGGACCTTATTCTATCTCCTGAGTGGTCTTTTTGTCCATTCTGCCTGCTCGTTCCGCTGTTTTGCTAATTTCTCCTCTTCGTCCTTAATTTTTGCACACCAGTGTAGAATGAAGATATAGATGGTGCAACTCAATATGTACATTCTAAATATTTTCACTAACAATGGTCAACGGAATGTTTATTTACATCTTTACATAATGGGAAATGTCTTACCTACGTGAATAAACTGGATTGAATGAATATTAAATTGTATATATACATCACACAGTCCAATGGCATAACACAATCAGGTCTTTGAGAGTGTTCGCTGTTCCGATGAGAAGAACTTTGATACGAATGCCTGCTGGCGTTGCTTTGCACAACGGTTCGCTCAGAAAAGATAAGACAACGGAATTTGAGAATAGACTTCAGAATTTAGACTATCTCAGTCCCTCTATGCTTCCGCCTTCAACAGCACATGAGTCAACCGCAGGCGATCAAATGTCAACCACACGATTCTCCCATAGACTTTACATGGGAACTTTGCCGCCCCACAACAAACGAACCGTTGCCCCAATCACATTTTTCTCTTCGACTGGCACATCTACATGGTAAGACTTTTATTTTGATACCTCAACCATATCTTTATGTTTAGCCATTCTCCCAAAATAGGACTCACAGTAAAACACCCTATAGAATTAATATATAGATTGCTAATATAATAAAAAGAGAAACTAAATAAAAATGTGTACACTACAAAATTCAGGTAACTCCTCAATCTCTGGTTTTCTTTAAACACCTTCGTACATACAGTGCTATCTTAATGGGTTGGTCTCGAGCCTCGCATTAATCAAGGGACAACTTACTGTTTTAATCGAAAGGAAAAAAGAAATTTCCTGAGAACTCTAAAGTATAAAATCAGTATTTAGGAATTTTCCATGTAAGTTAGTTTGACCCCCCCCCGCTGTGTGAAGAATACATACCCCGTCATCATTTCTGATATACATTCCACAGTCAGTTTTCAATATTTCATTTTTCTGTAGCCTGTTCTGAAAGTTTTTGGAAGTATTCACATAGGAAGTATTTTTTCCTAATGCATATTCTTACAGGATTCTCCCTCGAAATACAAACTGGCAATTTGTTCAGATTTTCATTAAATTTTTGGAAGACAATTCCATAAATAATGCTATCACTATGTGGACTGCGTGCCTCAAGAAAAGTGTGTAGGGGGGGGGGTATATGTGTAACAAAATATCTTAATTTCATCTAAAGGCGGCCAGACCATCAGCTTGCCCACGCATGAACAACACAACAGGCTGGCGCTGGGGCTAACATGCGACTCCCATCACACTTGCCAATAAAAAAGATCAAGAAAAGAAATGAAAAATTCTGTGCTGATGCTGCCTTGGGAAAAGCAGATACTGTGTATAATGATGGTGAATATGAATCGTCATTTAGAATTAATGTATTCTATGTAACTCTGGATTACATTAGAAATTACTTAAAGCACAGATTTGCACTTGCCAATAACATCGGCAAAGTCAAGTGAGGAGGGGGGGGTTGAACCCCTCCCTTGAGAGGAGACTGAGCACGAATTTAAAGCAATATATACATGTATACGAGGCTTTCACCAATGAACCAAATCCATGGACATCCCCTCCCCCTCCCTTAAGAAATTTCTGGCTACGCCACTGCCCTATATTAACATACCCGAGTTCCACAGAGGATGCTCTTCTTGAAGGAAAATGTAGACTTTTTGTGAAAATGTATCCCACGTATCTTACTGAAAGCTGCTGTGATGAAATACTGCACCTGAGAAAAATCTTTCAATGCACATTAGGGAAGAATTTTAAAGTTCACAATTCTGAACTACCACCAGTCTTTCTTCTGAGAGAAATTTATGACAAAACACTGCAGTTAGTATTTAGTGAACTGTGCATTGTTCCGAGGATGTTCTGCACATTTTCTGTAACTGTTGCTGAGGCAGAACCTAGTTTCAGCAAACTGTCTCTTATAAAGAACAGCAGAAGGCCTACAATGAGAAATATATGCTTATTTGCACTATCTATGTTACTGTATGTATTGAAAGCAAGCTCTCCAGGAAAATTGATTTCAGTGAGGTGATTTTAAACTTTTCTGCAAAAAAAGCAAGAATAAGTTCATTTTTAGTTTGTTGTAAGCTTGGGTGATGTAGAACATCTGAAATAAAAGGCAAAAAATTGATAGATTTCAAAATGAAAAAAGTTTCACAATTTTTCTTTTTTTGTAATTTGTTCAAATTAAACATTGCGTAGTTTATTCCAGTATTGTTTTGCACCAAAACTTGGTGTACGCAAAGAATACCAACAATAAAATTTTCCACAGAAATATTACCCACAAGAAAAAATACCCACCTTCAAAAATGGAGGGAAATGTCCACTGTTGTATTAGGCTACTCCGTGTGCCTCATGTTTCTTTATGAGTCGGTGTGACTAAAGCTCAGAATTGAGTTGCAGGGAAAATTTTCAGTACACTTCTGAACTGTTCAAGGTGGCATACTATGTCATTTATGTGAAACAGTGTTCGCATTGAACAAAGTTTTTCATAAGAATAAATGCAAAAGATACCCAATAAAACAAGTGAACAAATTGTTAACTGTTTTTTATGAAAAGGGAAAAATCTTCATCACCCAGTCTCCTTCACACACAAATCTAGCATATTTGTGAAATGTATGTTTCAGGAATATTTTTAAAGCATCAAAAACGTGAATCGTAAGTCTATCTTTACTCTTTGCTACATTTTATTGGCAAGCACTCTTACTGATATGAATTAACAGAAACTATAACTGATTTACATCCCCAAAACTAAAGTTACATCGCATCTAGTAAACCAGGACAATAATCCAAGCTAAGCTATACTTTTTATGTTGATATACTATGGGAATTTTTTACATATTTATGAGATTTGGGTATTTCTTTTGTAGGCATTTTTCTGTGAGTGTTTTTTTTTTTTTTCTTGTCATTTTTTTAATGCTGCCGTATCAAACTTCTCCATTTACAGCGATCTTGACACACAACACGGGCTTCAGTGACATCCATCACACGACGTATGGCAACAGTAAGTAAATAATCAATCAAAAATTTATCTGATGGTTTGTATTTCTTCGTGGAGCTAGTTTCAGAGAACACCTTAGGGATATGTATTATCAGTTAAATGCTTATTTGTCAGATGGTCTTTCTTTGAGGAGCTTACCTCTGAATATTAGAGAACAGCTTAATGATACACTATTTTCTTAATATTTCTCAAAAAGTTTGGGCAAAAATCTTAATGTTTTTCAAAAACTTTTGAGCAAAAATCCAAACAAGTGCAGATTGTGTTATGACGAGAAAGCTGTGTGTGTGTGGGAGGGGGAAGGAAGCAAGAGTGGCCGGTATTTCTTGCGAAACGTCTTAATCTTTTTTTCTCTTGGGAAATAAACGTTTTTATTACTTTTGAACTTCTCTTTGCATTTTTACTACATATTTTCTTCTAAACTGTTCTTCTACTATTGAACCTAAACTCTCTGTTTGTTTTGCAACCCTTCTAAACCGTGCATGGACGCTTCACTTTGGAGCTTGAAGGGATCAGTTAACATACATACATACATATCACTAAGCTGTTCTCTGAGATTCAGAGGTTAGCTCCAAAAAGAAATACAAACTACCAGATATTTTTACTTACTGCTGTTGTATCAAACTTCTCCATTTACAGCGCTCTTGACATACAACTCGGGTTTCACTGATATCAATTACACGCCATACACAAGATCTTATACTTCATACTGATAATCTTTTTCTCATGAAGACACTCCTGAATCTGATCCACCCATGTCTTCCTTGGCCTTCCTCTGCCTTTCCTTCCTGCCACTTGGGCTAAAAAGATTTTCTTAGTAAGCATTTCTTCAATCATTCTTTCAACATGGCCAAACCACCAAAGCATATTGGTCTCCACCTTGCTAACAACATTTTGCTTCACATCACACAACTGCAACACATCTTCATTCTTCACACAACCAGACCGTGCCTTGCCACAAACCCCCGTAAGTAACGCATTTATCCAGCACACAAACGACTCCTATGTTTCTTCTGCAGTACCCAGGTTTCACTGCCATACATCACAGTAGAAACAATTACAGTTTCATACACAGCCATGCGGGACTCTCTAGAGAACCCATCATTCCTGTGAAAACCTGCCAGAGCAGCTATGACTTTCAAAGAAGAATTCACTCGCCTACTGATTTCACCATCCAACTTGTTCTCTCTGTCAAACATGCTTCCTAAATACACAAACTCACTCACCTGGTCAATCACAGTGCCATTTATACTTACATTACATTCAGTGCTACCAGTTCCTCTCTCAAACACCATAACTTTGTTTTTTCCCTTATTTATACTCAGTTTGAATTTCATGCAAACTTCGTACATCCGAGACAACATACTCTGCAAATCACTTTTGCTCTGTGCCAAGAGGGCAATGTCATTAGCATACAGCAATTGGCACACACAGATATCACCAAGACATAAACCACTATTATCTATTTTGGTATCACACATATGCACACGTCCATAAATATATTAAACAGCCACAGTTAACAGTACACTGAAAAGCTAAAACATTATGACCACCAGCCTAATATGTTGTTGGTCCTCCACGTTTCTCCAAAACGGTTCTTGCCCATACAGGCATGGATATTGCAGGATTTCTAAAAGTATCCTGTGATATCTGGTTCCAAGACGTTACCAGCAGACCCTTTAACTCCTGTAAGTTATGTGGTTGAGCCGCCAAAGATCGGATTTGCTGTTCTAACACAAACCACAAGTGCTCAGTTGGATTGTTGTTTAGGGAATTTGGAAGCCAGGGAAGTCTTCCCGAAGTCTTCCTCATATCCTGCGAATCATTCGCAAATCATCCAGGCAGTGTGGCATAGCACACTATCATGCTGAAAGGAAGCGCAACTAGAGCAGAATACCATTGCCATGAAAGAATGTACCTGGTCTGCAATGATGTTTAGGTAGGTGGTAAACATCATGGCTTCCTGCACATAAATGACTGGACACAGGGTTTCCCAGCAGAACATTGCCCAAAACATTACACTTTCTACATTGGCTTGGTTTCATCTCACAGTGCATCTTGGCGCCAACACTTTCCCAGGTAAATGCCTTCCACATGGTGCAAAAGGAAACAAGATTCAGTGGACTGGACTATCTTTTTGCAATAATTCAAGGTCCTATTTCGATGCTTGCATGCTCATTTTAAGTACTTTCGAAGGTGAACCAAGATTAGCATGAGCACCCCTCAGAGCAGCTTGCGGCTACGCAGCCCATTTTCAGTAAGGTTTGATGCACTATGTGTTGTGGCACATTACTCTCATCACTAGCATTCAAGTTACCAGCGAACTGCGCCATGGTATCCCCTCCGTTGGCTCATACCATACAGGATATCCTTCGCTCACCTCTAGCATCGATAAGCCGTGGTCAGCCCACACCTTGCGGGTGGTCAGTGGTTTTTCCTTCCTCGGACCACTTTATTAAAATACTAAACCACGGCTGACCGTGAACACCTCACAAGCTTTGCTGTCTCTGAAATGCTCTGACCCAATCATCTGGTCACTACAATTTGGCCTTTGTTAAACTCACTTAAGTCCTCTGCCTTTCCCAGCTCAAGAACAAGAATAACCCTCATTAACAGAGCTCAGTGTAAGGTGTTATTTATCTGTTTCGTGACCTTCACACGTGCCGTCGTTTACCCACAGTTGCTTTGATTTGCATAAAGACTCGCTGATCATAATGTTTTTGCTCTTTGGTGTAAGTATTCTGATCGATTAAATTTAATTTACAGCATACTAATCAGGGCTAAGCCAGTGCAGCTGCAAAACTTGTAATCCAGGGGGGAAAATAGGAAGCAAATATGTTTAAAACTTAAGAAAATGTTCACCATCCACTGCTGTTTGCAACCACTGCTACATGGTACCTAAATATTTTATTGTATGATGATCATAAATGTGTAAAACATTTCTTAATGCTTGTATTTATCTTTCATTAAATCACAATGAGGCAAAACCACTATTATATCTTCTTTCATTTGTTTTTGTTGCACAAAATATTTTTTTTTTTTTTTTGCATAGTAGGGGAGCTACTGACATTTCAAGAGAAGGGGGCCTGAAAATTGATGGTTGGGCACTCAGTGAATGAATGAATGAATGTGTGTGTGTGTGTGTGTGTGAGAGAGAGAGAGAGAGAGAGAGAGAGAGAGAGAGTGTGTGTGTGTGTGTGTGTGTGTGTGTGTGTGTGTGTGTGTGTGTGTGTGTGTGAACACTTTTTTTAAAACCATGTTAGTTGTATGGGACAGACAGTTGTCTATAATAAGGAGATTCATTCCCCTTTTTCTGCTCATTTCGTCGTTAATTAGTAGGCGCTGAAAATTGGGAGATGGAGGAAGAAAAGAAAAAAGAACAAACATTTTTGCTTTCATTCAAACTGATCTGTTTCTAAGGGAAATCATGGGGTGTTCCCAATAGCAGGTATTATCTAGTCTTCCAGTGAAATAGGAAGGGCTAAAAACTGGGTGAACGATACTTATTTTGCTTGCTGATAATCATGCTGAACTTCGATGCATGCAGTTCCTCCAAAAAAATGTTTTTCATAATATGTGGTTTGAATAACAAGTGAGAATATCACGAAGTTCAAGGGATCTATAAAAACTTCAGTTTATGCAGAACTTCATATTATGCGAGCTCATTATAACTGAGTTTGACTGCACATACATAACTCAAGGAGTGTGAAAAAACACATGAATGCTGTTTACATGAACATGGGCTTCATTTGAAGCATGTTTTGCAAAGGGATACATGGTTATTACTTTTTTTTTTTTTTTGCTTGTTTGTTTTCTCATGTGTCACATTAAATGAAGGTTATATGCCATTCTTAGAGGTGCATGATGACTTTACGACACCTAATATAGTAACCCATTTTTGGATATCTGGATTCTCAAATATAAAATCGACAAGAAATATAAGGATTACAAAAGTAACATGAAAATTATAAATAAAATCTTTTGATTTCCATAACAACCAGGTTTTTAATTCACAAAAAAAATGCCATAATTAATTAAAAGAAGATAATATATCACAGGCACCTTCAGGGAACTTACCTCATTAATCATGAGAGATGTTGCCAAACTTTGTGTCTCCCTGTTAAGTAACAAGGTTCCCCGTATAACTTTACTCAATGCAGCTAGTGACAAATGGATAGTCTGTACTAATCGCACTCCATTAAAATGCTCCAAGCGTACAAATGACAGAAGAGGTGATTCACTTTCTGAATGCCCAGCAGCAGACACAGGATTCACTTGTTGATGTATCAATTGAGAACCCTAAAATCACAAAAATTGATAACTTTAACAAAATTGCAGATATTAACAATGCATATCATTTTCATAGTTCGCAACAGTTCATGAGAGAAAAAAATAATACAAATTACACAAAGGATTTCTGTTAGCCACTATCAGCCCTACCTAAAGTCAAGACCATTCTGCCCTCAACTTCAAAGACTTCGAACTCCTCAGGAAAATCTGCTCATGGGTCTTTCCAGCATTCTCAATGACTTTTTTGTTCCTTTTCTGAGAGCTTCCTTCTCCTATTCCAAATGAGGAATGCTCAATTCCATCAGATCTCAGGGAATATCTTGCAGCACAGCATTCTATATGTGCTATCTCATTGGCTAAAATCTCAGGGAGTTTTTGTGTTACCCCTGAGATTCGTGTTACCTTTTCGTGTTACCCCTGAATAGTTTGAAAACGAGTTTCGAGAATAAGCACAGTATGGTAGTGTTTCAGCAGGAAGGGATATTTATCACTACATAAATGAGGAAAGATTCATACCGCAGTCTAGCTGTGGGCGGTAATTGGTCACACTGTTTGTGTGATAATGGAATTAAGCCACTGCTGTTAGAAAGTGGAACGTACCCCAAGGTCCATGTCCATGGGGTACCGCTACAGGGTACTAACCTTAAACTGTGAAAAGAGCAGCGGCGTAGCGTTAGGGGACGCTGGTATGCTCAGCGTCCCTTGAAAAATCGATGGAGAGCAGTGCCTTTCCTTGCAAGAGTGTATTGCTCCATTACATTTCCTTCGGCAATTTTAAATGTTATTCTTAACAAAAATAGCATGAAAACACTATATTAGCGTTTATTTTTCCCATAATAGCAAATGCGCAGTTCCCTCTCTCTTTTGCTCGTCTGATGTAAAGTGGTTTTCTCCTCAATGCCAGACGCTCGGCCAATCTAGCGTCTGATGACCTTGAAGAGAACTGAGGCCAGGGTCAAATTCATGTGACTGCGCATGCTCATGAAGGGTGATCACTAACCGTTTGTTTGCGATGGGAAATGCCAGCGTATTCGAGGAGGACGAGTTTTAGCGAGCGTTGGTATGCAGATATTCTCTGTTGAAAAAGCGTGGTTTTTTGTGTTCAGTGTTGTTTTATAATATTTTTACTGTGAAAAAATGACTGATGTGGAAAGCATGTTGGACGAGGATTTCATTGATTACTTGCAAAAGAACTCCCAGCTGGAATGTTTCGTTGGAGAAATAGTGCTATTTAAAAAACAAAAGATCTACGCCATACTTGAACATTAAGCAAACAAGTAAAGGTAGTACTCATACTTGGCAGTCTTCGTGGTATGATAGATACAAATGGACTACTGGGTGCTTCAGATTTCTTTCATTATCTCAAATTATAACGCTAGTAGCCTTTGTAGGTATACAGTATATGTAGGTGAAATTTGAAATTCAAAGCTGTGTATTCAATATAAATACCTATCAAAACTTCTACATTTCACACAAATTTTGTAGATTAACTTAAAAGAACCTCTGTGCTCAAAATTAAGACCAAATGACATTTCATGATAATTATCATATGGTATTCTATTTTGTATAAATGTTTTTTGTGTACTCCCTTCTTTTTAGCGCAATACAGAATTTCAAAATAAAAGGTTACATTTCGATTTTAACTAGATTATTTCAGCGTCCCCTTGTACAAAACCTAGGCTACGCCACTGGAAAAGAGAGGTTTGTTTAACAGAGTTCCAACTGTAAATGTTAAGCATGTATCTGTTGTATGTCAGTATATTCAGTATTTTTATTGTAGCTTTGTATCAAAAGATGTTTGATATACTTGTACCGGAGGTGTGAAACATAAACATTACATCACACTGTTCACTATTGTTTATTATCACACTGTTCACTATTGTGCTGTGTGACCGTGAGGTTATTCTGATGCTATAGTTTGTTCCTGTTTTGTTTTGTTTTGTGATTCATATTGAGTGAGTTGTGCTTTATTAAGAGTGTATTTCGTGTCATTTTAAAAAAAATAAGTGATGCAAGATACAGATGTTTATTGGAAGAGAAGAAGAGGAGGGAAAGTGAATTGTTGTCTCCAACACCAAAAGCACAACTCAAACTGAAGCAACTTTGCCTCAATTAATCACCAAAAAAAAAAAGATGATACAGACAAACAAATGAGTGTGCACCTACTTTTAGTAGTGTTTCCAGTAGGCCCAGTAGTGTAGACGAACTAGTATCAAAAGAAAATGAAATTTTAAAGCCAAAGGATGACCCGTTTCTTGGGGTAATTAATGATGTCACACGGAACCACTTACCCAAAATGGCGGGAATCGAAATATGAACAGCAATTTTTCTAATTATAAGTAGATTTATCCAGACAAACATAAGAGTCCTGAAAAAAGTGCTGTTTGAACGAAAACTTTAAAATGGAGAAGTTATGAAACCTGCCTATCGAGTGTATTCCTGCAGACAAGGATCTGTTTCTGTGTTCCATGTAAACTTTTCGAAGGGACATCACAATTTGCTGCAAGTGGCTTTAATGAATAGAAGCATGCCGGTCATGGGTGACAGAACACGAGAATTCTCACTGTCAACATGATTGTGTGTTAATGTTTAAAAGATGGGGTAATGAACTGTGCATAGTTGACAGGCATCTACTATGTCAGTTAGAAGAAGTTAAATATTAGAGATGTGTTCTCCAGAGACCAGTGGCTGTTGTAAAACAACTGTCCTCTCGTGGGTCACCATTCTCAGGTGAAGATGAAATGTTTGGTTCTGTAAAGAATGGACATTTCATAATGTGCTTAGAGCTTATAGCAGACTTTGACCAGTTCATGAAAAGCCACATAGCCCAATATGGAAATCATGGTAAAGATAAGACTTCATACTAATAATTTGGTACCTATGAGGAGCTCATACAGATTATGGCAAAAACAGTCATCAATGCAAATAGTAAGGGAAATAAATAATCCAAATATTTTGCAATTATTGTGGATTCCACACCTGACATCACACACAATGGCCAAGCAAGCTTTATTGTCAGATATGTAAACAAAGAAAGTGCTGTGGTAGAATGCTTTTTACAGTTCTTATAAAATTCTGGACATACCAGTAAAGATGCAGTAATTACTTTCCTCTCTAATGCAGTAATTACTTTCCTCTCAACCCACGTGTTAGGCACAAGTAACTGTCGGGGCCAAACCTATGACAATGCTACTAATATGTCAGGGATATATTCCGGCCTGCACGCAAGAATCAAAAAGGCCATTCATTAGCATTTTTCACACCGTATCCAGTCCACTCCATTAATTTAGTACGATTGAGCACTGCAACTTGTTGCAGTCTGGCTATAACCTTTTTTTGACATGCTACAAAATCTGTACAATTTTTTCTCAGGATCAACCCATCGTTGGAAGCTTTTAGAGTCCTTTTTCACATCGGAAAACTTTTCCCTCAAAACACTTTCTGGAACTTTTTTCAAGAAAACTTTTCCCTCAAAACACTTTCTGAAACAAGATATTCGGAAAACTTTTCTCTCAAAAACACTTTCTGCACAAGAAGAGGCATGTAAAAGTTTAAACCGTGATTTTGAAACCATTATTAAAGCCCTAAAATGTATTAAAGAAGATGAAAATGAGAAGTCAGTCACTAGACAAGAGGCAAAGGGAATTTTGAAAAACTATACTCTTCTGAAATTACTTTCATGGCTGCAATTGGGGAGCTATTCTAGAAAGATTTAATGTTGTAAGTGAAGAATTATAGTCTGAGGAAATAGATGTCAGTACTGTGGTCAAGTTGTATAACTTTATGAGTACCTTTCTGAATGAAATGAAACTGTCATTTGATGTTTATAAAAGTATTGGAGAAAATTTTTTAAAACATTCAACAAGTAGTAGAAACAGAGGAAAGTAGCCCTAAATGAATTAAAAAGTATAAGAAGTTCTTCGATGAGTCAGTATCTGAATCTGAATCAGACAAAGAAAATTATGTAAACTGTATCCTGTACACCAGTTATGTAAAAATATTGCACACATTGTCAACAGAATTAAAAATCTGAATATCTGTTTACAACAGATTTTCTGAAAGATTCTCATTTTCGTCAAACCTCAAAGAAAATAATCCTGCTGAAATTCACAAATCAGCTGACAAATTGCAACAGATTTACTCATCAGATATAAAAGAAAAAATTGGAACAGAATGTATTTATGTGAAAAGTTTTCTCTTAGAAGAAGGGCATAATAGCCAATCATTACTACTTTTATAACAAACTTCTGATTACTAAAAATCTTTTAGACTTACATAAATATCCCAATGTTACAATTGCTTTGAAGATTTATTTATGTACTCCTGCTACAAACTGCTCAGCTGAAAGGTCCTTTTCAGCACTTAGGAGGGTTAACAATTATTTACATTCATCTCAAATCTAACAAGGCTTGGTCTATCTTGTTATGCATGACATTGAAAATGATTTAAGTGTAAAATTAGACTATAAAGATGTTATAGACAAATGTGTTAATGTAAAAGCCTGACATAAACCACTAACCTGCTAATTGCAATTGCTTCATTATGCTTTGATATTTTACAATACAGGTTTATCAAGTTTGGGGAAGAGGGGGGGGGCACAATTCCTTGGGCCCATAGGTGCTGCAGCAGTTAAATTTGGCCCTGCCCAGGGATGAGTCCTGTAGCAAGCACAGGTGGTGTGTTTGTGTGATGGCACTGGCTCTATCCCCTCCCCAGAAATCAGTAGCCCTAAATAAGGGACACATGATTGTTTATAGCCCAAAGAGTTACTTATGGTGGTCATTAATCCCCCCCCTTAAAAAAGGCGCTTCTTATTTTTGATTATGGATGTTATCAGATTTACTGCATTTCAACCAAATGCATAACAATATGCACTAAGAAAAATTCTTTATCATAGTCATTATTTTGGTTAATATTATAATTTGTTTGATTTTTTGCCCTTACACCATATTAAAATGCAGCCAGAATTAATCCCTTTGTCTCTGCATACTCAGTAGCAAATGAGGAAAGCCCTTTCTACTTTCCTAGAAGCTCATTCCCAAAGAACCCACATAAAAACGCAACCAAGTGGAAAGATAACTTCAATAATAAGGAATTGTCTCTATTCTTCATCATTATCTCTTTCTTAGCATACTTTGGCTTAGTTACTCCTTAGTGATGAATTGACAAACAAAAATTATCACAAAAAAAAAACTGATTTGCATTCATTCTGTCCTTTAATTTTAGAAGCATTTTCTGCTCCTCAGATAATTAAAATGCTACACACTCACACATTTAATAAAACATTCCTCCTGCACCCCCCCCCCAAGCAAAACAATACCACTTCTTCAGAAGCAGAAATTTATATTAAAGAATAATGGAAAAAAATCCCTGAACATAAGTCCAATACTCTATATCATCATCATCATCATCGTCAACCATTATCAATCCACTGCTGGACGAAGGTCTCCCCAAGTTTCCTCCACAACGGTCTGTCTTGTGCCAGTCTCCTCCATGTCACTCCCGCATATTTACGAATTTCATCCACCCATCTCCCATGTGGTCTTTTTCTGGGTCTTTTCCTGTCCCTTGGAATCCAATCTAAAATTTCGGCTGTCCATCTATGGTCTGTCCTTCTGGCAGTATGTCCAGCCCATTGCCATTTCAGGGATTTAACTCTGATCATGATGTCTTCCACTCTCGTCATTTTTCGGATCCACGAGTTCCTCTTCTTATCTCTCCTGGTTATACCAAGCATGCACCTCTCCATGCTTCTTTGAGTTGTCTGCAGCCTTTGTATGTCTCTTTTAGTTAAGGTCCACGTCTCTGCACCATACGTAAGCACTGGAAGGATGCATTGATCAAACACTTTTCTTTTAAGACATAATGGCATATTGCTCTTGAAAATTATGCTGTTTCTTCCAAAAGCTCTCCAGGCAAGTTTTGTACGCCGATTAATTTCTTCATCAATATGACCCTCACTTGATATCTGCTGTCCAAGATAAACATACGTATCTGTTATCTCCAGTTTTTCTCCATCAATCGATAAATCTTCATTTCTTGTAAAAGCATTGAACATCACTTTTGTCTTCTGAAAGTTCATTTTTAATCCCACTTCTTTACTCTTGTCAGCAAGTTCCTGGATCATACTCTGCAGCTCTGATGGGGTAGTTGCAAAAATGACTACGTCATCAGCAAAACGAAGGTGGGTTAGATAATCTCCATTAATCTTTATCCCTTTGTTTTCCCAGTTCAGTGATTGAAAGACATTTTCCAATGTGGCATTAAAGAGCTTCGGAGATATGGTGTCACCTTGTCTCACTCCCTTTCCAATTTTTATGTGTGTTGTATTTTCAAACAGCCGAATCTTTGCACTTGCATTTTCATAGATGTTATTAATAATATTAATGTATGCATCTTCAATACCGCAGGATTTCAGAGCCGTGGTAACTGCTGATGGTTTCACCGAATCAAAGGCTTTTTCATAATCGATAAAAGCCATGCACAATGGAAGTTCATATTCCCTCACTCTTTCAATTAGTTCTCTCAGTACGTGGATATGATCTATTGTGCTGTAGCCACTCCTGAATCCAGCTTGTTCTCTCGGTTGAGCCATGTCCAGTGTTACCTTCAAGCGGTGTGAAAGAACTTTAGTGAAGATTTTATAAACCACTGATAGGAGGCTGATAGGTCTGTAGTTCCTGAGATCCTCAATGTCACCTTTTTATGTAGCAGGATCATTGTAGCATTGTTCCAATCCTCAGGAATCTTCCCTTCATTAAGGCATCGAGTGAAAATTTGGGCGAGTACTGTTTCAATTTCTCCACTTGCTTCTTGTATGAGGTCTATAGTAATTCCATCTTCTCCTGGAGCTTTCCCCCGCTTCATGTTATTGATTGCATGAGCAACTTCTGCTGGGAGGACTGGAAGAACTCTGGTACCTTTCATGAAGTCTGGAGTACATGTATCATCCCTTTCATATAATTTGGAGTAGAAATCTTTCACTCTTGTCAAAATTTCGCCTCTATTTCTTGTTATAGAACCATCTTCTTTTCTCAGAGCCATAATCTGTTTTCTTCCCTTACTGAGATGTCCCTTTGCTATCTTAAGGCTTTGGTTGTTTTCAATTGCTTTCCTCACTAGCTCACAGTTGAATTTCCTTACGTCTTCAGTGATACTTTTTCGTGTTGTCTTGCATAGCTCTATATATTCCACTTTGGAAGTCACATCTTCTTTAGTTGTCCTCATCTCTCTTCTTTTTGCATCAACATTTTGGTTTTTCCTGATAATTTGTTCACATGCAACTTGTTCTTAGACCCAGCTAATTTTGTTGCTGTTTCCATTAGAGCTTTGGTTACTTTTCTGTTAACTTCCGAAATATCCACTTCTTCCGATGTTAGGCCTTCTAAAGCAGAGAATCTGTTCTTCAGTTCCAACTTGAAAGTATTATGGTGTTTTTTAAGGTTGGTTATGTCAATACATTTTGTTTGTCTTATGAGCTTGCCACGTTCCAGTTTAGTGTTGAGGTGCATCTTACATCTCACCAATCTATGGTCACTACCTGTGTTGAACTTGTTCAGCACACTGCAGTCTTCGATGACGAATTTTTTGTTACACATAATAAAATCAATTTCACTTGTCGTCCCAATTGGATGTCTCCATGTCCATTTCCTGTGTGGCTTTTTCTTGAAAAAGGAGTTCAAGATGAAAAATCCTTCTGCCTCTGCAAACTCAACGAGAGTATTTCCACGCTGGTTTCTGTTGCCGTGACCGAATTTACCTACTGAACTTTCATTCTGTTGCCGTTGCCCTATTTTTGCATTGAAATCTCCCATAATTATCTTTAAGTGCTGCTTACCTTTATTATGGTCAGGTGATGTAAGGTCAGGTGATGCGTAACATCACAGCCTCTCCTTGACAAATGTCAACCCCGCCTTCTCGTGGTGCATCCTGTTCCCACTAAAGGGGCTCTGACGACCGCCAATAGCGGTATAACTATACCATCGGGATCAGAGGAAATGCTATCCCACACTCACCAACCCGCTTGGCCAGCATGGTGAGTTATGGCCAAACACCTCCAAAATGACTCTACAACTCTATATATTGTGCAGATTAAACTGGACTTTACTAATTAATGTATCTTGCCTAATGACACTTCTTCAAAAATGAAAGTTAACAAGACTGTGGAACTTTAAAGAAATGTCTGGAAACGAGATAACAAACAAACAAATACAGAACATCTTGTGATAAAAAGCAAAAAAACAGGAATCCATAATATTTTAAAGCTTTAAAGACATAAATAAATACATTGCCCATTGACTGCAGCTTAAATTAGAAGGCTTTGATGACATAATGATCTTTCATGAATGGTTAACAAATTAGACTAATGTGTTGAAGCATAACACTGTTCTGCTGGTTGACAATTCACATGATGTTTGGTTGGTTGTATTTCATTGGTGTAAGAGCCTCACAGGGCCAAAGAGCACCAAGTACCCATGGTTGGTAATGATAATTAGAAATCAAAACAACATCAAAACAGAACAAACAAGACTAATGTCACAAATTACACAAACATGACATGAAACAGTATGAATGGACAACACAAAAACAACAGACTACATAAACAGAAAAATACTGGTACAATGTAGAAAAGAATGCATTGAAAATATATAATAATGGTCATCTTGGAGACTGGGTAAAAGAAGAAAACTAGTACATTCACAAACAAAATGACAACACACATACAAAACAATGAACAACAGTCGCAGGTGAACTATACATAGGGAAAGTGTCAACACATAGCAAATAGCAGTGAGTAACAACAATGTCCATTGCAGGGATATGCAAGAACAATTTCCTCTATGTTTCTGATGAAAGCATGAAGACCAGGCTTCCAGAACTGGTTTATACAATGTAGTTTGTTCCCTACCTGTTGGCCCCATATAGCTTGCCACATACCTTTACTACGCTCCTGAGCAGTAAAACACAAGTCTGAATTCATATGTTGTTAATATATTACTGAAATGCGTTAAGCATACTTCCTTATCTGCAAATGTTATGACACAGATCTATCCATGTGATCAAGGAATTATTCAAGGAATAAAAGCTTACAAAGCTTACTGCAATCAAGCAATGATTGCTACAAAGTTGTATGCAGGATACAAATTTGCTGAAGCTGAAACTGAAATGCATAAAAACTGAAGCGGTTTTTTTTGGGGTGGGGGGTGGGGTGGGGTTAACATACTTCTGTTTCAGTGATCAAACAACCATTGCAAATTATAACATAAAAACTGGGGATAATAAAATCATCAATGCAAACAGTTTCATACACAGATATGTAATTTCCCTCCCTTGCATTGAAGACACAGTTCATGAACAGTCACAAAAATTTGTGTGTAAAACCTCAGTCATACAAATGTTTACCAACAAGTGTTGTGACAGTACATCAATAAAGATTATGGAATTAGAAATCAAGAGAAGAGACACATTTTTAGAAAAGTAAAAACACTGCCAGGAAGTCACTGAATTCTTTATCACCAACCAAATATGAACACACACACACAGACTTTAAAGAATATGAAGACCCTAGGCTAGACTAATACTTTCATTCATTTATTCATGCCATCTGCCATTATTTTCTTTCCAAAAACAAAATTATGAAGACAACACGAAACAAAAACTTAGTATGCTCCAGTTACTGCATGAAGTATCAGTTCCTTGGTATTGTGTACATAAGTATAGTACATTCAACAAAATTTCATAATTTTCAGAAATACAGGTATACTACAAATATTAAAGTTACTTTAAAACTTACTATTAGCTCAATTTGCAAGCCCATCTTCTAGATGGAATTCAAAATAAGAAGACTTATTTCTTCCACCAATGAACACACATACTTAAAAAAAAATTATGATGAAAGAATAGTTACCTGATTAAGTTTTTTCCAGAGCACTAGAATCGGTGATAACTCACTACTCCATCTATGCACATCAAATTTATTTGCCACTTCTGTCTTACGCAATAGTAGCTTCAGCTGATTTATTACAAAATTGCTGGTTATTCTTTGAGCTGATCTTTCAATATTTGCAGGAAGTCCAAAGCATGATGGCATATCTTCATTTGGCAACCCCCGTATCTGATGAATGTATTCCTGTAATTTGAAAATTTTGTTTCATAACATTTATTATGAAATATTAGAGAAGCACATTGAAACCATAAATTACAAAGCACCATTTTGCCATCAGACACATGAGAAACAAAATGGATAAAAACTTATTATTTTTTGGGAAACAATAACACAATATCCATATAAATTGCATAGTAACAGTTCTGGTAATGCAAAGTGACATGTAAAACATATGTATCATACTAGAAAATTAGATGTCATGGTTACCATATTTTTCAGAACATGATGCTCATTGTCAATAAAAACTATGGAAAGGTTCACTGAAGTTTTTTACATTAGAAATGACTCTAAAGTGATAAGTTGCATTCAAGTAGAAATTAGCAAACAGAACATTACAAGGATTGTGACAGTAGACTGAGAAGAATTACTGAATTTTTAGAAGAAAAAAATCCGTTATCTCACAGGCCATCATGATATCTGAATATCAGACAGACTACACAGAGATAATTAATCAATGTAGATATTACTGAGATAAAAATAGGGGTTCATCAATGTGAAATAAGGATTCAGTTACAATATGAGTAAAATGAAATTATACATATTGCCAGCAACAAAGCATGTTACACAAACATACTGATGAAAATTAAAAAAAAAAAAAAAAACTCAAACTGAACTATGAAAATCCTCATTGCATTCCTTATTCCATGAATCAATGCAAGCCATGTTTCATCAGGCATTTCTGAAATTCCAATGCTTTCCTTTGTTTCTTTCTATCAATTATTTTTAATTCTAAATCTTTATTAGCCAAATCACTGTCTTTAGCTATTAGAAAAAAATCATTTTGCATACAAGAAGACATTATTGTTTCTTAATTGTCAACAGGTCCCAATTACAACTTGGCAGGGTGGCCTGATTTTAGCTGATTTACTATAGCCATGAAGTACAGAAAAAAAAATATATTCTATTACGTCCACAGTTTTTAATTTAGTAGTGAACAACCTTTTTTTTAAATATATGAGGACCAATTAAGGAAAAACACACTTATTGGACTCATTTTAATTATAATAGTAACCCTTTCAATAATACTTTACTTTACTAAATAACAAGGAAAAGAAAGGCCCATCTTTTCAATTTAAATCTGCTTTATTCAGCAGAAGAATGTCATTGAGAAAATTGGCAATTGGTTTTAGTTACAAAAATGTGAATACTTGCACATATTTGAAAAGTGATGTAAGGTCAGGTGATGCGTAACATCACAGCCTCTCCTTGACAAATGTCAACCCCGCCTTCTCGTGGTGCATCCTGTTCCCACTAAAGGGGCTCTGACGACCGCCAATAGCGGTATAACTATACCATCGGGATCAGAGGAAATGCTATCCCACACTCACCAACCCGCTTGGCCAGCGTGGTGAGTTATGGCCAAACCCCTCCAAAATGACTCCACAACTTAAATCTTGGCCCTCAGTCTCCGGGCAGCTGGAATGTACCTGGCCAAGGCAGCGGCCAGTGCGACATGAAGGCAGAGGGTGCTAAGAATCCCGGAGGACCGGACTAGGCTGCCATCTGATGCTGACCTTGGCAACGTACAATGGACGCTCCCTATCTTCTGATTCAAGGCTTCTTGAATTGGAAGAGGAACTACAAAGGATCAAGTGGGACATTGTGGGGCTAAGTGAGGTAAGGAGAAAAGGAGAAGATCTCATCGAACTGAAAAGTGGACATCTCTTCTACTATCGTGGGACAGATACTGGCAGAACTAGTGGTGTTGGATTTATAATAAACAAGAAACTGAAGGATAAAGTGGCAGAAGTTGAAAGTTCCTCTGACAGAGCTGCACGACTCGTTATCCAACTATCGAGAAGATACCAGGCTCAGATTATTCAAACTTATGCACCCACCACAAGTCATCCTGAAGAAGAAATTGAAGAATTTTATGAGGAAATTTGTCATCTAAATAATAAAGGTAAGCAGCACTTGAAAATAATTATGGGAGATTTCAATGCAAAAATAGGGCAACGGCAACAGAATGAAACTTCAGTAGGTAAATTCGGTCACGGCAACAGAAACCAGCGTGGAAATACTCTCGTTGAGTTTGCAGAGGCAGAAGGGTTTTTCATCTTGAACTCCTTCTTCAAGAAAAAGCCACACAGGAAATGGACATGGAGACATCCAAATGGGATGACAAGTGAAATTGATTTTATTATGTGTAACAAAAAATTCGTCATAGAAGACTGCAGTGTGCTAAACAAGTTCAACACAGGTAGTGACCATAGATTGGTGAGATGTAAGATGCACCTCAACACTAAACTTGAACGTGGCAAGCTCATAAGACAAACAAAATCTATTGACATAACCAACCTTAAAAAACACCATAATACCTTCAAGTTGGAACTGAAGAACAGGTTCTCTGCTTTAGAAGGCCTAACATCGGAAGAAGTGGACATCTCTGAAGTTAACAGAAAAGTAACCAAAGCTCTTATGGAAACAGCAACAAAATTAGCTGGGTCTAAGAACAAGTTGCATGTAAATAAATTATCAGGAAAAACGAAAATGTTGATGCAAAAAGAAGAGAGATGAGGACAACTAAAGAAGATGTGACTTCCAAAGTGGAATATATAGAGCTATGCAAGACAGTACGAAAAAGTATCACTGAAGACGTAAGAAAATTCAACTGTGAACTAGTGAGGAAAGCAATTGAAAACAACCAAAGCCTAAAGATAGCAAAGGGACATCTCAGTAAGGGAAGAAAACAGATTATGGCACTGAGAAAAGAAGATGGTTCTGTAACAAGAAATAGAGGCGAAATTTTGACAAGAGTGAAAGATTTCTACTCCAAATTATATGAAAGGGATGATACATGCACTCCAGACATCATGAAAGATACCAGTACCAGAGTTCCTCCAGTCCTTCCAGCAGAAGTTGCACATGCAATCAAGAACATGAAGCGGGGAAAAGCTCCAGGAGAAGATGGAATTACTGTAGACATCATACAAGAAGCAAGTGGAGAAATCGAAACAGTACTCGCCCAAATTTTCACTCGATGCCTTAATGAAGGAAAGATTCCTGAAGATTGGAACACCGCTACAATGATCCTGCTACATAAGAAAGGTGACATTGAGGATCTCGGAAACTACAGACCTATCAGCCTCCTATCAGTAGTTTATAAAATCTTCACTAAAGTTCTTTCACACCGCTTGAAGGTAACACTGGACATGGCTCAACCGAGAGAACAAGCTGGATTCAGGAGTGGCTACAGCACAATAGATCATATCCATGTGCTGAGAGAACTAATTGAAAGAGCGAAAGAATATGAACTTCCATTGTGCATGGCTTTTATCGATTATGAAAAAGCCTTTGATTCGGTGAAACCATCAGCAGTTACAATGGCTCTGAAAACCTGCGGTATTGAAGATGCATACATTAATATTATTAATAACATCTATGAAAATGCAAGTGCAAAGATTAGGCTGTTTGAAAATACAACACACATAAAAATTGGAAAGGGAGTGAGACAAGGTGACACCATATCTCCGAAGCTCTTTAATGCCACATTGGAGGGTGTTTTTCAGTCGCTGAGCTGGGAAAACAAGGGGATAAAGATTAATGGAGATTATCTAACCCACCTTCGTTTTGCTGATGACGTAGTCATTTTTGCAACTAGCCCATCAGAGCTGCAGAGTATGATCCAGGAACTTGCTGACAAGAGTAAAGAAGTGGGATTAAAATGAACTTTCAGAAGACAAAAGTGATGTTCAATGCTTTTACAAGAAATGAAGATTTATCGATTGATGGAGAAAAACTGGAGATAACAGACACGTACGTTTATCTTGGACAGCAGATATCAAGTGAGGGTCACATTGATGAAGAAATTAATCGGCGTACAAAACTTGCCTGGAGAGCTTTTGGAAGAAACAGCATAATTTTCAAGAGCAATATGCCATTATGTCTTAAAAGAAAAGTGTTTGATCAATGCATCCTTCCAGTGCTTACGTATGGTGCAGAGACGTGGACCTTAACTAAAAGAGACATACAAAGGCTGCAGACAACTCAAAGAAGCATGGAGAGGTGCATACTTGGTGTAACCAGGAGAGATAAGAAGAGGAACTCGTGGATCCGAAAAATGACGAGTGGAAGACATCATGATCAGAGTTAAATCCCTGAAATGGCAATGGGCTGGACATACTGCCAGAAGGACAGATCATCGATGGACAGCCGAAATTTTAGATTGGATTCCAAGGGACAGGAAAAGACCCAGAAGAAGACCACATGGGAGATGGGTGGATGAAATTCGAAAGTATGCAGGGGTGACATGGAGGAGACTGGCACAAGACAGACCGTTGTGGAGGAAACTTGGGGAGACCTTCGTCCAGCAGTGGATTGATAATGGTTGACAATGATGATGATGATGATGATGATTTGAAAAGTAGCATCTTATTTATTTCTTCCTTCTTGGTCAGCCATATCAGAAGTTAAAGTTATATTTAGAAAATGGAAAAGAAACATTTTAACACACTAAGATTGAATTAAATACCAATATATACTGCTTATTCAAGCAGCACACAAACATGTGTCCAGTAGGTGAATTGCCACCTTTCTCAATCAGACATAGCAGAAAACTGAGAGACACAGCACAAGGCAAAACACACACAAACACAAAGTATGACTTTGGAGGAACCAATAGGAAAAAAATGTGGAATTTTGAACATTGCATGATCATCTCTATGTCTCTGCCATGATAACATAGAATTCATATGTGCTGCATTATCAAGTCCTTACATTGTAGTTTTGCTACTGTTCTGTTACTTTGAAGCTTAAATCAAATCTGTAAAACCATGTATTGTAACACCATTATGTTTTTATATGGAAGCTACAACTTTTTTTTTAATAATATTTTGTATTTATGTTAAACCCACCTATATACAAAATAAAAAGAGTTTAATAACATTTTTATGGGATTACTATTTGTTACTTTTAATGCATCCAGTTCCTTATTTCTGAAATTGGATAATAGACCAAGTTACAAAGTCAAATGGGTTGACTTTTACCTATCACTGCTTCAAATGATTTGCAGATATACAGAACCAAAACATTCTTGTCAGTTGTACTGGAATAATAGTCAACGTGAAATATTTATTAAAAATATCTTTGACTTTTTTTTTTTTTTTGATTGGAGGTTTAACGACCACCGTGAGCAGCTCAATGGGTTATAAGCAGTCACCCGTCCCTAATTTAGGGTCACTGGTTCAGGGAAGGGAGAGAATCAGTGATGTAAGATAAACGCAACATCCGTGCCTCACCGAGATTCGAATCCAGACCACTTTTGGACGAATTATCAGAGGCCATCGCTTAGACCACTGCCCCACTGAGGTGACGTCTTTGACTTGATATACTTCATGTATACCACAAATGCAAATCATTAAAACTGACTGTGACAGAAACATGCTATCATTCTATTGCACCACGTATTTTTCAACCAAGTTTCTTTGACAACATTATGCACTTTTTTCTTTGTCTTTCTTTCATCATTTTATTCATCTGCACCCCCTCCGCCACCACCACCCCTTGACAACGAACATTTCCATAAATACCTCTAGAGAACATTTTTTACCTTGAAAAAACACCATAGGTTCAAAAGATCCAATAAAAAACCTTAGAAATCAAATTTCATCAACTGTGAAATTTTATTTTCCATGCCTTTTGTTACAATCAATACTTCTTTTGTTCCTCTTAAATGGACAATGCTGGTACAACAAATATAAAAGCTCACCGAAACTTCATCTATACTACTGAAACAAAAAAGTTATGTGTCATGGCACAGAGTTGGGGGGGGGCAATAACTCCAACCTTGCACCTTCCAGTGTGAAAATGCATATGTGTCCTGCCAACAGGTGTGATCATATATATTTTATTTATTTTTTTATTTTTTTGAGAAAAATACCATTTAAGATTATATTTCTGTTAAAAAAAGATATCAAAACTACTCAAGTTTAGATTAAAAAAAAAGACTAAGATTTAAAAAAGATGCTAATTTCACACTTGTCTGTTCCCAAGCATTAAATATTAGTCTTCAAAAGAGCAAACTTAAGAAATGAAAAAAAATTGTTAATAGTATGGAGTTTTCACATCTATACATATTGCTATGCATGTTACATATATAATCTCTTGATTGATATTAATGCATTATGAGCAGGATGAGCATTATCAGATATTAAATACAATATAAACTATGTTTTTAGAAAGCTAGATTTGAAATTAAAAGATTCGAAAAATAGAACACTCAAAATACAAATTACTGAATAACAAAATTTCTGGCATCAAATGCTGCCAGAAATACATACATACTGACCATAAAAGTACATTTCCTTTCTGCAGGTTTATTTTGTCACAGAATTAACCTACAGAAAAGCAATATTGTTTTCACTAACCTTGTAATCAATTGTTGCAGGCACAGTGATTTTATTAGCAATGAGTTTTTTACTGCCACTACCACCACCAATAATACCAGAATTGAAATATTCCTTCAGATAGGATTCAAGAATTCTCATATCAAAAGTGTTGTCAATACGACCTCCATAAATAGCAGAATTAAACAATCCATGAATATAATCCCACTGTATTTCACCTTTAACTGAAATAAAAAAAAAAGAGATTAACTGGTTACATTACAAAATACAACTGAAAACATCATTACAAAATAATGAAATGAATATGTGCAATGAGCTCTTACTAGAAAATTATGATGTTTCATTACTTTATTTTTGAGAAATTACAAAACCATAATGCCCAAAAAATAAGCCACACACATCTCTAGTGTCTAAATAACCTACAACAAAGTTAATGTGCTTGATATTTGGGGAGGCATTCTTATGGTTTGACATGTTTCAGGAAAGGTACAGTCTTCATTTATTTAAAGTAAAGCCTAGCAGCTCATATTGGGCAGTTCCACATTTTCCAAAAGGGAAATGTAATTGTTCACAGTTCTATGCTGTACAGTTTCTACCTTCAAATACTCATGTAAATCAGAACATTAAATTCCAAAAAGGCAATTAAAACTTCATGCTACATATTAAAAAAATAATTATGACAAAACATGAAATATAAGAATTACAAAGGGCACAACGGGAAATGGATTTTAATATGGCCTCAGAATAATAACACTCTGGCAACACTTAACATAATCAAAGTAATATATATACACAATAGGATGGTTGCCAAAGATATAGTAAAAAATGAAGTTTTTTGTATGCTGAATGGTACCCTCTCATATTGTTACATATGTAAAATAAATGATTTCTGCCAAATCTGGAGCCATTTGAATAATATTTAGAGGTGGCTCAAGACAAGTGAAATAGCTTGAACGTACGTGATATAAGGTACTCAATCAATAGTCAACAGCCATTGATTAAGTACCTTATATTGCATAATAGTCAAAGCTTGAACGTACGCGATATCAGGTACTTAATCTATAGTCAATAGTCATTACTCATATGCTAATATTAATTGCTATAAGAATTATAGCAATTTAGAACTGCAACTATTTCATTTAGTAGTCAGAGTATTAAAATCATATATTTTGTTTTCAGGTAGAAGGTAGCCTACTGTGGCAAGAAAGGATTAAAATGAGATGGTTACTAGGAGTAGTGCTTCTGCTTCTGCTTCAGTTCAAACAAGAACAGCATCTCAGATTTGGCTGGTAGGATGCGCTACGGAATGCACCACGGGAATGAAACTCCCTAAGTATCGCCAAGCACTCTCTCTCTTCTTTCACGAACATAATGCAGACAAGAAAACAGTAAGAGAAAGCTCACAACATGTTGTTATGGAGGTTTTGAAATTCTGAAATTCTGGAGTATGGCTTGTATCCCAACACCCATAGAAAGAAATGTCATTGAAAAACTGGAAATTATGTTTGACAGATGGAAAAGACTAAAGAAGAACGCAAAACGACAAACTCTAACTCAGGAGGCAAATGAAATTGCTTTCGAAAAAGATATTGATAAGCTTTTTGACATTGTGCATGCTCATGCCATGATTACCATCCCTGAAGATTGTGACTTCTTGCATGATCAAAGATACGAGAAGAAAGATTACATGAGCAGCTCAAATGATGTTAAATTAGCAAAAAAAGAGGAAAGGATTTTCAGCAGAAAATGTCGCAAAATAGAACAGAAAGAGCGGGAAGAAAAAAGAAAAAAAGAAAGCCAGCCCAAGTCCAGTGATTAAACCATCATATCGTTTAAAGATGACACAGATTCAGAGGAGGAGGAAGTGAAAAGCACTTGTGAAAAGGTCAATACAAAGGGTATTTGTGGCCACCGTCGTGAAAGACCCCCTGAGTATTATATCCCCAGATCTTGCCTCTGCTCTCGATCGGACAAATATTAGTGATAGAAAAGCTGTGTTTCTGTTAACAGCAGCTGCTCAGAGTCTTGGCTGTTATGTTTCCAACTTAGCAATAACTCGGTCAAGTATCAGAGATACAAGGATTAAGCTCGGAACAGATCAGGCTCAGTCTTCAATGCAATGTTTTTCTCCAGACGTGCCACTAACTGTTCACTGGGATGGTAAGATGCTACCAGACATACAAGGAACACAATCTGTTGAAAGACTCCCTGTATTAGTGTCAGGACATCAAGTGGACAAGCTTTTGGGAGTACCAAAACTACCCAATGGAACAGGAAAAGCAGCAGGTGATGCTGTTTTGTGTACTTTAACAGAATGTGGTATTACAGATCAGGTATAGGCGATGAGCTTTGACACAACTGCTGTCAACACAGGGCTCAAAGCGGGTGCTTGTACGCTAATTGAGGCAAGTCTTGAACGAAGTATGTTGCATTTAGCTTGTCGACACAACATCCATGAAATTGTCATCAGTGAAGTCTTTACTTACTGTTTTGATCTGTTGTCTGGTCCAGAAATTGGTATTTTTAAACAGTTCAAAGCAAACTGGAACCTCATAGACAAAGGAAGCTTCACGACAGCACCTGACGATCCAATATGTTTAGAGGTTCTCGTGAAAAACAACAAGCTTCGAACAGATGCTCTCGAGTTTACAAGAAAATCATTGCTGCAGTCAGGTGGCTTTACACGTGATGACTACCGTAAACTGTTGGAACTGACAATTATTTTCCTTGGTGGGACTCCACCACGAGGCATTCATATAATGAGTCCAGGTGCAATGCATCATGCCAGGTGGATGGCGAAGATTCTATACTATATCAAAGTATGGATGTTTAAAAAGCAATTCAAATTGACTTCATGGGAAGAGAAGTCGGTCCGAGAAATCAGTCTTTTTGCCTCTTTACTGTACAGTAAGGCTTGGATTTCATGCCCTTTTTCAACTGCCGCTCCAGCAAATGATCTAAAATGTCTGAAGTTCGCAGTGAAATACAGCACCGTTAATTAGGGCATTTCCACAGCTGCCGTCACATCCTTTACACGACACCTGTGGTACCTCAGTGAGGAACTAATTGCGTTAGCTTTCTTCGACCCTGAAATGGATATCAGCAAGAAGAAACAAATGGTAGAGGCATTAAGTAAACCCGGTTCTGATTGTCCACCAAAGATAATTATATTGGATGCAAGCACCATTGACTCCAAAGAACTTGAGGATTTTGTAACAGTCAACACCATAAACTTTTTCAATATTTTGGGGATTCCTTACGACTTTCTTACAAATGTTGATTTGAATGACTGGGAAGAGGATGAACAATACCAGGAAATAAATAAATACATTGCTCTTTCCATGTTCCAGAAACACATAGCAACCGAAAAATTGTCTTCCGCCACCACAGTGGAATTGAACCACAGATCTCTAGATATCTAGCCGAGCGCGTTAGCTTTACACCACGGTGGCCAACAATCCATGGTGCTATGTGTATTTTTAAGTCAGCTTCTGACATCATAAATCCGTAAGATGGGCTCAGCTACTGAGACGTCTCCATCTGGTGGGCATTAACGGCACTGGCTATATATATTATAGCAGTTAAATCCAAAGGGCGAGATCCAAGGTGGAAATACCAGGAAGCTAGGAAATATGCAAACAGCCTCCACGTAGTCAACAATGTGGCAGAAAGAGGAGTGAAGCTTATTCAGGATTTTAACTTAAGCATTACAAAGAATGAAGAACAGAAGCAGTAACTTGAGTCAAGTAGTGTCTGAGCACCGCTCAAAGTTTCCTGAGCCTCAGACGTATTTGCTAGTTGGTGATAGCACTGATAAAGCTGGTGGAAGTAGACTGCACAAACGCCACAAAGTTTCTTGAGCCTAAGAAGTGTTTTGCTAGTTGGTGATAACACCATTGAACTGCAATTTGCTTTAATAGTAAACTGACAATCTGAAATGAATAAGTTTTTTATTAATTAGCAACATTTTACTCTTTAAGATGTTTGATACCTACCAAGAGGGTAGAGCATTTACCATTTACTATGCAAAACCTTAATACTTTATTATGTTATATGTGCTGGAAATTTAGGTTCTCCGAGCGACCAATAAATATTGTCCAAACTGTTTCAAACTTTTTTGTCATGTTCACTTTATGCATTGAAACCAAATTAGACGGTACCAACAAATAATTTCCAACTTTTAATTTTGACGGCCACCCTAATACACAAAGCTACGTTAGTTTTCATTAATAGCATTATTCTTTCCAAGATGAACTGACATTTTACACAAGAAAAAGAACATATGCATAGAAAACAGAGACAAGAACTTCAGGACTGAATTGTACAAAAACTATGGAAGATTAAGATATTTAATGAGGACCATACATACACTGGCGGAAAGTGAAAAAAGAACACCAAAAAGGAGACGTCTGATACCAACAAAATTCATACAGCATAATAACGGAATACAGAGGATAACGTGATCAAAACATTATGGCAAAATACTACTGTATTTGCTGGTAAACTGAAAAATAACATTTCCATGTAACATGGTTAGTACAAGGTTGAACTGCCATGAACTGCGTCACACTGTGCAATTCTGGCATGGAGTCTGTGGTACAGATGTTGGATGTAAGTTTGGAGTGTTGAGTTCCAAGCATCCTCAACCTGGACGCGTAAATCGGGGATGGTCGTGGCTGGCCATGGAGACCGGATAAGTCGTTGTCCCATAAAATCCTACACGTGCTCAATGGGGGACAAATCCGGTGAACGTGCAGGCTATGGAAGTTGTCTCACACCCTGAAGTGCATGTTGCGCTGCAAGTGCCGCGTGTGGGCGTGCGTTATCTTGCTGGAAAACACCACGATGGACCGACCTTACAAATGGCACAACAACGGGCTGAATGATGTTGTTAATGTAGGAGGTGCTGTTTAATGTACCCGGTACAAACACTAGTTGTGTACGGGAGTGATAGCTGATCGCTCCCCACATCAGGATACCAGGTGTAGGCCCTGTGTGTCGCTGGCGGATGCAAGAAGGGTGGAGATGCTCCCCTGTGCATCTGTTAAACACGCATACGGCCATCGGAGGCTCCCAAGCAGAATCTGCTTTCATCGCTGAACACGACAGATCGCCATTGCGTTCTCCAGTGCAGACGTTGATGACACCACTGCAGCTGTTCCTGATGGTGGGCTGGAGTCAGAGGTACACATGCCAGAGGCACACGTGCATGTAGTCCTGCATACAGTAGATGGTTGCGGATTGTTCGCACAGTCACCTCAGGTGCAACGGCAGCTCGGATTTGTGTCGCAGTGGATGTTCTGCTTGACAACACCGCTCTTCTTATGCGTCGATCGGTCCTCTCATCAGTCCGTCTGTGACTCCTGGTTCCACGTCTTCTTGTGTGGGAATGTTCCTCGGACCATCTACCCCACCATCGTACCCCCACCGATACTTCCCATCCAATTCGCTCAGCAATACGACGATACGACCACCCGGCCTCGCACAGTCCGACCAGACAACCTCGCTCAAAGTCCGATAACTGCTGAAATCGTACACGTCTTCCACGTCCAGGCATTGAAGCTTCTTCAGGGTCTTCGCACGTGTCCGTACGCCGACGACTGATTCATTCACTTCGCCGTACTCCTTAAATACCACCGACGATAATTTGCATATTATACCGTGCTGTGGCGTAAGCGCTCACCGGTTGGTCCCAAAATTAACATCACACCTACGTAAACTCGAACCCATTAACATATGTAAATTTCATGATCGTCCGCCAATTCCTTCTTGGTGTTCTTTTTTCACTTTCCGCCAGTGTATATAAAACTTTATCAAAGTTTATCTAATATTCAAGAACAATAAAGTAACAATATTTATTACCTGAAGTTGAACATAGTCTGTCAATTACATCAGCTGCAGCACGCAAATCCGCCATACTGAATTCATAAAATTTCGTCCACCCCTAAAAGATGCACATATTAATTTCAACAAAATTAGTTGATGCATGCCTTTAAACATAGGACTACATGGGCAATTATTAAAAATCACTGCTAAAATTATATTGTAATAAATTACTTAATGTTTTAATGAACCACCATACACATTGCACAGGAAAACAGTGTGGTTTCTGTACACAAATTTTTTAATGAAATATACAGTGGTGTGCAAAAGTCACCTACGAAAACCGTGAATTTTTAAGTTTAACTCTTTGTTTAACTAATTAATTTTAACAGTTATTTCATCATTTATTTGCCATTAGATGCAAAATTTAATGAAGATTTCAAAAAATGTTTTAGTTTTTCCCATAGCTACATCTGTTCTTAAGATACTTTACAAAAATCATGAACAAGTTGAAATTATTATGAAAAGGATCATTCATCCAATACTTAGGTTTACAGCAATAAATCGTTTTTGTGATTCATAAGGAATGAAATAACATTTAAATACAGAAATATAATGTAGCTAGAATACTGTGAACACGGTTTGGTAAAAGATTGGGTTAAACAATACAATTCCAAATTTGAATTACATCTTCAATGAGTTGAATTTTGGCTGTTGCCTTCTTTTTTAGCACGTCTTTTGTAAAAAAAGATCATGCTTATGTTATCAGTTTGTCTGTCCGTCCGTCCATCCGTCTGTACCCACGATATCTCTGCCTCTATTATAGTCCGATTTGAAAAATTATTTTTGCATTGGGAAGCTTGAAATATGCGAATGATGATCTTTTATCTCATTTTTTTATGATGTACAATTTCACCGCTAGAGGGCGTAAATGCAGATAATGTCGAATTCAAAAATATGTTTTATTCCACATATTTGCTTCTAAACATCCGATTGAAAAAATTATTTTATCTTTCGATTCCATTTTTGTCGAAGAGTATTTTAGATATGGTTACTTTTTCAAATTATGCATAGATTTTCCGCTAGGGGGCGTAAAAGTAAATTACATTTTTCCCGATAACTCTTCTTCTAAAACTCCGATTTGAAAACTTTTTTCTTCAGCAGATACACCTCCTGATGGAAAATCTTTTGCATATAATTTCAAATTTTTGGTTAAGAATACTTTAGCCACCAGGGCGCATAAGTGTTAATTTTTGCTTCTGATGTATTTGCCATAAAATCTGAGCTTCTAAAATATCGATTGAAAAAATGCTTTCGTGGACTGATGCGACTCACATTGATAAACATTTTCGGAATATTTTCTTCTTAAAATATTCCACAGTTTCTCCGCCAGGGGGCGTAGATGTATATCTTATTTTTGTCAATATCTCTACTTCTAGGAGCCCGATTTGAAAAATTCCTTCTTTGTTGGATAATGTTTCCAGCGTGACACGTTTTTCATATAATTTCAAAATTTTCAATCAATTCATAGACTTTCCGCTAGGGGGCGTAAAGGTAAAGTGCCCCCCCCCCTATATCTCTGCTTCTAAATCTCCAATTTGAAAAATTCTTTCTGTGCCGGATACAGCTCCTGATGGGAAATCCTTTGCACATAATTTCTCATTTTTGTAAGAAATGGTTTGGCCACCACGTGGCGTAAGTCTTAATTTCCGCTTCTGATGTATTTGTAGCAAAATCTGGGCTCCTGAAAACTCGACAAAAAATTTTTTTTTTCTTGGACCGAAAGTGCTCATATTGAAAACCTTTTCAGAATACTTTTTTCCTAAAATAATGCATGGTTTTCCCACCAGGGGATGTAAAGTCACATCTTATTTTTGTCGATATCTTTGTTTTTAAGAGTCCGATTTGAAAAATTCTTTCGGTGTTGGAGGGTGTTTCCAGTGCGAAATGTTTCTCATATAAATTCATATTTTTCTTAATGCACAAGTCTGCAACCAAAGGGCATAAGCTCACGATTCCGTTTACAGCAATATCTGAGGGATTAAAAACCCGATTGAAAAACTTCTTTCTTCGGTCAGATACTATTGCTTTTCATACCAGTTCCGTTGACTTTGAATAGCTTTGATAAATTTAATTTGCGTCAGAACGGATTCAAAAGACGCGCTTATTACACCCGAAAATTTGGTGTCATCTTTCTTGTTTATAGTTCACATGACACTTTGAACCACAAAGTTTTGGTTGCGTTTAAGTCTGGTGACTGGTGGCCAAAAAAAATGCTGAACATTTTTTTCCTGAAACAACTTTTTCACTACTTCAACGATGACAGGGAATATTGTCCTCTTGAAAAATAAAATTGACATTAAAGTCTTCCAGATGATGGTAGCATCTTGTTTTCTAATATCCAGAGGTATTTCTGGGCATTTACCATACCACTGACAATATGGAAGTTCCCAATGCCATGTGCACACATGCAGCTCCAAACCATGACCTTTACCAGATGCTTAACAGTAGTCACTAAGCAACTTGGATGGAATTATTCATTCTTGAATCTCCTTACATAGGCACTACTCCGATTCCAGTGAAGGCAAAATTCTGATTCATCACCGAAAAGAACATTTTCCCATTGCTTGGTTGTCCATGAGATATGCAGTTTTTCCCACTGAAGTCTACCCTGTCTTTGATTTGCAGTTAACAGTGGTTTCTACCTGCCTTTGCAGCCACACAAGTCATAGTAAAGCAGTCTCCCCCTAACAGCCGATGTACTAACAGTAACATCAGCCACTTCAGACTATCTTTGAAGCAATTCAGGTGAACTGAGCCTCCTGCCCATCAAGCTTAGCTTTCTGAGCACTTTGTCCTGCCCATCAAGCTTAGCTTTCTGAGCACTTTGTCCTGCCTGGTTGTAGTGGATCTGGACCTTCCACTGCGAAGCATATTTTTAATATTGCCATAGTGTCTTTTGTTACTTTCTTCAGTAGCCTGATAACAGTAGATTGATTACAGCCCAATCTTTCAGTGATTTGCCTTGAAGAATATCAATCTTAATCCAGAACAACTATTTTTACTCTGTTCGCTGTGGACAATTCTGCAGTTTTAACTATTATTGAGAATGTACACAAATTATACCCTGATAACAACAAGAAGTGACCACTTCAATGCTGTAGTAGCTCTGCATCTGCTCTTATAAAGGCTGGAGTAGGATTAGGATGGCATTAGGAAGCAGCCAATCAGGTAAAAGAGTGTCTATGATTAGCTGTAACAACTGATACGCAGCTAACATGAATTTCATTGTGTTTGTCAAACCCTATATTTTATGTCATATCTTAAGAACAAAAGTAGCTACAGGAAAAACTAAGACATTTTTGAAATCTCCATTAAATTAAATGTTTTATATGTAACTAATTTCTATAGTTATTTCATCGTTTATAACTTAAAAATTTACATTTTTTTGCAGGTGGTGCAATACTTTTGCACACCACTGTAAGTTCTTAAAGACAGAATTCTTGAAAAAACAAATTTCATAGCACAGATTCACATTTGAACTCAGAACTGGTGCACAGTTAATATCTAAGTAATAACATATTACCTTAAAAAGCATGAATTGTGAGATTTTTATTCATGTTTTTATTAGTTTATAAAACATCTACTGAAAAAACTGCACAGATTAAATAAATAATAAAATGCTATTAAGAAATGATGATGATGATGATGATGATGAAGATATGAACTTTCCAGAGAAGCAGCATTAATGAAACCTGTGTGTCATTAAGTCACCCCAACACTGTTATAGCGTAACCAGAGAAATGTATTGCGACATTTTGAAATGTTACACCCTACTTCTCTAGTTATCACTCCTAACAGCATGGGGATTCACCAAAGATGGTAAGCAGCAACTGAAGAAATAATTAGAAGGCGAATGAATAATTAATACAGACATCTAACGGGGACTAGGAACATCAGAGGTCATCGCTCTTTCCACGTTTATAAGTGAGTCACGGAAAAATTCTCATTGGCCACCACCGGGAATCGAACCCAGTGTCTTCCAGATACACACTGGGCATGCTTCCATTGTACCACAGTGGCCTCGAATTCCTCCAGACTCACACACTAACTGCCAAGCCAATCTGGCAGGTTGCTTCTTGGAGCCCCACACAATGCTGGGGATTCACCAAAGATGGCAAGCAGCAACTGAACAAATAATTAAAAGGCGAATGAATAATAAATACAGGCATTTGACGTGGACTAAGAACATCAAACAGAGGTCATCGCTCTTTCTACGTTTATAAGTGACTCACGAAAAAATTATTTCTTCAGTTGCTGCTTACCATCTTTGGTGAATCCCCAGCATTGTGCGGGGCACCAAGAAGCAACCTGCCAACTTGGCTTGGCAGTTAGTGTGTGCGAGTCTGGAGGAATTTGAGGCCGTTGTGGTGTAGCGGAAGCACATCCGGTGCGTAACTGGAAGACCCTGGGTTCGACTCCTGGTGGCGGCCAATGAGAATTTTTCCATGATTCACTTATGAACATGGAAAGAGCGAAGACCTTGTTTGAATTTCCTGGTCCACGTTAGATGTCTGTATTAATTATTCATTCGCCTTCTAATTATTTCTTCAGTTGCTGCTTACCATCTTTGGTGAATCCCCAGCATTGTGCGGGGCTCCAAGAAGCAACCTGCCAACTTGGCTTGGCAGTTAGTGTGTGCGAGTCTGGAGGAATTCGAGGCCGCTGTGGTGTAGCGGAAGCATATCCGGCACATAACTGGAAGACCCTGGGTTCGACTCCCGGTGGCAGCCAATGAGAATTTTTCCATGACTCACTTATGAACGTGGAAAGAGCGAAGACCTTTGTTTGAATAGTTCATTAAATACATTCTTTTTCCACCCAGTTCAAGTGATTGCCATGTGGGGGTCAATTCTTTTTCTTGTAGTGGGATGTCCTAGAATGGCTGTCCCAGAGACAAAGGAAACAGCAAAACTTTGTGTAACCCTGCTGTAGCTCCATCAAAATGGCAATGACCTTCAGGTCACCACAAATCTGCCACTTATACTTGTCATAGTTAATAGTGTGTGCCAGTTATTTCATGCTGTTGTACGTTTCTTTCATGTGAACTGCATGATCAAGTGGAATAGATGGTAAAACATTACCATTATGGAGCAGCACAGCTTTTAAGCTCAACTTGGAGGAACCAATAAACAGCCTCCAACTGTCATCTTTGTAGTGCTGTCATGAGACTCACTACATTAACTCAAGCAATGAGGTTATCTGTCATTTTGAAAAATGGAAGCAGATCTTTTTGCCAAGCATGAAATACAGACACATGCACATTCTCTACTAGAAGATTCCATTGCTGCAGTCTGGACTCCAACAGCTCTGCTTTACTTTTTGGCAATTCCAGATCTCTCACTAGGTCATTCAATTCACTCCGGGTAATTTTATGCGGCTGTGAAGACTCTTCAATAGGCATGGTCAGGATCTCTTAATGCAGATGCTTTCACAGGTGACAGATGTTAATTGGCCTTACTTTCTTCTTCATCATCCAAGTATAAGAATCTGGTGAGTCCAGAACAGGAAGTCTTTCCCAGTGAGACACTGGGCTCATAGAAGACAGAATATTCGGATAGGTCAAAGGCTGCTTTTATCTTTTCAGAAATACCATGTCCAATTGGTGGAGTCATGCAAAAGTAACAATCATTAATATGATTTGTCAGTCCCTCCACACAACTGGAACTGCAAAGTGCATTGATCATGCTTTTTGGCTCAACCAGCAGTGCAGATTTGCTGCACAGGATTGACAATGTACTGTATGTGTGGTGGCCCAATACCGATCTTGGTCACCAATCTAACAACCAAAATAAAGGCTGTAAGCTTTCTTTATCAATGGTGTAATGTGTTGCCTTTGTGATAGCAAAGTAATTTGTCCACAAATATAACGAAAATTATCTGCACCGTTCACACATTCACGAGGCACCTTGAACAACATGTCTGCACTCACAGAATCCACAACACAAATGATGACAAGAAGGAAATGTGGTTGTAGTGACCACTACAGATGGCGTCATCCAACTGGCACTCAAGGTTATCAGTCTCATGGGAAGTCACGGCTCGACATATCAGACTTCTGGTGCAGACCATCCATTCCCACTGAACCCCCTCCGTATATCTTGAAAACTAGAGTTAATTCACAATTTTTAAGTTCATATTCGTGATCAGCATGTCCAAATTAGTTAAAAATAGCTATTTTTTTCTCAGATGCATTTTGGCTGTTGGCAAGTGTTATTAAGAGTTCAGTTAGGTTTACCCTTGATCACCAAGCTAGTTTGATAAAAGTACTACAGCTTGGCTGAAAGTTTACCAAATTATCACCAATTTTATTCTATCAAATACTATGAAAATACTTTATTATCATACAATGAGGATCCTTTCATTCTAACCTAAACAGAATTTCAGTTTAGTTATAAAACTTATTATTATTTTTAAAAAAGCACTTCCAAAATAAAGGAAGGCTCAATTACAAAAGAAAATTTTAATTTCCACTATGATTTTCAATACTTAATATTACAAAATGTTACAAGCCAAGTGCTGCATTGCAGATGAGACTAACAGAATAGGGTGAATCGATAAGTAGATAATTTTAAACATACAGAGCGGAAGCTAAGTAAACAAAATTTTAAAAAATTACCTGTGGAATGTAATTTCGTCTTTCTTGAATCACAGCATGAAACCATGCAAGTGTAAATAAAGACTGAGATCTGCTGATATTCCCAGCTTTGGATACAAACTGTGGGCTCCAAGAATCATAAGTACGCAGCATATTTCTTCGGATTCCAGGAGGTGCCTAAAGGGAGAAAGCATTGAAGTAATTTGAAGCACATTAATACTGATTTCCCTACCTATCGCACAGACACAGCACCCTAATCTGATACAAATTTAATCTACCATTATGTATATGTGGCAAATTTTATTTTATAAAAATATCTCCAAATTCACAACATGAATTGTTAATTTTAATGTAATTTTGATGCTAATGCTTCTGTAACAATGCAAAATAGTATTACAACAAACAAAGTGAAATTCTGAAAATGTAAAACAATTTTGTTTATAAATCTCCAAGTGATCAGTAGAATGTCATATCAAACTCACAAACTTAAATAAAGAGTAACATCCAGAAAATTATTCACATTTATAACTTAATCTTTTTCTAGTTATAAAGTAGCAATTTTTAAAGTGTATGTTGTTTTGCTAAAGTACAGTGTGAACAATTCTGAGTACAACTTATCTTCTTAGAAAATTGATTTAATTTTCCTTTCAGTTATTTTTAATTTCAAACTAGAGTAGAAGGATCCTTTAATTGTTTTTGAAAGTTAGATTCATTAAAACAGCTCAAATTGGAAAGTATAAAAATGTTTGTACTAATTATTGGCCTTGCTGGGACTGGTCATCACTACAGCAGAAGGTCCACTTCATAAATTAAACCAACACCTACTTAACACAATAAAACAAGAATTGGATTTTAGATAATATTCCACAAAGAGTTCATTTGAAATGGTTCAAAAAACAAAAGTTGCATCCATAAATGAATGCACAATAATAATTACTCTTTAGACATAGTTACTATATTTCCTTCAATGTCTCACAGAAAACTGTTTGCATGGATAAAACTGAACAGTAGCATAAACAAGCACTTAAAAATGTCACAAATAAAGATAGCAGCAACCACAGCTCAACACATGATAGCAGAAATACCAAACAGTAATCAGACAATATGTATGCAGAACATCAAGCAAATAAACAAAAAAGGGCATTATTGATACAAATTCCTTCCACTGAAATGCAATCACAAGTATATTGGACAAACAATAAAAAAATGTGACAGACGATTAAAAAGAACACTACTGCTATTAAGAAAATAGATTAGTACAGTACAATAGCCAAACACATGGATAAATACCATACAAATGCAAGCCACTTTGGGACAATATTAAAATTTTATATTATGGACCTCAGATCAATAGAACATTTATCAAAGGAGTTACTACATCAAACATAAAGGATGTATTAATGAACCCACAGAACAGTGTAAGTCCTGAAAAGTATAAGTTTCATAACAGCAACTGGCATTCAGGAAGCACCTTAGGTTGCACATTAATTATGACTCTTTGAATAAAGCTCATGTTGAGAAAAGGCTTCCTAGTTTCTTAATTCAATTACTAATCAAAAATAACTATTATGGGAATTTTACTAGGAAATGTTTTATTTAAATTGCAAATTTCGGAGAAAACTCTTCTCCTTCTTCAGGCTGTCTTTTTGTTGTCACTTATTCCCGTCACTATCACGGTTACGGTTAACCTTGAAGGTTACGGTTATTTTTCATCAAATATTGCCTGCAGGGAAAATCCTTTGCCGTCATTGATGACGGAATTTTGATTTTTCTCAATCTCTATTCCTTCTTTCAGCTTTCTTTTTTGAAAATTGCTTTGGAAACTGATTACTTTGTTATGGAGAAGTTTTGGGTCACGGTACCAAATGTTATAAAGGTGATTTGGGGTCACAGTACCAAATGTTATAAAGAGGTTTTGAGGTCAAGGATTTAAATGTTATGGAGAAGAGTTGGAGTATTAAAAATAGATTTATGCTAATATTAAATTTTTATGGAAATACAGAAAATTAGAATTTTGGGAGATGGGTGGATGCATTTCGAAACAAAACTGAAATTTTGAATAAGGCCATGAAACAAAATAGAAAAATAAAATGCACCACTGAATTTGGAAACTCCCAAAAGTTACTATTGTATTGTTTGCGTTGTTTGCGTTTGATGAGTAGATACACCTGAAAGTGGAAGAAAAGGTAACTATTGTTTACATGTGTACCAAATTTGCAAACACTAAAATTTAATAGTATACAATGTACACGTGTAAATAACTTTTGGAGGCGTTGAAGTCAAATCAATAGTTAGGACACAAAACTGATTTTAACACAATAACCTAAGATTACTTTCCTCACCTCAGTCACTGCTGAGGGGGATGCATTTGAACCATGTGATGAAAATTTAAACTAGATACCTGATACTTCACGGCACTAAGGTTTAGGTTTTTGAAAGGCCACTTGGCCTATATTTATTTTAAAACTTAACACGTTAAATTTTTAGGTCACAGATTTTATGCCTGGCCACAGGGCCCAATAAAAATAAACGGCTGTCAGCTTAGTGGTGAAAATATAAATCTTGCACCAGGCACACTACTGATAAAAATAATAAACACCAGAATTTCACAGCACCAACACTTGATTTAACATGGTGTACAACTTAAGTATTTGAAGTGAAAATATCTCTCACTCTCTCTCTCGAAAAAAAAATTATAAGCATATGTGTACACTACGTTGTTCTAACTAATTTTCTCGAACCAACCTTCTCAGACCAGTCTTCTGAATTCACTTTTACTTTTAAACTATCATAACAACTGCCAAAATTTTACGCATAATGAAAAGTTATTTTATACCAGGTTCTACACTTCCAGGAAAATTTGTCTTAAAATCAACAACCTTGTCTTAAATCAACATTTGTCTTAAAATCAACATATCTAGCATTACTGGATACTCAACCCATTCTATACACCCTACAAAACCGAACACACTAGCTACCTTATTCAATTTACACAAAGTTATCATTAAATTGCTACACCGACACGAGAATCTTACTTCACACCATCATCATGAAAATCCAACTTCTCAAAATTCCATACCGTAATTTCAATTTACTTTCGATATTGGAGGTTATTTTTTAACGTGCATTAATGCATTTGCATTTTTGAACTTCCCTTTTTGTTGGTAAAGTTCGATTAACACTTACCGCACGTGGGGCTTGGCTTTCAATTCATATTTCCGTTATGTGGATGCGGCATGGGGGTTTTTCATTTAGCTGCGGGTCCACTTCATTTTTTTTTTTCCCCATTGGTATTTATCTGGCCTCGTCACTAAATGAGTTTTTTTCCTTTGCTGCCTCCTCATTTACTTAAATAATTTTTCATAACCCGAGTACTTTCAGTAATAATCCATTACCGTCATATAGGGGACATTTTGCTCCGACTAGCACGGACCGTGTCAGCTGGGCATTTCGGTGGTTCTCCCGGGCTGCTTCTGTTATCGGCTATCGCTTCTTCTTGGGCGCTGTGGCGCCATCTCTTGTTGGTCACTGATCTCATTTTTCGAACTTTTTCATTTTTTTGCTCAATTTTAATTAAATTTCTCCAGCTGTTTCTCAAAATATTAGGGTCATTATGGTTGCAAACTTTTGCCCTATTTTTTTCAATCATTACCGACTCTGCTATTCTGAGGTGTTTTTCGGATTTACAGCTTTTAATGATTTTTATATTTTCGAATTTAGAAAATTTTTGGTTAGCCAGACAGTATTGAATAAGTGCTGTTTTCTTCTTTTTTCTGCCAATTTTTTACGTGGTGTTTTAATCTGTGTTTAAGCTTATTTTTGGTACTACCTATATAAGCCATTGGAGGATTTTCAGTAATAGGAATTGAGTAAATACCTGCTAAAGCAATTAATAATATTTGTAAAAAGCATAACATTCAAATTGGAGGAAAAGTAAATACCATCAAAAATATGGTAATAAAAAATAATGAAAAAATAAAAATGTTAGAAAAAGCAGGTATTTACTCAATTCCTATTACTGAAAATCCTCCAATGGCTTATATAGGAAGTACCAAAAATAAGCTTAAACACAGATTAAAACAACACGTAAAAAATTGGCAGAAAAAAGAAGAAAAAACAGCACTTATTCAATACTGTCTGGCTAACCAAAAATATCCTAAATTCGAAAATATAAAAATCATTAAAAGCTGTAAATCCAAAAACACCTCAGAATAGCAGAGTCGGTAATGATTGAAACAAATAGGGCAAAAGTTTGCAACCATAATGACCCTAATATTTTGAGAAACAGCTGGAGAAATTTAATTAAAATTGAGCAAAAAAATGAAAAAGTTCGAAAAATGATATCAGTGACCAACAAGAGATGGCGCCACAGCGCCCAAGAAGAAGCGATAGCCGATAACAGAAGCAGCCCGCGAGAACCACCGAAATGCCCAGCTGACACGGTCCGAGCTAGTCGGAGCAAAACACGTCCCCTAGATGACGGTAATGGATTATTGCCGAAAGTACTCGGGTTATGAAAAATTATTGAAGTAAATGAGGAGGCAGCAAAGGAAAAAAACTCATTTAGTGGCGAGGCCAGATAAATACCAACGGGAAAAAAAAAAAAATGAGGTGGACCCGCAGCTAAATGAAAACCCCCATGCCGCATCCACATAACAGAAATAAGAATTGAAAGCCAAGCCCCACGTGCGGTAAGTGTTAATCGAACTTTACCAACAAAAAGGGAAGTTCAAAAATGCAAATCCATACCGTAAGTTTTCCAATCAACTGGCCCCCATGTAATAATCGACTCGGGCATAAAGCCAAACAAACAAATCAACCAATGAGTCCCACTTCTCTAAAAAAAAAAAAAAAAAAACACTATTTTTCGGGGAGAACAACAAAGTTTGAGTCTGAAGGCGAGAATGGGTCGTGAATCCATTCCCAGCCTATACAGTGTAGTGGAGCAAAGTGCGACCTAACCCTTTACTGTTCCGTCACTCAGATTTTGGGACAACTCATACCACTCTTCTTGAAAGGAACCACCTCCTATGGGCCAATGAGCTTACTCGGGCAGAAAACAAATCTCCCAATTTGTTTCATGCACCCTTTCAGACCGGAGGCATGTCTACATAGGGTAAAGTATCCCACAAGAGTTCACTTGCCCCCAAAATATCTCAACATCTATTTACCAGAAAGCTAACTCAACATCCCTATTTCCAGAAAATTCAATACATCACTCTTTTTCACAGAAAATTCCTTCACATCCTATTTTTCCCAGGAGCACACTTCATGTCCTTATTTTCCCAGGAACTCACGTCATATCTCTATTTTCCCAGGAACTCATTTCATGTCTTTATTTCCCAGAAAATCACTTATCTTTATTTCCCAGGAACACACTGTACTACTCATTTCCCAGAAAGCTCAATAACACCATACTAGACACACTATACCAAACCTTACTTTTTTCCAGAAAACTCTATAAATCACCATATTTCCAAAATCACTCCTTTCCTGAAAAATCATCACTTCTTGAAGAAACACACCAGCTATGCGGGTTCTTTTCAGTCACACTATACATATACTCCATATTCTGCCTGTATCATCATCATCATCATTGTCAAACATTATCAATCCACTGCTGGACGAAGGTCTCCCCAAGTTTCCTAAACAACGGTCTGTCTTGTGCCAGTCTCCTCCATGTCACTCCCGCATACTTTCGAATTTCATCCACCCATCTTCCATGTGGTCTTCTTCTGGGTCTTTTCCTGTCCCTTGGAATCCAATCTAAAATTTCGGCTGTCCATCGATGGTCTGTTCTTCTGGCAGTATGTCCAGCCCATTGCCATTTCAGGGATTTAACTCTGATCATGATGTCTTCCACTCTTGTCATTTTTCGGATCCACGTGTTCCTCTTCTTATCTCTCCTGGTTACACCAAGCATGCACCTCTCCATGCTACTTTGAGTTGTCTGCAGCCTTTGTATGTCTCTTTTAGCTAAGGTCCACGTCTCTGCACCATATGTAAGCACTGGAAGGATGCATTGATCAAACACTTTTCTTTTAAGACATAATGGCATATTGCTCTTGAAAATTATGCTGTTTCTTCCAAAAGCTCTCCAGGCAAGTTTTGTACGCCGATTAATTTCTTCACCAATGTGACCCTCACTTGATATCTGCTGTCCAAGATAAACGTACGTGTCTGTTATCTCCAGCTTTTCTCCATCAATCGATAAATCTTCATTTCTTGTAAAAGCATTGAACATCACTTTTGTCTTCTGAAAGTTCATTTTTAATCCCACTTCTTTACTCTTGTCAGCAAGTTCCTGCATCATACTCTGTAGCTCTGATGGGGTAGTTGCAAAAATGACTATGTCATCAGCAAAACGAAGGTGGGTTAGATAATCTCCATTAATCTTTATCCCTTTGTTTTCACAGTTCAGTGATTGAAAGACATTTTCCAATGTGGCATTAAAGAGCTTCGGAGATATGGTGTCACCTTGTCTCACTCCCTTTTCCAATTTTTATGTGTGTTGTATTTTCAAATAGCAGAATCTTTGCACTTGCATTTTCATAGATGTTATTAATAATATTAATGTATGCATCTTCAATACCGCAGGATTTCAGAGGCATTACAACTGCTGATGGTTTCACCGAATCAAAGGCTTTTTCATAATCGATAAAAGCCATGCACAATGGAAGTTCATATTCCCTCGCTCTTTCAATTAGTTCTCTCAGTACGTGGATATGATCTATTGTGCTGTAGCCACTCCTGAATCCAGCTTGTTCTCTCGGTTGAGCCATGTCCAGTGTTACCTTCAAGCAGTGTGAAAGAACTTTAGTGAAGATTTTATAAACCACTGATAGGAGGCTGATAGGTCTGTAGTTCCTGAGATCCTCAATGTCACCTTTTTTATGTAGCAAGATCATTGTAGCGTTGTTCCAATCCTCAGGAATTTTCCCTTCATTAAGGCATCGAGTGAAAATTTGGGCGAGTACTGTTTCGATTTCTCCACTTGCTTCTTGTATGATGTCTACAGTAATTCCATCTTCTCCTGGAGCTTTTCCCCGCTTCATGTTCTTGATTGCATGTGCAACTTCTGCTGGAAGGACTGGAAGAACTCTGGTACCTTTCATGATGCCTGGAGTACATGTATCATCCCTTTCATATAATCTGGAGTAGAAATCTTTCACTCTTGTCAAAATTTCGCCTCTATTTCTTGTTACAGAACCATCTTCTTTTCTCAGTGCCATAATCTGTTTTTTTCCCTTACTGAGATGTCCCTTTGCTATCTTTAGGCTTTGGTTGTTTTCAATTGCTTTCCTTACTAGTTCACAGTTGAATTTCCTTACGTCTTCAGTGATACTTTTTCGTACTGTCTTGCATAGCTCTATATATTCCACTTTGGAAGTCACATCTTCTTTAGTTGTCCTCATCTCTCTTCTTTTTTGCATCAAAATTTTGTTTTTTCCTGATAATTTGTTCACATGCAATTTGTTCTTAGACCCAGCTAATTTTGTTGCTGTTTCCATAAGAGCTTTGGTTACTTTTCTGTTAACTTCAGAAATATCCACTTCTTCCGATGTTAGGCCTTCTAAAGCAGAGAATCTGTTTTTCAGTTCCAATTTGAAGGTATTATGGTGTTTTTTAAGGTTGGTTATGTCAATACATTTTGTTTGTCTTATGAGCTTGCTACGTTCGAGTTTAGTGTTGAGGTGCATCTTACATCTCACCAATCTATGGTCACTGCCTGTGTTGAACTTGTTTAGCACACTGCAGTCTTCTATGACGAATTTTTTGTTACACATAATAAAATCAATTTCACTTGTCGTCCCATTTGGATGTCTCCATGTCCATTTCCTGTGTGGCTTTTTCTTGAAAAAGGAGTTCAAGATGAAAAACCCTTCTGCCTCTGCAAACTCTACGAGAGTATTTCCATGCTGGTTTCTGTTGCCGTGACCGAATTTACCTACTGAAGTTTCATTCTGTTGCCGTTGCCCTATTTTTGCATTGAAATCTCCCATAATTATCTTCAATTGCTGCTTATCTTTATTATTTAGACCACGAATTTCCTCATAAAATTCTTCAATTTCTTCTTCAGCATGACTTGTGGTGGGTGCATAAGTTTGAATAGTCTGAGCCTGGTATCTTTTCAAGAGTTGGATAACGAGTCGTGCAGCTCTGTCAGAGGAACTTTTAACTTCTACAACTTTATCCTTCAGTTTCTTGTTTATTATAAATCCAACACCACTAGTTCTGCCAGTATCTGTCCCACGATAGTAGAAGAGATGTCCACTTTTCAGTTCAATGAGATATTCTCCTTTTCTCCTTACCTCACTTAGCCCGACGATGTCCCACTTGATCCTTTGTAGTTCCTCTTCCAATTCAAGAAGCCTTGAATCAGAAGATAGGGAGCGTCCGTTATACGTAGCCAAGGTCAGCATCAGATGGCAGCCTAGTCCGGTCCTCCGGGGATTCTTAGCACCCTCTGCCTTCATGTCGCACTGGCCGCTGCCTTGGCCAGGTACATTCCAGCTGCCGGAGACTGAGGGCCAAGATTTAAGTTGTGGAGTCATTTTGGAGGGGTTTGGCCATAACTCACCACGCTGGCCAAGCGGGTTGGTGAGTGTGGGATAGCATTTCCTGTAATCCCGATGGTATAGTTATACCGCTATTGGCGGTCATCAGAGCCCCTTTAGTGGGAACAGGATGTACCACGAGAAGGCGGGGTTGACATTTGTCAAGGAGAGGCTGTGATGTTACGCATCACCTGACCTTACATCTGCCTGTATACCCAGTTTTATATTATTTCCCCATAAAAATCTGTTTTTCTCATCCACAGGCTGAAACTAGAAATTAGCCCTCACTACTACAAAATTAAATTTCTAAAGAGTAATTTTGCACTTAAATTTACTAAAACACCAAACCATAATAGTAACCAGCCTACAAGAAAAATTCTCAACTACATGACTACATGGCACCTACACTAAGCTCACAAATACAAATTCTACTTCACAAATACAAAAATCACTGAGCACAAAATGAATTAAATTTCACTTAAGAGAAATACTGGTCTGAGAAGTTGTTCATTCCAAAATATCTTAATATACTTATTATATCATCGATCACTACATGACCCAGAAAATTATTCATTTCCATTCCTTGTTTCGCTTTGTTTTTCAGTTACCTATCCACAGAAGATGACATGAAATTTATTTACACAGCCTAACATTAAATCAGGTGGTTTCATTCCTTAAGCACACCAGAACACTAAAATACAAAAAAACCTGAATGAAAACATTTACAACTCCCTTCTTTTTTTCTTTGCTCTTGCTATTTATATATATATTTCTGACAGCTCCCATTTTAAAGCCTACTTGTTACATAATTACAAAGAGACCACAACATAATATTTAAAATGCCAAAATGGGGAAAAAAAAACTATTTCGATTCAAACTTCATTACAAAAAAAACTTATTATTTAAGAATAGTGATTTTTAGTAGATTGAATATGTTGAACAAACCGCTCACATAGATGAGGGTGAGTATTTGAAGGTGTTCCTAAATTTTGGAAAAAAAAAACTTTTCTAGTTCCTGATGACACTTCTAGGCGAATTTTGACGACCTGATATATCTAGCCTCCGAAGTGGAAAAATGAAACAAAACTTAGCCCCAGTCCTTAGGGATTGGCGAACAAAAGGAATGTCATACGTTCTAGGGTTTAATTTTTGTTCTTTGTCCAAAGCGCCTCTTCCAGGAGCCAAGATGTTTTCTCTGCAGGTGTTTTCTCTCAGGGAGACCAGGTCAGCCATCTCCTTTCTGTCTTTGGGGAGGGCTGTTGGAGTATTAGTAGTCGTCATCATCTCTGCAGTTCTCAGGGGTCATCCAGCAACGGGAATTTTTTTTTACAGCCGGCAATGGCTATTATCATCATCTGGCCTGATGGAGCAAGTTAGCTAGACCCCAAAGTTTCCCGGAAATTTTTTTCTCCTGTGGGTCATCTTCCCACCACAGAAAAGGTGAGGAGAAAGCTCGGCCGTCCACTTTTTTAAGCCGGTGTGGCAATTTTTTCTTTTTTTCTCTTTTTGACTGAAGCTCGGGTGCATCAGAGAACATTACATCTCTGGTAAATGAGATAATAAGGTTGGTCTCCACCCCTCCCGCCATGAGGCGACGGGAGGGTCAAATTTTCACTCCGTACTTCAAAAATATAAAACCGTCTCTGTGAGAAATCGCAATGGCTCTTGGCAACCTTTGACCTCTAGCCGTCTCCCCATTGGCCAAGACTCTCCCCCTGATAACCAACGGCTTCCCAACGGAATTTCTCTCCCACGCAAGCCAGGAGTGACACTCTGACCTTCACACGTAAGCAAAAGGGGAAAACTTCGTAGCCTTTCACACGCTGTTGTTCTAAAAATAGCTTGCCTCAATGCCCAGGGAACCCTCTACGACCACATTTTAGAAGCCTCTAAAATCCTTTGCCTAAAATGGCGGACAGAAAGAAGATTTTCTTTTCTCACAATTTTTTTTCCAGAAACGCTTTTTTCCTTTTTCTCATTCCGTGATTAACTGTGAATAATTTTGTTTTCGAAAAAAGGGGTTTATGCTGTCCTCTTTTGCTCGCCTTTTTTTTTCTTTTAAATAACTTAGTAAAGAGAAAAAATATGAATCAAGCCAAAAGAAAAAAAAGAAGTTCAATGCTTATTATTTCCCTTTCTTTTAAGAAATTTTGTTTGCTTGGTCAGGGCTGTGAAATAAATGAATATGGCCATTTATTCCCTTACCTCACTGCCTCTTCCAAACACAATTTTGAAACGTGGACTGTAGAGAATTTTCATTCTATGTTTTTTTGTTTTTTTTAATTTTCTATCATTTTTATTTTTCGTAAATCCCAGCGAAGTGATCAATTTCCCCAAGATTTACGAACATGAAAATTCTCGACAGGACAACTTTAAGGGAATTCCAATCCATGCTGTGACTAGTTTCTCTAATATGCCCAGTGGTGGCTCGTGGCAACTGAAACAGGTGAGGCCAGTAGCCGAAGTCAAACAATGAATAAAAAAAACCTGTCATTATTAGGCCAACTATTCAGACCCCACCCCAACCCCCAACCCCCAAGATTCCTTTACTCTGCCTCTGTTTACCCCCTTGACTCACAATAATGTCCAAATCAGGTAGGAATGTGTCAACTATTGTATTGCACACAAACAAAATTTCCTCAGAATAGAATGCATAACTATTAACAGAAAAATGTTAAAACTCCTTAAACAAAATTTTTACCTGAAAACATATGAGCATTAATTTATGTTAGTTGTGCTTTGTGTTTCTTCAGATTTCTCAATTGAGGAATAATCACAGGATTCACAGGATAAAAAAATGTAGTGAAAAAATAATAACTTCAAATATATGCAGGGAGGGAATGTTTCATGAATTTCATCCCATATAGAATGAGTACCATACTACCATTTGCATTATTTGAAAGGTTTAACCTTTTTTTTTTAAAGAACTTGTGAAACGTAAAAACATATATGTACTCATGTGCAAATTATACTTACATGTTTTGTCATTTATTTATTTATTTTTAACATAGAAAATCATCTTAGTTAAAACTGAAATTAGTTCTGCAAAGCGTTTGTAAACTTCATACTCTTGGAAACTCAAATTCTTGGGCTGATAAGCACAGTTTTTTTAAGTGAAGCTTTTCGACTCAAATTCTTGGGCTGATGAGCACTGTTTTTTTTTTAAGTGAAGCTTTTCGACTCAAATTCTTGGGCTGATGAGCACTGTTTTTTTTTAAGTGAAGCTCAAACTAAACATTCTTGGGGTGATAAGCACTGAGTTTTTTTAAGTGAAGCTTTTCTTCCAGATTTAAAGCAAAGAACGGTGATTTTAACAAAATATCCACTCCATTCATTGTACTCGACAAGCAAAAATTACACGACACGGAGGAACAACACATCACCGAGAGAGACACATACAGAAAAAACAACTAACTGAACTTTTCTACAACATTTAAATACCTCCCGCCACCTTTGAGCTTGGTCGGGGTAAGCTTCTCTCTCAACCCACAGCGTTAAGGAAATGGATACACTCCCGGCCAATTAAATTAGTGCGGGGCCAGATAAATCTGGCCCCACAGCTTTTTGCACATGCGGTTAAGACAGTGTTGTATGAAGGTCTTCATACTGAATGAGACGGGGAGGAAATCGTCTCCTCTTTGCTTCTTTGCTTGCGTAGTGATGTTACTGGGGCCTGTTGGAGCTGGCTCCAATAACTTCACACTCTGAACGTGATCTCTTTCCTCAGGGAATAGTTTTTCGTTTTTGAAGGAAACTTTTCCCTTAGGTAATGGTTTTTGAAGGGAAAGGTTTATCACCATGTAGTTAAGAGAAAGAATAAGAATCAGGGCAAAAAAATTTTTTTTTCTAGAAATAGAAATTTTTAGGTGAGGCCTGACCCCTCTGGCCCCTGAATATGCCTATCTAAACCAGTCTTGTCAGTCTTAATTAATGATTAATAATTAATCATTTAACGTGGACCAGGAAATTCAAACAAAGGTCTTCGCTTTTTCCACGTTCCTAAGTGAGTCACGGAAAAATTCTCATTGGCCGCCACCGGGAGTCGAACCCAGGGTCTTCCAGTTTAATTATTCATTCACCTTCTAATTATTTCTTCTGTTGCTGCTTACCATCTTTGGCGAATCCCCCAGCATTGGGCAGGGCTCCAAGAAGCAACCTGCCATCTTGACTTGGCAGTTAGCGTGTGTGAGTCCGGAGGAATTCGAGGCCGCTGCGGTGTAGCGGAAGCATATCCGGCGCGTAACTGGAAGAACCTGGGTTCGACTCCCGGTGACGGCCAATGAGAATTTTTCTGTGACTCACTTATGAACGTGGAAAGAGCGAAGACCTTTGTTTGAACTTGTCAGTCTTGTTGGAGCAATTTTTTATAGCAGCTTTATGCTCTACTATACGAGTTTCTAGTCTGTGACCTGTTTCACCTATGTAAGATAGTTCACAACTACATTTTACTTCATAGACTACACCTTGCATTTTTAAAATATCTTCTTCTCTTTGAACTATTTTAGGGAAAAAATTTTTAACTTTGTTCTCTAAACTTGGAGCTAGCCTAATATTGTACTTCTTACTTATTCTCTTTAAAGACTCAAATAAACCTTTGTGATAAGAAATGTTTTTAATGAATTTTACTTGTTGCTTTTGCGGGTTCTTCGTACCATTAAAATTCAGAAGCTTCTCAATTTCTTCTTTAGGATAATTATTTTCTGCAAGTATGACTTTACTTTCTTCTTTATGGGCTTCTTTCTTATCTGCTGTAGAAATTGTTTTGTTATTTTTTTCTAAAAACTGATATGCTACATTTTTCTTAATAGAAACTGGATGATAGGAATTGAAATCCAATAGTCTATTAGTATTCATTGATTTTTTGTACCAAGTAGTGAGGAATTTTTCATCTTCATAATAGATAGTAATATCTAAGAAGTTAATTCTTCTTTATTTTTGAAGCTCAATAGTGAACTTAAGGGAATCATCTAATTCATTGAATGAGTCTAGAATTCTTTCTGGAACAATTTCTGAGCTATCTATTAAAAGTAAGATGTCATCCATGTATCTGCTACATTGGCAGAAGTATGTGGGTTGTACTAGTATCTTTTCTTCTTGTTTTCTCACATAATAGTTAGTCAAGAGTGGGGAGTGTGGAGAGCCCATAGCTAGACCAGATTTTTGAATGAAATTTTTGTCCATCCCGGAATGAGAAAAAAAAAAAAAGTCAATGAATTTATTCAAAAACATTTGAAAACGAAAAACAATTATATATATAGTAATAGATTTAACTTGCATACCCAAAAACCTCATCAAAACCCTTCAAAATCCGATTCCGAGTCAGACTCACCAAACAGTTCAAAACAGTCTTTCTCCGTCATCGGAGCGTCATCGTAAAGATCAGTATTCCCATCTATGCCTGTGTCATGAGAATCACTGTCGTTGTCACTCATAAAAATCTCATCATCCTCTGTGCCATCAAGTTCGTTACTAATGCAACATTTCTTGAATGATTTCATGACCATTTCTGCAGGTATCACATCCCAAGCATTCTTGACCCATCGCGCAATCAAAACGATATCCGGCTTCTTTAGATTTCCGCCCTTGGTTTCAGTCAGCAAATCAGAACTTATCCAATCTGCCCAATACCTCTGCACATTGTCCTTGAAGGGCTTATTAAGGCAGATATCTAGTGGTTGAAGAACAGATGTAAACCCACCTGGGATGTCAGCAAGAGTTGTTTTTGAATTTTCTGCAGTTTTTTCACTTCTGCACAACGGTGTGCAACCAAGAGGGAAGGTTTCCTCAAAAGTGCACCTGACCTTTTGTTCCACACATTCTTTAAACAGTCAATTGTTCCGTATTCGTTCATCCATCCTTTTTCATGGGAACGAACGAGCACACCAGACAGAAAGAGGACACTTTTCGGCAGAGTTTTGCGTTTGAAAATAATTACCGGATGTAGCTTCCTGCCGTCGGCCAAACAGGAAAGAGAAACCGTAAAACTGGTTTTTTTCGTAGCCAGTCGTTTTAATCAAGATAGTTTTTTCGCCCTTTTGGTTCACAGTCTTATTTCCAGGAAGGTCGAAACACATGGCGGTTTTATCCATGTTCCCTATTTGGGAAAGTTCAAAAGCAGTCTCTTTTCTCTTTTGAATTGCATACATTTGAAATTCCATTATCTTTGCTTCCAGGTCACGAGGTAACTTTTGTGCAATTTTGGTGTGCTGGCGTAGACGCAACCCATAGCGGTTCATGAACCTTGTGCACCAACCTGGTAAGGTACGAAAAGTGTTATTTGCGGCTGCAAACTTTTAATCTTTTGCGAGCTTCATTGCTCAAAAACGTATACCAGTGGCGTTACAATGTAACCATTTTGTCTGCAGCCCACAATCCAATCATTCAGGACACTTTCCAGCTTTGGAAAAGATGCCGTTCCATGGTGCAGTGTATTTTGCGATTTTGGGATTTTCACCAAGTCCGTTTTTTTGTATGCCAATCTTGAATCAGTTTTTCGTTAATGCCAAATTGACGTGAAGCAGCACAGTTGTTAGTATTTTCTGCAAAAGAAACCACTTTCAACTTAAATCCTGCATTATAGGACATCCGCTTCTTTACACAATTCGTGTCAGCCATAACAGGAGAAGCGAGACATGCAACACCTAACAATGGCTGTCGCATGGCTGCATTAGGTCGTAGGTCAACACAATAAAGATTGTAGTTGGGAGGGCGGAGCTTTCGATGTGTGGCTGTGACTGTGCTGTGGATACTGTAGAATGATCATATGTAGAGGATTTTAGGAAGGGAGTGTCTGACCCCAGGTCTTAAACAACCCTTAGAAATAGGAAGCTAGGAGACTTGGGCTATAGTGCCCGATAGGAAAGTGACACGGAAGCAAAGTAGATAGGGGAGGAAGACGCCCTTATTTATTATCGGGGAGCCAGTACCCGGGGTCCGATGGCTTAACGTGCCCATACGACGCACGGCAGATGTTTAGTGGATCAAGCGTTCGTACCTGCTGGAATCAAACCTGAGGTCCCTTCTGTGGCAGTCACGAATGTTGCCCACTAGGCCACCCACGGCCCTAACGCTGTGGATACGCAAAGCCAGGAGACTTTTCAAAGCGCGGAGAAATTCAGAGGGTCGCGATTTTGTAATTACTAACGTGATACCAATGATAAATTTCGCACGAAAAACTGTAGAATTACTATACACGTGCTGTCCAAACGTACGATTAACACAAACTGTGTCTCCAACTGCAAATTAAATCACATTTATTTACATTTAAAAACACTATTTACAATAAAAGGCAAGTACTTTCAGGGATCTCTTGTCCCCATCATCAGGCCTAAGTGCCACGAATCATGAGGAGCTATCCCATATATATACATCACAAAGTATACCCTGTCACACGTCTCTTTTACATTCCTGTGTTGCCAACTTTAAAAACACAAACTGTAATGTTTAAAAAATAATTATACAAGTCAAAGTTATATCTAAATTTCATTCTCGATGGAGGCGGGGGTTACCAGCCTTCTCCATGGGTTTGGTATATAGGTAGGCATGTCAATATTACAACACTTGTTACCATATGAAATGATATGCAAACTTTCGGACACAAATATTGTACTTCTGGTTACATTTGAGCTGAAAATTTTAGCGTTATTCCAGTCGGGGGAGTACCCTCCCTGCCCAACAGCAGTAATAAGTGCTGTGTTAATAGTCCCCGTTCGTAGAGCATATTTATGTTCACCCAATCTTTTATCCAAGGTCCGAAGTGTAGAACCTATATAGTATTTAATATCAGTATTGGGGTCCTCATGAATAAGTGGAATACTATAGACACCATGTTTACAAAAATCTGAAACCTTATCACAATCATTCCTAATTAGTGAAAAAATATTTCTAGTGCATATACCGAATTTCAAATCATATTTTCAGCATGCCTTCATGAGGATAGAAATAATTGGGGGAAATATTCCTCCTTACCAACATACCTAAGAGTCTCGACCTCCATAGACAATGTCGTGAATCTCAAATTTGTGAAGTCTCTCAACCACTTACAGAAAACCCGATCTGCAAATCCAAACGATCGAGCTATAGCCTTAATAGTAGAAAGTTTCCTTTTTTCTGGCTCTACAATTAGAAGAATGAGTGAAAGCTCGTCTTATCAGGAAACAAAGGGCTGAGGCCTTTTGTTCAGTAGGGTGTGAAGAATCAAAAGTGATAATACATGGTGTAAACGTAGGTTTTCTATAAACTGAATATTTGACTTGATGTGAAGAAGGGTCCCTTGACAACATAAAATCCAAAAAAGGTAATTTTCCGTCCTGTTCCAATTCTCTAGTAAATTTAATAGTGGGAAATTGTGAAGACAAGTGTTCCGTAAATTCGTCCACGAGAGTAATAGAATGGGGCCAAAAAAATCATGGCTTCACTAGACGTTGTCTCTTTGTTTCCTAGTGTTCTACTTACCCAAGTGCATTCCATTCTTGCTGACAAATTACAGGCTGATTCTTCCATTCATCCACTTGAAGCAGAGGCTATCCTCTCCGCTCTTAAATTGGTAGCCAGGAGGTCGTATTTCAAATTCGACAGGAAATTTTTTCAACAACGAGAAGGTGCACCTATGGAGTCTCCATTATCCCCCATTTTAGCAGACATTTTACTTCAGTCTCTGGAAGACCAAGCGCTATTGAATTTCTAATTCTATAATCATTGTTAGATATGTGGACGATATGTTGGTTTTTTGGCCCCATTCTATTACTCTCCTGGACGAATTTACGGAACACTTCTCTTCACAATTTCCTACTATTAAATTAACTAGAGAATTGGAACAAGACAGAAAATTACCTTTTTTGGATTTTATGTTGTCAAGGGACCCTTCTTCACATCAAGTCAAATATTCAGTTTATAGAAAACCTATGTTTACACCATGTATTATCCCTTTTGATTCTTCACACCCTACTGAACAAAAGGTCTCAGCCCTTTGTTTCCTGATAAGACGAGCTTTCACTCATTCTTTTACTTGTAGAGCCAGAAATAAGGAACTTTCTACTATTAAGGCTATAGCTCGATCGTTTGGATTTGCAGATCGGGTTTTCTGTAAGTGGTTGAGAGACTTCACAATTTTGAGATTCAAGACATTGTCTACGGAGGTCGGGACTCTTAGGTATGTTGGTAAGGTGGAATATTTCCCCCCAATTATTTCTATCCTCAAAAAGGCATGCCGAAAATATGATTTGAAATTCGGTATACGCACTAGAAATATTTTTTCACTAATTAGGAATAATCGTGATAAGGTTTCAGATTTTTGTAAACATGGTGTCTATAGTATTCCACTTATTCATGAGGACCCCAATACTGATATTAAATACTACATAGGTTCTACACTTTGGACCTTGGATAAAAGATTGAGTGAACATAAATATGCTCTACGAACAGGGACTATTAACACAGCACTTGCTACTGCTGTTGGGCAGGGAGGGTACTCCCTGACTGGAATAATGCTAAAATTCTCAGCTCAAATGTAACCAGAAGTACAATATTTGTGTCAGAAAGTTTGCATATCATTTCATATGGTAACAAGTGTTGTAATATTGACATGCCTACCTATATACCAAACCCATGGAGAAGGCTGGTAACCCCCGCCTCCATCGAGAATGAAATCTAGATATAACTTTGACTTGTATAATTATTTTTTAAACATTACAGTTTGTGTTTTTAAAGTTGGCAACACAGGAATGTAAAAGAGACGTGTGACAGGGTATACTTTGTGATGTATATATATGGGATAGCTCCTCATGATTCGTGGCACTTACGCCTGATGATGAGGACAAGAGATCCCTGAAAGTACTTGCCTTTTATTGTAAATAGCGTTTTTAAATCAATTCCAATTAGTAGTTCTAATTCTGACTGTTATATAGCTCTAATCATTCTACTACAACAACTTGTCACAACTGAAAGAGCTAAAGAATACCTTATATTTCATCAAGCAAAACAACATCTTCCATTTTGAAGGAAATATATTTAAACAAACGCAAGGTGGCCCTATGGGATCCCCATTATCGGCATTATACGCAGAAGTGATTATGGCATACCTCGAAAAAGAAATTATTCAAAATCTACCTGAAAAACCAATACTTTATGATCGATATTTAGACGACATTATTATAATGTCTAAACTTAACAAAGCCGAGCTACAAGATCTAGCACAGCGGTTTAGCAAAATCTGTAACACCATAGAGCTAACTATTGAGTTTGAAAAGGATAATCGCCTATCCTTCCTGAACATTCAACTAAAGAAAAACAAAAATAGCTTTGAATACTCTGTGTTCAGAAAAGCAACTTACATACCTGTACTGATACCATACTCATCGCACCATCCAGTGATACATAAAAAAACTGCATAGTAAACTTTATACGGCGAGCGTACACACACACATCTAACAACAGGCTAAAAAATCAAGAGCTAGAGTTTATCTCGAAAATATCACAAGAGTATGGGTACCCGAGCAAGCTAATTAATAAATGGATACATGAGAGTAAAAAGTATATGACTCAGAGTAAAGAAGGCCAAGAAGTGCACAACCAAAGGAAGATGAGGAATAAAAAATTGAAATACATTGGAGCTTTCCCATACTTGGAAGGAGTGAGTAAAGAAATCAATAGGCACTGTGCTAAATATGACTTACAACTAGGAAGCTCTGTGCACACCGTGAAAAGTATGACTGTCAACAAAAAAAAAAGAGGAAAAAATGCTAGAAGAATCAGGAACCTACAAAATTCCAATTGCACACATACCCCCAATAGCGTACATTGGAAGTACGAAAAACAGATTAAAAAAAGACTTAAACAACACATATCTAACTGGCAAAAAAAGAAGCCAAAACTGCTTTAGTGCAATTCTCCATGGAAAACTGGACATTCCCAAAATTCGATGAAATTAAAATGCTAAAAAAGAATAAAAAATCGGAAAGGCAAATGAGGAGGGAAGAAGCAATATTAATCTATAAAAATAAAGCAAGGGTATGTAACCAGAACGACCCTAGCACATTATCGGGCCTGTGGAAAGAACTAATAATACAAGAAAAACAACAACAAAAGAAAAACCGGCAAAAAAGACAAGAAAACCAGGATAAGAGAAGAAAAAAAAAAAGTTGTTTTAATGAAACATAGATGGCGCCAGCCGGACTTGATAACGAAATATATCCAGGAAAGTATATCTGACGAATGGCAACATGGAGTATTGGACTCCATTAGCGCGAAATCAACCACGAACATCGGTGGTAAAGTCGCCACGCTCCTGAGGATGCCCAGAGTATGGGCGAAAATTTCGAGTATAAAGAAAGGTAAAAATTGATATGTTTGAATCCTAAGGCAAAGATCCAATGAGTATACCCAGCGAAAAGTGTGAGAAGTAAAGCCAGTCATCGCATACAACAGACTTTAGGACAATAACATCAACAAAGACCGGAAAACGTGTGTGAAATGTTCCCATCGCTAGAAAGGAATGCCAAGGTAAGCATTATCCACTAGAATTTTGTATAAGTGTTTTTAAATGTAAATAAATGTATTTTAATTTGCAGTTGGAGACACGGTTTGTGTTAATTGTACGTTTGGACAGCATGTGTATAGTAATTCTAAAATTACTATCGCATTGGTGTTTTTCTTTCTTTCTTCTTTTTTTTTTCTTTTTTTTTTTCCCTGGAAGATCGCGATTTCATAATTAACACCGCATCAGCATTTTTTTTTCTTTCGGGATGGATTGCCTTTTGCCTCACAGGAGGAACTTTTGGACTTCCACGATTGTTTTAGGCTCCTCGTAAAAGTCAACCCCCTTACTTTGAAGCTCCTTTTTTGTCATAAATTTCTCGACTTATATGCATGCCATCGGGATTAGAGGAAATGCTATCCCACACTCACCAACCCGTTTGGCCAGCGTGGTGAGTTATGGCCAAACCCCTCCAAAATGACTCTACAACTTAAATCTTGGACCTCAGTCTCCGGCAGCTGGAATGTACCTGGCCAAGGCAGCAGCCAGTGCGACATGAAGGCAGAGGGTGCTAAGAATCCCTGGAGGACCAGACTAGGCTGCTCCCTATATTCTGATTCAAGGCTTCTTGAATTGGAAGAGGAACTACAAAGGATCAAGTGGGACATCGTCGGGCTAAGTGAGGTAAGGAGAAAAGGAGAAGATCTCATTGAACTGAAAAGAGGACATCTCTTCTACTATCGTGGTACAGATACTAGCAGAACTAGTGGTGTTGGATTTATAATAAACAAGAAACTGAAGGATAAAGTTGTAGAAGTTAAAAGTTCCTCTGACAGAGCTGCACGACTCGTTATCCAACTCTTGAGAAGATACCAGGCCCAGATTATTCAAGCTTATGCACGCACCACAAGTCATCCTGAAGAAGAAATTGAAGAATTTTATGAGGAAATTCGTTATCTAAATAATAAAGGTAAGCAGCATTTGAAGATAATTATGGGAGATTTCAATGCAAAAAATAGGGCAACGGCAACAGAATGAAACTTCAGTAGGTAAATTCGGTCACGGCAACAGAAACCAGCATGGAAATACTCTCGTAGAGTTTGCAGAGGCAGAAGGGTTTTTCATCTTGAACTCCTTTTTCAAGAAAAAGCCACACAGGAAATGGACATGGAGACATCCAAATGGGACGACAAGTGAAATTGATTTTATTATGTGTAACAAAAAATTCGTCATAGAAGACTGCAGTGTGCTAAACAAGTTCAACACAGGTAGTGACCATAGATTAGTGATATGTAAGATGCACCTCAACACTAAACTTGAACGTGGCAAGCTCATAAGACAAACAAAGAGTATTGACATAACCAACCTTAAAAAACACCATAATACTTTCAAGTTGGAACTGAAGAACAGATTCTCTGCTTTAGAAGGCCTAACATCGGAAGAAGTGGATATTTCTGAAATTAACAGAAAAGTAACCAAAGCTCTTATGGAAACAGCAACAAAATTAGCTGGGTCTAATAACAAGTTGCATGTGAACAAATTATCAGGAAAAACCAAAATGTTGATGCAAAAAAGAAGAGAGATGAGGACAACTAAAGAAGATGTGACTTCCAAAGTGGAATATATAGAGCTATGCAAGACAGTACGAAAAAGTATCACTGAAGACGTAAGGAAATTCAACTGTGAACTAGTGAGGAAAGCAATTCAAAACAACCAAAGCCTAAAGATAGCAAAGGAACATTTCAGTAAGGGAAGAAAACAGATTATGGCACTGAGAAAAGAAGATGGTTCTGTAACAAGAAATAGAGGCGAAATTTTGACAAGAGTGAAAAATTTCTACTCCAAATTATATGAAAGGGATGATACATGTACTCCAGACATCGTGAAAGGTACCAGTACCAGAGTTCTTCCAGTCCTCCCAGTAGAATTTGCACATGCAATCAAGAACATGCAGCGGGGAAAAGCTCCAGGAGAAGATGGAATTACTGTAGACATCATACAAGAAGCAAGTGGAGAAATCGAAACGCCCAAATTTTCACTCGATGCCTTAATGAAGGGAAGATTCCTGAGGATTGGAACAACGCTACAATGATCCTGCTACATAAAAAAGGTGACATTGAGGATCTCAGGAACTACAGACCTATCAGCCTCCTATCAGTGGTTTATAAAATCTTCACTGAAGTTCTTTCACATCATTTGAAGGTAACACTGGACTTGGCTCAACCAAGCGAATAAGCTGGATTCAGGAGTGGCTACAGCACAATAGATCATATCCACGTACTGAGAGAACTAATTGAAAGAGCGAGGGAATATGAACTTCCATTGTGCATGGCTTTTATCGATTATGAAAAAGGCCTTTGATTCCGTGAAACCATCAGCAGTTACAATGGCTCTGAAATCCTGCGGTATTGAAGATGCATACATTAATATTATTAATAACATCTATGAAAATGCGAGTGCAGAGATTCGGCTGTTTGAGAATACAACACACATAAAAATTGGAAGGGGAGTGAGACAAGGTGACACCATATCTCCGAAGCTCTTTAATGCCACATTGGACGGTGTCTTTCAGTCGCTGAGCTGGGAAAACAAGGGGATAAAGATTAATGGAGATTATCTAACCCACCTTCGTTTTGCTGATGATGTAGTCATTTTTGCAACTACCCCATCAGAGCTGCAGAGTATGATTCAGGAACTTGCTGGCAAGAGTAAAGAAGTGGGATTAAAAATGAACTTTCAGAAGACAAAACTGATGTTCAATGCTTTTTCAAGAAATGAAGATTTATCAATTGATGGAGAAAAGTTGGAGATAACAGACACGTACATTTATCTTGGACAGCAGATATCAAGTGAGGGTCACATTGGTGAAGAAATTAATCGGCGTACAAAACTTGCCTGGAGAGCTTTTGGAAGAAACAGCATAATTTTCAAGAGCAATATGCCATTATGTCTTAAAAGAAAAGTGTTTGATCAATGCATCCTTCCAGTGCTTATGTATGGTGCAGAGACGTGGACCTTAACTAAAAGAAACATACAAAGGCTGCAGACAACTCAAAAAAGCATGGAGAGGTGCATGCTTGGTGTAACCAGGAGAGATAAGAAGAGTAACTCGTGGATCCGAAAAATGACAAGAGTGGAAGACGTCATGATCAGAGTTAAATCCCTGAAATGGCAATGGGCTGGACATACTGCCTGAAGGACAGACCATCGATGGACAGCCGAAATTTTAGATTGGATTCCAAGGGATAGGAAAAGACCCAGAAGAAGACCACATGGGAGATGGGTGGATGAAATTTGAAAGTATGCAGGAGTGACATGGAAGAGACTGGCACAAGACAGACCGTTGTGGAGGAAACTTGGGGAGACCTTCGTCCAGCAGTGGATTGATAATGGTTGACAATGATGATGATGATGATATATGGTAGTTGTTCTGCAAAGAGAAAGTAAGCATTTCAAAAATTCCAACAAATATGTTACTATCTTTGTTGTGAAAAACTATTAGGTCTGCCAAGTCTTCGGCTATAAAGTCTATAAGTTGATCTACATTAATGTGAGTATACATAGATACTATGTCCAAACTACCCATAATAGGAGAATCTAATTTAGGAAGAAGTCCTAATTTTTTTTTTAGCTGCATTGAATTTTTAATCAAGTGGCTCTTTTAAAAGATTCTGAAGGTGCGAATCTATGACAACATAAGTGACAACAAAAAGACAGCCTGAAGAAGGAGATGAGTTTTCTCAGAAAATTTGCAATTTAAATAAAAAATTTCCTAATAAAATTCCCATAATAGTTGTTTTTGATTAGTAATTTAATTATGACTTTAATTATGTAAAATCTGGCAACATTTTTAAAATTTCATTTAATGTCAACAGGCTTTACAAAGTAGAGTTAAAGCATTGAGAACAGGCCTTGAAAGTAATCAAGAGACTAGAAACATCAGATTGAAAAAAAAAATAAATAAAATAAAAAAAATAACTGAGACAAAGAATAAATGCAGGAATTCTTTAACTGAATAATACCTGATATTACTTTATGACTTGATATTTTAAATGAAATACATTTTATAACGCTATTTCTAGTTTTTAAAATTATTTATTTTGAGAATTCTTTTTATAGGATTTTACTAGTAAAAAAATTAATATTTAGCAAATTTTTGAAGATAACTCATCGTCATCAGGCTTATTAAAAAAAAAAAATTTCTTTTTTGGTTGTTTAGTCAGAGTTAACACATACCAAAGCTGCACCAGATGCCTGGTGGTAGAGAATTTTCTATGATGTCATTGATGGTGGACTTTTTCTTCTTCTCTATTTCAAGTCCTTAAATTTTTAGAGCATCCTGGTTAATGCCATGACCAGTTTCCTGAGCATACTGAACTAAATAAAAATGTTAGGGAAACAGGTCACAACATGATCTGGGATAATCCAAAATCATTGGCCTTCAAAATAACCTGTTAAAAAGACAAAATTAGACTCAAAATACATAAAAGTCCCATCATCATAGATGTCGTAGGAAATTCTCCACCATGCATCAAGTTCTATTTACTAGAATTTAAATATGATTGAACAACCAAAAGCAAGGTAAATTTATTTGAATAAGCCCAATGAAACAGATGAGTTATCTCTGAAAATGAACTAAATATTGAACTTCTTTCTAGAAAACCCCATAAAAAAAGGAATTCTTAAAATAATGACTTAATCTCTGAATAAAGTAAAAGTAAGTATTTTTATAATAGATTGGCATTACTACCTTTATTTATAATTTGTAAAAGGAAACATTTTATAACTTTCTCTGTAAATTCAACATGTTTAAGTTTGCTTTCAAGCTGGTATTCATCTAGAGAATTATTGATTTGATTTAAGAAGCAAACAAGTCATCTTCAAAAATCTAAAAATAAAAACTGATACTGTTGTTTAAAAAACATGCAAACTTTTGAACTGATCTATTTTATTTTTCAGTGTAGAAATCTCAATTCAAATGTTTCTTAATTCTGAATAATTCATGCATCTTAAAATATAAACACAGCTCTGATATATTTTGTAAAATCTTAGAGTGAAAGTATCTTAACTATAATAATTTTACAGGTTTTTACTCTATCTGATCTGTCCATATGTATGATAAATCTTCAAGTAAAATTTTCTATCCACCTCCCAGTCAGGAGATCATGTTAATACAGAACATTAAAGAAAAATAACCACTAAAATAATTTTGATAATTCATAAATAAACCAATAAAATAAAAAAAATCACCTCTGATGCAATGTGAAAGAATATAATGATTTCAGTTAGTATCACTACATATCACTAAGCTGTTCTCTGAGATTCAGAGGTTAGCTCCAAAAAGAAATACAAACTACCAGATAGTTTTTACTTACTGTTGCTGTATCAAACTTCTCCTTTTATCCATTTACAGCGATCTTGACATACAACTCAGACTTCACTGACATTCATTACACACCGTGCACAAGATCTTCTATTCTTCATACTCAAATTTGTTTCTCATGCAGACATTCCTGAATCTGATTCTCCCATGACTTACTTGGCCTTCCTCTGCCTTTCCTTCCTGCCACTTGGGCTAAAAAGATTTTCTTAGTAAGCATCTCATCACCCATTCTTTCAACATGGCCAAACCATCAAAGCATATTAGTCTCCATCTTGCTAACAACATTTTGCATCACATCACCCAACTGCAACACATCTTCATTCCTCACACAATCAGAATGTGTCTTGCCACAACCCCCCCCCCCCTTAAGTAACGCATTTCTCCAGCCCACAAATGACTTCTATGTTTCTTCTGCAGTACCCAGGTTTCACTGCCATACATCAGAGCAGGAACACTTACACTCTTATACACAGCCATGCGGGACTCTCTCGAGAACCCATCATTCCTGTGAAAACCTCCCAGAGCAGCTATGACTTGCAATGAAGAATTCACTCGCCTACTAATTTCACCATCCAATTTGTTCTCTCTATCAAACATGCTTCCTAAATACACAAACTCATTGACCTGGTCAATTACTGTGCCATTTACATTTACATTACATTCAGTGCTACCAGTTCCTCTCTTAAAAACCATAACTTTTTTTTTTCCTTATTTATACTCAGTTTGAATTTCACGCAAACTTCGTACATCCGGGACAACATACTCTGCAACTCACTTTTGCTCTCTGCCAACAGGACAGTGTCATCAGCATACAGCAATCTGCACACACAGATATCACCAAGACATAAACCAGTATTATCTATTTTGGCATCACGCATGAACACATCTACAAATATATTAAACAGCCATGGTGACATTACACAACCTTGCCTGATTCCTGCACCAATAGAAAACCATTTTGATAAAACACCATTCACTCATACACAGGCTCTACTGCCAGCATAGATGGCTTTTACACTATTAAGTAGATTCCCAGTAACACCATATTCATTCACTACCTTCCACGAAAGTGTCCTATTTACTCGGTTGTAAGCATTCTTTAAATCTATGAAGGCAGCAAAAACTTTCTTACCAACAGCCAGATACTTTTCAATCATCATGCGTAATTCAAAATTTTGGTTAATGCAGCCTTTACCAGGCATAAAACCACTCTGAACATCTCACACTAAAGACCCCATACTTTTTCAATAAAAACCATACCAAACACTTTCCCTGGCACACTTAATAAGCTAATACCACGATAGTTCTTGCAGTCAATGTGATAACCTTTTCCCTTATACAAGGGAATAATGATAGCATCGTTCCAATTCCAAGGGACCATTCCTAATTCCCAGCACAACTGGCAAATTTCAGTTAACCTATCAATTACAGAGTCACCACCATATTTTAACATCTCGGCAGTTATGCCATCAACTCCCGGAGCCTTACCATTCTGAAGAGATTTTAGAGCTTTACACACTTCTTCTCTTGAGATCCATCCTGTGCTTTCATCCTTCACTGTGCCATCATTTGAATCAGAATCATCTTTGCTTTCCTGATCTAATAACTCACAGAAGTTTTCACTTAAATCATTGGGCTCCCATATCATTTCTCTAACCCTATTCTTCACATAACTTAACACTTTGTTTCCCCTATTTTTCCTGAGTCTTGTGTACTTCCAGAAAGATTTCCCATTTTTCCAAAAAGCCAATTCATGCCTTTCCACGTTCTCCTTCCTATTTTTTGCCTTACTCTGGTGAACCAGCTTAGCGGCTTCATGCTTCTTACAGCGATATTCATCTACAGAAACTCTACCCTGCAACATCCCCAAATAGGCTTCCTTCTTTCTCTTTACTGCCTCTTCAATCTCACTATTTCACCAAGCATCACCTCTATTGTTACCCACTATTGTGGTGCCATAGACCTCTTTAGCAGCAGTAACAACACAGTTCTTAAAACATTTTCACTTCTTTTCTACATCCCTCTCACAAGACTTCAGCTCCTTCAGTCGTTCTCTGAGTACGTCAGAATAATGCGGAAGATTTTTAGGGAGCCTTTCAACCTTTATTCTTTCCATCCTGGGCCTCTTCCGGTTCCTTTTCCTATAACCAACATTCAATTTCACTCATGACACTACCAAGTAATTATCAGAGCCAACATCCGCACTTCTCATTACACGAGTGTCAACAACTAAGTGTTCCAGACGCTGATCGTAGACAACAAAATCTATCACACTCTTTTGACCAGAGTATGATTTTCCCAAGTATATGTGTGGATATACTTGTGGTTGAAAAATGTATTAGATACATACAAACCATTCTCAATGCAGAGTTCAATTAATCTTTCACCATTATCATTCACACAAGAATCATTAAACTTACCCAGAACATTGTCAGAAATTGCATACTGCACACCCAATCTAGCATTGAAATCCCCTGCTATTGTAACTTTCTCTTTAGCACCAAACTGGCTCAAAACAGCTTTTAGCTCATTCCACAAATCTTTCTTCCTATCAGAGGGTTCAGAGTCACAAGGAGTAAAATAAAATTACTTCTGGTACTATGTAAAAGAACAAAATAATACCAGTTAGTACATAGTTACACCAAAAACATAAGATAAAAACAGATACCTCATAAGTTATCTTTATACAAGACTCTAAAAGAATAGTAGAAAATTTAGGATGGGCTTCTGATGTCAACCACAAGCGGAAATTTTCAGATGGATTTAGTTCATTCATTTCCTAAGGGCAGAAATAAAAGATACAGTATAAAAAATAAGTAACAAAACTATGTTAAAACATAAGAATGAATATTAAAAAGATTGAATCTCATTACTGACTCAATAAAGCATGAATACATGAAAGGAACTCAAAGAGGTCACGCAAATACATAGCAGATCTTTCAGTAATGATCTTAATTCTACTAATAAAATTTATAAAATAGAGATGATTGTATAGTCACTCCATAAATATTTTTATATCTTGCAAATGCATTCAGAATTTTGGAAGGTTTTTTTTCCTACTTTACATGACTGATCAGCATTAAAACATTTTTTTGGTAATTCATACACTGACCGTAAAAATTCTCAAATTCTGAGAATATTTATTAAAACACAACATTCATACTATATTCATGCCCTTAAGACACATAAAATTTTTTACATTGGAACTTCGAAGAAAAAAAAAATGGACAAATTTTGTTTAATTTTGAAATGAAACACAGCACTAACTTCATTAGCTAGTAGCTTAATTTTCCAGGACTTTGCAGAAACATTTGGTTGTTGAACTATAAAATGCATATCAGAAAAAAAGCTACTTAAAACAGACTCTAAAACATTATTAACAATTAGCTTGAAAATTCGACTATAGTAGTGCAGCTCATAAACCAAGTTATGGGGTCAAAACGTTTTTACAACCCTTCAAAATTGAAACCTGTTAAGTGAAATAAAAAGAGTGAAAAATAGCTGTCATTTGGACAAGCAATAAACACAGCAGTAACTATCCCTGTCTAGTAAATAAAAGTTAATACAAACTAAAATATTCAGCAGACATACAGTACTTTTTGTATAATTTACTGATCTGAAAAAGTTATAAACATTATTTTGAAAGTAACTCAAATCATTCTATGTACACACATACATATCACTAAGTGTTCTCTGAGATCAGAAGTTACCTCCTCAACAAAAGCTTGTTGGCCAAATAAAAACTATTCTAAATTTTAAATAACATTATTCTAACTAAATCTTGAAATTAAAAAAATAAGTCTTTCTTTGAAAGCATATCAGTAGATGAATAAACCATGATATATATCAGTACATGAATAAACCATGATATGTCCAAGAACATCGTTGTAAATGCAAAAAGTATAATAAAAAACCATTATTATTGAAGAATCAATGGATTTTTACTATACTTTTTGCCGATGTTTTTTTTGAAATTTCAACTGTCACAAGGAATAGCAGAGGACTGGTTTCACTGAAGAACAGTCTAAGAAATGTGCAGGCAACGGGAAATCTGGTAAACCAACTGTTTGAAAGTTTATGTAACTAATTAACTTCATCCTGTCTACATTAGTGGTTGACAAAAATATTGATACACTGAATAATTACTTTACATGAAAAAATGGATATCTAGAGGCATATAAGTGAATTGCTATCATCATCATCATCATTGTCAACCATTATCAATCCACTGCTGGATGAAGGTCTCCCCAAGTTTCCTCCCCAACGGTCTGTCTTGTGCCAGTCTCCTCCATGTCACTCCCGCATACTTTCAAATTTCATCCACCCATCTTCCATGTGGTCTTCTTCTGGGTCTTTTCCTGTCCCTTGGAATCCAATCTAAAATTTCGGCTGTCCATCGATGGTCTGTTCTTCTGGCAGTATGTCCAGCCCATTGCCATTTCAGGGATTTAACTCTGATCATGATGTCTTCCACTCTTGTCATTTTTCGGATCCACGTGTTCCTCTTCTTATCTCTCCTGGTTACACCAAGCATGCACCTCTCCATGCTTTTTTGAGTTGTCTGCAGCCTTTGTATGTCTCTTTTAGCTAAGGTCCACGTCTCTGCACCATACGTAAGCACTGGAAGGATGCATTGATCAAACACTTTTCTTTTAAGACATAATGGCATATTGCTCTTGAAAATTATGCTGTTTCTTCCAAAAGCTCTCCAGGCAAGTTTTGTACGCCGATTAATTTCTTCACCAATGTGACCCTCACTTGATATCTGCTGTCCAAGATAAACGTACGTGTCTGTGATCTCCAGCTTTTCTCCATCAATCGATAAATCTTCATTTTTTCTAAAAGCATTGAACATCAGTTTTGTCTTCTGAAAGTTCATTTTTAATCCCACTTCTTTACTCTTGTCAGCAAGTTCCTGCATCATACTCTGTAGCTCTGATGGGGTAGTTGCAAAAATGACTATGTCATCAGCAAAACGAAGGTGGGTTAGATAATCTCCATTAATCTTTATCCCTTTGTTTTCCCAGTTCAGTGATTGAAAGACATTTTCCAATGTGGCATTAAAGAGCTTCGGAGATATGGTGTCACCTTGTCTCACTCCTTTTCCAATTTTTATGTGTGTTGTATTTTCAAATAGCAGAATCTTTGCACTTGCATTTTCATAGATGTTATTAATAATATTAATGTATGCATCTTCAATACCACAGGATTTCAGAGCCATTGCAACTGCTGATGGTTTCACCGAATCAAAGGCTTTTTCATAATCGATAAAAGCCATGCACAATGGAAGTTCATATTCCCTCGCTCTTTCAATTAGTTCTCTCAGTACGTGGATATGATCTATTGTGCTGTAGCAACTCCTGAATCCAGCTTGTTCTCTCGGTTGAGCCATGTCCAGTGTTACCTTCAAGTGGTGTGAAAGAACTTTAGTGAAGATTTTATAAACCACTGATAGGAGGCTGATAGGTCTGTAGTTCCTGAGATCCTCAATGTCACCTTTTTTATGTAGCAAGATCATTGTAGCGTTGTTCCAATCCTCAGGAATTTTCCCTTCATTAAGGCATCGAGTGAAAATTTGAGCGAGTACTGTTTCGATTTCTCCACTTGCTTCTTGTGTGATGTCTACAGTAATTCCATCTTCTCCTGGAGCTTTTCCCCGCTTCATGTTCTTGATTGCATGTGCAACTTCTGCTGGAAGGACTGGAAGAACTCTGGTACCTTTCATGATGCCTGGAGTACATGTATCATCCCTTTCATATAATTTGGAGTAGAAATCTTTCACTCTTGTCAAAATTTCGCCTCTATTTCTTGTTACAGAACCATCTTCTTTTCTCAGTGCCATAATCTGTTTTTTTCCCTTACTGAGATGTCCCTTTGCTATCTTTAGGCTTTGGTTGTTTTCAATTGCTTTCCTTACTAGTTCACAGTTGAATTTCCTTACGTCTTCAGTGATACTTTTTCGTACTGTCTTGCATAGCTCTATATATTCCACTTTGGAAGTCACATCTTCTTTAGTTGTCCTCATCTCTCTTCTTTTTTGCATCAAAATTTTGTTTTTTCCTGATAATTTGTTCACATGCAATTTGTTCTTAGACCCAGCTAATTTTGTTGCTGTTTCCATAAGAGCTTTGGTTACTTTTCTGTTAACTTCAGAAATATCCACTTCTTCCGATGTTAGGCCTTCTAAAGCAGAGAATCTGTTCTTCAGTTCCATTTTGAAGGTCTTATGGTGTTTTTTAAGGTTGGTTATGTCAATACATTTTGTTTGTCTTATGAGCTTGCTACGTTCGAGTTTAGTGTTGAGGTGCATCTTACATCTCACCAATCTATGGTCACTGCCTGTGTTGAACTTGTTTAGCACACTGCAGTCTTCTATGATGAATTTTTTGTTACATATAATAAAATCAATTTCACTTGTCGTCCCATTTGGATGTCTCCATGTCCATTTCCTGTGTGGCTTTTTCTTGAAAAAGGAGTTCAAGATGAAAAACCCTTCTGCCTCTGCAAACTCTACGAGAGTATTTCCACGCTGGTTTCTGTTGCCGTGACCGAATTTACCTACTGAAGTTTCATTCTGTTGCCGTTGCCCTATTTTAGCATTGAAATCTCCCATAATTATCTTCAAGTGCTGCTTACCTTTATTATTTAGATCACGAATTTTCTCATAAAATTCTTCAATTTCTTCTTCAGCATGACTTGTGGTGGGTGCATAAGTTTGAATAATCTGAGCCTGGCATCTTCTCGAGAGTTGGATAACGAGTCGTGCAGCTCTGTCAGAGGAACTTTCAACTTCTACAACTTTATCCTTCAGTTTCTTGTTTATTATAAATCCAACACCACTAGTTCTGCCAGTATCTGTCCCACGATAGTAGAAGAGATGTCCACTTTTCAGTTCAATGAGATCTTCTCCTTTTCTCCTTACCTCACTTAGCCCGACGATGTCCCACTTGATCCTTTGTAGTTCCTCTTCCAATTCAAGAAGCCTTGAATCAGAAGATAGGGAGCGTCCGTTATACGTAGCCAAGGTCAGCATCAGATGGCAGCCTAGTCCGGTCCTCCGGGGATTCTTAGCACCCTCTGCCTTCATGTCGCACTGGCCGCTGACTTGGCCAGGTACATTCCAGCTGCCGGAGACTGAGGGCCAAGATTTAAGTTGTGGAGTCATTTTGGAGGGGTTTGGCCATAACTCACCACGCTGGCCAAGCGGGTTGGTGAGTGTGGGATAGCATTTCCTGTAATCCCGATGGTATAGTTATACCGCTATTGGCGGTCGTCAGAGCCCCTTTAGTGGGAACAGGATGTACCACGAGAAGGCGGGGTTGACATTTGTCAAGGAGAGGCTGTGATGTTACGCATCACCTGACCTTACATCCCAGTGAATTGCTATATGCCAAACTATATTACACACAATCCATATATTTACTGATAATTTTATTCCTCATATAAATTGAATTTATGAAGAACTTTAAATCACACGAATTTTTATACAGAAGCCAGTTCCATAAAACTACACTAATGTATGCATCATGGAATTTTAAAATGTCATTGTAGGACGCTGAATTTAAGGCTCTGGACGTTATGACAAAAGAGCCCAATTCAAACCACTAAAAAGCAATACATCATCAGTACTTATGTAAGATATTTTGGGGCTCCTGTAATACAACATACATCATTGGCCATATCAGCAATAAATCACACACTGAGACATAGCTAAATCTATACTACACAATGTTTGCATTGTCTGTTAACATAAAATACACAAGAAAAATAAAATGCTTGTTGTCTAAAAATACCAGTGTAATTTGCTACAGAATTAAGCAAAACATTTTTTATTTTTCTTGCTCTTAGAGCTACAAAAAGTTAGATGTAATCAAATTTGATTCACATAAATCTGACGAATAGGAAATTTATTAAACTTTTGTTAAACGATGAAAAACCATAAAAATATAATTTCTAAAATACATACCTTTCCATTGTTTTTACACAAAATCGCTAAGTTTTAGTAAATACTTGTCAGAACAAAAAAACAGTTTTTCAATACGAAGAAGGCAAAACTTCGCTCCAAGTTCCTGGAGACATGTTTTCACAGCTTTCTTGACTTCATCATCATTTACGAAATTCTTACCCCCAAGGTCCTTTTCCATTTTGGGGAACAAGTGGTAATCACACGGTGCTAAATCAGGACTGCATTGGGAAGGCAGCCATACTTCGCACTGGAAAAGTGAAAAAAGCTCTAGCATGGTGGCAGCTTTCTGTGGGGGTTGTGTTGTTGTGCAACAAAATGATTCCTTTTGACAATTTTCCTCTTCTTCTATCCTTAATTGCTTTCCATAACTTCTTCAATGTCTCGCAATACATTCCTGTGTTTATCATACTCTGTTTTGCTATAAACTCTGTGTACACTAGCCCCTTGCAGTAAAAAAACATTGCCATAACTTTTCTGGCAGATGGCATGACTTTATATTTTTTTGCAATTGGTTAGCTGGGGTGTTTCCACACCATGGATGCCACTTTGCTTTCTGGTGCTAAATGATGCACCTATGTCTCAATGCTGGTGATGGTGCGCTGCAAAAGATCTATGCCTTCTTCAGAATAACATTGCAGGAACGCAACACTGGACGCAAATCGCTGATTTTTGTGCTGTTCCGTTAAAGATCATGGAATCCATCTTGGTCGTCAAAATTCTGCCTCTGCCCGGTTCATCTGTCAGATCCTTACGTCTTTCTTTGAACTGCTTACACCATTTTCCAATTACCTGGTGACACATTGCCTCTTCTCCATAAACAGTCGACACTTCACAATGGATTTCAGTTGGATTCAAATGTTTTGCCCAAAAAGAAAAGCATTGTTCCATGAACTTCCAATTTTGAGTAACACTCCAGCTGTTACATCATAACAAATAACCATTAACAAATAAACTATGCAGCACAATTGTGCCACAATCCTTCCACAAGAAGATAATGAAACATATGATGTTCATCTGCAGCTGTGTCCTTTCCTTCTTTCCATTTCCGATAGCCGTCGCTATGGGAAACTTATTTTTTGATATGCCCCAGTACAAAACTTTCCTTAGTTAAACAGATTATAAAAGTAAGCAGAATAAATGTATAAAAACGTTTTCAGCTTCAGCATAAAAATTCGTGATCATAATGCACCCATATATTATGCTTTAAAAATGTATCACAATTTACATTTATGTATAAATGAGACTCTTTTTTTTTTTTTTTTTTTTTTTTTGGTTGGAGGTTTAACGATTACCGTGAGCAACTCAATGGGCTATAAGCAGTCGCCCGTCCCTAATTTAGGGACACTGGTTCCAGGGAAGGGAGAGAGCCAGTGCCGTAGGACAAACATAACATCCATGCCTGACCGGGATACGAACCCGGACCCCTTACGGACGAATGATCAGAGGCCAGCGCCTTAGACCACTGCGCCACCGGGGCGGCTAAATGAGACTCTACTGAAAACTCCTCAAACATAACATGGTACCTCATGATGGGGTGAATGTTGCCCCGAAAGTGCTAGTTCCACCTGATGATGGGGTGAATGTTGCCCCGAAAGTACTAGTGGCGTATTTTAATCTGTAAATAGTTTAATCTTTTATTAAATATTGTACCAAGACGGTGAAGTTCTTATTTCATTTGACACATTTGTATGAAGTTACTTTTTTATCTATAGCATGGTATATTAAACAAACACAATACAGTTGCAAATATAAATGATGGGAATAATATTTTTTTTACGAAGGACTGCATTAAGATCATAAATATTATACAGTACATTCAGTAAACTTCCCCATACCTTCAGCAAGGTAGGCAGCCAATGAGTAACAAGATGAAGGTTCTTAAGACACAGCCAAAACCCATTCTGAGCACAGGTTCTCAGGTATTCCAAAGCAATGTTCATTTGCCCCTGACCCATAGACACCTTAATGTAAGAAGAGTATACGACAAAAGAATAATTAAAGCATCAATTATATTACTTTAGTTTAAACTCATAAAAAAATATACCTACTAGCTAGCAAGAAAACAATAGTTTCTTCAATATGAACTCTTAAAAAATTTGTTAAACCAAAACAGTTACCAACATGATTATAAATGAATTATTATCATATTCTCAAAACCCACTGTGCAGAAGCTTTCATACATACATACATATCACTAAGCTGTTCTCTGAGATTCAGAGGTTAGCTTCAAAAAGAAATACAAACTTCCAGGTATTTTTTACTTATTGTTGTCGTATCAAACTTCTCCATTTACAGCGATCTTGACATACAACTCGTGCTTCACTAATATCCATTACATGCCGTACACAAGATCTTTTATACTTCATACTCATAATCTTTTTCTCATGCAGACATTCCTGAATCTGATCCACCTATGTCTTCCTTGGCCTTCCTCTGCCCTTCCTTCCTGCCACTTGGGCTGAAAAGATTTCTTAGTAAGCATTTCATCAAACATTCTTTCAACATGGCCAAACCACCAAAGCATATTGGTCTCCACCTTGCTAACAACATTTTGCTTCACATCACACAACTGCAATACATCTTCATTTCTCACACAATCATATCGTGTCTTGCCACAAACCTCACGTAAGTAACGCATTTCTCCAGCACACAAACGACTCCTATGTTTCTTCTGCAGTACCCAGGTTTCACTGCCATACATCACAGTAGAAACAATTACAGTTTCATACACAGCCATGCGGGACTCTCTAGAGAACCCATCATTCCTGTGAAAACCTGCCAGAGCAGCTATGACTTTCAAAGAAGAATTCACTCGTCTACTGATTTCACCATCCAACTTGTTCTCTCTGTCAAACATGCTTCCTAAATACACAAACTCACTCACCTGGTCAATCACAGCGCCATTTACACTTACATTACATTCAGTGCTACCCGTTCCTCTCTCAAACACCATAACTTTGGTTTTTCCCTTACTTATACTCAGTTTGAATTTCATGCAAACTTCGTGCATCCGAGTCAACATACTCTGCAACTCACTTTTGCTCTCTGCCAACAGGACAGTGTCATCAGCATACAGCAATTTGCACACACGAATATCACCAAGACATAAACCACTATTATCTATTTTGGCCTGATGCATGCATGCATCCATAAATATATTAAACAGCCATGGTGACATTACACAACCTTGTCTAACTCCTGCACCAATGGAAAACCATTTTGATAAAACACCATTCACTCGTACACAAGCTCTACTACCAGCATACATGGCTTTTACACTATTAAGTAGATTTCCAGTAACACCATATTCATTCAATACCTTCCACAAAAGTGTCCTATTCACTCGGTCATAAGCTTTCTCTAAATCTATGAAGGCAGTAAAAACTTTCTTCCCAACAGCCAGATACTTTTCAATCATCGTGCGTAATGCAAAAATCTGGTTAGTGCAGCCTTTACCAGGCATAAAACCACTCTGAACATCCCACACTTTCAATGATGTAAGACCCCTTACTTTTTCAATAACAACCTTACCAAACACTTTCCCTGGCGCACTCAGTAGGCTAATACCACGATAGTTCTTGCATTCAGTCTGATCACCTTTTCCCTTATACAAGGGAACAATGATAGCATCCTTCCAATCCCGAGGGACCATTCCTAACTCCCAGCACAACTGGCAAAATTCAGTTAACCAGTCAATTATAGAGTCACCACCATATTTCAACATCTCTGCAGTTATGCCATCAACTCCCGTAGCCTTGCCATTCTGAAGAGATTTTAGAGCTTTACACACTTCTTCTCTTGAGATCCCTCCTGTGCTTTCATCCCTCATTGTGACATCATCTGCGTCTGTCTCAGAATCATCTTTGCTTTCCTGATCTAATAACTCACAGAAGTATTCACCCCATCTGTCACTTAACTCATTGGGCTCCCATATCATTTCCCCAATCTCATTCTTCACACAACTTACAACTTTGTTTCCCCTATTTTTCCCGAGTCTCATGTACTTCCAAAAGGACTTCCTATCTTTCCAAAAAGCCAGTTCATGCCTTTCCACTTTCTCTTTCCTATCTTTTGCCTTACTGTGGCAAACCAGCTTAGCAGCCTCACGCTTATTACAGCGATATTCATCCACAGAGACTCTACCTTGCAACATCCCCAAATAGGCTTCCTTCTTTCTCTTTACTGCCTCTTCAATCTCACTATTCCACCAAGCATCACCTCTATTGTCGCCCACTATTGTGGTGCCACAGACCTCTTTAGCAGCAGTGACAACACAGTTCTTAAAACATTCCCACTTCTTTTCTACATCCCTCTCACAAGATTTCAGATCCTTCAGTCGTTCTCTGAGTAAGTCAGAATACCACTGACGATCTTCAAGGAGCCTATCAACCTTTATTCTTTCTATCCTGGGTCTCTTCCTATTTCTTTTCCTACAACCAACATTAAGTTTCACTCGTGACACTACCAAGTAATGATCAGAACCAACATCCGCAGCTTTCATTAGTACTTCAAACCAGAAAAACTCCCAAAACCCAAGGGAAGATGTATAAAACAAACCAATGTTGTATCAAGTGTCCTAGCTGTTGCTTTTGGTGTACTGAGTGGAATCTCTGTTTTAAGTAAGAGAGACTAGAGGAAAAGGCTAACAAATCAGCTGATAAACTTGTCTAGAATATACTAGGCTGTTATTCCCATTCCATGGTCCCAAACCAAAGCTAACATATATACCACAAGCCCAAGAGCTGAATGGACCTGAGACTACTGAGGCTAAAGAATGTTATGAACAGTCTCTTCAGGAAACCTTGGAAAAGAAATGATGTAATATATGACGTCACTTCTGCTTGGGATATTAGTGGATGATAACGCTTACTTTCCCGGGTTATTCACTTAATAGTTTGGATAAAGATAACTGTACTATAATACAAAACCAATTGTAAAAGCTTTCACAAAATTATCTGGTAAGTATGGAGCGATTGGGCAGTGCATACATGTATCAGCAATACACATGAAGTGGTAGAACTGTCCAAAAATAAAATATTGACCCAGATTTGATAGGCATCAATCAGTAATACCACAAAATATGTGCCAGAGTAACATGATCTTGGTAGTAGATTCAGCCTGATTTACACTGATGTACAGCAGGTTCATGAAAAAGTCATTATGGCCTTAACCTTTGATAATACAATCGTTTTCAGATTGGTCATGCAGGAACTTCTACACATGAGGACTATTATCAAACAGTATGGCATGGACTTATATAATTTGTGACAGTCTATAGACCAGGAGAAAGTTCTTGTATAGAAGAGATGAAATGCATACATACATACATACATACATACATACATACATATCACTAAGCTGTTCTCTGAGATTCAAAGGTTAGCTCCAAAAAGAAATACAACTACCAGATATTTTTATTTACTGTTGTTGTACCAAACTTCTCCATTTACAGCGATCTTGACATACAACTCGGGCTTCACTGATATTCATTACACGCCGTACACAATATCTTTTATACTTCATACTCATAATCTTTTTCTCATGCAGACACTCCTGAATCTAATCTACTCATGTCTTCCTTGGCCTTCCTCTGCCTTTCCTTCCTGCCACTTGGGCTAAAAAGCTTTTCTTAGTAAGCATCTCATCACTCATTCTTTCAACATGGCCAAACCACTGAAGCATATTGGTCTCCACCTTGCTAACAACATTTTGCTTCACATCACACAACTGCAACACTTCTTCATTCCTCACACAATCAGACCGCGTCTTGCCACAAACCCCACGTAAGTAACGCATTTCTCCAGCACACAAACGACTCTTATGTTTCTTCTGTAGTACTCAGGTTTCACTGCCATACATCAGAGTAGGAACAATTACACTTTCATACACAGCCATGTGGGACTCTCTAGAGAACCCATCATTCCTGTGAAAACTTCCCAGAGCAGCTATGACTTGCAATGAAGAATTCACTCGCCTACTAATTTCACCACTCAATTTGTTCTCTCTGTCAAACATGCTTCCTAAATACACAAACTCACTCACCTGGTCAATCACAGTGCCGTTTATACTTACATTACATTCAGTGCTACAAGTTCCTCTCTCAAACACCATAACTTTGGGTTTTCCCTTATTTATATTCAGTTTGAAATTCATGCAAACTTCGTACATCCGAGACAACATACTCTGCAAATCACTTTCGCTCTCTGCCAACAGGACAGTGTCATCAGCATACAGCAATCTGCACACACGGATATCACCAAGACATAAACCACTATCATCTATTTTGGCATCACGCATGCACGTGTCCATAAATATATTAAACAGCCATGGTGACATTACACAACCTTGTTTGACTCCTGCACCAACAGAAAACCATTTTGATAAAACACCATTTACTCGTACACAAGCTCTACTGCCAGCATACACGGTGTTTACACTATTAAGTAGATTCCCAGTGTAACACCATATTCATTCAAAACCTTCCACAAAAGTGTGCTATGTACTCAGTCGTAAGCTTTCTCTAAATCTATGAAGGCAGCAAAAACTTTGTTACCAACAGCCAGATACTTTTCAATCATCGTGCGTAATGCAAAAATCTGGTTAGTGCAGCCTTTACCAGGCATAAAACCACTCTGAACATCCCACACTTTCTCTGATGTAAGATCCCGTACTTTTTCAATAACAACCTTACCAAACACTTTCCCTGGCACACTTAGTAGGCTAATACCATGATAGTTCTTGCATTCAGTCTGATCACCTTTGATTAAAACCAAACAGAAGGAAGTAGTAACCATTCTTGTGAATTTGAATACTAGAGGGAAGAACATAACTGGGACACTAAAGATACAATACGTACATTTGAAAAAAAAACTGCTTGGCAAATAAGAATGGAGGAAAAACAAGATGACCTGTCAAGACCACAACACATAAAAAATACCAAACACCAATTCAGTAAATAACTTTTCTCAGTGGCCTTTCACAGTAAAGAAAATGTGCCAGAAACACAACAGTGTGCTCTTAAGAAATTGAAGAAGAACAGAAAATCTCTAATTTGGCAAAGCATGCAAAAATACTTTACAACTACAAAAGCTACAAAATTGAGGTAACCAAGAACTTTTATTTTAAGCATATCCACATGGAAAACCTGAACTTTCAGTTGTTAAAAAAGAACCTATTGCTACTGTATTTTGGATATTTTTAGTGTCTCACATATGTACACTGGTGTGCAAAAATTAAGGACGAAGAGGAGAAATTAGCATAACAGCAGAACAAGCAAGCAGAACGGACCGAAAGACCACTCAGGAGATAGACTAGGGTCCGGTATGGTAGGACATGTGCATATATGCAGCATGACGTAGGGAGGGGAGTGTCGAAAGGGTATAAAGCACACAGGCGGTGTACGCTCAGCAATTCAGTGAAAGCTATTGCACAGTGTACATCGGTTTGAACGACATCAAGTTGCTGCCACCGTGTGATATGGCCAACAGGCAATCCAGTAGATAACATCTGGATGACTTTACCCGAGGTCAGGTCATTGGGAAGTTGGAAAAAGATCGAAGTGTGACTAGTGTAGCCGAGGAGTTCGGGATCGATCACAGCATCGTTTCACGAGCTTGGAGAGCATTTCAAACGACAGGAACAGCTGTCCAAGAGTTTAGCAGTAGTCGTTCACGAGCAACCACGGCAGCGGACGACCAGTATATTGTCATACAAGTGAGAAGAGACAGACGGCAGACAGCGGAAGAAATCGCAAGGCACATGCAACAGACAACTGGACGTCCGCTAACACGTTTTACCGTGGCCAGGAGGCTGCACAAAGGTGGTCTATTTGCATGACGACCAGTACGGTGTGTGCCATTAACGCCTGCTCATTGGAGACGGCAGTTTCTGTGGTGCCAGGAACACAAGAACTGAACACATCAGCAATGGGGTCGAGTTCTCTTTATGGATGAGAGCCGATTTAGTCTGATGAGCGATTCTGGACGTATACACATTTGGAGAGAGCAGGGAACATGCAATCACACCTCCAACATCATCGAAAGGGACCGGTTTGGAGGTGGCAGAGTTCTCGTTTGGGGCGGTATCATTCTTGGTAGCCGTACTGACCTCCACATCTTCCAAGGAGGTTCAGTCACTGGTGTCCGCTATTGTACCGAGGTTCTCCTGCCTCACGTGCGTCTCTTTAGAGGTGCTGTGGGTCCTGAGTTCCTCTTCATGGACAACAATGCTACACCTCATCGTACAGTGGCTGTCGCAGAGCTGTTGGAGAGTGAAGATATTCAACACATGGATTGGCCCGCAGGGTCCTCAGACCTAAATCCAATTGAACACGTGTGGGACCTTTTCAGGAGATGCTTGGCAGCACGTCACCAGCTGCCAGCAACGATTCCGCAGCTGCGATTGGCGCTACAAGAGAAATGGGCTGCGATGCCTCAACAGCTCCTTGACAACCTCGTCCTCAGCATGGACAGACGTTATAAGTCCTGCAACGCAGTCAGGGGTGATCATATCCCCTACTAAAGACTGGATTTTTCTTGGCAGCCGCCTGTCACATGGACGTTTCTGTCTTCTGTCCAGTTGTGCTCGAAGCTACCTTTTCAATAAAGTGCCTATGTATCCTTTGGATTCCTTGTTTGGATGGTTTTGCTCACTTGTCCCATATTCTTACATCTTGGGGATCTTATGGTATCATTTGAGTCTATGTGGAGCACTTCTGCACGATGGTACATTAAAAAAACCGTCCCGTCCTTAATTTTTGCAAGCCAGTGTAGTCGTGTCATTAGGGAAGTTGGAAGAAGTGTCATTGGGAAGTTGGAAGTTGATTATCAGGACAGAAATATAAAAATATCACAAGAAATATTTAAATTGAAGATATTTTATTTATAACTGGACAAGCTGATATTATTGTAAGCACAAGTTTTGAACCTACAGCATTCTTTTCTTTGTTTAATATGTGCTATAAAGAGCCTTTTTATTCTTTTGTGTATGATTTTTCTTATTTTCCAAAATTTATGAGTCAGACTTTGAACTAGAGTACGTGAAATATCAAAAGAATGTTTCAGTAAAAAGAATTCAAGCCGAAACAACACAGGTAAAACATTTTCTCTCTGAGAAAAAAGAAAGATAATAGAGCAAGCAGTAATACAGGGTGTCCATAAAGTCTTTCTCACATTACAAAAAATATAATAAAAAATATATTACAGGTACAAGAAAGGGATTGCATGACAATGATGGTGCACATGTAAAGTTTTTTTTTTTTTAGTGTCAGTACACCTCCACATGGGCACCATTTGTGGGCCAGAGGACATCTAAATGATATTCGATTTCAAGCCATGTTTTGTTCAACATCTCAGCAGAAGCAGAACCAATGGCGTCCGTTATTCTACTCTTCAACGTCTCGGTATCCGGAACACTGCTAGAGTAAACTTTGTCTTTCACATAACCTTATAGGGAAAAGTCTAGAGGGGTTAGAAAAAAAGTCTGGGTCTTCTTGAAAAATAACCAAAGGTTGGAGTGCATGAAATTGAGGCGCTAAAAAAAGTTCCAGCACGTCCAGGTGCACGTTACATATTACTGTGGGCTCTGTAAAAAAAAAAAAAAAGAAAGGTCCGATGATTCTGTCATGCATCAGGCTACACCATACATTCATTTTCGGGCAAGCCCTCTGTTGTTCGATGATATAATAGGAATTTTCTGATCCCCAGATTCACACATTATGTCTATTTACTGTACCAGAGATGTGGAATGTGGCTTCATCTGAGAAACAGACACAGTGCAAGTAATCACTATCATGAGCTATGCGCTGCAACCTCTCCATCGCAAATTCAGGTCGGCAAGGCTGGTCATCAAGCTGAAGAGCTTGAACGACCTGTACCTTATAAGCCTACAGATGAAGATGTTTGTGTAAAATTTTGTGAACCGTCACACAGGGAATCCCTGTTTCCAGTGAAGCATGATGAATGGATTTCCTGGGGCTTCGCAGAAATGTCTCTTGAACAGCTGCAACTGTCTGTTGTGTAACCGGTGGTCGAGCCACTCTGGAGAGATCGCCAACATTACCCGTCGCTTTAAATTTTTCATACCAAGCTTTTATCCTTTTTGGTCTGGTGGTGATCATCTGCACTCTTTTTTGAAATGACGCTGGACAGTAACCACCAATTTGGTCTCATGGAACAACAACACACACGCTGCTTTTTCTTGCATGGAAGCCATTATCAATGAATTGCTCCACTTATCCAGCAGTGGTGGTCGCCTAAAGAACATAATAAAAAACTTTATGAGTACTGCTATATTATGTTGCCAACCATTTTATTTTATCTTACATAGATTTGTTTACATTAATTTTTGTAATGTGGGAAAGACTTTATGAACACCCTATACAATTGGTAGATAAGCTGCTCAAAATCAGATCTATGTGCACTCTAAGAAAGAGAAAGATAATAGAATGAGCAATAATATAATTGGCAGATAAGATGCTCAAAATCATATATTTATGTGCACTCTAAGAAAAAAGAATGTGATACTTACTTGCATGTATTTTCCTTCACCCACAGTGCTAGAGGCAAGTTCCTGAAGTTCTTGAGAAGGGTCAACCCCAGGTGATATAATAATAAGCACAGGTTCTTTATTAGTTCCATCAAGATGTTTTAGGTTCATTGCAGCAGGAAAAAGTTCTTTCAGTCCTAAATAAAAATAGATGGGTCATACCATCTTAGAGAACTTCAGCAATATCCTGTAAATTTTGCACTAGTTTAGATTTTTTTCTAGAACACTGGTAAACACATGTTTTGTCCCAGACATAATTTTTTTATTCTTTAGTATTTTTATACGAGGAATCCAGATTTGCTATCCAAATTTTACTATCATGTATAGTTTTAGAGATACAGGAATATGGTTTTTTTAATTTTTTACGTTAAAAACAGTTTTTTTTTTTTTGTTGTTGCGAGAAATAATTTTAGTATTGACTTTGAGCACATAGCATCGTTTATTCATATGAGAAAATAAAAGAAAAAAAGCTGCAGGTGACATTGTTGCGTTCGTGTTTTACATGGCGCCACCTGCACCCTTCCTGGCTGCTCACTCGGCTGCTAAACTATGTCTTATGTCTCAGTTATCTGTAGACAGCCGAAGTGAATGCTGTGCTATTGCTCTTTATTAGTAGCTTTTGTTTGTGTGTGAAAACTGAAAAATGCCACGCAAGTGCCTCAACCATCTGGATGCATTTTGTTATGTGTGAAGTGAATTGACATTCAAACCTCAAAGGCGGAACTTTACCCCGTTAATACGAAAGTGTTATCAGCTTTACTTTGGTTGCAAAGTAGGAGATCAGGACAAGAGTTGGGCCCCACATATTTGTTGTGTTACATGTTCAAGACTTTTAACGGGGTGGGCAAACGGTTTTCGCCATATGTCATTTGCAGTTCCCATGGTGTGGAGAGAGCCGAAAGATCATTCTTCAGACTGTTATTTTTGTATAACAAATACAAAGGGAACCACAAGTAAGTCGAAACACAGTTTAAAATATCCCAACTCACCTTCATTGATGCGACCTATTCCCCACAGTGATGATATGCCATTACCACCTCACCCGGTATCAACCAATATAAATGTAAATTCAAGCTCTGAAGATGATCAGAATGAAGATCACGCTGATCAACATGATGCATGTTTCAACATTTCTAATGAGCCTCAGTTATTGACACAAGGAGACCTAAATGATTTAGTGAGTGATTTAATTTATCTAAAAAACAGGCAAAACTTTTGGGATCACGACTAAAAGGGTGGAATCTTCTTGATCACGGAACTAGGGTAGGCTACTTTTGAAATTGTCAAGAAGATTTCAAGGAGTTTTTCTCGCAAGAAGGAGATATAGTATACTGTAATGATATTTCATCAGTTATGGAAACTATAGGACATGCTCATAACTCACAGGAATGGCATTTGTTTATAGATTCGTCAAAAGTTAGCCTAAAAGCTGTCCTTTTGCACAATGGAAACAAATTCCCATCAGTTCCACTAGCAGATGCTATTAATATGAAAGAAACCTATGGAAATATGAAGATTATTCTAAACAAGACACAGTATGAAAAATTCATTTGGAACATATGTGGAGACCTCAAGGTGATCGGTATGCTGCTCGGGTTACAGTCTGGATACACAAAATTTTGCTGTTTTTTGTGCGAGTGGGACAGCCGGGATCATAAAAGTCATTTGAAAACGAAGACATGGCCTTCACGTAAATCTCTTACACCTGGTGAAAAAAAAATTAATGAATGCTCCTTTAGTTGATCCCGAAAACATCTATCTCTCACCTCTTCATATCAAATTAGGTTTGATGAAAATTTTTGTAAAAGCCACGGACAGAAATGGAAGTGTTTTTTTGTACTTGAAGGAGAAGTTCCCCAAAATTAGCAATGCAAAAATTAAAGAAGGAATTTTCATAGGACTACAAATTAGAGAACTAATGAAAGATGAAACTTTTGAAGGACGTTTGAATGACTTAGAAAAATGCGCATGGGATTCTTTCAAGAATTTAGTGAAAAACTTTTTAGGCAACAAAAAGTCTGACAACTATATGGATGTAGTACATGAGATGCTGAAAGCATATGAAGACTTAGGCTGCAATGTCTCTGAAGATCCACTTCCTTCACTCTCACTTAGATTTCTTTCCCGAAAACCTGGGCACCGTAAGTGATGAATATCGTGAATGCTTTCATCAGGACATTTCAAGCATTGAAAAAAGATATAAAGGAAAGTGGAGTTCAAGTATGTTAGCAGATTACTGCTGGACTCTCAAAAGGGACCTTTCTGAGGCAAAGTATTCCAGGAAATCTTCAACTAAGACCGTTTAGGTACGTTGAACATTACTTAATTTTCTTAGTGTGCATGTTATTAACATAAAATATTTGTGTAACTGTCACACAAAAACCTTATGTGATAGAGAAAAATGGTTTTGATTATTGAATTCAGCATGACTAATACTATAAAGATTAGCCAATAACATCTTTGGGACAGAAAAAAAGTTTTTTTCTTGTAGACCAGTGGATCAAAGGAATAAATGAGAAACACTGAAAAAGCAAAAACCGGTTTTGTGGTGGCACTGAATTTTTGCATTTTTAAATGCAGTCAACAACATTCAGGTGCACAGATAATGCTTAGATTGTCAAAAATTATGAAGAATAGCTACAAAATTTTGAAACAGAAACCAAACAGAACAATACAGAAAGACTCGCCCAAATTTTCCATGAATGGAAACACTTCATGTAAGTTTCTTGAGAAACAAAAGGGAGAAATATTAATGGTATAAATTTAATGAACATCATGTACAAAATAAAAATCATGAATTCAGGGCCATATGATGTTATTTTAAACAAAGTCAAAAGCCACTTGCATTAAGTGCATCATGAAAGTTATCCTTCTGCAAAATAATGCAAGAGCACACAACAATTTGTGAACAAAAGAAATCACAAAAATGCATTGGACTGTGATGGTCCCATGCACTTCACAGCTTGGAACTCCCTCCTTTGGACTTCCATGTGTTTTGTCCCGTGTGAGACTGCCAATAATGGACAAAAGTTTAGGAATGTTAATGCTGGTATTGTAGCAGTGGGATAGTCTCTGAAATAACTAAGAATTTTAGCCAACAAAAAATACTGGTGATATTGAAATCACAAAATACTGATGATAAGAGGTAAGATATGTACTTTACGATATCTAACCTCTGAGACCAGATATTGTAAAGCTACAGAAGACATAGATCATGAAGGAAAATAGTGTGGGTAAACATACAACATAAAACTTCTTGTTTTATTAATTTTAATATACTGTTGTTCAAAAAATTCCACGAAGGGACCCATTTTTAGCTCTAGTTGCTCAGCAGCTCAATGGTCAAAAGCAGTTAAAGTCCTATGCAAAGGACCAGGTGAAACATAAATGGCACATTTGATCTATAATAATGACATGGAAGGGATCTGCAAGATCAGTTTGCCAAGCTCTATAGAACAAGTCTCATTATTGCAAGAATGACTGGTAAAATTTTAAGATACTAAAATACTCATTAAACTAAAGATATTTAAGGTTCAGGCACATTTTTACACTCACAGCAATACACCAAGAAAAATCTAAATAGCATAGCTGCTTTGCTTATTGTGCAAATAGGAAAAAATATATCAAGCGAACATTATTTTGGATAACTCTAAAAACCTTCACATTACCGTCAAGAGTAAATAAAGATAAAAAAATTAAGGCTAAATTGGTAATAAAATAATATGAGAAAATAATAGTGGAATTACTGCATACCTATTTGTTGTTTAATTAAAGTAGTCTGTCCAAAATGCACACCACTTATGCACCACCAGGATAAGAAGTAATGCATTTCAGTGGATCCTTTTCCACTTGTTAGCCATTACAGTGACATACATATCATTAAGCTGTTCTCTGAGATTCAGAGGTTAGCTCCTCAAAGAAAGACCGTGTGCTAAGTACACATTTAACTGATAGAACTAGAATTTACTTACTGTTGGTGTATGAAACATCTCCATTTGCAATGATCTCAGCATACATTCACAAGCTTCATTAACATTCATCACACACCACACACAAGACCTTTTGTACTTCATACTCATAATCTTTTTCTCAAGCAGGCATTCCTGAATCTGGCCCTCCCATGATTTCCTTGGCCTTCCTCTACCTTTCTTTCCTGCCACTTGGGCTGAAAAAATTCTCTTAGTCAGCACCTCATCGCTCATTCTTTCAACATGGCTAAACCACCTACAGTGGTTTAGCCATGTACATTATTATTTCTACATTATTATTCCATAGCCATTACAGTAACTATAGAATAATAATTACCTTTATACATATCCATTAAGTTATCTTCAGAAAATCAACATTCAAATACAAAACTAGAACTCCCTTCAATTGTTGTAATAATAAAGAATGACATGGCTATTCCTAAACATTATTACTCCATAAAATTTAAGTAAATATGGAGTTTTCATGGGAATACATTATTTTCCACTTACCTGTCAAATTTTTGGGCAGTAAACTTACCTATCTAAAGGACTTAGTAAGTGTTGCAACTCCTGACATAAAATCAAACCCTACTGATTGTTTAATGTAGATACTCTTCTTTTCTCTATTTCCAGGCCATACTTTTCTTTTTAAAAGTGCTGTTGGTGTGCCTGTACTTCCAAAGTCCACAAGATCACTTTTCAAAACAGTTTTGTTTAAAATGATCTTAATTGTAGCTTTATGTCCTTCCACTCTTGTCTTAAGTTGCCTGCCTGTCTCTCTCACATAGCTGAGAAAACATTGACATGTTATGTTGTACATGGCACATCCTTGCAATAGGATGTTTTATTATTTTTGCTGCATGTTAGGGAGAAAATTATTTACTTTATCATGTAATCCTGGAGTCAGTCACCATGCATTTTTTACTTATCCTCAGGTTTTTCATACAGTTCTTCATGGTATGCAATTTTTCTAGTTAAGTGACAGCTTATTTGTGTGTGTGATTTTTTCCTTTTTTTTTTTTTATTAAATATTTTTGTGATTCGTAGGAAAGTATCCTTTTCTATAAATCACAAAAATTTATCCTGTAAATTATTACATCACAAAATTATTTTCCTCTAGGATAATCTTTAATTCTTACTTTTGTGTATTTTTTAAATCTTCTAAAGAATTAAATGTATTTTTTGAGACCACATTTGCTTTTTATGTAGTTAATATGATTTTACTTATAGTTAACATTTTATTAATGTTGGTAGTTTTTTTTTCTCATTTGAGTTTCACTTTTCCTTCATTTACCCTCAATGTCAAGCCCACACAGTTAAGCAGATTTTCATTTTGCATCTCCATGATGAATTTCAGAGTTGAAATGTTTAGTACATCATATGAAAGAGAGTTATTTGTGTTGACTAAAATAAGAGTAATATCATATATAGGTAGCAAATTGATGTTATCGTTAGTGCATTTTATTTTAGTTTGCCTGCATAGAAATTTGCCAGTAAAGGTGCCATTTTATTTACTGTTTTTAAATTCACACTTTTTTCAAAGGAAAAAACGTGTAGCATATGGGTTCATATTTCTTACATCATTATACAGTCTGTAAAAGTTATACATGACTCTCTGTCATGCACTAAATTCGCCAAACTTTTCTCTGCAGTTCCACTTCTTTGAACATCTGCATGGTCAACTCTAGGTGGAATTATTCTCAAACCAAGCAGTGACTGGCACTGTCTTCAAGAAGTTTATTAACTTCACTTTCAAAAATTTAGAATTTTTTTAATGGCATAAAAGTACTTAAAACTCATTTGAAAAAAATGGATATTGTAATGCAATTATTTTGACAAATGAACTTCATTTTGAGCAAACATACAAAGTCTCAAGTTGCAGTTAAAAAAAACAACAGGACTGATGAGACTTTAGTGACAATCTAATGGAAAATCCAGTAATTTTTCTAATTTCTACCAGCTTCATAACTGGGAATCTCAAAGATATGCTGATCAAGCAAATCTTAAATAAAAAAAGCAGAAACATACAGCTAAAGAATATATAAAAAATCGAAGCATGAAATAAAATTTAAAAGAACAAAATTAAAACACAAAAATTAAATTCACCATGGTACTGTACATCCTATATTATGCCTTTCATGATCAATCCACTATGCACACACCTTTTGTAACAATATAAATAATTATTATTCTGTATCTATTTTTTAAATGTTACTCAAATGTACTACACCATTAAGCATTCAACATACCCAGAGCACGAGATGCAAAGGTCATCATAGCACTGTGCAGGCGATCTGGTCTCAAGGCTTGAACTAAAAGCAACTTCTGAAATAAACTCAGCTGTTGAGCTAAATTTGATGGAATATCCTGCTCACAGTGACTGCTTGATGCAAATTTTTGCCACAGCTTTTCATCTTGAAGATGCAGCTTAGAGAACAGCATGGGGAAAGTAGTCTGAAAAAGATATGATGGAATCTTCTTTCAAGATACTATCAATAGCTATAGCGTTATTACTTACACTTTCATACACAAACAGCTTTTATAACAGATCAACCACATTTTATGCACATTTGAAATAGTGTAATATAAAAATATTTATTGTCTCATTTTATGCACTAAATTTGAAATAATCAAAAGAATTCCAAAAATATCAAGAAAATTCATCAAGTGTTACATAATATCAAGTTTGGTGGGCCTGAGCAAATTGTGTACTGTTTACCTTATTGCTACATGATGGTATCACTTTGCCATAGCTGGTGAACAGAAATATCTGTGTGCCATCCGTTGTTGGTAAATTTTCTGCAAACCTAACTGATGATCATGCATTGGAACTTCTCCAAAAGATTTGGAAACCATTGTGGTGCTTTTTAATATTTGCCATTATCATCACTAAATTTTGATGTGCTACCTCAATGTCATACAAGTGTTCATTATGTGGTGGTGCTAGTGCAAAAATTTTGAAATGCACTTAAAAATCAGCAACTTTAGAACAGAAGTTGATGTGATAAAACACAATGAAGAAAGTCAAATAACTGCCATGATACACTGTGCTGTTATTCAGAAGACAGCACTCTGCAAATTATTAGAGGCAATGTTGATAAAATAAAAGCAGTGACAAAGCAGGTCATGAAAGGCATTTTACTGTATTGTAATATCTGTTGGTTTTTTTTTTAATTTTACTGATTTAATTTTTTTAAGCAGTACAATACCTTAATTAATAAAATATTTACTAAATTAACTTTTGCAGTTTATTTATTTATACATCACTTATTTATGCTGTTTTATGTGCTTAAAGGAATGTAAGGTCAGGTGATGCACAACATCACAGCCTCTCCTTGACAAATGTCAACCCCGCCTTCTCGTGGTGCATCCTGTTCCCACTAAAGGGGCTCTGATGACAGCCAATAGCGATATAACTATACCATCGGGATTAGAGGAAATGCTATCCCACACTCACCAACCAGCTTGGCCAGCGTGGTGAGTTATGGCCAAACCCTTCCAAAATGACTCCACAACTGAAATCTTGGCCCTCAGTCTCCAGCAACTGGAATGTACTTAGCCAAAGCAGCAACCAGTGCGACATCAAGGCAGAGGGTGCTAAGAATCACCGGAGGACTGGACTAGCCTGCCATTTGATGCTAACCTTGGCTACTTACAATGGACGCTCCCTATCTTCTGATTCAATACTCTTAAATTGGAAGAGGAACTACAAAGGATCAAGTGGGACATCGTCGGGCTAAGTGAGGTAAAGAGAAAAGGAGAAGATCTCATTGAACTGAAAAGTGGACATCTCTTCTACTATCGTGGGACAGATACTGGCAGAACTAGTGGTGTTGGATTTATAATAAACAAGAAACTGAAAGATAAAGTTGTAGAAGTTGAAAGTTCCTCTGACAGTGCTGCACGACTCGTTATCCAACTCTCCAGAAGATACCAGGCTCAGATTATTCAAACCTATGCATCCACCACAAGTCATCCTGAAGAAGAGATTGAAGAATTTTATGAGGAAATTCGTCATCTAAATAATAAAGGTAAGCAGCATTTGAAGACAATTATAGGAGATTTCAATGCAAAAATAGGGCAATGGCAACAGAATGAAACTTGAGTTGGTAAATTCGGTCACAGCAACAGAAACCAGCGTGGAAATACTCTCGTTGAGTTTGCAGAGGCAGAAGGGTTTTTCATCTTGAACTCCTTTTTCAAGAAAAAGCCACACAGGAAATGGACATGGAGGCGTCCCAATGGATGGACAAGTGAAATTGATTTTATTATGTGTAACAAGAAATTTGTCATGGAAGACTGCAGTGTGCTGAACAAGTTCAACAGAGGTAGTGACCATAGAATGGTAAGATGCAAGATGTACCTCAATGCTAAACTTGAGCGTGGCAAACTCATAAAACAAACAAAGTGTATTGACGTGACCAACCTTAAAAAGAATAATAATACCTTCAAATTAGAACTGAGGAACAGATTCTCCATTCTAGAAGATCTAACATCAGAAGAAGTGGACATCTCTGAAGTTAACAGAAAAGTAACCAAAGCTCTTATGGAAACAGTAACAAAATTAGCTGGGCCTCAGAACAAGTTGCATGTGAACAAACTATCAGAAAAAACCAAAATATTGATGCAAAAAAGAAGAGAGATGAGGACAACTAAAGAAGATGTGACTTCCAAAGTGGAATATATAGAGCTATGCAAGACAGTACAAAAAAGTATCACTGAAGACGTAAGGAAATTCAACTGTGAACTAGTGAGGAAAGCAATTGAAAACAACCAAAGCCTAAAGATAGCAAAGGGACATCTCAGTAAGGGAAGAAAACAGATTATGGCACTGAGAAAAGAAGATGGTTCTGTAACAAGAAATAGAGGCAAAATTTTGACAAGAGTGAAAGATTTCTACTCCAAATTATATGAAAGGGATGATGCATGTACTCCAGACATCAAGAAAGGTACCAGTACCAGAGTTCTTCCAGTCCTCCTAGCAGAAGTTGCACATGCAATCAAGAACATGAAGTGGGGGAAAGCTCCAGGAGAAGATGCAATTACTGTAGCCATCATATAAGAAGCAAGTGGAGAAACTGAAACTACACTCGCCCAAATTTTCACTCGATGCCTTAATGAAGGGAAGATTCCTGAAAATTGGAACAATACTACAATGATCCTGCTACATAAAAAAGTGACAATGAGGATCTCAGGAACTACAGACCTATCAGCTTCCTATCAGTGGTTTATAAAATCTTCACTAAAGTTCTTTCACACTGCTTGAAGGTAACACTGGACATGGCTCAACCGAGAGAACAAGCTGGATTCAGGAGTGACTACAGCACAATAGATCATATCCACGTACTGAGAAAACTAATTGAAAGAGCGAAGGGAATATGAATTTACATTGTGCATGGCTTTTATTGATTATGAAAAAGCCTTTGATTCAGTGAAACCATCAGCAGTTACAATGGCTTTGAAATCCTGTGGTATTGAAGATGCATACATTAATATTATTATAACATCTATGAAAATGCAAGTGCAAAGATTTGGCTGTTTAAGAATACTGCACACGTAAAAATTGGAAAGGGAGTGAGACAAGGTGACACCATATCTCCCAAGCTCTTTAATGCCACATTGGAAAATGTCTTTTAATCACTGAATTGGGAAAACAAAGGGATAAAGATTAATGGAGATTATCTAACTCATCTTCGTTTTTCTGATGATGTAGTCCTTTTGCAACTACCCCACCAGAGCTGCAGAGTATGATCCAGGAACTTGCTGACAAGAGTAAAGAAGTGGGATTAAAATGAACTTTTAGAAGACAAAAGGCATGTACAATGCTTTTACAAAAAAATGAAGATTTATCGATTGATGGAGAATGGCTGGAGATAACAGATGTATACGTTTATCTTGGACAGCAGATATCAAGTGAGGGTCACATTGATGAAGAAATTAATCAGCGTACAAAACTTGCTTGGAGAGCTTTTGAAAGAAACAGCATAATGTTCAAGAGCAATATGCCATTATGTCTTAAAAGAAAAGTGTTAGATCAATGCATCCTTCCAGTGCTTACGTATGGTGCAGAGACGTGGACCTTAGCTAAAAGAGACGTACAAAGGTTGCAGACAACTCAAAGCAGCATGGAGAGGTGCATGCTTGGTGTAACCAGGAGAGATAAGAAGAGGAACTTGTGGATCAGAAAAATGACAAGAGTGGAAGACATCATGATCAGATTAAAATCCCTAAAATGGCAATGGGCTGGACATACTGCCAGAAGAACAGACCATCTATGGACAGTCGAAATTTTAGATTGGATTCCAAGAGACAGGAAAAGTCCCAGAAGAAGACCACATGGGAGATGGGTGGATGAAATTCGAAAATATGCGGGAGTAACATGGAGGAGACTGGCACAAGACAGACTGTTGTGGAAGAGGCTTGGAGAGATCTTCGTCCAGCAGTGGATTGATAATGGTTGACAATGATGATGATGATGATGTGCTTAAAACAGCATGTTTAAAAGCAAAAGTATCATCAATGGTTGTAAATATATGCATTAAAAGAGACAGAGGGAGAGCAAGCCTTCCTCTACTTTACATCCATTCCAATGGGAAGGCTAGTATTGAATTATGTGAGGTCTCCAGGAATGCATCCCTTGCTTAAAATGTGACTGATGTATATTTATTGGTTATCTCATGGACAACTGTCAGCTAATATACATGCGTTCCAATCATACCTACAACTGAGTTAAATTTAAATAAACCGATTATTTAATAACAAGCAGCACACCCATTTTCTGCATGGTGAATCTATAAAATCATTTTTTTGAAAAAATTAAAGAAAGGGAAGAGTAATTTTGACCAAAATTCTTGTTTAATATTAACCGTTTCTTGGTCTAAATTATTTGACAAAACATGAGAAGTAGGCTTAGTATAACATTCAAAATAGTACTTAATGTTATAAGATGTTAAAAAAGGTAATTGAATGTTGTAGGTTAATTTATAACTTCCCTATACAGAATAAATAAGGAAAAAAACAAAGTTATGGTTTTTGAGCAAGAAACTGGTAGAACTGAATGTAATATAAGTCTAAATGGCACAGTGATTGGCCAAGTGAATGAGTTTGTGTATTTAAGAAATATGTTTGACAGGAAGAACAAATTGGATGGTGAAATTAACAGGCAAGTAAATCTGTTGACAGTCATAGTGGCTTTGGGAGGTTTTCACAGGAATTATGAGTTCTCAAGAGAGTCCTGCATGGCTGTGTATGAGAGTGTAACTGTCCCTACTCTGATGTATGGCAGTAAAACCTGGGTACTACAGAAAAAACATAGGAGTTGTTTGTGCACTGGAGAAATGCATTACTTATGGGGTGTTTGTGGCAAGACATGTTCTGATCATGTGAGGAATGAAGATCTGTTGCAGTTGTGTAATGTGAAACAAAATGTTAGCATGGTGGAGACTAATGTTCTTAGGTGGTTTGGCCATGTTCAAAGATCAAAGAATGAGTGATCAGATGTTCACTAAGCATTTTTTTTAGCCCAAGTGGTAGGAAGGAAAGGCAGAGAAAGGCCAAGGAAGTCATGGGAGGATCAGATTCAAGAGTGTCTGCATGAGAAAAAGATTATGAGTATGATGTATAGAAGATCTGGTGTACAGCAATATCAGTAAAGCCCTAGTTGTTTATCAAGGTCGCTGTAAATGGAGAAGAGTGATATGGCAACAGTAAGTAAAAAATATCTGGTAGTTTGTATTTCTTTGTTGATCTAAAATCTGAATCTTAGAGAACAGCTTAGTGATATGTATGTAATGTACTATACACAATATTTGATGTCTTTCCTGACAGTGTTAAACAAAAACAGGTATTTATGATCCTTTCTCGCACGGCGTTGAATAAAACTTTGCAAGCATCAGCAAGTTTTCAGTCAGTTTGGATTTTGACTGTGTACTTGGATCTGCTAATTCGAAGCCCTATGAGCATGTAAAATTTATGAGTATACAAACAATTCATGTGCACAAACAGACTCACAATGTTAACTTATGCCAGATCTGCAACTAATTTATCTGCACACTGTGATTCTTCATGGCATTGAATTGAACTTTGTGAGAATCGGCAAGTTTTTAGTCAGTTTGGATTATGACTGTGAAGTTGCCAGTTTTTTCATATTATAATTTGGGGAAGGTTTGTTTGCAGATACGTAACTGTTTTACGATTTAGAACAGGGTCATGTCATAAATGCATACTGTTTGAAATAAAACGGGCAGGCTTTGGTGTATCTTAATTTTAAATAAAAAAAAAAATTTTTACAGCATTTCAAAGTCCTTTCAGCATTTTGAACAGTAAAGCTACATCACCCTTTTGAATTTTTTGGTTTTCAGACTTTTGTAGGTGCAGAAGTGGTAGAAAAATTCAAGCAGACAATATTCCAAAGCAGCTATTTTGATTTGGGGGAGGGGGCTTTTCTAGGTATCCGGACCTTAAGATCTATCAGCATGCCAATTTCAGACCTCTAGGTCATTTAAAAGAGGTCGAACAATTTGTAGATGGACAGACATGCATTTTTACTCTTTGCTTTACATAAATGTGTTGATTCTTTAAATTTGTATGTTCTTATATTAAAATAATATTTTTACAAATAAATTTGCAAGAATCATTCATCCCTGTTCGGCTCTCACCATTATGACAACCACTACAATGGCTACAGGTTGATCGGCAGTTGGCCTCTCCATGGCCCAAGCCTCAACCTTTTGTACATTACAGTATATTCATATCATGTCTGCCACTGTTTTGTGTTTTGCTTCTTACGGCCCCTGAGCCAAAATTGTTTGAAACAAACAAACAGCAAACAGCTATTGTTAAGCACACAGAATCACACTCTTCTGGTAGTAGCCAATCCAGGTGAAGTTGACAGCTGAATCATTCTTAGTTTCATGCCATTTTAATTTCCTTTTTATAATGTCTTACTTACATCATAAAAAAAGAAAAAGAAAAAAAGAAATTAAAAATATGGACTTGTAACTGAAGAAGAGGACTCCATTGCCAGTGATCATGTGGATTAGTTGCTACCAAGAAAATGGTTCCATATAGTTAACTTCAACTTCTGTCATTACAGTGAGTTGCAATGATAAGGTCCTGGCAAACAGGATGGATCATTTTTGTAAATTTTTCCGCAAAAAGTAATAAAAGTACATATAAAGTATACAAATTTAAACAACTATTATTGAAATTACACTAAAGACAGCTATGAGTTCATTTATAACTGAAATGAGGGTTCCCACTGTTGCTCTAGAAAGTTTTATAATCAGTTTATTGTTTCAAATAAAGTCAAACCTGTGTCTAAACAGAAATCATTAATGAAGGATGAAGACTGACAAAATCTGTATTTGATATGTCCTATCCATACCATAAAAGAAAAGTTCATAAAGTGAGAAATATCACTAAGAAAATCATACCTAACATTTTTGGAGAAGCCAGTTTCTTAGACATGCACACCCTAAGGAGTATTATTTGGAAGTCACACACCACAGCTCACAACCAAAATTTCAGTCACAAAACATTAGGCCATTCAATTGATATCTGTCTGCATTTTGAATTTGTCAGTTATGTATGAAGAAAAATGACACAAATAAATTCAGCTTATTTGATGGAGGCATTTAGAAACTTAACCTGGGTTGACACACTTCCTACCCGATATCACATTTTGACAATAGGAAGCACAATTTTAGAAAGAGTAAATCAGTCCAATTTAACTATTCAATCAAAACATTAACTGCTGCACAAATTACAATTCAAAATCACTTTCAAATCTATCAACTTAAGCATCTATTTCTCAATAAAATAGTGGTGGAGTTGGAAATAAGGAAGCAGAAATCTGTTGTTGCCAAAACTTCCACATAAAACTTCTTTAGGGTGTGATAACTCGCAACAAGCAGACAGTATAAGAAAAATAATGCTTTACAATGCTAATCATCATCATCATTGTCAACCATTATCAATCCACTGCTGGACGAAGGTCTCCCCAAGTTTCCTCCACAACGGTCTGTCTTGTGCCAGTCTCCTCCATGTCACTCCCGCATATTTTCGAATTTCATCCACCCATCTCCCATGTGGTCTTCTTCTGGGTCTTTTCCTGTCCCTTGGAATCCAATCTAAAATTTCGGCTGTCCATCGATGGTCTGTCCTTCTGGCAGTATGTCCAGCCCATTGCCATGTCAGGGATTTAACTCTGATCATGATGTCTTCCACTCTCGTCATTTTTCGGATCCACGAGTTCCTCTTCTTATCTCTCCTGGTTATACCAAGCATGCACCTCTCCATACTTCTTTGAGTTGTCTGCAGCCTTTGTATGTCTCTTTTAGTTAAGGTCCACGTCTCTGCACCATACGTAAGCACTAGAAGGATGCATTGATCAAACACTTTTCTTTTAAGACATAATGGCATATTGCTCTTGAACATTATGCTGTTTCTTTCAAAAGCTCTCCAGGCAAGTTTTGTACGCTGATTAATTTCTTCATCAATGTGACCCTCACTTGATATCTGCTGTCCAAGATAAACGTACGTGTCTGTTGTCTCCATCAATCGATAAATCTTCATTTCTTGTAAAAGCATTGAACATCACTTTTGTCTTCTGAAAGTTCATTTTTAATCCCACTTCTTTACTCATGTCAGCAAGTTCCTGGATCATACTCTGTAGCTCTGGTGGGGTAGTTGCAAAAATGACTACGTCATAAGCAAAACGAAGGTGGGTTAGATAATCTCCATTAATCTTTATCCCTTTGTTTTCCCAGTTCAGTGATTGAAAGACATTTTCCAATGTGGTATTAAAGAGCTTCGGAGATATGGTGTCACCTTGTCTCACTCCCTTCCCAATTTTTATGTGTTGTATTTTCAAACAGCCGAATCTTTTCACTTGCATTTTCATAGATGTTATTAATAATATTAATGTATGCATCTTCAATACCGCAGGATTTCAGAGCCATTGTAACTGCTGATGGTTTCACCGAATCAAAGGCTTTTTCATAATCGATAAAAGCCATGCACAATGGAAGTTCATATTCCCTCGCTCTTTCGATTAGTTCTCTCAGTACGTGGATATGATCTATTGTGCTGTAGCCACTCCTGAATCCAGCTTGTTCTCTCGGTTGAGCCATGTCCAGTGTTACCTTCAAGCGGTGTGAAAGAACTTTAGTGAAGATTTTATAAACCACTGATAGGAGGCTGATAGGTCTGTAGTTCCTGAAATACTCAATTTCACCTTTTTCATGTAGCAGGATCATTGTAGCGTTGTTCCAATCCTCAGGAATCTTCCCTTCATTAAGGCATCGAGTGAAAATTTCGGCGAGTACTGTTTCGATTTCTCCACTTGCTTCTTGTATGATGTCTATAGTAATTCCATCTTCTCCTGGAGCTTTTCCCCGCTTTATGTTCTTGATTGCATGTGCAACTTCTGCTGGGAGGACTGGAAGAACTCTGGTACTGGTACCTTTCATGATGTCTGGAGTACATGTATCATCCCTTTCATATAATTTGGAGTAGAAATCTTTCACTCTTGTCAAACTTTCGTCTCTATTTCTTGTTACAGAACCATCTTCTTTTCTCAGTGCCATAATCTGTTTTCTTCCCTTACTGAGATGTCCCTTTGCTATCTTTAGGCTTTGGTTGTTTTCAATTGCTTTCCTCACTAGCTCACAGTTGAATTTCCTTACATCTTCAGTGATACTTTTTCGTATTGTCTTGCATAGCTCTATATATTCCACTTTGGAAGTCACGTCTTCTTAAGTTGTCCTCATCTCTCTTCTTTTTTGCATCAATATTTTGGTTTTTCCTGATAATTTGTTCACATGCAACTTGTTCTTAGACCCAGCTAATTTGGTTGCTGTTTCCATAAGAGCTTTGGTTACTTTTCTGTTAATTTCAGAAATATCCACTTCTTCCGATGTTAGGCCTTCTAAAGCATAGAATCTGTTCTTCAGTTCCAAATTGAAAGTATTATGGTGTTTTTTAAGGTTGGTTATGTCAATACATTTTGTTTGTCTTATGAGCTTGCCACGTTTGAGTTTAGTGTTGAGGTGCATCTTACATCTCACCAATCTATGGTCACTACTTGTGTTGAACTTGTTCAGCACACTGCAGTCTTGGATGACGAATTTTTTGTTACACATAATAAAATCAATTTCACTTGTCGTCTCAATTGGATGTCTCCATGTCCATTTCCTGTGTGGCTTTTTCTTGAAAAAGGAGTTCAAGATGTAAAATCCTTCTGCCTCTGCAAACTCAACGAGAGTATTTCCACGCTGGTTTCTGTTGCCGTGACCGAATTTACCTACTGAAGTTTCATTCTGTTGCTGTTGCCCTATTTTTGCATTGAAATCTCCCATAATTATCTTCAAGTGCTGCTTACCTTTATTATTTAGATGACGAATTTCCTCATAAAATTCTTCAATTTCTTCTTCAGCATGACTTGTGGTGGGTGTATAAGTTTGAATAATCTGAGCCTGGTATCTTCTCGAGAGTTGGATAACGAGTCGTGCAGCTCCTGTCAGAGGAACTTTCAACTTCTACAACTTTATCGTTCAGTTTCTTGTTTATTATAAATCCAACACCACTAGTTCTGCCAGTATCTGTCCCACGATAGTAGAAGAGATGTCCACTTTTCAGTTCAATGAGATCTTCTCCTTTTCTCCTTACCTCACTTAGCCCGACGATGTCCCACTTGATCCTTTGTAGTTCCTCTTCTAATTCAAGAAGCCTTGAATCAGAAGATAGGGAGCCTCTATTATACGTAGCCAAGGTCAGCATCAGATGGCAGCCTAGTCCGGTCCTCCGGGGATTCTTAGCAACCTCTGCCTTCATGTCGCACTGGCCGCTGCCTTGGCCAGGTACATTCCAGCTGCCGGAGACTGAGGGCCAAGGTTTAAGTTGTAGAGTCATTTTGGAGATGTTTGGCCATAACTCACCACGCTGGCCAAGCGGGTTGGTGCTAATACTCATCCATATATTGTATGCATCACTGTTCATAACAACAAATGGCTTTAGTTGGAAGCTATGACCACATCACATCCAAAATGTTCAATGAATCTTATGACTCTAGATTTTACTCTATTTTCAATTCTTCTGCAACATCTAATTAGTCAAAATATTCAGGACAGTGAATTATTTCTAAGAAAGCAATCTCTTAATTTCAGTTTAAAACTGGAAAACTTTCAGTGACATGGAAATGAAGAATTGTTAATAAGGTAAAGAAATATAAAAATTCAACAACATAATATATTATCAGTATTATTGAAGGATTGCATTCATTATTTTACTCCTTTTTATTTCTCTACTTTCAAAAGTGGCAAGTATTCATGAGATCAATGGTATGTGATGAAGTTTCAAAAGTTAATCACTGAGGTGTTAAGTCCACAATGCAACAGGGAATTTTTCAAGGATTGGATTTTGAAATCACACAGGTGAAAAATGCACACCTCAGTTAAAATAGAATGCAGGAAAGAAGAGGAAAATGAAAGAAAGAAAACATTATAGTAAGACCAAAAAGTTACCTTCAATAAGACTATAGACACTGCACGATCTTCCTCTACCCAAGATGGCAAACTGGCTTTTATTTCTTCCTTATCTAATTTGGCATCAGTAATGAGCATTCCGGTGAATGCTTCCCACTCCTGCAATAAAAAATTAAATAAAGATTAGAAAAGGATTATTAACAACCAAAATCATATTTTGGCACAATATTCTCATTAATAATTTCTGATGCAATTCCATATGTAAATATTGTGTTTTGTTGACATAACAATGAAAGCCTGTTTTTTGTACCTGCCACTTTGAAAAACACTTGTGTGACATCATGCGGTGATGTAATTTCATCCAAAGCATTCTAATATGATGTTAAAACTGCATTACATCACATGATCAAAGTCATTTCAACATCTCAAAAACAGGAAAATGTTACATCATGAATATTCGTTATATTTTGTCACTCATAAATGGCCTTTCATGAACAAACATATGGATTTAAAATTAGTTAGGCAGCATTTTTATTTTTATTTTTTTAGTAGCTGCACACAGGGGGAGTGTGGGAGTCAACAAACATGCTGAATTAAGGCCAACACATATTTTTAAAAAGCCTAACTTGGAACTGCAACTCATTGTGGAACTGAATATTTAAAAGTGATTTGACACACAGCTGGTCCACGTTTTCTTGTATTTGTTCATTTTTCTGTGTATTAATTTACTTTGAATATATTAGCTTAATGATGTATTAATTTAATTATATACTAATTTATGTTTTCTTATATTTGTTTATTTATGCATGTAGTAATTAAATGTGGATACACTGACTTACTAGTACATAAGATTCATTTAATTTAATTGTAATCACAGGTCATAACAACATGAAATGTATTAGCTAATCTGCATCACACATTGGCATAATTTCACCCAAGAAGCAGTTTCCAGTCTCTGAACACCTGCCTAAAAACACGAAAGCTAAGTGTGACATCACAGATATTTATCTCTCAGTTGTCATTAATGATGATGATGCATATTATAAACACGAACAATGTACATTTATCAAAAATCCAATTTTTAGACAGGTTGTAGCTAGGAACAATATAAGCCTGCATCATAGGTAGCATACCAGCATGGAGTAGCATTATTTTTTAAACTTCATGTGATCCTTGTTTGTTTATAGCTTCCACTACTGATGAACTCAGACCTTAGTAGAAGTGTATTATTTCTGGAAGTTCATTGTTGGCATCAAGTTTCACACAAAAAAATGGTCTCTAAATTCCATGTTTCACTTCTTGAAATTGTGTACAGGTAAAGCAACAGAATTACCTTGGTTATTTCACCCTTAAATTTCCCATATGGTCAGAAATATACAAATGCTGGAAAAGTATTATCAATACCACTAAAATAATAAGTGAGACTACTGAAATGTCTGACTGTGCTGTATACAAAATGCCAATATTATATGGGCTTAGATTATACATGCATCATATTAAAATTCATATTATTTTTTCTCAGTTTGCTGAGAGAAATGGAGATGAGGCATAATATGACCATGATAACTAAATTTTTCTTTCATAAAAGAAACAACAATTGTGCTGTTGAAATAAGTATTTAGAAATAGGTTGAATAAGAAATAATAAAAAGGTTGACTTTAATTTCCAGCTATGGTGATTACTGTATCATATTTCTGACCATCATGTCAAGGAGGTCTGCACCGACTTACTGTTTAGAGAAGGCACTATCCAAATTTTTGGCTAATTATCTTCCCGAAACGGACTTTATAATATCTTCCACTGTAGACTTTACCATGAAAGTTAGGCAAATTTCTGTCCAAAAAAGCAACAGTATCGGCAGTTTTGACGTAGTTTCTCTTTACTCTTCGATACCTGTGCTGGAAGCCATCAGAACGTTAAAAGAAGCCATAACTAATTCGTCACTTTATTCTCAGGAGTCCTGCCTCAGCATCTTCAAATTAATGGACTTGGTAAATTTACAAACACATAAATGGTGCTCCAATGGGATCATCCCTTTCAGCCGTCCTTGCAGAAGAAATACTTCGTCCAACTAAGCAATATATACATTCACCAACATCACCCCAAGATCTACCACCTGGCTAAGATATGCGGACGATATATTCTTCATATGGCCTCACAGAAAGGATACCGTCACAGTTTTTCTAAATAAAATCAATGATATTCACCCTACTATCAATTTCACTATGGAGCTCGAACACAAAGGCACCTTGCCTTATCTGGATGTTTTACTGAGTAAATTACCTGAAAATCGCCTTCCACACAAGTCTATTATAAACCCACATCCATACCTAACCTGATGCTCCGCAACTCATTCTGTCTTGCTGACTACAAGACAGATTTATTCCGTTCTCGAATCCGAAGAGCCTTTGCAGTCTCCTTAGATGTTCCTTCTAGGAAATGCGAATTGAGAAACGTTATTGAGCTGGCCACTGAGGCAGGATATGCCCCGAACCTGTTACATTGCTGCATCGAGAAAACCAGAACCAGTTGTACTAATCTTTCTATGCCGCAGCCACACTACCTGGGATCAATTCCCTATATACCAAATGTTTCCTATTAGCTCAAGAACGTGCTCAAGAAGATGAACCTCGGTGTTAGCATCAGATCTCTGACATCTTTATATACCATGCTTAAAGGAAACACTGCAAAGTCCTCATCTTCCAATGAAGCAGGTGTTTATGCCATTCCTCTATTATATCCGGACGGATCGACGGGATACTACATTGGAATGACTTAACGTTCATTGAAAATTAGAGTTAACGAACATAAAAGGGACATAAAGAATGGCAAAGTAACCACGGTAACCACGGCCCTACCCAGAGAAGTCAAGTTCAAGTCAGCTGCTCCTAGGTGGGATGACATAAAGAAATTAGTTTCCTACTCCACTCCAAAATCTGCTGCTGTTCGTGAAACTTTGGAGATCATAACCAACAGCGAGTCATGCAATGATAGCATTTCACTGGAATTGCCACAAATTTGGAACCAGTTCTTCAAATAGTGATTGCCTCTTGGTTTTCCTTCCATGATTCCGCATGCTAAATGAGCATAGCACCTCGTGTCTTTGAATACCTGATTATGTTCGCATCTATTTGTTATTGTCAAGTCAAGTCACCACGTTCAAATTGTTGAACCGTTCTATTATTCAGTTTGCAGTTAGCTGTCTACCTTCCTTGAAAAAGCCATCTGGTTGATGTGCGAAAGCTTGGAAGCTTTGATTTCTATTCTATGCCAAGAAATTTCGGATCACTGGTATAGTTATACTATTTAAGTACAGTTGGTGTATTGTTCCTTGTTATTAATTAGGAGATTATGTTTGTAAAACACAGCTGTGGTCTGTCATTATCAATAAGTAAAAATATGCACATTTATGAAATATTTAAATCCATGTATCTAACTGCTAAAATATTACAGTGGAAAACATGAAATCTGCTTTGAAAGTCATAGCTGCTTTATGAGGATTTCACAGGACTGATAAGTTGTCAATAAGGCCCTCAATGGCTATGTACGGAAATGCAATTTTTCCTACTCTGATATGCAGTAGCCAAACCTGGGTACTACAAAGTGGCACAGGACTTTTTTGTATGCATATGATATACCTGCAACACATCTTCATTCTGCACATGGTCCAAATGAGTCTTGCCATTCTGACCATGTACAGAATGAAGATGTGTAATATGAAGCAAAATGTTGTTAATATGGTAGAGACAAATATTTTGAGATGGCTTGACCATGTTGAAAGAATGAGTGATCAGATGCTAACAGAAGATATTCAGCCAAAGTAGCGGAAAAGAAAGGTCGAGGAAAAACCAAGAAAATAATGAGAGGACCAGTTTTAGGAATGCCTGCAAGATAATGAGTATTAAGTACAAAAGATCTTGTGCAAGATGTGTGATAGATGTCAGTGAAGTTAGAGTTGTTTGCCAAGGTAACTGTAAATAGAATATGTAATATATCAAGAGTAAGTAAGATCTAACACCATCAGTAACTTTGATTTGGAAAATGATCTTACTTTTGGAAGAGCTAATATCTGAAATTCAGAAAGCAGCTAAGTGATATATATGTATGTATGCACATATAAGAGAGGATACTTACTCTTTCTTCAAATAAATTTGAGAATACACCATGAACTAAATGCATTGCAAAAGTCAAGCGATCAGCTTTGAATAATGATCTGCAGACATATTCATAGGTTAATGACTGAAGAGAATTCATCAGATCATTCACACGACCTTCAGCATTTCTTGCGCTCTAAAAATTAAAGCAAAAAGTACTACAGCATATTGAAAAACTAGTGACATAGAACAAAATATGTGTACATGTACTAGAAACTCTGAAAAATTATCTATACTGTATAAACATTTTATTTTTATTTTGTCACTGAAGATAAGAGCTGACAGTTAAAAGTTGAAAGTGAAGAAACATAGGATAACACATCACAAAAATCACTAAAATAATTTGATTAAACATTAAATGATAAAGCTTAGACTTTTGTTAAATCAGAAGAATGACTCTTGAGCTAGGTTTACTGTCTGAAGCAAGCCAAAATCAAATAAATGCTTTATGCAAATGGCTTAGTGCTGAAAATAATAATCAATAATACTGAACAAAATAAACAAAATTGCAATGCTATGGAATATACTGATAATTTGACGATGCAAATAATCTAGCCAAGCTGACAAAATCTGTTGTCTACTGTACATGGATAATTAGACTATATGAAAAAATCTCTGCCAGAGACTGAATCATAGCTAAATATAGTTTCAATTTTTAGCCAAAATATTGCTATTTGTTTTGGAATAGAAGACAGTGAAATGCTTCAAGTTAATAGAGGGGAAATTGTTGATTCAGATGAAATAAAACTGGCAGATGGAAATGTGATCAATAACTTTGATCATGAAAAAGTTACAAATATTTAGGAATTTTTCAAGCAGAAGGCATCCAAAATAAAACACTAGAAAATAATACTAGTACTGAACACATTAAAAAGAATTAGAAAACTTTAAAATCTAAATTGAATGGCACAAATACCATTTGTATCATTAACATATGAGCTGCATCAGTAATTCATACAATGTTGGATTAGTAGGTGGGTCTTAGTCTGAACTAGATATTTTAGATAAAGGAACTTTAAAAGTCATGACCAGCCGGTCATACCCTAACATGATTCAATGTCATAATTTTTCACCAGTGACAATGATTGCCTTTATGTACCACGTATAAAAGTTGGCAGATGATTGCTACAAACCAAGCATGCAGTAGAAAAACTAAACTGTACTTTAGATGATTACAACAAGAATTAAAAAGAAGAATGTTGATTGAAGTCTTTAAAAGAGGCATAATCTCAAAGTAAAAGAAACAAACAAAAAAATAGCTACCAAGAAGAAACCTTCAAAAATCGAATTAATGTATTGCACTACAAGCACATACATGGATAATTCCTAAAAGGTATAGAGGTAAAGTGAACAAGAAAATTTATATTATGACAAAATGATTGTGTAGAGGCAAGGTTATATTATGACAAAAAGGACTAAAAATACTAACTTCTGTGAACAAAAACTTAGAAAATACTATCAAATTTGGATGCAGTGGTTGACAAATTTGCGCTTTACATTTGATGATCATTTACAATTTAGTACATTTTTTATTCTGCAAATTTTGTTTTAATATTTTAATCACTAAAACCAACTACACATAAAGCAAAAAATTATAATGCTGTATTTAATATAAATGTACACTTATACAGCATGATTCATAATTATTGTAGGAGTTTCTGTGGCCTGGCATGGTCAAACCATAACCGCCCAAATAAAACTGCCTACAGCATAAACAAGTTCACCACGGAAAGTTTTATGTGGCAACATGGTACCCGCTGAATTGACGTCGTACTTCAAAACTGCGACTGTTCAAGAAAAAACAATGTGTGTACTCTGGTTCTTCAAAACAATGTCAGTTATCACAACACAATGTTGTTACAGAACGCAGTATGGCAGAACTCCACCTTCCAATAATGCTATCTGATGTTGGTTAATGCAGTTTCAAAAGACTGGTAGTGTGCAGCATCAAAAAGGAGAGGGAAAAACCGAACACTTAGCAGGACAACGATGTTCGCATCCAGGAAGCCTTTTTTTGAAGCCCTCAGAAGTCAACGAGATGAGCTGCGTTGCAGTTAGGTATGCCACAAACAACTGTTTGGAGGGTTCTGCATAACCACCTACAAATTCATGCATACAAACTGCAGATTATACAGGATTTACAGCAGGACGATAAACCCTACCATTTCCAATTTGCCCAAGACATGTTGTCCAAAGTCAAAGCTGATGAACATTATCTGCAGACATGGATATTTAGTGATGAAGCAACGTTTTTCGTCTCAGGGATGGCACATTGGCATAACTGCAGAATAAAGGCCTCTGTAAACCTTCATGCCATTCGAGAAGCCGAACGAGATAGTCAAAAGGTGAACATCTGTTGCACTTTCTCATGTTCAGAAGTGTTGGGACACTTTTTCTTTGTGGAGAAAACATTGACAGCGGTGACCTATCTGGACATGCTACAGCTGTATCTGTTGCCTCAGTTGGAAGATCAGCAGCCAATGTGTGTTCCAGCATGATGGTGCACGGCCGCATTGGGCCGTTATTGTCCGAGAATTTCTTGACCTGCATTTTCTTGGGTGCTGGGTTGGGCATGGTGGACCCATTCCATGGCCTCCGTGCTTACCTGATATTATGCCTCTGGATTTCTTCCTGTGAGGATACATGAAAAATATAGTTTACCAGACCCATGTGACCTTCCTCAATGACCTGAAGACCAGAATTGGTACTACAATAACAACAGTAACGCCGCAAATGCTGACGAACACTTGGCGGAAAATTGATTACCACTTGGATATCTTATGTGCCACGAAAGGCGCATTTGTTGAAGTGGTTTAGCAATCTGATGTATCAATTCTACATGTAATAAAACTTTTAGTTGTCATCTGTCATATTCTGTTTGAGGTTTTAGTTTTTTGTTTCCCATTTTCCAATTATATGCCACTGAAACCACAACACTAATTATGAATCACCCTGTATTACTCATAGCTTTATATGCTCATTTACATGCAATGAATGTTTTTGTGCTTAAATGCTCTTTTTGTATATACATACATGATTTTGGCTACTATGTAATTAGTGTCAGGACTACTCTTATGATCAGTCAAGATACCTAAATTTATAACATATGTTTTGAAGGGAAAATTAGTTTTCACTTATTCAATGTATTTAACAAAGTGAGGTTTCCTAAGAATGCAATAATTGTGTAAATGGGGAAGACCTGGATATTAAAATGATTCATTATTCATAATTTCAGCTAGGTGTTAACGAATATCTTTTACATGTAACAGAACATTGAATTTTGCAAAGAAGCAAAAATTGACAAAAGTAACTTACAATATCTGTTTTCAGTGCAGAGTTGAACAACTTAAAAAATGATGAAAGGCTGAACTGATACATTGTGTTAAGTTTCTTCAATTCATCTATAAGAAAATAAACTGTGCTTCCAAATTCAGCAAGAGGTAGATACACCTTGCGCTCCTAAAATAAAAATAAAGTAAATGTGTTAGATACTGCAAATTAAAAAAAATGTATGATGAAAGTGAATATAAAAGATACTATTCATCTAAAAATGTCAATATGCAAAAAAAACTGAATAAATTGCAATTTTGGAATTGTAAATGAATTTGCTACTTAAAAACAAAACTTCATATTTGTCAGAATCACTGTCAGTTGATAAGGTTGGACTTCCAAAAGCCAAATCCTTCAAGTAGTTCCCAACTTCAAGTGTGTCACTCCTCCTTGATGATGCAAGCCTTAGCATGCCAGCCATTGCAGGACAAAGAAACTAGCTCCATATATATTTCACGCAGAGTATTTGTTAAAATAAAAATAATAATAACTTAGACATCCTAATAACACAAATTATTTTACTAAAACATGTGGAATCCTTTATACAAAGGATATGCAGAATAATAACACAACAGATTTTTTATTACATTTTTTATGTGAAGCTTTATTTGTAATTTTCATGTGTTTCTGATCGCTTTCAATTGGTGGTTAAAGTGCTTATGAATGTCACTGTGTATTCAGTCACAATAGAATGGAAGAGATGATGAAGAAATGTAATAGTTATCCATTTATGGACAAATTATTCAGCATCTGTGCAATACATTTATTCTGTTTGTCTCTGGTTAAAGCATAGCTGTGTAATGAACTTATTCCATTCACCTTTCAATAAGATTATATATACACTATCTACCAACAAGTAATTGGACACCTGTGATAGCAAAGGAAAACGAAGTTTATTCACCTTCAATAGTTGGTGGAGCCTCCACGAGCGGCGATTACAGCTGCGACCCTCAGGGCCATACTCTCAACTAGGCGTTGTATGATGGCTAGCAGTATTTTTTCCACTCGGCTTGGAGAAGACAGGTCAGTTACTTCACCGATTTCGGACGGTGGGGGCACCCCTTAAGTTGACGCTGCAACTCGTCCCAGAGGTGCTCGATAGGGTTAAGGTCCGTGCTCTGCGCAGGCCAGTCCATTCGATTAACCCCATTGTCACCATACAAAGCCATGGTGGACCTCACAACATGACAGGTGGCATTGTCATCCTGAAAGTAACATGGGTCCACCCCGGAAAACTGCCACAACGTAGGAAGCGCATGGTCATCCAAAATGGTGCAGTAGGTCTTGGCGTTGAGTCTACCAGGAATTGCGACCAAGGGTTCCGTGCCATACCAGGAAAAACACCCCCATAGCATAATTCCCCCCTGCCGAACTTCACAGTTAGCACAATACATTCCGGCAGGAGGCCTTCTCCAGGCAGACACCAAACCCAGACCCTGCCATCCGAACGGTAGAGGGTGAACCTTGATTCATCGCTCCAGAGAACCTGTTTCCACTGTTCAACGGTCCACTGTCGACGTTCTTTGCACCACGTTAGCAGGGCAGCGCTATTGGACTTGGTGATAAAGGCTTGTGGGCGGCAGCATGTCCATGATAACCAAGCAGATGGGCTTCCTTACGGATGGTATTCATCGAAAGAACACTCCCGGATGCCTGCTGAAACTCCTCGCGAATGTGGCCCATTGATTTGGTGCGGTTCTTCCGAATTTCTCTGGCCAGCACCCGTCGGTCTCTAACTCCCAGTTTTGTGGGTCTGCCGGGTCGGGGCACATTCCGACAGTCACCTCTCATCTTCCACTTGCCAATCACATAGGCCACTGTCGATTCTGGGTACTTCAACTAGCTGGATACGTCACGTATGGATCGGCCATTTCTGTGATACCCGACAATTACACCTTTTTCGAAATCAGAGAGCTCCGAACTGCATGGCATCTTGCATGCGACTGGTTGCGTTGTTGTTTCCCACACAATATTTAATGGCGGCGGCGGCCGTGACGTGTATCAGGACCGCAGATATCGTCAATTGCAGGGGTGTCCAATTACTTGTTGGTAGATAGTGTACATATATATAGATTCATATATTTTACGTTTTAAATATATTTTGCACAGAAATATAAAAGTTTCACATGATATAGTTTCATGCCTTCTGTCAGAGATATCTTCAGCTGTGCCTAATTGAGGGGAAGGGTAGGCATAGCCGTGATTAACAACTGGCATGTGTGATTGGTACTTGAAATAAAATTATGGGTAAACTATATTGTTGAAATGTATTTCTTTAAAATGTGCTTGTTTTCTTATGGTAGAAGTTCTTTCTATCCTATGGGCCACTGAAGGTAAGTGCAAACTTATAGCTGATTGGAGCAAGAGAGCATGTGGATAAAGTTTGACTGAAAAAATGATGTTTGTTCTATCATTAATCTAAATTTCCTTCATATAAAAAGAACCCACATTTTTTCATATACAAAAATCTGTATAATTTCAGATATTATTTTTTATAATTGTTATTAAAATAATTTTAAATTATTATTTTTCTATAGAAATACTCTACATGAAATATTTGGAGTTAGTTTCTTCATGCTACAGTGGTGGGTGTGACCAGGATGTATGTCAAAAAAGTGGAGAGATAAATACAAAGCTGGAGACTACTTGATGGAATCAAGTTTTAGAAGCCCACTTGTTGATATTATTATTTAATAAAAATAATGCAAACACTTAGAACAAATAATTCAAATTGGTCAAAATAACACTTTTTTATTTTTCGCTTTTACAAAAAAAAAAAAAAAAAAAAAAGTAAACCTGAGTGTGTATTGCAAAATATCATAACGAATGAGTCAAGAGGAAACTGTGAATCATGCAATCTTGACCAGAGTATGGGGTGAACGAAGAAAAGATCAATTCTTTAATAAGTGTTATGTTTTACAATAGAGAAAAAGAAACAATGAGATGAGTACTAAATTTGTGGAAAAAAATTTTTTTAGCTACTTAAATGCATCAAAAGTCATTTAAGATATTTTACGAAAATAATTTCCACTTGAATAAGGGAATAAGGGATAACTAAACTTTACACACTCTTTAATGTATGAAACAACAGAACATTCTCTTGGAATGAAAATAGCATGTGATAGATGATCTACAGAAAGGGAATAGGTATTCAAACTGGAAACTGACCCACATGCTGAACTCTAGGAAAGAAGTGAGTGGGACCAGCTACCCAGGGTCTTTCTCCTTGCTTCCTTTTGGTGCAGAACAGTAGATCTTTGTTAAGTGTACAGAAACTAAAGGTCAGAGCTTCCAACTAATGCTGCACAGCCCTAAGCATAAGTTAAGGTATGGAGTGAATTGTACTGCAGCCAAAGACTGTCTTGAATAAACCTTTTGGGGATTAACAATCAAGAGAAGTTGCAAAACATATTCTGAGAATCTCACTACCAAGTGTTTTGAGGCATGTAAAGAATATGGGGATGGTCAGAAAGTATGAATTTTGGGTCTGCCATCAACCCAGAGAAAACAATTAAATAGCCCATACTTCTGCAAGTATTACCTCACTAAGTTGTCATAAGGAAGCAAGTCTCGTTTTTTGAAGTGGCTGTATGAATGGACCACACTATGAGAGACTAAACATTTATTGCTCACTAACTAGTGCATGCATTCAATAAACACAAAGAACTATCACAAAATTTCTTCAAATACTAAACATTATTCATCTACTGTACAGCTTTTGAATAACAGTAACAAAGCATATAATTACCAAAGTGTTGGCGATTTGTCAGGGGGAAATGCATGTACAAGGGGCATTCAATAAAGATCCATGTTTAGATAGAAAAATGATAGTAAAATAATCTGCCTTTTTGCTGCATATGGTTCATAACTTCTATAGTACTGGAGCAAAGTATACAAAGATTCTAATGTATGCTTTTCTTGTTAAAGGTCGCAGATCTACATGAGGTGAAAGTATGGACAAACTAGAGTATACAGCCTTGACCAATTTCCTGTTTTTCTTTGAGGCAAAACTCTGAAGATTATTTATAAGGAAATGATTGTGGTATATGGGTCTGACTACAAATGCTACAGTGTTGTACCTGAGTGGTACAGGCAATTCAAGTGTGAATGAGTGAGCAGCCGTAGTGAAGTCCTGGCTGACTAACAGCTACTGTGTCAGAGGAGATAGTGATGTAAGTCCAGGCACTAATCATGGAAGATCAGCTCAAATCAATCCAATAATTGGCAAATGATGTCAAAATTAGTGTTGACCCATTGAAAACCATCATTCACAACCACTGGCATATGAGTATATTAGAGGCCAAATAAACTACAAGCCTTCACACATCTTTGCAAAACAGGAACACAGTGGATGTTCACAGCAACATTTGTCCATGGCCAATGATAACCTGAATGGTTTCTTTTCCAGCGATGACAGACAAAAGCTGGGTTCATCATTTCGATCCAGAAACAAAGAAAAACTCCAAACGATGGAAGCATGCAGAGTCACTACCTCTCATAAAGGAGTAAGTTCAGACATCTGCTGGAAAAGTGATGCTTAGAATTTATCGGAACCAGAAAAATATAAACCTCACAGATTGCCTTCTAAAGGGATCCAGTATCATCAGAACGTATTACATTAACCTACTTGGAAAATTTCAAGGAAATGTGAAAAAGCACAGATAAGGAATGCTAATAAATGAAAAGTGTCTTGCTGCTCCAGGACAACACATCAGCTCATGCCTCACTTGCAGCCACAACAAACAGCCATGTGATTTCAATATTTTTTCCCATCCACCCTACTCGCTTCTTGACCTTGCACCTTCTGATTTCTTCCTTTTCCCCGCCCTTGATGCCATTTCTACGAGACAAGCATATTCCTGACGATGACACTGCTATTTACACAACAGACTCTTCATTCTAATCATAATCTGAAACATTCCTTTTATAAAGAAGGCATTCATTGCTGGTAAAACTGTGTTTCTTCAGCTTGTGACAATGTAGAAAAGTTTTAATCAACCTACTGAGATTCAGCTTTCCAGTACCATTGTATCTGGGTGAATACGGATCTTTATTGAATGCTCCTTCTATAACAACAAACCAAAGAAACTATAGATTCAACACTAAGCAAAATTTATTAAACAAATACAAAAATTTGATAAACAAATTTATGAAATCATTACAATGAAAATTATTTCAACACAGTTGCACAAGAAAAAAACAGTATTAGAAAAAAAGTTTCTGATTTTCCTACTACATACACTGAGTGGATAGAAACCATGGGATACCTACCTAGTAATGAGTAGGCCAATCTTTCGCACAAATAAGGACAGTCATATGGCAAGGAATTGAGTCCTCTAGGTCACATAAGCATTTCACAGATATCTTCCCCCATGCTTGCTGCACCGCTGTCCATAATGCTGTCACATTCCTGGTTGGAGGATCCAAAGCTTGAATGGACCTTTTCACAACATCCCAAAGATTTTCCACAGGGTCCATGTCTGGTGAATGTGGAGGCAACTCCAGGGTGGGAACTTTTGTATAATGCTCTTCTAATTATATTCTAGTCATATGGCTCTGTGAGGGTGGTGGGGCACATTGTCCTGCTGGATGAGTCTATTACCCTGTGGATGCATGATGACTATGTATGAATGCAGATGGTCTACAAAAATGGCCATGAAATGTGGACTGTTCAGAGATGCATCTAGACCTACCAGAGGTCCCAATGTGTGCCTGTTGAATATGCCCCAGAATGTAACTCAGCTTCCACCAGCCTGAACAGTTCCTTGTTGAAATGATGGGTCCATCACTTTTTGCACTTTCCTCCAGATCTGCACCCTCCCATCTGTGCAAAATAACTGAGAATGTGACTTATCGGACCAGGAGACCTGTCTCCAATTATCCAAGGTCTAGTGTCAATGTTATTTCACACAGTTGAGTCACACAGTCCCATGATGTGGAGGCAGCAATGGGTCTCTGGTGAGTCAGCAGCCCATAGCCTATTGTGGCTAATGATCACCTAATGGTCCAGGCAAAGACGTTTCTGACACCTCCCTCCTTGAAGTCAATGGTGATTCAGGCCACTGCCACTCTTGGGTTGGTTGCAGCTTTGCAAGACAGATATTGACAGCCATGTTCAGCCACCACCTTTCTCCTCTGACGACAGCACTGTCCATGATGCAGTTGTTCCGGAAGCGGCATATTCTTGATACGCTCTTTATACTGTTGAACAGGGATACTGCAATTCCTGAACCACCTCAGAAATAGAATAGTCCATGTGTCAGGCACCCAATATCATCCCTCTTTCAAACTCTCTTAACTCATGACATTTTTCCATATTGAGATCAAATTACCATCTACGTGAATGCAATAATGTCCTCCTAGCTGTATACCTACCAAGCAGTGGATTTGTCCACTAGTGAGAAGGGTAGCAGTGTCACATTGCCCAGGAACCAGGCACCCCATAATTTCTGTCCTCTCTGTGTATTTCCATCAAAAATAGATCAGAGGTAAATGCACATATCAGAGGTCCATAGATTTACATATTTAAACTTACTTCATCCAAAGAAATTTGCAACTCTTTCGATTCTTTTAAAGCTTTTGCAATCTCCAGGCTACTACTTTTGGCCTGATTTAAGGAACTTATAAGTTCTTTGTTTTCCAGAATATTTCCTTGAGCTGATGCCAATGCTTCCAGGAGGGACTCCTCTAGCTGCGTCAGTTGCAGTTTCATTTCTTCTTCTTGATGCAAAAGTTCAGTTCTTCTTTGCTCTAATTCAGGCTTTTCTTTTTGCAACACAGTTGCTAACAGCTTTAAGAAAATAAATTTAACTTTCACATGAATGCAAATTACAACAACAAAGCACAAAGCCACACAGATTTAAATGCATCATATGTACATAGCAACGTTATCAAATAGTGTACCTGACTACTGTTATTACTCGAAATTTTCACATCCATTCACCCCACATACAAAAGAAGCTCAGTTAAAAAATATGAACAGATACATTTTACTAACAAAATAAAACCAGAATACAAATTTGTGGACATAACTGAGTTCTAAATGCACACAAAAGAGATAATGCAATTATTGTGTGTATGTACAGCATCTGCAACCATACTTTTATGGAGAGTCTGCTTCTTCCAAGAAGTACTTTAGGAAGCATAAATTCTTATAAAAGTTTAGGTGTTTCTTTTTTTAGCTAATATATATTGGCACCCAATTCATATTATTACCTATTTCCTTTCTGATTCTAGAAAGGTACATGGGTAGATCTCAGGTTGTTGGATTACTTTTAAAACCTTAAAAAGTATGAAACATGCAAAAAATGTAGTATTTATCTTTTGAAACTCCTTTGCAGTAATTAATTAAGAAAAATAATGTTCTGAAAAAGTTCACTATTTGTTCTGGAAATTATCTTGACATATTTGTTCTCTTTTGGTGTCTGATTATTGCCAACCTTACTTTTCAACCTAAAAAATAAAGCAATGTTTTTTTTTTATTATTTGCTTTTTTTATTTTTATTTCCCTTTGTTTCACTTTTTGTTTTAAGAGATCACTTAAACTTGTAGGTTTGAATCAAGTACTGTGTTAATATTTTTTTAGCTTTCTTTTTTTGTAATATTTTTGAGATGCCAGAATTTGATTCCTTTTATTTTATTTTCACACTTTCTTTCTAGCTAGAACGTTTAAAATTTAAAATTATTCACTCATGCATTTTAAACTGCTCAACCTCTGCGTGCTAGACCATAAGCTTTACTTAATCATGTTTAACCAAGAGCTAAAGAATAAAAAAAAATTAAAATAACAATTACTCAAATTATCTCATGGAAAGGGAGCACAGGCAAAAAATTTTTCCTAAACACTAATTATACAATATATGGGATGTAAGGTCAGGTGATGCGTAACATCACAGCCTCTCCTTGACAAATGTCAACCCCGCCTTCTCGTGGTGCATCCTGTTCCCACTAAAGGGGCTCTGACGACCGCCAATAGCGGTATAACTATACCATCGGGATTAGAGGAAATTCTATCCCACACTCACCAACCCGCTTGGCCAGCGTGGTGAGTTATGGCCAAACCCTTCCAAAATGACTCCACAACTGAAATCTTGGCCCTCAGTCTCCGGCAGCTGGAATGTACCTGGCCAAGGCAGCGGCCAGTGCGACATGAAGGCAGAGGGTGCTAAGAATCCCCGGAGGACCGGACTAGGCTGCCATCTGATGCTGACCTTGGCAACGTACAATGGACGCTCCCTATCTTCTGATTCAAGGCTTCTTGAATTGGAAGAGGAACTACAAAGGATCAAGTGGGACATCGTGGGGCTAAGTGAGGTAAGGAGAAAAGGAGAAGATCTCATCGAACTGAAAAGTGGACATCTCTTCTATTATCGTGGGACAGATACTGGCAGAACTAGTGGTGTTGGATTTATAATAAACAAGAAACTGAAGGATAAAGTGGTAGAAGCTAAAAGTTCCTCTGACAGAGCTGCACGACTCGTTATCCAACTATCGAGAAGATACCAGGCTCAGATTATTCAAACTTATGCACCCACCACAAGTCATCCTGAAGAAGAAATTGAAGAATTTTATGAGGAAATTTGTCATCTAAATAATAAAGGTAAGCAGCACTTGAAAATAATTATGGGAGATTTCAATGCAAAAATAGGGCAACGGCAACAGAATGAAACTTCAGTAGGTAAATTCGGTCACGGCAACAGAAACCAGCGTGGAAATACTCTCGTTGAGTTTGCAGAGGCAGAAGGGTTTTTCATCTTGAACTCCTTCTTCAAGAAAAAGCCACACAGGAAATGGACATGGAGACATCCAAATGGGACGACAAGTGAAATTGATTTTATTATGTGTAACAAAAAATTCGTCATAGAAGACTGCAGTGTGCTTAACAAGTTCAACACAGGTAGTGACCATAGATTGGTGAGATGTAAGATGCACCTCAACACTAAACTTGAACGTGGCAAGCTCATAAGACAACCAAAATCTATTGACATAACCAACCTTAAAAAACACCATAATACCTTCAAGTTGGAACTGAAGAACAGGTTCTCTGCTTTAGAAGGCCTAACATCGGAAGAAGTGGACATCTCTGAAGTTAACAGAAAAGTAACCAAAGCTCTTATGGAAACAGCAACAAAATTAGCTGGGTCTAAGAACAAGTTGCATGTAAATAAATTATCAGGAAAAACGAAAATGTTGATACAAAAAAGAAGAGAGATGAGGACAACTAAAGAAGATGTGACTTCCAAAGTGGAATATATAGAGCTATGCAAGACAGTACGAAAAAGTATCACTGAAGACGTAAGAAAATTCAACTGTGAACTAGTGAGGAAAGCAATTGAAAACAACCAAAGCCTAAAGATAGCAAAGGGACATCTCAGTAAGGGAAGAAAACAGATTATGGCACTGAGAAAAGAAGATGGTTCTGTAACAAGAAATAGAGGCGAAATTTTGACAAGAGTGAAAGATTTCTACTCCAAATTATATGAAAGGGATGATACATGCACTCCAGACATCATGAAAGATACCAGTACCAGAGTTCCTCCAGTCCTTCCAGCAGAAGTTGCACATGCAATCAAGAACATGAAGCGGCGAAAAGCTCCAGGAGAAGATGGAATTACTGTAGACATCATACAAGAAGCAAGTGGAGAAATCGAAACAGTACTCGCCCAAATTTTTACTCGATGCCTTAATGAAGGAAAGATTCCTGAGGATTGGAACTCCGCTACAATGATCCTGCTACATAAGAAAGGTGACATTGAGGATCTCGGAAACTACAGACCTATCAGCCTCCTATCAGTAGTTTATAAAATCTTCACTAAAGTTCTTTCACACCGCTTGAAGGTAACACTGGACATGGCTCAACCGAGAGAACAAGCTGGATTCAGGAGTGGCTACAGCACAATAGATCATATCCACGTGCTGAGAGAACTAATTGAAAGAGCGAGGGAATATGAACTTCCATTGTGCATGGCTTTTATCGATTATGAAAAAGCCTTTGATTCGGTGAAACCATCAGCAGTTACAATGGCTCTGAAAACCTGCGGTATTGAAGATGCATACATTAATATTATTAATAACATCTATGAAAATGCAAGTGCAAAGATTCGGCTGTTTGAAAATACAACACACTTAAAAATTGGAAAGGGAGTGAGACAAGGTGACACCATATCTCCAAAGCTCTTTAATGCCACATTGGAGGGTGTTTTTCAGTCGCTGAGCTGGGAAAACAAGGGGATAAAGATTAATGGAGATTATCTAACCCACCTTCGTTTTGCTGATGACGTAGTCATTTTTGCAACTAGCCCATCAGAGCTGCAGAGTATGATCCAGGAACTTGCTGACAAGAGTAAAGAAGTGGGATTAAAAATGAACTTTCAGAAGACAAAAGTGATGTTCAATGCTTTTACAAGAAATGAAGATTTATCGATTGATGGAGAAAAGCTGGAGATAACAGACACATACATTTATCTTGGACAGCAGATATCAAGTGATGGTCACATTGATGAAGAAATTAATCGGCGTACAAAACTTGCCTGGACAGCTTTTGGAAGAAACAGCATAATTTTCAAGAGCAATATGCCATTATGTCTTAAAAGAAAAGTGTTTGATCAATGCATCCTTCCAGTGCTTACGTATGGTGCAGAGACGTGGACCTTAACTAAAGAGACATACAAAGGCTGCAGACAACTCAAAGTAGCATGGAGAGGTGCATACTTGGTGTAACCAGGAGAGATAAGAAGAGGAACTCGTGGATCCGAAAATGACAAGAGTGGAAGACATCATGATCAGAGTTAAATCCCTGAAATGGCAATGGGCTGGACATACTGCCAGAAGGACAGATCATCGATGGACAGCCGAAATTTTAGATTGGATTCCAAGGGACAGGAAAAGACCCAGAAGAAGACCACATGGGAGATGGGTGGATGAAATTCGAAAGTATGCAGGGGTGACATGGAGGAGACTGGCACAAGACAGACCGTTGTGGAGGAAACTTGGGGAGACCTTCGTCCAGCAGTGGATTGATAATGGTTGACAATGATGATGATGATGATACAATATATGCACTGAATCAAAGAAAATATGTTGTTGGTAGAAAGCATTTTGGAAAAAGGTTCTCAAGTTTATTTGCTAGCAATGGTATTCCTGGGAACTGCACTCAAAACATAGTTCTAACTCAGTTGACTCACTAGCTCTTTCTACAGTGTGCTTCATATTTTTTTACTGTACTTTTCCTTTCAGTGGAATGCACTAAGTAACCTTTAGTTTTTCATATACATACAAACATATCACTAAGCTGTTCTCTGAGATGCACAGCTTAGCCCCTCAATGAAAGCCCATCTGCCAGACTAAAATTTAAAACTGATGGTGTTAGATTTTATTTACTGTTAATATATCAAACGTCTCCTTTTTACCAATCTTGACACACAACTCAAGCTTCTCTGACATCCACAAGACCTTTTGTACTTCATACTCATTATAATAAAGAAGTGACACAACACTGTTGCCGCCATATCGCCCCATCGACATTCCCGACGCGTTTCGGCTCACTTGCTTTGTGGCCATTCTCAAGGTTGAAGGTTATGTTAACTCTGTGCTGAACACATTCAGTGCTGAACATTCTTTATTGTTTTTATATGTCACTTCTTTATTGTTTTTTTCGCACATGTTTTATGGTGAGGGCTTTGTAAGGTTTTATTCCAACATCTTTCAATTAGAATTTTAACTTTAGTAAGTGTTTTAGGGTCAAATTCGAAGCTGTTCTTTCCTTGTGTTTGAATCATTCCATTTTATTTTAGTACTATCACCATCATATATTTTTCATATATCTTTCACCTATTTTTCATCTATATTATTTGCAAATGATGATGAAACTTGTACACACCGCTATTCACATACAAAGTGTTCTACAAGTAAAGACAGATGGTAGAATGGACTTGAAATGATAGGCCTAACTACACAAGCCTAATCTTTTGTAAAAGACAAAGAACCAGCGTAACTGAAAATCCTATCGACATGTCAATGGATGGTGAAATGGATTTGAAAAGGTGAGCAAAAACATGTTGAGTTCATAATTTTTTCCTATAGAAGTTATTTGACCTACATAAATTTTGACCGTCGAATGTTATACATTTGCCAGTCGAACTTTCTTAGCAATTTAACATGCGAAACAGAAACATTACGAAATATCTGATTATTTCATATACCATATTTATATTCCACATATTACTTCACGATTTGATTAAATTCCATAATGAATCTTGAATGGTTCTCCCATGATTTCCTTGGCATTCCTAAACTTTTTTCTTTCCTGCCACCTGGGCTGAACAAATTCTCTTAATGAGCATCTCACCACTCATTTTTTCAACATGGCCAAACCACCTAAAAATATTTGTCTCCACCTTACTAACAACATTTTGCTTCGCATTACACATCTACAACAAATCTTCATTCCAACATGATCAGAACATGCTTTGATATGAACCCCCCATAAGTAATGCATCTCTACAGTACACAAATGACTCCAATGTCAAAAATTGTAAACTACAAGCATTGTGATGACTGTATGATAAAGAAAACACAATGTTTAGTCATAATTATTTTATTTTTCTTGTCAAACAAAGTTTTGCTGTGCTATAACAGCTTCTTCAGATGAACAGCATGTTAAATATACAAATTGTAGGCGACAGCAGCATCAACAATGTTGATGGTCACATGTTTTCGTTAGTTGATTCCATGCACTTGATAGTATGCAAGTGGGATTCCATGCACTTGATAGGATGCAAGTGGGATTCCATGCTTTTGATAGGATGCAAGTGGGATGCCATGTCACTGACAAGTTGGGAAGTATTTTAACATATATGGAAAGCTCCCAAAATATCAAGTTTGGTGGTTGAGTCCAGCATGTGTATCAGTATCACATCTTCAAAGTGAAATCTATGATCATGTTTAGCCTTGAAGAAATCTTTAGGTCTGTTGTATACAGGATAGACCCATAAGGCCTTGCATTATCGACTGAATGAGCAAACGACTTACATATGGAACTGTGACCTAAAGGAATCTTTGATGGCTAAACACTATTAGGAAAATGGTTATAAATTTCTCTTTGAAGAAGTAAAACTTATGGACAAGCCATAACCACCATACTTGATATTAATATTTTGGAAGCTTTCCATTTATTATATCAAAATTTTTTGCAACTTGTCAATGACATAACATCTATACCATTTCTACCAAATGCACGGAAGCAACAAACAAAAACTCCATAACCATCAACGCTGTTGATGATGTGACCTACAATCTGAATATTTACAAGGCATTCATTCTGAAGAAGTTGAGCCATAGCACAGAGACCTTTGATTAACAAGAAAAATAAAATAATTATGACTACACTTCTATGCCTCTTCTGCAGTACCCAGGTTTCACTGCCATACATCAGAGTAGGAACAATACACTTTCATACATAGCCATTTGGGACCTTTTCAAAAACATATCAGTCCCATGAAATCCTCCTAAGGCACCTATGACTTTCAAATATAAATTCACTCATCTACTAATTTTACTATCTAACGTGCTTCCTAAATATACAAACTAATTCACTTGATCTAACCCAATACCATTTAGACTGAGAAAAACATAAGAGAAAATTTAGACTCAGAAAACCATAACTTGAGGTTTTCTCTAGTTTATATTCAGTTTGAATTTCATACAAACTTAGAACATCTACAACAATATACTCTGTGACTTTTGCTCTCCACTGACAGTACTGTGGCATCAGCATAAATAAGACTGCACCCATGGGAATTACCAAGATATGAACCATTAATGTCTATTTTGGCATCATGTGTGCATGCATCCATAAACGTACTGAACAGCCAGGGCGACACTACACAACTTTGTCTGACTCCTGCACTGATAGAAAACCATTTTGATAAAATACTATTCACATGCAGAAATGCTCTACTGCCAGCATACATAGCTTTCACACTTTTAAGATTCCCAGTTACACCATCATTATTCCGGGAGTCTGCTTAAAAGGGTGGAAGTTATGTATGTTTTGTAATTGAATAAAATAGTGGCCTTACTTTATGTATGTGTTTATATGAGAATTTTTTGTTAAAGATGACAGGTTGTAATCTTCAGATACTGATATTTTATCTACGAGCAATTACATTATTGGCCTATATTTTCATCAAGTAATTGCATTTGGAAAGAACTTTACATTTCTTTTATTGATTCGGTTTTAATGAGAAATGCCCCATTAGTAACAATCTTTCAGGAAACTCAAGAATCTGAATCAACTGGACTGAAGCAAATCTTCAGAAAGACTTCTGAGAAAAATACATGCTTACAGTAACACTTCATAATCTGTCCATAGGTAGACATGATGTTCCTGAATCTCTATGCAAGCTGGATTGAAAAAAATTATTTTTACACCACATAGTATTAATCACAATGGTACCAAATTATGCATGTTCGATTTTCTGTAATGCACAGTTTTCCTGCTACATCGTATATCCTCAGTTTTTTGTGTTTGTGTTTGACATTATACATATACTCTTCTAAAAGTCAGTTTAAAAAAAAAAAACTTTTTTCCATTCAAATAGCTAAAACTGTAAGCATAACTTCCTACACATTTCTTGCTTTGCTGAAACATAGTTTTACCACAAGATAATGTAAGCATATGTTCTGCAAGGTTATCTCAGTTATTTTTTTTTTTTAGATCCACTGAGTATACCCAGCAAACAGTGTGTTGAAGTAAAGTTATACATCTCATACAATGGACATTAGGACAATAACATAACAAAGACCGGAAAACGTGCATGAAATGTGTTTCATCGCTAGTAAGGAATGCCAAGGTAAGCATTATCCTCTAGAATATTGTACAAGTTATCTCAGTTGTATTTGAATTCAGAACTACAGTATATCCATGCTAGATTGTATGAGCTCAAGTTTTCTTTCAACAGTATTTCAACTTCCATGAACCCTATCAGAGAAATTTCTTTTAATACTTGCTAACTTCAGCAATGATAAATGCAAATCACAGTGCATACCTAAATTTCCAGATCCACTATTTTCTCATAAAAGCATCATGGTAGACTTGCATTCAGAACTATATTTGAGCTTCTAAAAGTCTCGTCTGAAGAATTCCATTGGCATCCAGTTGCTGTAGCTAAGACTACAATCCTTCATAAATTTTCAAGATTTTCTGTTGCAAAATTTTACCAAGAAGGGACATATATTCATACTTTTAATACAGCAGTACCTCAGCTTCAACTAACCATGAAAACAAAATTCTTGGCTGGCTCTATAATGGCAATCAATATTATGGATGTACTTTCTGATATTCCAAATGCATTGTTTTCACTAATAAAAAGTTGTATACAGCACATTTGCATTTAGCACTATACCAGCACTTCAAAGGTTGATTATATAAAAATTCTTCAGGTACCCAATTGATGCAACACCACTATAATTTTCCATGCACATTTTTGTCTTTTCTGATGCAAAATTTTTCCACTAGGTGGTATAGAATTTATTTTTATTTTTTTAACTTAAGAAAACTACTGATCACACTCATTAAAAAAGAATCACCAAATGCTTTTAGCACATCAAGTTTTATACTTTCTTCAAAAGTCAAGCTCATTATGCATGAGAATTTAGCGGTATCCTCACTATTAGTTTTGGTTAAAGATTCTAAACATCATTACAGTTAACTGTGGCAGTACTAAACCAAACATGAAGTTAAAGAATTTTTATGTGATTAAAAATTAAATAACTGATTTTCATACCATTTCTTTAAAACATAGAGGCACTACTGCAGTCATTTTCTAGCATTGCCTAGAGTGATGTAGGGCTTATGCATAGCTGACCTAGCATGGTAACCATGGGTAGCCATTCCTTAACAAACCATTCTGGCACAAACAGCTATTTCAGTGGCTTGTGCAACATCACCAGCCAGGTCTGTGGTAGAGGTTGCGTGTGCCTTCTTTGCATTACATCCACTCAGTTTGTGAAACCCCTCAGACAGCAGCTTCATTGTAGTAGCACCATCTCTATCTAATAATAAAGAACATCAGTGACAGTGAATTCTGGGAATCCCAGAAGAGCAAAAATGCTATACACTGATTGCTTACTTCAGGAGGTATCCAACCACTATGCCTCTTTTAAAGTCTGACAGTTCAGCTCCTTACTGCATAGTTGCTTCCAGTGTGGTCTAACATGGGTGTCAACATTCCCCTTTAAACAGCACACCCAACACACCAAATGTTTGTGCATCTGTTTCTGAAAATACATGTCTATTTGCATATGTTGAAGTGTGCAAATATTTTTGTCTACATAGTGCATATCTCGAAAATGAGATATGCTGGTTGAGCTCAAATGCACAACCAGACATTTCATCAAGAATGTGCAGCTCATCCAAGAGCTGCACGTTCTTGATGATCCACCCTTATTTTGCTTGGTAGAAATGAAGATAAAATGTGTGACTGTTGAAACCAGGAGTCATTGAAAAATAAACAAACACAAAATAAGAAGGAGAAGGAAAGTTGCTTCTGACAGGACTTATATCTTTACTGCTACATCAAACAGATAGGAACACAATAACTATATGAACATAAACTATTTCTACTGGTTTGGGAACAAACTGAGTGTAACACATACAAACATAAAAAAAAAATTCACTGATATAAAATGATCACAAATCTAAATGCACAAAAGCTACCTGTCCAGTAAGACCAGCTTTAGTAGTACAGAAATTCACTGTGGAAACCAAAGAATATGCATGAGGTGCAAGTTCAAGAGAAGAATATTTAGTAGAGAGCAACAGCCTGAATTGTTCATTGTAGTCAACGACCTTTTCTCCAATTTGTATTACTTGTCTGGGACCTAAAAAGAAAACAAGCATAAATTTATAAAAATTCATCGCATACAGTTCCTATTATTAGTACTGTCCATAAGAAATAAATGCATACCAAAGGGAGTTACCACGCAGTTACCATTACAAAACTTACCTTTCCAATCTGGCAACAAAAAACAATCGTAGTCGCACTGATGAAGGCCATAGTAATGGCTGAAATATATTTGCCTTAAACTTTTTATACGTAACTTAGCGTGTTCTACACTACCTTCTTCTTAATTTGTTTCATTAGTTACATGCATTGCCTACCACTCATTTATGATCATACCAAAGGGAATCAACTTTTAAAGAAGGCCAAAAATTTTACTAAAATAAAACACCAATCGTAGTTTTTAAAGAAAGATCAAAAAGTTACTTAAACAAAAAAAAAAAAAAAATTCCCCAAATTTATAAAAGGAATTACTTTTTAAAGAATGTTAAAAAATATTCTAAAGGGAGGCATCACTCAAAATATGAAGATATTTAAAAAAATATGATGTACAAGTATAATTAACAGAAAAATTGCCCAAGCATTAAAAATTTGGCCATGTTACACATAAAATGTTGAAATACGATATACATTAAGATTATATCTATATACAGACAAAATGTTTTTCAATTTTTTCGACTTCTGTTCAGTAAGGCTAATAACTTCTAGCATTGGAGTACTAGGAAAAAGTGACTCAATATCCATGCTTGCAAGAATGGTACTGCTAAAATTTCCTCTTAAGCAATTATGGAAGAAATATTCTTCAAAAATTCATGGAACAACTACAGGATTGTTGATACATAAATCAGAATGGACTGAATTGCCTAGTTTACTGTTCAATATGTAAGTAACATCATTTCAGAAAATTTGAAAATTACATCGAAATCTGAAGTGTTTTAGATTCCTAATCATCAGACACTTGGAACTTCATTGTCCTCAGAAGTGTAATAGACAGCAAGCTCAAATAGAAATTGGGAGACACAGGATCATTTCTCATTCTGTGGTGATGTGATTTTCAAGTTTCCTGAAATGATATTCTATGTTGAAAAGTAAACTAGACAATTCAAGCTATTTTGAATGCTGTATTAATAATTAATTCTAGGTATTTGCTTACCAGCTACATTATGCCAATAAGTGTAAATATCAAGATAATGATTTCATACCAATCTCTTTCATCAATGCTTTTCATTAGGCTGATACTATGTCAGTAGAGTAAATACTAAGATCATGATTTCATAATGATCTCTTCGGTCATTACTTTTTATTAGAAAGGAGCCGAGCAGAACTGAAGAACTTTCTGTATACTACAATCGAATGACACTGATTAAGAATTTTTGGAGAATGAAAGCACAACAAACATCTATAACCTCCAACTGGAGTGTACAAACAGGCATTTCAATTTCCAAAATTTAAAACACCTGTTATAACATTAAATTTATACTCATAACAACCTAAGAACTTTCAAAGATCAAAATAAATGCCAAATAATTTCAGCTTTAGGTGAAAGCTCTCAATGATATAATGATACAATAACAATTACTATAGAAAGCACCTCTACTTTCAGAACATTTTGTTTAGGTCATACTGAATTTAAACTATTATATTTTACTCTAAAAGTACATACAGAACATTTGTTAAAGTTAAAAAAACAAGAATACAGACAGCATGCCCACTATACCTTGAGAAACAAATTCCTGTCGCAGAAGAGGATACAGTGCCGGATTTATTGAATCCACATCCTGAATAAGCAGAGTCTTCCCAAAACGAACAGCTAGTTCAACAGCCGTAGAAAAATTTGTATCCTGCATTTAAAAAGAAATTGCATCAGCAGTTTTTACTCCTTTGCCTAAGTTTCAAAGGAATTTAAAACATAAAACAAAGCACAAAAATATTGCATAAGTTTAATACTATTCGATGCACAAATTGAGTGATGATATTCAATGCAGTCATAATAAGAGATAAAATAAAAATTTACCAGCAAATGAGTAAATATCAAGTTGAAAACACATGGAATAATTAATATGGACATAAATCAAGCTGTTCTTCCATGCAACATACCGCAGAAATTTGAAAATGTTATCGTCCTGGAATGGGAATAAAATCCACATCTCCTGACTTGTGCTCGAGTATGTTGACCATTACAGCACCCATGACAATGAAATCCAAACAACTGAGGCTTATCTGAGATGAACAGTTAAAAGAATCGAATTTTCAAATCGAACAGTTAAAAGAAGAGATATGGAAAGAAACATGATATAACTCTATGCCTTTTAGGGGAAGAATTTTGCATAATGGAAAAGTTGAAAATAGGCAAAAAGTATTCTTCATGGAAAAAGCTATGCTAAGGAAAATGAACTTTTCAAATATGTCTCCCAGAAGCAGAGATAGCCAAAAAAAAAAAAAAAAAAAAAAAAACATTGACCTTTATGACTCCTAAGGTGAAAGTTGTGCATTATTTAAAGTGTCTTTTTATTGTAGAAAAAATCTTATTCACTCCCCATCTTTATTGTAGCGAATGACATACAGTAAAACAAGAAATTTCTCAGTAGAGTTTTTAGAAGCGGAGATACAGCTATGAACAGAACTACATGAACACCACCAAGTGGCAGAACTGTGAACTACAAACTTTCTCAAATACAAACCTAAAGTTGTTCCATAAGGTAAATGGTATTAAAACAATGTTTTAAATCGGTCATTTAGGAGTACAGATACTGAGAAAAATAGATTACATATTTGCTCCCCTAGCAGCGAAATTGGGCATTATTTTGGGAAGAAAATACACAAAAGGAGATTTCATAGTTAGTACAGTAGTATCTGATTGAAAAAGAATTTTTTCAATCGGGTTTTTAGTCCTGCAGATATCACTGTAAACGGAAATGTGAACTTACGCGCTCTAGTAGCACACTGGTGCGTTAAAAAAAAATTTCAATGTTCTCCAACAAAGAAAGAATTTTCCAAATCAGATTCTTAGAAACTAAGATATTGACAAAAATAAGATTATATATCTATGTCCCCAGGTGGTAAAACAGCAAAAATGTTCTCCAACAAAGAAAATTTTTTTCAAATCAGACTCCTAGAAACTAAGTTATCGACATAAATAAGATTATATATCTATATCCCCAGGTGGTAAAACTATGCAATATTTTAAGCAGAAGGTATTCTCAAAGGTTTCCTGAAGCAAGTGGCATCGGTTCACAGAAGAATTTTTCAATTGAGTTTCCAGAATCTCAGACTTTGTTGCAAGTGCATCAGAAAGAAAAATAAACCCTTATGCCCCCAGATGGCCAAACCATTCTTTACCAAAAGTGAGAAATTATATGAAAAACCTTTCCCATCAAAAGCTGTATCTGATGCAGAAAGAATTTTTCAAATCGGACTTTTAGAAGCAGAATTATCGGAAAAATCGCTATTTACCTTTACGCCCCCTAGTGGAAAGTATATGCATTACTTGAAAATGCGCCTGTACCAAAAATAGTCTTCGATATAGATGGCATCGAAAGGAAAAATAATTTTTTCGATAGGATATTTAGAAGGATTTGCATTTTTATGCCCTCTAGCGGAGAGGTTGCGCATCGGGAAAAAAGAACAGAACGCAAAGACCATCATTCTCACATTTTAAGCTGACCAATACAAAAAGAATTTTACAAATTGAACTAATAGTTGCAGAGATATGGTGCGCCCGGCCGGACGAAGTGATAGCATATGCACAATCTTTTTAAAAAAGATGTGCTAATAATGCAGCTTCACTCCTCCTAACAGAGAACCCCCCCCACACACACACACACATTTTTCAGGGGTGGGAGGGAAATTTGTCAGACATAAGTTATGTTAGTAGGAAAATCCTCAACTACAAAACATCGAGCAGGGACAAAAAGGCAGAAATTGATAAAATTCCAGGACATGTCACAGAATTTTAAGAAATTTCCAAGGCCACGTGGAATTTCAGGACTTCCCAAAATTTCCAGGACACATACTGTATGAGCGATGGTAAAATCTAGAACCATCTGTTTTTAACTTTAACCTAGCAGATGAGCTTTCTTTGACTAAACTCTGAATATCAGAGAACAGCTTAGAGATAGGATGTGTGTGTGTGTGTATGATAAACAACTATGTAGCATGTAGCTTGCAGTGTTTTTTTTTTTTTTATGTAACACCAGTGACTTAACTGAAACTTGAACACACATTCTCAGCATGAGAAACTAGTGTTACAACTATCAGTTTGACCACAGAAGACTTGCCATCATTACTTTAGAAATATAGCAACAAAGAGAAACAAATAAAATATAATACAAAATGCATGTGAAAGTCAGTGAGAAACATCAAAACAGTATAAAAAATAGAATGGAATTCCATCCTTGCACATGTACAAAGCCAAGTTATTTCATGAATCATTAAAATAAAAAGGCAGATTCTCTGCCTCATGCATGTGCAGGATGATGCGGTGTTTGTGGACTTGCTATGAATTGAGACAGTATGTTCTGGAAGTCGTTTCACAGCTCAAAACGTGAAAATTTTGCTAAAAATGAGACCATCCAATTTTCTCCAAAACTAAAACAGCTATTTCAGATGTAACTAGATAGTCTTGTGCACGCTCACAAACTACACAAACTGGCCCAGTGTCGTTTTCCCATTTCTATTAGTTACAGAGATAATTGAGACTATAACTTTTGGAAGCAGTTTTACAGCCGAGAAATGCAAAAATTTTGTGCATAAAGAGTAACAATATAGGGCGTCTGTTGTAGCACCTGATTCATTTAAAATAGAGTTTCTAAAATATGTGAAGATAAAAACCTGCAGCATGACCAGATCTGAAAAATGGATGACACAAGCTTTACACACACACACACACACACACACACACACACACACACACACACACACACACACACACACACACACACAATTTGCTCGCAAAAGTAATGGTGGTACCTACAGCCCTGTAGTTTTAACTTCTTAAGTAATAGATTTGACAATGCGTGTAATTGCTTTGTCCAAAGCTAAAATAAATCACTTGAAAAAATCCTCCTCTCACACATGGCAGATCTGTGGCTGCTGTGAAAAAATGTTGACGCCTGTCATGCACGTAATCCTAGGTAACTGGCTGTTTTCCCACATCCTTCACAGGGAATCCCACTGTGGCTTCCCGCTGTTCATCAGCAGCGCAGAGAGAGGGTGATTGGAGAGCGATCATATTATTTATGACCCATTGCAGAGCAATCGTATTACAACCCGAAGTCAAAGAGCCAAACACTTCCAATCTGTAGGACATTCAGTGTTTTAAAAGTGAAACTAGGCATTAATTTAGGCAAAGCTAAATATATCTAAAAGCAAAATATGAGTCGTTGGGTTAATTGTTGTGCATGTTCAAATTTTTTTTATAAAACTATAACTGGCAGCTGCAGGTACGCCCCTTCGTTACCTGCGCCCCCAGCTGCAGGTGCTGCGGGGTGGTAGTTACGCCACTGCCTAATATTGTGTAGGTGCTGTGTGGTGTGACCACTAAAGCCATGCAACAGGGCACCGACTTCACAAGTCCCTGGAAGGTGTCCACTGATATGGCATACCATATCTACAGAGTATACAAAGTGATGACCATAACTCATTCAGTTTTCTGCCGATCCATGAGATCACAAATGGGTTCACGTCAGGCAACATAGGAGGCTACTGGATAATGTAGCAGTCATTCTTGTGTTCCTTGAACCAGTATTAGACGACATGGCCAAATGACACAGTGTGTTGTCCTGTTGGAAAACCTTATCTCCATCTGGAAACACTGTCATTATAAGTGGATGAACCTGGTCTACAATGATGGGAAGGTATGCAGTGGAATTTAGGGGTCATCCACTGCTATCAGGGGACCAAGAGTGTCCCAGGAAAACATACCCCAAACCCCCACCACCGGCTTGTACCTATTGGTTACTGCATCTTGTACCAGTGGCAGCTTTTCAGGTGAAGTAGGTGCAGTGCCTCTTCACCTATTTTATTTGAAATAAGGTTTTATTTAATAATTTCGTATAATATATTCTTTTTTTGCCTTTATTATGTGCTAAAATACCCAAAATTTGATTAGATATCAATTCACAATGCGCGTCCAATACGGAAAACAAGTCTTTATACGCAAAACAGTTCAAGTGAAGAGCTGAAATGAGAATGCTTTGAAGTCTGCAGTTTTCGTTGGAGTTGCCATGGTAACAGTGACGTCACCCTCCCCTATCTGCCGGGCAAGTGAAGTGTTTTAGCTTGAGATGCCAAGCCTCTGCCTCTGCACCTGAAGTCGTGACCTTCCGAAGAGATCGCAGTGGAACGGGAACTCTTGGCAATCCACTATAGGGTTTTTCTTTGCGGTGTTTTGGGACGATGCATTTTCCGAAAGAGATTTGTTTTTTTTTGTGTTTTGTGATTGTTTGTTAAAAACTTCATTAGTTACTTTAGTTTCGTGTACAGTTTAACTGATAGTGATAGTTTCAGTTTTCAGTATGTATCCTGTGAACGGCATTGTCTGTAATTTATTGCGAACCTCCGTTCAATCGGTGGAAAGATGAAAATAAAAGAGACATTTTACTTCAAGGACGACCGACGGATTCACTGACAATTGTCGCCAAGAAAGAAATCAAGAAGAGCGGCAAATCTTACAATAATAATTTAAAAAATTGTTGGTTTACTGAATATAAATGGCTTTGTAGCCCTTCTGTGTTACAAAAATTATTTTGTTGGCCCTGCTTATTTTTTAGTAATAAAATTCGGCGTGGAATAAAGACAATTTTCAGATTTCTTAAATATAAAACGGTCACTTCACAAACGTGGTGATTCTAGCGAACACCTGAAATGCAAATTAATGCTAAATAATTTTGAAAAGAATCAGAATACCATTGCCGATGCCCTGTGGGAGAATGCTAGGCTTTTGAAAATGCATTTCAGTGAAAGCGTTCATTTAAATAGACTTTTCCTGCAGACAATGATTGATGCAGTACTGTATTTGAGTAAACAAGAACTAGCATTCCGTGACCATGACGAAGACATTGACTCAATAAATCGCAGAAATTAAAGGAATTGCTTTCATTGTTGATATCAAGAACTCCTTTAAAAATTCTAAATCAATACGAAACGATAAAAAATGTCTTCACAGGTGACTCAAAAACTATTCAAAACGAATTAATTGAATGCATTTCTGAATATATAAACGATCCCGTCGAAAATGAAATAAATGAAGTTCAATGCTTTTATATTCAAGTAGATGGGAAGACATAACCAGACTTCCGAGTGCTCTTTAATAATAAGATCTGTTGATTCGGAAGGTGTATCGGTTAAGCGATTTTTGGGTTTCCATGGTGTGAGTGAAGATAGAATGTCAGAAGCTTTATACAAAATACTAGACAAAATTTTGGAACAGCTTGATTATCAACACAAGTCAATAGGACAATGTTACGATGGGGCAAACGTAATGTCTGGACACTTGACTTGGTACCAGAAAAAAAAATGAAGCATAAAGCTTCTCAAGCTGTTTTTGTTATTGCTTAGTACATCATTTGAACCTTGTATTACAGCAGGGTTTTTCTAAAATTTCTAAGTGTCGAATATTTTTTGCAAGCCTCAGTTTAATTCCTTTGTTTTTTCACCACTTAGCAAAGCGATCGCTGAAAATGTCTTCACAGGTGACTCAAAAACTGCTGTTTGACTCAAAACTGCTCTTTATGCTGCTCTTACAAAGAGCGAGGGAATATGAACTTCCATTGTGCATGGCTTTTATCGATTATGAAAAAGCCTTTGATTCGGTGAAACCATCAGCAGTTACCACGGCTCTGAAATCCTGCGGTATTGAAGATGCATACATTAATATTATTAATAACATCTATGAAAATGCAAGTGCAAAGATTCGGCTGTTTGAAAATACAACACACATAAAAATTGGAAAGGGAGTGAGACAAGGTGACACCATATCTCCGAAGCTCTTTAATGCCACATTGGAAAATGTCTTTCAATCACTGAACTGGGAAAACAAAGGGATAAAGATTAATGGAGATTATCTAACCCACCTTCGTTTTGCTGATGACGTAGTCATTTTTGCAACTACCCCATCAGAGCTGCAGAGTATGATCCAGGAACTTGCTGACAAGAGTAAAGAAGTGGGATTAAAAATGAACTTTCAGAAGACAAAAGTGATGTTCAATGCTTTTACAAGAAATGAAGATTTATCAATTGATGGAGAAAAGCTGGAGATAACAGATACGTATGTTTATCTTGGACAGCAGATATCAAGTGAGGGTCACATTGATGAAGAAATTAATCGGCGTACAAAACTTGCCTGGAGAGCTTTTGGAAGAAACAGCATAATTTTCAAGAGCAATATGCCATTATGTCTTAAAAGAAAAGTGTTTGATCAATGCATCCTTCCAGTGCTTACGTATGGTGCAGAGACGTGGACCTTAACTAAAAGAGACATACAAAGGCTGCAGACAACTCAAAGAAGCATGGAGAGGTGCATGCTTGGTATAACCAGGAGAGATAAAAAGAGGAACTCGTGGATCCGAAAAATGACGAGAGTGGAAGACATCATGATCAGAGTTAAATCCCTGAAATGGCAATGGGCTGGACATACTGCCAGAAGGACAGACCATAGATGGACAGCCGAAATTTTAGATTGGATTCCAAGGGACAGGAAAAGACCCAGAAAAAGACCACATGGGAGATGGGTGGATGAAATTCGTAAATATGCGGGAGTGACATGGAGGAGACTGGCACAAGACAGACCGTTGTGGAGGAAACTTGGGGAGACCTTCGTCCAGCAGTGGATTGATAATGGTTGACAATGATGATGATGATCTACAGAGTATACAAAGTGATGACCATAACTCATTCAGTTTTCTGCCGATCCATGAGATCACAAATGGGTTCACGTCAGGCAACATAGGAGGCTACTGGAGAATGTAGCAGTCATTCTTGTGTTCCTTGAACCAGTATTAGACGACATGGCCAAATGACACAGTGTGTTGTCCTGTTGGAAAACCTTATCTCCATCTGGAAACACTGTCATTATAAGTGGATGAACCTGGTCTACAGTGATGGGAAGGTATGCAGTGGAATTTAGGGGGTCATCCACTGCTATCAGGGGACCAAGACTGTCCCAGGAAAACATACCCCAAACCCCCACCACCTGCTTGTACCTATTGGTTACTGCATCTTGTACCAGTGGCAGCTTTTCAGGTGAAGTAGGTGCAGTGCCTCTTCACCTATTTTATTTGAAATAAGGTTTTATTTAATAATTTCGTATAATATATTCTTTTTTTTTTTGCCTTTATTATGTGCTAAAATACCCAAAATTTTGATTAGATATCAATTCACAATGCGCGTCCAATACGGAAAACAAGTCCTTATACGCAAAACAGTTCAAGTGAAGAGCTGAAATGAGAATGCTTTGAAGTCTGCAGTTTTCGTTGGAGTTGCCATGGTAACAGTGACGTCACCCTCCCCTATCTGCCGGGCAAGTGAAGTGTTTTAGCTTGAGATGCCAAGCCTCTGCCTCTGCACCTGAAGTCGTGACCTTCCGAAGAGATCGCAGTGGAACGGGAACTCTTGGCAATCCACTATAGGGTTTTTTCTTTGCGGTGTTTTGGGACGATGCATTTTCCGAAAGAGATTTGTTTTTTTTTGTGTTTTGTGATTGTTTGTTAAAAACTTCATTAGTTACTTTAGTTTCGTGTACAGTTTAACTGATAGTGATAGTTTTAGTTTTCAGTATGTATCCTGTGAACGGCATTGTCTGTAATTTATTGCGAACTCCGTTCAATCGGTGGAAATATGAAAATAAAAGAGACATTTTACTTCAAGGACGACCGACGGATTCACTGACAATTGTCGCCAAGAAAGAAATCAAGAAGAGCGGCAAATCTTAAAATATTAATTTTAAAAATTGTTGGTTTACTGAATATAAATGGCTTTGTAGCCCTTCTGTGTTACAAAAATTATTTTGTCGGCCCTGCTTATTTTTTAGTAATAAAATTCGGCGTGGAATAAAGACAATTTTCAGATTTCTTAAATATAAAACGGTCACTTCACAAACGTGGTGATTCTAGCGAACACCTGAAATGCAAATTAATGCTAAATAATTTTGAAAAGAATCAGAATACCATTGCCGATGCCCTGTGGGAGAATGCTAGGCTTTTGAAAATGCATTTCAGTGAAAGCGTTCGTTTAAATAGACTTTTCCTGCAGACAATGATTGATGCAGTACTGTATTTGAGTAAACAAGAACTAGCATTCCGTGACCATGACGAAGGCATTGACTCAATAAATCGCAGAAATTAAAGGAATTGCTTTCATTGTTGATATCAAGAACTCCTTTAAAAATTCTAAATCAATACGAAACGATTAAAAATGTCTTCACAGGTGACTCAAAAACTATTCAAAACGAATTAATTGAATGCATTTCTGAATATATAAACGATCCCGTCAAAAAATGAAATAAATGAAGTTCAATGCTTTTATATTCAAGTAGATGGGAAGACATAACCAGACTTCCGAGTGCTCTTTAATAATAAGATCTGTTGATTCGGAAGGTGTATCGGTTAAGCGATTTTTGGGTTTCCATGGTGTGAGTGAAGATAGAACGTCAGAAGCTTTATACAAAATACTAGACAAAATTTTGGAACAGCTTGATTATCAACACAAGTCAATAGGACAATGTTACGATGGGGCAAACGTAATGTCTGGACACTTGACTGGGTACCAGAAAAAAAATGAAGCATAAAAGCTTCTCAAGCTGTTTTTGTTATTGCTTAGTACATCATTTGAACCTTGTATTACAGCAGAGTTTTTCTAAAATTTCTAAGTGTCGAATATTTTCTGCAAGCCTCAGTTTAATTCCTTTGTTTTTTCATCACTTAGCGAAGCGATCGCTGAAAATGTCTTCACAGGTGACTCAAAAACTGCTGTTTGACTCAAAACTGCTCTTTATGCTGCTCTTACACCAGAAACAATTTTTTTAAATTATAAACAATTGCATTTTGAAATTTTACACCACATTCTTATGGAAATGGATATAAGATTCAAGACTGTGATATAAGATTTTGCCTGGCTTGCTGACACAACCAAATTCGACCAATTTAATTCATGCTTTCCCTCTCACGCGTTTGAAAATCTACAACATTTTTGCGGAACATTTTTTACTAAACACCAGCGCCTTAAAGATGAACTGAGTCTTGTATATGCTGATAAAAAATTAAGGAATATATCAACTCATGAACTTCTTCGAGTACTTCATGGAGATAAAGGCATTTTTACAGAAGCTTATAAATTGGTTTCCCAGATTTTAACAATTGCATCTGCAAGTGTTTCAGTGGAAAGAAGTTTTCCTTGCCTTAAAAGAATACAAACTTACTCAAGAAACACTATTTCTCCAAATAAACTTGCTTCTTTGGCAAATATTTCTATTCAGAAAGACATTTTCTTGATGTCACGAAGAAACAGCCATTTTCTGACGACATAATCGACAAATTTCTAGCTTTAAAGGGAAGAAGAATTGATCTAATATATAAAAAAATAGGTAAGTTCTCATTAACTGATTTTCATTGAAGACAGTAGATATCTTTTCATATTGCTCTTGTAGCTCTTCACCTATTTTTCCTACCACGAGCCACCACTGTCTTGTACCATCCTTTCTGCATTTGTCTGCCTAACCCACCACCATCTATCCACTCAATGCAATAAGAAATGTGATTTATCAAAGACTACAACTCTCTTTGAATTTTTCATAGTTCACATACAATGTTTTCTGGTAAACTCCAATAATTGTTGCCAATGTCGCACTGTGGTGAGGAACGCTGCGGTCACATATTTACACTGTAGACCCATATAGTGGAAGCATTACTGCATTGTTGCTGTGGATACACTCTTTCGTGCTCTCTGGTTGCAGACCAAGGTCCACTGTGCCAAGGCAGCATACCTATTGTTCTGGACAATATGGCTGAGCTGCCAGTCTATCCCTGAGCGTTTAGCAGCCATAGCAGTCCAATTCCCATCCACTGGTTATACAGTCCTGTTTGTGAAAATTGCAACACATGAAGGACTGCTGGTATTAGTTTGAAACTTACAGGATATATACAACAGGTTGGGACATGCAAATGATTAAAATGTCAGTAAAAATGTGCATGCAGTTTTGGAGCAGCACCCTCTGAACTGTCCAATCTTGGGTACAAAGAGCTGGATCAAACAAGTTGTTGCAATCAGTAAAGAGCTGACATTGAGTCAAAAAGGTGTTTCTTGTGTCTCACTATGTCCCATTGCTGAAGTAGGTCACATTACGAACACCTGATGAACTTTGAGCGAGGAAGGATTGTTGGGATGACATAACTAGATTTTCCTGCTGCAAAATTTCAAGTACAGTTATGCAAATGAGGCATCAGTGGACAGATGAGGCTGAAAAGCACAGAAATCCAGGAAATGGACTGCAAAATCGCATGACTGCACAGGATGACATACACCTCTACCGCATGGCAACAACCCGATTTCACATGACATCCATGGTGCTAGCGCTGCAGTGAAACACTTACAAGTCAGGCTTTGTCCTCCTGCACAGTTCGACATCATCTGCTTAGCAGAGGACTGGTCACTACTAACCCATCGCTGTGCCTTCCTTTGACCCTCAACCACAGATGCCTCAGGCTGCAATGGGGATGTTGACATGCTGACTGGCAACAGATCATATTTTCTGATAAGTCAGGATTCTAATTGATGCACCATGATGATCGCATATGTGTTTGAAGACATCATGGTGAACATCACCATTGATCGCATATGTGTTTGATGACATCATGGTGAACATGCCTCAGGCTGATCTTAGATGTTGACACGCTGACTGGCAACAGATCATATTTCCCGATAAGTCAGGATTGTAATTGATGCACCATGATGATCGCATATGTGTTTGAAGACATCACGGTGAACATCACCTTGCAGGGTCATACTGGCCCAACACCAAGCTTCATGGTTTGGGGTGCCATTGGGTTCAATCCATGATCTCGCTTGATACAAATTGAGGAAAACTCAACAGTCAGCAATACATCAGGGATGTTTTAGAAGCAGAAGTGATACCCTTGCTTCAGAGTTGTCCTGGTGCTCCATTCCAGCAGGACAATGCTCGGCCATATGTGGCCCGGAATTTTCAAGACCTCTTCCATGCACACGGCAGATACTGCTTCATCCCTTGCTTGCACATTTGCAGGATATGTCCCCTGATCAAACATGTCTGGGACATAGTAGCTCAGTGACTGGCAAATCAAGTGTCCTCAGCAGTCACCACTAATGAACTCTGGTCTTGCATAGAAGTAGCCTGGCAGACTATTTCTCAGGATGGTATCAATAACTTCTTTCATTCAATGCCTATCTGTGTAGAGGCTATTATTGTTGCTTAAAATGGCTTCACAAAATACTGTTTTGAAGCAAAAAAAAATTGTATAGTTCTACAAATGTAATCAGTTATATCCTTTAACACAAGGGATCTGTGATATAAATTTCATTTGAATAGCATGATTCTTTCTTGGTGTTGCAATTTTCACAAACAGTACTCTATACTGTATGTTTCTTGATCAATTCTCCATGTAATTTAACTATGGCAGCCCATGAACAACCAACAAAATTTTTAGTTTCCTGAATACTACCATCCTTTGTTCTGCATCCGATGATCATGGCCTTTCCTACAGGGGTCAAATTTCATCCTTTACCCATTACAACCATAGTTGCAGCTACAACTGGCACTGCGTGTGTCACAGGCAGTGCTGCATATGCTTCTTACCTTCACATATGTGCACAACCATGCCAGAAATGATCCAAATGTCAGAGTGGGGGATGGGATCATAATGTTTTTCTCCTACTGAGTATATATTAGGGATGGGACATTTGAATGCTCGAACCTCGAATCCCGCGAATCTTGAAAAAGATTCAAGATTCGAAAACTCGAATTTTTGTGCTTTTTTTGTTATTCAAATCTTTCGAATTTTAACCTAAAAAATTTGGCGTTTGGTGCTTGTTCTAGAGTGATATGTTTGAATTTTTGTCAGCATGACGAGTTTTGACATTAGAAAACAATCGAAGAAGATCGTCACCACTGTGTACACAGCTATTTGAAACAGCTCATTACTTCCAAACCAGATGTAACAGTGAAAGAATTGTTCACAGCCAAACACAGAGAGCAACCGCCAAAGTGACTGATGTCTCTCATGAGACAGTGCCTTAGCCATCATACCTCAAGTATAGTCGGGAAAAGTGACTTAGCCATGTTTTCTCTTTCCCAGCAGTCGTTACTGTGGGAACAAGCGTGAGTGTGACCTTGAGCCACGTCGCAATATGACTCAAGTTACTCTGTATACAACTCAGCCTTTCTAGTCCTACTCAACACTCCACAGCATTTCACTTGCACAAACTATCAGTATACGCTCGGCATTATCCGGTCTGTATTTTTGTCTCAATTTCAGCGTTTCTAACGCTTTATTGTTTTTATTCCTATGTAATTTTTATCGATTTACACATACTTAGGAGCGATTTATCTTGTGCCTGTCACACAACCATCACATCTCCTATAATCTGCAACGAATGTCAGACCATGAGATGACATCATCTCAAACATTTTCTAATATCTGGAACTATTTCCAAATTTCGGATAATGAAAATTATGAGAATTGAAGTCTGAGTTCTGCAAAAATATCCAGAGGAAAAGGGTCACATACTACTTCAGCATGTGGAAACACTTGAAAGCCAAACATTCATCCAAATTTCAAGAACTGAAAGATAGAAGTTCACCATTCCCCCATTACTGACTCCAGCTTCACTCTTAAGCCCTTTGACTGCCAGAGTTGACTCCTGATTTGGAAGATAATGATGACCCAGATCATCCAGCTGTCATTGGCAGTCTTGCATCAGTTAGTTCTACTCCTAGTCCAGGTTCAGCAGCTTCTCCTTATGGAGAACAAAGCCCTTTCGAATCACCTCCAGTAAAATGCAAAGCGGTATCTTCTAACGAACCGACTCTGAAAGCATTTATTGATAAAATGCAATTTTATCAATAAAAGACTTAAAACAATTACCAGATTAGTCGCCGAAATGATCTGCAAAGATAACCAACCATTGTTCCTAGTAGAAGATAAAGGTTTTACGAAGTTGATAAACCATCTTGAGCCAAGATAGTCCCAAGCAGGAAACACTTTGCCCAAAAGGTAACTCCAAGGATGTATGAAGAAGAAAAAGTAAAAGTTGAGAATCTTTTAGATAAAACCGAGTTTATTGCAGTCCCAACAGACACATGTGGACATCAACATCTTCTGACGATTACCTCAGTTTCACGGTTCACTTCATAGAGGAAAACTGAGAATATCATCCCTTGTGCTTAGAATGTATTCCCTTTGCAGAAGTTTCACATACAGCACCTGCAATAGAAACTTTCATTACCAACACTATGAAAGAATGGAATCTCTCAGAAAAAGTTGTGTGTTTCATGAGAGACAATGGGCCTAATACGGGTGCAACTTTAGAATCCAGTACCTTTGACCACTTGCCATGCCTTGCTCATACATTTCAATTAGTTCTCAAACTTTACTTAACTTAACAAGAATGTATTTACTTAACAAGAATGTAATTAAGGAAATAATGTCAACCTGCCGGAGTATTGTAGGACATTTCAAGCACTCTTATAGAGCCATGAATGTCTCACGAGCTTCTCAAGCTAAGCTAAGTCTTAAAACCTCATTGTTTGATACAAGACGAACCGACTAGATGGAATTCTCAATTTCGCATGCTCATTCGTCTCATGGAACAAAAGCAAGCTGTTTTATTATCTGCTTCAGAGTTAAATTTTCACGTAGATCTTAGTGCACGACAGTGGACAACTATAAGAGAAGTTATATGAATCCTAGATGTGCTCGATAGAGTTACATTTGTGGCCAGTTCCAGCAAAGTAACAATCTCAGAAATAATTCCTTTAGTGAATAGAACAATTAGTATTCTTCAAAACTTCAAATCAACTTTAGGTTCCACACAGGGTTTTTGAAATGACTTGCTTACATCTGTAAAAAGGCGCTATCAGTCTGTTGAGATCGAAAAATTGTATGCTCTTGGAACTATACTGGATCCTCAATTCAAAGGAAGTGTATTTTTGATCAAAGAAAACCTTGAGAAAGTTAAATCAACACTGGCCATTGAAATTTCTGATATTAGTATTTGCAAGCAGATGACAGTGATCTGCAGTCATCAGAACAAAGTCAAAGAGATACCACTCAAAAATCTTTAACTCAATAACAAGAAGTTCATAGCATGTCGAGTTACTATTCTCAATTGACGACACCATCTACCAGCAGTGAGCAGAGTTACAGTTTGTCTCCTGAAGAAGAAATAAATGCCTACTTAGCAGAAACATGGCTTCCATAATCTGTGGACATCTTTAAATACTGGAAGGACAACAAAAAATATCTAAATTTGAGGAAACTCTCAAAAGTTCTTAATCACACCACCATCGACAGTAATGTCAGAAATACTATTCAGCACATCAGGTGTCATAGCTGATAAAAAATGAAGTAGGCTAGACTCAGAGTGAGTTCAAATGCTAGTGTTTTTAAATAAAAATCTCCATTAAAGGTTTCTGATTTTTCTTACATTACCCTGAAAGAGTTCAGTGTTTAGTGTTTTTATTAACTCTTAAAACAAACATGTTTTTGATTTTTCTTAATTTTCTGGAAAGAATTTACTCAATTTAGTGTTTATCTACATTATCTGTTGAAATAATCCTCCCCACTTCTACACTTGCTTTGATTTAAAAAGGTTTGAGAACCTTTGTTATTAAAGAAAAATGTCAAAAATGTGAATCGTTACTCAAATATTTTTTTGTCAAATTATGTTCAGAAAAGGCAAATGAACCTTAAGACTCAAGAGTTATGTTTTTCATTTAGTAAATGTAAATTATAAATTTCATTTGTATCTTCTTACTAAGTATGGGTATATTTTTTGAAAACTGTATTCTTTAATTTGTTTTTCATTAAACACAGATTTCAAATTTTGCTTCAATTAAACACTTTTAGTTTTAAGTAGAAGCCTTTTCTTTCCCTTTTTTACTCATAATTTTTCTTATACAAAGGATTTGAGAGATTCTAGATTCGGGGGATTCGAGAACCTTTTAGGATTAGGATTTGAGAAAATTTAGGATTCATCCCACCTCTAATACTGTATATATACTTTCATATTACCCCAGCATTTCTCAGTTTCTAACAAAAAGAGGATCAAGAAATCTAGTTCAGGTCATGTAAAAATTGGATAACAAACAAAAAATGCAAAATCTATACTTATGAACATCCACAAAATTAACAAATCAAATAAAAATCAATTTTGAAAATAATGCCTACAAAGCTTTTCAAATATGAAGAGTGAATTACAGTTTATATACAAACTCACTTACATGTTGATTTATCACTTCCAAGCGATTATTCTGCAGATGCTTTTTCAGCCAATCAGTAGCACGCTGAGAAGGGTCAATAAGAAAAGGACAGAGATTGTTCTGAAATAGTGAATGTGGAAAGTTAGATTTATAATTTTTGTCTACTATAAGACCTCATAAATTACACTTTTCACACATAGCAAAATTTTATGAACATAAAAATGAAAACCAGTCAGACTAGCAAATATTACACAAACAGTTTATACAGTACTTATCATATATTCATACAGTATTGCAAATGTCAAATGTCATCTAGCTGCTTAATTATTCATGTGCTATTTAGACATAATCTATATTTTTAAGGTTACTCACCTTTAATCCCAAAATCTTTTAGGAGGTTTCCATCTCTACACATTTACAACACGTATTTTTCTTATTTACATCGTGGTTCAAGGCCGCAAAAACATCCCCCAAAAAAACATCTTTTTCAACTCACGCAAACTTCGTTTCCTTCCTTTCTTTTCCCTATGACCGAATTTCGGATTCAAAATAATCTACCACAAATATACATAATTGAACTCCCTAAAACACTTATATCTAATTAAAACTTCAATCAGTAAAACTTATATAACACATTTCCTAAAACGTCAAAGTTAAAAAACTGTAACCCATAATTATTTACAATTGCACATCAGTACCCAATTAAAACAAACCTAAATATCTGACACAACCACTATACTCGACAATCACGGACCTCTCTCCACTCAGAAATAAGCATAATATCCTAGCACTTTCAGCCTCTGCCCAGGCCATTCTCCAGGAGTGGACGCAACAGATGAACCACCCGTCACCACCCACGAAACGTAGCGAATGTACCAGTGCTCGTGTGGCATCGTCTCATTCATGTTCTCTGCCGTTCAGACGCAGTGATGCCATCTATCAAATGACCCAATAGCCTTCTTTTCCCTTCATACTTATAAATATCTGTTCGATAGCTGATCGTATTTGATACATGAAACTAATCATCTTATTTCCTAACATATCCCCCCCCTTTTTTTTTCTTTATTATATTACATCATTTTTTCCTTTCCTTTTTTCCCCTTCCTTTTCCCCCTCTGTTCTTCTCTGCGGCTTTCCTTTCTGATCAAATCCTTCCAATATGTGTTTAAGCTATTAGGATCATTAACGTTACATAACCTGTGTCTATTTTTTTCAATCAACACTGTCTCCGATAATCTCAAATGCCTTTCCGTATGACAGTTCTTAATAATTTGTATTTCATCAAACTTTGGGTATTGCTTCTGTTCAATACAGTACTGGACCAATGCAGTTTTTGCTTCCTTTTTCTGCCAATTCCGTAGCTGCTGTTGTAAACGATGTTTTAGTTTATTTTTAGTGCTTCCTATATATGATACTGTTACGGTGGGAAAAAGAGAAAGAATTTATTCTGGGTAATTACTATTTAAAGTTATGCCAATAATAAAATTGAAGTAAAAGTTGGATTTAGATCAAAATTAAAATTTGGGAGATGGGTGGATGCATTTCGAAACAAAAATAAATTCAATTATCTTAAGGCCATGATAAATGAAAATATAAATAAAACGCAACACTGATGTTTGAAAATTCCCAAAAGTTATTATTGTAGGTTTGCGTTGTTTGAATATAAGATGAGTTGAGGCACCTGCAAGTGTAAAATAAGTAATTATTGTTTACATGTGTACCAAATTTGTAAACACTAAAATATAGATGGTATACAATGTACAAGTGTAATAACTTTTGTAGGCTGTGATGATCAAATTAGTGGTTAGGACAAAAATGCATTAATTAAATAAAAACAAAATTCCCAGAGGGTCGTTTCCGGCCTTAGGCAAGCTAAGGTGGATTAGTATGTGACCCTGCGGTGAACTTCAACTGAGTCAACTAATTCTTCACTGCACAAGGTTTGGGTTTTTTGAAAGGCCACTTGGCCTGCATTTATTTTAAAAACTTAACCAAAAACAACAACAAGCAAAACAACAAAGTGTTTCAAGGAGTCGGAGAATAACCAAGACAACCATGTGTTTTTATTTTCTAACACATTCAGCTTTCAACATTTTTTTTTTTGATAATTCCACTTTTGGCAACTAGGCCTTATAAAAGCAAACAAAATCAGATGACACCCACTTGTAGGATTTATATAAACCATAAAAGGAAGAACACATATTTCTGCCAGAAAATCAAGATTTGCAAAAACACTTAAATACTCTTGACTTAGGGAACATAACATAAACACTGTGTATAAGTTTGGACAGCTGAAGTGCACTCTCTCTCTCTTCATGAATTTATAGCTTATTGTATACACAATACAGATTTCATTTCTTTTCGAACACACCCCTCAAACCAGTTTCCCGAACCAACATTAATTTTAAAATTACAATAACTGAGCAAAAATTTATAAATAACCAGAAGTTACTTCAGTAAACAATCCTACACTACCAGGAAAATTTGCATTAAAATTTAATATACTCAACATTCTAGCATTACTTGATACAAAATCACTCTCAACACTCTCCTAAACATACTGCACTAAACACCTAACTCAACTACCTCAAAAGTTATCATTACACAATAATGCCGACAAATACACTTAAAATTCACCCTATCATCTGGAAAAAATCAAAATACTTCACTATACAAACTTGCTCTGAGTACACAATATCCCACCATGTAAGTAAAAGGCAAACACTAACTCTCAACACTCCTGGACACAAATTCATGCTTATCTGCACTCCCACTGTTCATAACAATTTAAAATTACACCACTAATTCTGGCCAGCAATTTATAAACAAATTATTCCAAAAATTCAAAATTGTACCATGCAAGCTTTTAGTAATTTTACCAACTCATGTATTAAGCCACTGAGGTAACGGGTAGGCAAAACATCTCACTCAAATCACTCAATTTCACTAAAAACAAAAATTCTCACTGTGAGGAAGTATTATTTAGGCTGAAGGTGAGATTGGGTCGTGAATCCAATCAGGCCTATGCACCGAAATGGAAGAATAAGTGTGACATATCACCCTGTATTGTTTTCTCTTACTTACTGTTTTGGGACAACACTCGTGCACTCGCCTTGCTCGGGATAGCTTCCTATGGGTCTTCGGCTTACCGGAGGTGGAAGAACAATCCCCCAATTGTTCCCATCTATTATACCCTTTCAGTCGCGAAGCATTTTTCCACATAAGGAAAGCACCCTGCAAGGACTTTCTTGCCCCAAAATTATTTTTCTCTGGTACACACAGATTCCAGAAAAAAACACCATACGAAGACTCACATTATTTCCAGAAACACTCTCTTTTCATTCCGTAGGCACACAGCTTCTAGAAAATTAACACTACTTTCCAGAAAAATACACTAACATCATTATTTCCCAGAAAAATACACTATACCACTCATTTTCTAGAAAAATACACTATACCGCAGAATTTCCCAGAAAAATCATTTAATCACCTTTTTCCCAGGAAAACACACTACATCGCAGAACCATTTATTTCCAGAAAATTACACCTATCGAAGAACTATCTATTTCCAGAAATCCCCACCTCCTGAAGAATTCCAACATTATACAAGAGTAATGTACATGCCAACACTTTATTAACATAGTCTGCATGCAAGCCTTTTTTTAATGTCTCCCACTCATGAAAATTCATTTTCCAGATCCACCTACTGATATTAGAAACTAGTCCACCCTACTACAAAATGGTACAGACAAATTTTACACCCATTACTTACCAAACTCGAAAATCACCATAACCTGCCTCCAAGACACAAATTTTAACTACATGGCCATGTATGAGTATAGATACAAATGCAATTTATATATTAAAACTACCAAGCACAAAAAGGTTAAATCTCCTAAATAAAATAATTACTGGTTTGAGAGGTTGTTCATCAAAATAGCGTATAACACAATTATGATACTATATATATTAATGCCCTACCACATGAAAAATTACATTCCCTGTTATGTTTGCAGTTAGATAACAATTTTACCTTAAGAGCTGAATGCAACATGCTCTAGCACATAGAAATTCGCCTAACTGCCGAACAAGATAAACAAAAAAACTAAGCCTTTCCCCCCATGTTTTTTTTTTCCTGAATTTTGAGTCTCAGGTCATACATAACCAGAGGCAACATCGACCTGACTTACAAAGCATAAATTAACACATTACCTTTTTGGCTGACTTCATTTGACAGACAAAAAAAAAAAAAAAAAAAAAAAAAAGTCCACTTCCTCTAGCGGCAGTCTACCTTTTCTTTCTTTTTCTCCTCTTTTGGGGATGAAGTTTGCAGTCCATAATACCCCTGAGCATGGTTTCTCTGCTGGTCTTTATGGACGGGAAAACGAAATATTAGCTCCTAGGTGAAAGGCCACCGGCAGGAAGTTTTTCTCCCGCTTTCAGGAAGGGCTTTTCTTTCAGAGGGTTGGAAGCCGGGCGTATTACCAAAATTTTCCGTCGGAGTCCTCCACACTGCCTCCTGGGTCAAGCGGAATCAGCCTCCCTCCATCTTGGATTTCATAGTTTCATAGGATTGTCCAGGCCAGAAACATTGCAGGTCATCGCTGGCAGATAGCCAGCAAACTGAGAGCGAGAAAAAATTTTCAATTTGCTTTAGTTTTTTTTTCTTTGCCTTTTCTTTCTCATTCCAAATATTCAGCTCGGCGTGGGACACATGGTCCACTCATGACTTTCCTTTCAATAAATCCGAACATCAGAACTAATTTTAATTTCGCCCAGCAAGCCAAGCTCAAGAAAGGGCTGCTGGCTTGGTTCCCCCTTCCAGCGGAGCCCTTTTCGTTGCTCTTGTTACATGCTGGCCGACCAATGGAGAAGACAAGAGTGATGCCTTCTCCCTTGAAAGCTGGGGTCATGGCTGGGGTGCCTGAAACCTGTTGCCCCCTCATTGGCTAAAACTTTTCCCTAGTAACCAACTGCTTCGCTGGCCATTGGCTAAGAGTTTGCGCCAAAACCATGCTAGTGACCTTATGGCTTGACTTTCTGCCGAGGAAGAAACCTTGACCTTCATCAGGGTGGGGAATGCTCTAAAAATAATAGCCTGCCTCTTGCCCAGAGAACCCTCTGTGACATATTTTTAGAAGCTTCTAAAACCTTCCTAAGATGGCAGTCGTTGAAAGAAAGATTTTGGGCTTTTTTCACAAATTTACAGAAACGCTTTCCCTTCATTCCGTGATTAATGGCGAATAATTTTTTTTTCTGAAAGGGTTGATGATGACTTCTTGCTCACCGTTTTTTGTTTAACTTACTAGAGTAAAAAGTAAATCAATCCGAAAGAAAAAAAGTTTAATGCCTATTATTCCCCTTTCTTTTAAGAAATTTTGCTTGTCTGGTCAGGGCTGAGAAGTAAACGAACATGGCCACTATTCCCTCACTTCACCGCTTCCTCCAAACAAAATTTTGAAACATGGACTGTCGAGTATTTTCATTCTATGTATTTTATTTATTTATTTATTTATTTATTTATTTTTCGTAAATCTCAGAGAAGTGATTAGTTTCCCCAAGATTTATGAACATGAAAATTCTTGACAGGACAATACTGGGGAGATTGTTACTTATAGGAATTTCATAAATGCCAGCTCTGTCCAAGCACTTCTTGTTTTCTTTCGTATTGATTACAAAATTTTGATTGGTATGCACTTTATTGCCTAATTGTAAATTTTACCTATTACACAATTTATTAATTTCAGCTGAAATTCCTTTTATGTACGAAAATGATCCAATATATTTAATCTGCTTATTATTATTTCTTCTTATGTTTGAAGAATTAATACAATTGTTCTGCACCTCCTTAATCCATTATTTTTATTTTTTTACTGGGATACCCATAATTTTTGCAACATCTGTAATATATTTCAATTCATCCTTTCTGTATTGCATATTTGATGTGTGCGTAAAAGTTTTTTTTTTTAAGTCTTAATACTGTTACATTTATGAGCATATGGATGATAGGAATCATATGGTATAATCACAGGTATGTATGACGATTTTCTATAAATGGTACAATCTAATGTGTTGAGTTGTTTTATAATCTGTACATTAAGGTAAGCCAAGGTATCCTGCTGTTCAACTTCAATCGTTACTTCAATGGATGAATACTCTTCTTTAATTTTTTTAGCTATGTCTTCTAGTTCTGTGGAATTCAATTTTGATAAGATGAAAATATCATCAACATATCTGCAATATATTAATGGTGGTTCATTCAGGTTATCACTTTGGCTTCAATATCTGTCATAATAACTTCTGCAAATAATGTAGACAGGGGTGATCCCATAGGTCCTCCTGTATTTTGCTTATAAGTAATATCTTCAAATGCAAAAACATTATTTTCGTATATATACAACAATACATTTTTTAACTCTTGTACTTGTATTCCTGTTAGAATTTTTTGTTGCATTAGTTCTTGACTAATCATGTCTATGGCCTGAGGTACTGGAGTATTTGGATACAGAGCTTTAACATCCATACTAGCCATTTTGTAAAACTGCAAATCTTGATTAATATTTTTAATTAAGTGAATAAAATATGTATTATTTAAACTGTATTGTTGTTTCATAAATATTGGTGCAAGGAAATTATAAATATTTTTTTCTAATGAAATCAAGGGTGAGTTAACTTTTGATACAATCAACCTCATTGGTGCATCTTCTTTATGTGTTTTAATCTTGGCAAAAACTTTTGGTATACATGCACCCATTGGTGGGAAGGACTTCTTTATTTCGTCTGGCAATGTACTATGATTTCTTATCCCTGCCAAATATTTTATCTGGTTATCTGTTGGGTCTTTATTGATGATTGTACTCTTTAATTCCTCTATTGCTTTAGAAATTTTATTATTATAATCAACAGTATTCATTAGAACAATCTGCCCTGACTTATGAGCTTCACAGAATTTAATGTCTTTATTATCTTTCAGCATCAGTAATTGCTTCTTTTTGTACTTTAGCTTCTTCAAATGGAATTTTTTTATGCTTTTCGTTGAATTCTTTTAATAAAATTCTATATAATTTAAATGTTACATCTTCTTTTTTTGGACTTGGCAAATTTATTATTACATACTCCATGCACGGAATCAATTCTTCAGTTCTAGGTAAGTGCTGTGGGAATGCATATTTTTTCCTCGTTGCAAAACTGCCTGTTGGGAATAACTTAAATCCACAGATGATTGATTCAAAAACACAGCATAGCTATTATTCCTCTGTCCTGGCACTTGTTTTTCATCAAATAAATTATGTAATTTCTTTGTAACATTCTGCTTTGTATTTTCTCCCTCTGTATTCACAATTTAATTAATTTCCATGAGTGTAGTATCAAATATTATATTTTTCCATGTTTTAGCAAAGCTTTTGTACTCTGTACTTTGTATAGAAAACCATTTTGTAAAACTGCTTATCTCTTGTGAAGGTTAAATATTATTTTTCTTTTCCCAATAATTTCTGCACTCAACCTCTTATTTTGACAAATCTGCATTATTTGTCTGTCTTTCATACTTACAAGGTTTATCTTTTAACCTTAGATATTTAGGTACCATATCGAAGTCTCTACATGCCACAAGAAATTCCTCCTGCACCTCAGATTTTGCTAGCTTAATTTTACATTTTTTGAAATCTCTTATTTGCTGAAATTCTTTTTTTTTCAAATATGTTCAGTAATACATTCCTTAAAATTTTTTTATTGAGACGACACCTCGCTCCTTCTAGAAATCACTACTCTCTTTGCATGTCAGCATCTATCATATATTCATACAGCATTGCAAATGTCAAATGTCATCTAGCTGCTTAATTATTCACATGCTATTTAGACATAATCTATATTTTGAGGTTACTCACCTTTAATCCCAAATTCTTTTAGAAGGTTTTCGTCTCTACACATTTCCAACACGTATTTTTTATTTACATCGTGGTTCAAGGCCGCAAATGTATCGTTGTATATATATGAAAATAATGTTTTTGCATTTGAAGATATTGTTTATAAGCAAAATACAGGAGGACCTATGGGATCGCCCCTGTCTACATTATTTGCAGAAGTTATTATGACAGATATTGAAGCTAAAGTGATAAATAACCTGAATGAACCACTATTATTATATATATATACAAAAATAATGTTTTTGCATTTGAAGATATTATTTATAAGCAAAATACAGGAGGACCTATGGGATCACCCCTGTCTACATTATTTGCAGAAGTTATTATGACAGATATTGAAGCCAAAGTGATAAATAACCTGAATGAACCACCATTATTATATTACAGATATGTTGATGATATTTTCATCTTATCAAAATTGAATTCCACAAAACTAGAAGACATAGTTAAAAAATTTAAAGAAGAGTATTCATCCATTGAAGTAACGATTGAAGTTGAACAGCAGGATACCTTGGCTTACCTTAATGTACAGATTATAAAACAATCCAACACATTAGATTATACCATTTATAGAAAATCATCATACATACCTGTGATTATACCATATGATTCCTATCATCCATATGCTCATAAAAATGTAACAGTATTAAGACTTAAAAAAAAAAAGAGTTTTTACGCACACTTCAAATATGCAATACAGAAAGGATGAATTGAAATATATTACAGATGTTGCAAAAAATTATGGGTATCTCAGTAAAAAAATAAAAATAATGGATTAAGGAGGTGCAGAACAATTGTATTAATTCTTCAAACATAAGAAGAAATAATAATAAGCAGATTAAATATATTGGATCATTTTCATACATAAAAGGAATTTCAGCTGAAATTAATAAATTGTGTAATAAGTATAATTTACAATTGGGCAATAAAGTGCATACCACTAAAAATTTTGTAATCAATACAAAAGAAAACAAGAAGTGCTTGGACAGAGCTGGCGTTTACGAAAGTCCCATAAGTAACAAACCCACAGTATCATATATAGAAAGCACTAAAAATAAACTGAAACATCGTTTACAACAGCAGCTACAGTATTGGCAGAAAAAAGAAGCAAAAACTGCATTGGTCCAGTACTGTATTGAACAAAAGCAATACCCAAAGTTTGATGAAATAAAATTATTAAGAATTGTCGTATAGAAAGGCATTTGAGATTGGCGGAGACAGTGTTGATTAAAAAAAATAGACACAGGTTATGTAATGTTAATGATCCTAATAGCTTAAACACATATTGGAAGGATTTGATCAGAAAGGAAAGCCGCAGAGAAGAACAGAGGGGAAAGCCAAAGGGGGGAAAAGAATGGGAAAAAATGACATAATATATAAAAAAAAAGAAGGGAAAAAATATGTTAGAAAATAAGATGATTAGTTTCATGTATCAAATACGATCAGCTATCGAACAGATATTTATAAGTACGAATGGAAAAGAAGGCTATTGGGTCATCTGATATATGACGCCACTGCGCCTGAACGGTGAAGAACAGGAATGAGATGATGCCGCACAAGCACTGGAACATTCGCTATGTTTCGTGGGTGGTGACGGGTGGTTCATCTGTTGCGTCCACTCCTGGAGAATAGCCTGGGCAGAGGCTGAAAGTGCTAGGATATTATGCTTATTTCTGAGTGGAGAGAGGTCCATGATTGTCGTGTATAGTGGTTGTGTCAAATATTTAGGTTTGTTTTAATTGGGTACCGATGTGCAATTGTAAATAATTATGGGTTACAGTTTTTTAACTTTGACGTTTTAGGAAATGTGTAATATAAGTTTTACTGATTGAAGTTTTACTTAGATATAAGTGTTTCAGTGAATTCAATTATGTATATTTGTGGTAGATTATTTTGAATCCGAAATTCGGTCATAGGGAAAAGAAAGGAAGGGAACGAAGTTTGCGTGAGTTGAAAAAGATGTTGTTTTGTTTTGCGGCCTTGAACCACGAGGTAAAGAAAAATACGTGTTGGAAATGTGTAAAGACGAAAACCTCCTAAAAGATTTTGGGATTAAAGGTGAGTAACCTCAAAATATAGATTAAGTTTATATTTAAGTCATCTGTCTATTACCAACATTGTGGTTTTTCTACATTATACCAGTAACTTAACAGCCCCAAAAAGTTTTTTTCTGCTCCTTACAGATGTCTTTTTTCTTACAATAGAAAATTATTCAACTAGAACTTCCACATAATGCCTTACAGTTCTAAAAGTAGCATTCAATTTATTTTCATGTCTCCAGTTCTCAATCTGCCAGGCATAAATCAATAAACATAAATTCTAGGTTAGCACACACATGCACGAACTCATTTCTCTTGATCTCTTCATTTACTATAAGTCTCACCTTAATGTGCAGTTTCCTAAGTTAATCATAAGTTTTACATCTTTCTAAGTTTCAATGATTTGCTGAAAATGCGCCAAGCAAAAATGCATGTTATGAAATTGCTTTTTTCTAACTGAAAGAGAATTAAAATAAAATCTTCGTAGTTCTAATTCTGATATCATTAGAAAACTACTGTCCTTTAAACGTGCATACGTTCTTCATATTAGATATTTCATCTAGATAATGCTTACCTTTGCATTTCTATCTTGCTTGACTTTACATTTCCTGCACGTGGTCCAGTTGTCGCTGATGTTATCGTTCCAATTGTTCATTTCATGTATAGCTGTTCTTGGCGCTATTCTCGTTTAATGCAGGTTTGCTTCACTAAACTTCTATTAGGTTCCGTTAATACCAACTTTTACCGTTTTTCTTTGCTCGAAATTTTTCGCCCAAAACTTTGGGCATCTTCAGGAGCGTGGCGATTTTGCACCTTTGCTTGTGGGTGCCTTCTCGCTTACTGGGGTTTGCTAATCCCCATTGCCATTCTTCGTTCGTCTCGGATACGCGGTTTGATCGTTTCTACCCTGACGCCATCTATGTTTCCTCTTTGGACATTTTTTTCATTAATACGCTATCTTGTTTGTTTTCCTTTACTTTCTTCTATCTTTGTCTTTCCTCCTTTTCTGTTGTGTTTTTTTTTTTTTGCTCTTTTTCTTGTCTAATAAGTTCTTTCCATAGGTTAGACAACATGCTCGGGTCGTTCTGGTTACATACTCTATTGCTCGGGTCGTTCTGGTTACATACTCTATTTTTATTTTTATATATTAAAATTACTTCTTCCATCCTCAATCGTTTTCCGATTTTTTTTTCTTTTTAGCAATTTTAGTTCGTCGAATTTCGGGAACATATTGTTTTCCAAACAGAACTGTACTAGCGCCGTTTTTGCCTCTTTTTTTTGCCAGTTGGTGATATGTTGCTTCAGCCTTTTTTTTTAACCAGTTTTTTGTGCTCCCTATGTATGATATTGGGGGGAGTGTGCTATTGGGATTTTGTACGTTCCCGATTCTTCAAGCATTTTTTCCCCTGTTTAAAATGCTTGAAGAATCGGGAACATACGAAATCCCAATAGCACACTCCCCCCAATATCATACATAGGGAGCACAAAAAACTGGTTAAAAAAAAGGCTGAAGCAACATATCACCAACTGGCAAAAAAAAGAGGCAAAAACGGCGCTAGTACAGTTCTGTTTGGAAAACAACACGTTCCCGAAATTCGACGAACTAAAATTGCTAAAAAGAAATAAAAAATTGGAAAAACGATTGAGGATGGAAGAAGCAATTTTAATATATAAAAATAAAAATAGAGTATGTAACCAGAACGACCCGAGCACGTTGTCTAACCTATGGAAAGTGGAAAGAACTTATTAGACAAGATAAAGAGCAAAAAAAAACAAAAACAACAGGAATGGAGGAAAGACAAAGATAGAAGAAAGTAAAAGAAAACAAACAAGATAGTGTATTGGAAAAATAAAATGTCCAAAGAGGAAACATAGATGGCGACAGAGTAGAAACGATCAAACCACGTATCAGAGACGAACGAAGAATGGCAACGGGGATTAGCAAACCCCAGTAAGCGAGAAGGCACCCACAAGCAAAGGTGCAAAATCGCCACGCTCCTGAAGATGCCCAAAGTTTTGGGCGAAAAATTTCGAGCAAAGAAAAACGGTAAAAGTTGGTATTAACGGAACCTAATCGAAGTTTAGTGAAGCAAACCTGCATTAAACGAGAATAGCGCCAAGAACAGCTATACATGAAACGGATGATTGGAACAATAACATCAGCGACAACCGGAGCACGTGCAGGAAATGTAAAGTCAAGCAAGATAGAAATGCAAAGGTAAGCATTATCTAGGTGAAATATCTAACATGAAAGAGAATTATTGATGAAATAGTTTATAAATTCAATACAATAGTAAAATAAGAATAATATGTTGGGATATGGCAACAGTACAGCAACATTATGCCGATATACAACATACTCATAGTTTTCTAAGTCTGCTACTCACCTGTTTGATTATTATGGCATTTTCAACTGACAACAAATCAGAAGGCAGACCTTCATTTTTCCATGATAACTGATCTCGCTCTGAGCTTAACAACACAGAAAAAGAAAATTCTGCAAGACTGAACTCCTCGCACCATTTCTGAACTGTTGTCTGGCGGATGTCTTCCGGCTCTGAGGATAGGTAATTCATAAAAGCTGCTGCCAATATTGACTGTAGAGGCAGTTGGTTGAGTTCATCATCAATTTTTTTCAGCTAAACAGAAAAGAAAATGGAAAATTAAAGTTTCCATCCAAATGATGTCAGCATGATACAATATGGTATATATATATATAAATAGACTAAATATAAAATCTGAATTTTTTAATTCAGATTAGTTTCACAAGGAAGATGAGATAGATCAAGTCAGATTATTTTACATTATTCATAGTTAGTCATGTCTTGGGACTGTCAGTATGTCAAAGACTGATTTCACTTACAGAAATGAAAAGTTTTTACCTTCAGCTTTAAATACAGTATACTAACTGAAGCAGTTGTTCAGGTACTTATGAACATGAAATTTCGGTAACAATTTCCCTATCTCTGCACCCTTTCCTGTAACTTCAACATGGTAAATTTTCAAAATATCTCTTGACCATTCATACCCTCATGACAAACTATGAGTAGACCATTCCACAATATTACCTATAGGTTTACAAGTAGATAAAAATAAACATTTTAAGAGCAGCATATATAATTCTCACAAAATAATTATATCCCATACATAGCTACAATACATAACTAAGCACAACTTCTAATAATTTCCTTTTGCTTGGGAATTTTTTGAATCATTAATTCATTTGGAACTCATCTGATGGTTTTAATGGATGCATTTATCCACAGCATTTATTAAATGTTTATTAAATTACGCCAAAAAACATATATTATCCATAAGTAACCTTTTTTATATGGGTTAATCTGCATTATTCAGTATGACTTAATGTACTTGGTATTTTAAGAATATCACATAAATAAACAAAATGTGTGTTTGAGTATGTGTGTGTCAATGCTGCACTTTCAATCAAAACAAGAAAAGAAGAAACACAGAAGACTCTGTTGAAATTTTGCAAGCATACTTACAAAAGATGAGGATATGTTTGCAACTTTTGCCAGCCTTATCCTTTTATTATTGTTTCATATAATCCATCTTGAAGAACGTAACTAATAAATTAATGCTGGGACATAAATTACGGACTGCAGTGATTTGCTGGCAAAGTATTTCGACAAGAAAATGAGTCCGTAAAGGGGAAAACTTTAAGAGACATTCATTGTAATCTCACACTCATATTCTGTTATGTAGCTACAAGATAAATATCTACAAGAAAAATGCTGATGTTTTCACTCATACTAGGCTACCAAACCAAGAAATTAACCCACTTCTTTTAGTAAAGTTAAACATATGTATTGTCCTTGAAAAAACAATGATCTAAACTCAGAATGAATGGAAGAGAATATGATAAAATAATTGAGAATATGAATGATTACAGAAAACAGGTACCTGAAAATTAAGTAAAAACATACAGAGCTATGTATACTAATTAAATTATTACAAGCAGAGGCTTTTGACCATGCTAAGGTTTTGATCACCTATGATCAACCAAATCATAGGACTGGTTGCCTTGATTCTCAAGTGGTTATTGTTGCATGAAGCCAGCTCTTTTCAACCAAGAGAACAACAAGTGCACATAGAGATGGCCACTGGAATTTCTGAGAGAAACACAGAGCAGACAAAACACATCTATTTTATTACTAGAGACGGATTCAAAACAGCCTTCAAAATTAATGGTTTGGGAGCTGAAATTGACAACAGATGAACTGCTCCATTTTGTCTACTTCTTCAGATGAATTTTTCATATATACTACAATTTTCATGATTATTAAATGCATATTAACTAATGCCCCTAGTGAAATCTGTCAGATATGTAATAAAAGGAACTTTTTACAATGAAATTCAGAACTATGAATTAGAAAGATATATCAGCACAAGCAAGGCCATCTGAAGAGTTTTGAATTTTTTTCCATCTCAGTATGCATCTTGAAAATGTACTGTATTCATTTGAGAAGATGTGACATACTACAGAGCAGTGACAGCTCGTGGTTGAAAAAATAGGTGAAGAGCTACAAGAGCAATATGAAAAGATATCTACTGTTTTCAATGAAAATCATTATATGAGGACTGACCTATTTTTTGTACATTAGATCAATTCTTCTTTCTTTTAAAGCTGCAAATTTGTCAATTATGTCATCATAGAATGGTTGTTTCTTCATGAGCATCAATAAAATATCTTCCTGAATAGAAATATTTGCCAAAGAAGCAAGTCTATCTTGAGAAATAGTGTTTCTTGAGTAAGTTTGTATTCTTTTAAGGCAAGAAAAACTTCTTCCCACTGACACACTTGTAGATGGAATGGTTAAAATGAGGGCAACCAATTTATAAGCTTCTGTAAAAATGTCTTTATCTTCATGAAGCACTCAAAGAAGTTCTTGAGTCGATATATTCCTTAATTTTTCGTTGGCATATACAAGACAGTTCATTTTTAAGGCGCTGGATTTTAGTAAGTAGTTTTCCGTAAAAATGTTGTAGATTTTCAAAAGTGTGAGAGGGAAAGCTTGAATTAAATTGTTCGAATTTGGTTGTGTCAGCAAGACAAACAAATTGAAGTTTTTCACAGTCTTGAAATCTTATATCCATTTCCATAAGAATGTGGTCTAAAATTTCAAAATACAATTGTTTATAATTTGAAAAATTGTTTCTTGTGTAAGAGCAGTATATTCCCGTTTATATCTGCTTATTTCTGTGATTTTGTTAGCTTTTCCAAACAGTGTTTCAAATACTTCATTGTTCCTTTTATGACTCAAAATTTCACGAGTTTTTTTAATTTGAGTTACACAGTAGTTTATGTCTAGTAATTTTTTCTGCAAAATTTCGAATAATAGATCGGTGGGGCCAAAAGTTTTATTAAATACTACTGCCAAAAATGTAAATTCAAAAGTGTTCATATCGTTTAAAAACCCCTTGGCAAGTTGAATTGATTTTTTGTCTGATTGTTCACTATTTGTCAGAAATTCGAATACTTCCTTCAATTTATTCCAATCTTCAACAATTACACTTACTAACTTCGAAGTGGAGGACCATCGAGTTTCTGCAATGGTTGGTATGCGTCTTGCGATTGTAGATGTGAGTGTATAAGATCGCTTCACTGAGTGGTGAAAAAATGAAGAAATTCCAGTGAGGTTTGCATAAAATATACGACACTTTGAAATTTCAGAAAAACTCTGCTGTAATACAAGGTTCAAACAATGTGCTAAGCAATGAACAAAAACAGCTTGAGAAGCTTTATCCTTGATTTTTTTTTTTTGGAGCCCATTTAAGTGTCCAGACATTACACTTGCCCCATCCTAACATTATCCTATTAATTTGTGTTGATAATCGTATTGTTCCAAAATTTTGTCTAGCATTTTGTATAAAGCTTCTGACGTTCGATCTTCACTCACGTCATGGAAACCCAAAAATCGCTCAACCAATACACCTTCTGAATCAACAAATCTTATTATTAAAGAGCACTGAGAAGTCTGATTTATGTCTGTGGTGTCATCTACTTGAATAGAAAAGCATTGAGCTTCATTTATTTCATTTTTAACGTGATCGTTTATATATTCAGAAATACATTCAATTAATTCATTTTAAATAGTTTTTGAGTCACCTGTGAAGACATTTTTTATCTTTTCGTATTGATTTTGAATTTCTAAAGACTTCTTGATATCAACAATGAAAGTAATTCCTTGAAATTTCCACGATTTATCGAGTCCATGCTTTCGTCATGGCCATGGAATGCTAGTTCTTGTTTGCTCAAATATAATACTGCATCAATCACTGTCTGCAGGAAAAGTCTATTTAAACGAACGCTTTCGTTGAAATGCATTTTCAAAAGCCTAGCATTCTCCCTCAAGGCATCGGCAATGGTGTTCTGATTTTTTTCAAAATTCCTTAGCATTAACTCGTATTTCAGGTGTTTGCTAGAATCACCATGTTTATGAAGTGAGCATGTTATATTTAATAAATCTAAGAATCCGTCTTTATTCCATGCCGAATGTTTATTACTATAAAGTAAGCAGGGCCAACAAAATAATTTTTGAAACACAGAAGTACTACAAAGCCATTTATATTCAGTAAACCAACAATTTTTAAAATTAATATTGTAAGATTTACCGCTCTTCTTGATTTCTTTTTTGGCAACAATTGTCAGTGAATCCGTTGGTCTTCCTTGAAGTAAAATGTCTCTTTTATCTTCATCTCTCCACCGATTAAATGAAGTTTGTAATTATCAGATGCCATATCTACCTTGAGCCAACTTGTGGAAAAGCATGACTGTGCCAGATATTTATAGATCTAGAGAAGACATGTCCAGCAAAGGAATGTGGTACTGCATGAGGGTGAAAATGGTAGCAAGGAAATACCTACTAAGGAAGAAAATGTACAGAGATTTTTGCACATGCCAGAAGATTGAGTTGGATGTACAGGAAAACTTGGCAGCCTTAGAAGTATCAAGGATCAATGTTATATCAATTTGCATTTGATATCATTAAAGAAATAATAATATCAGGAGTAAGGAAAACAGCACCATGGACCAGACTGTCAACAATGCTTTGCACCAACAACAAAACATGTAGGTGTAAAGGAAAAGCTAGAAAACTAATGTACTTCTGGACACAGAAGGATGAAAATAAGAGAGGTTAAAATTAAATACATGTGCTTCATAAAAAAAAAAAAAAAGAAGAAGAAGAAGAAGAAGAAGAATAAAGAAAAAGAGAGAAAATCAGAGTGTTGGTATTAATATCCATGATGTGACAGAAATAGTGATAATTAAATACCTAGGATCAATGTTTGTGGAACTGAAAGGGAAAGTGAGCATGGTGAGATAAAATAACTGGAGGGAAAGCAAACAGGTGTATTCTGTGATCAGTGGCTGAATCATTAAGGCTGAAAAGTACACTTTTCAAGACTGTTGCCAATTCAGCAATGCTGAACAGAGGTAAGACTTGCTTAAGATAATTAGGAATGAAAAGTTAGATAAAGCAACAGAGATTTTAAAGAAAACTAAAACACAAAAAAGCAGGCCTGCCCTACTATACACATGTGTTAAGAAGTAATGAAAGGTATGTGAGATATCAATTTATGAAATGGAATGTACCAGGAGAGCAAAGGAAGGCTACTATGTGATAAAAGCACTGTTAAATGCAATGACGTGAAAATAATTTAAGATTGAAGGGACATTAGGGTGGAACTAAGTCAAGAAGGAATGTCTGCAACAGTGGCTTCACTTAATTGTGGAGTTAGCAAAGTTTTACAGCAAAAATATTTTATGTACAATTTGTAGTTGCAACAAACATGATTTGCTCCTTTTTCTTGTAGCACAACCTACTCTTTAAACATTTAGTTTTTCTGCAAATATTGAAGTATCAAACAAAAATGAGATTCCATTTTTTTATTGTAGTTTTTCAGAACACTTGCAGTTGAAAAGCTTTCTTTTCAGTAGAAGCACAAAGACATGGAAAGAAAAAAACAACTGCTGAGAGACACTATCCATCAGTCGTCATTCTCTCTTTAGTTCAGCTTGCAGTTTGAAAGTTTTTATCATTATTAACACAAGGATAATGTAAAAAATACCTGATGTGTCCATCGATGATATTCTCCATCAAGCTGATTTATCATTGACTCTGCAGAGGAAATTGTTTCATTAGCACGTGTCAAACTGATCTCAATTTCAGCAGCTTCCTTTGTAAATTTATTGAGACGATCACGTAAAACTGACACTTTATGTTCTACATCATCCAGGGCAGAACTTAGTTTGTGCATACGTCTTTCTGTAGATGCTAAATTGCTAGAAAAATATGATGAAAAGCCAATCAATTTCTATTTAAAAACCTGCAATAAGTTTTGCTTGCAATATTATACAACATTGAAAAGACAAAATAATTGAAACTCAAAAATTAGAAGGGGCAAAATGTTTTTTAATTTTTCATTCACAGCAACAAAATTTTTACCACATTACAATGAGGGTCCTTTAAGGTATATGAAACTTAATGAAAGAGACATTTTGAATATGTATTTGTGTGAGACTTATGTATACGTTTCTGATACTCGAAATAACAGGCTGTAAAAGTGAAATGGCTGAATTTTTGTCAGAATTTCGTGCTGTAGGGTTAAGATGGCAATACTGTGTCAAAAAACATATGTTGGTGGGCAGCCCACATGGCAACTGCCAAAGTGCATATTCACCACTGTCAATTGTTTATTCTTAATCTCAGGAAAACTGCCACAGAAGCATGAGCATGGATTTGTTTAGCATACATAAGAAAGCTGTAACTGAAAAGCACATGTGAGGAGTGGTTTGTGAAGTTCAGATGTGGTGATTGCAGCAGGGAGGACAAGCAGTGTAGTGGACAGCCAAAGGAGATGGAGGGCACAGACTTGCAAGCTCTCCGCTGTCCTGGATAAAGATGCCTCCCAATCAATCACAGAAATGACACTACAATTAGGCATGAATCAGTTAACTTATGGTTAGATGGTTACATGCCATGGGAAAACTCAAAGCGTGGGAAAGTGTATCACACATGAACTCACCAAGTGCAACATTGGTCAGCAGCTGAACACATGTGCTTCATGGCTTGCTAGATGTTGAAAAAAGGGCTTCCTTAGGAAAACTATTATAAGTCATGAAAAATGGGCTCATTATGACAACCTGCAATGCAAAAGGTGATGGGTAGACCCTGGTCCACCAACAACACCAACGCTAAAGCCCAACATTCATGGTAAGAAAGTTCTTCTCTGTATCTGGTGGGACATGCAAGGTGCAGAGCTGCCATTGCCTTGTTATCAAGCCAGGTCCTTGGGACCCATAGAATTTTAAAAAGTGGGTACTCTGTGAGATATTCTAGGCCCTTTTAAAAAATCAAAAGAATCAAAAGATAATGAATATTTATACTTACATATACAAATGAAAAATAAATGTAATGTACTTTGTTCGACACTTTAATTTATACTCTTTGAAAGCAATCTTTAAAAAAAATCAAGTACTGACAGCATTAAGTTTTATCATTTTCAACTAAATTTTATCATAATGGAACTATACGAAGACAATGCATTTTAAGTCAGCTCAGAACACCAGGACGGTTTTTATTTTTCAAAACACAGGAACTGTGTGATAACTACTCTTGAACAGTTTTTTTTTACTTTTAACAAACAATAATTGAAGCAGACATACAACTTTTACTAGAGTATAATCGTTCAGAGTGCTCTCATTAAATGTAAGTTAGTTTGTTTATCAAATTTTTAATTTCAACTGTTCCAATATTGATTAAAATAACTGAAAGGTTTAATTAATTAATCAGGACATTTGTACATTTACATAATCTTATATTGTATATTTACATAATCTTGAGGGATGGTGCATTGCTGGCTGTTTTCATTCTTTCCCTAATCCTCACGAATTTGACTTTTGCCAAATGGCATGTTAAAAAATTCCAAAATAAAATGTGGGTCCTAAAGGACATGTAGAATTTGTAATTATGGGTCCTTTTTTTTTATTTTGAGGTAATTTATGTGCTACAGTGCGTCAGTGGCAGGGCTGAGGTGTGGTGTACATGAGTTCATAGATCTAACAGTGATGGAGGAATACTACAGTATATTCATGAACTACTGCTTTTGAACAATGAACTGCAACAGAAACGATCATTTTTGGAACATGGGTGTTGGAAGGTCATTCTGCATGATAATGTGTGGCTCCATACCCTTGCAGCAATCCAGGAAACCATCATGCAGCTGGAGTGGGAGGTTCTTCCTCATGTGGCTTACATCCTGGACCTATCACCATTTGACTTCTATTTGTTTCACTTAATGCAACACTTCTTTGGCCAGCTAGAGGTTCACCAAACTTGAGGATTTCCAAAAATGCATCAAAGATTTCTCATCATATTGAAAATGGCATCGTTTTTCATGACAGCATTCACCAGCAACCAGACAGATGGTGCAAGGTTATAGATCACAGGGGGTATATGTTTTTTATGATGATTAAATGAGACCTGCTTGTGTAAGTGCAACGTCTATTAAACCCTAAAATGCTAGAAATTTATTTATGCACAGACATAACATTATCTGAAGCCGTCAGCCCTAATTTAGAACCACATGTTACAGTTCGTAGTAATTTTTTATTTCATACAAATTTGAGATATTATATATTTTCATAATACTTAAAGTACTTCACCAATGTAACTGTGAAATTATAAATGAATAACATCATATTAAATATTATATTATTCAGTCATTTGCTGAAGGTGCTCTTTCATCTCTTGTTGGTATTTTCCACACCATGGAATTCATTATTTCTAGATATTTCCATAGAACCTTTGATTAATTTCTCTTCACTCTAGTTTATTCATTACTGTGTCTCACAAGTTTCCCTTCAAGGACATATCAATATTACTGATTATTTGAGTCATGCAATTACATTTGATACTATAGTTTGCTTCACAATGAACTCTCAAAATCTCCCTGAAAAAAATATTACTGCTTATCACAGCTCCAAATTATAAACAACTTGTATTTCACTTCCTTTACATGTTATTTTAATTTATTTTTAAATTACACAACTGAAACATGTACATTATAAATTGCTGACGATTTTTTTAGTTAATAATATAATATATTTTCCTCACATAGTATCCACAAAATTTAATAACAAGAAAGAAACAACAATTCTCACCTTCAAATGTTCTCTACTACAATCCCATCCTGCATTTTATCTTAGTCTTTCTCTTTATAAATCATTTGTTTCATACACATGTAATTACTGACTGTTTCAGCTTCATATCCATTAGTTATTCAAAATGCTTGGGGTCAAATATATTTTGAATTCTAGAATTTTTTTAAAATACCTGCAAACACTTTGTGTCTTACCTTTACATGCCACTGTAATTTATTAATCTCCACCTATGATGTTGTGTTTTGATTAAAAGATATGTGTTTTGCATTCAGTATACAAAACACACAATGCTGCTGTCCTTTTGCATGATTTAAAACTTGATAAAGCTAAAATTCCCAAGTTAAAAACTTTATTTACAGATAAAATATATTACAAAACATTAAAACTGCACAAGATCTTTCTGACCAGCATGTGGTCCATTATCAGGTGCTCTACAAAAGCTGATTACAAGGAATTCATTATTTATAGCAGGTTAATTAAAACATTATGGCACGGGATCATTGCTCTGCGCAAGGTCAGAAGACGTACACACGACAACACAGTAATCAGAATCAAATCACATTCGGAGGTGTCCGAGCAGACTGTGCCACCACATCAACCCTGGACCTCCCAAGGAGTGTCTTTCATGGCGGTTCATGGATGGCATATGGGGAATCACATTACAGCAAACATCCCCATATTTATAAATAAAAAGGTTCTCAGTAAACAGTGTAGTTCATTTGGTAGTAGGTCTGGCCAATATGTAAGTCATACCAGGAGGGCGAGCATATGTGTGCCCTCTTTAACTAAACGTGACAATGCAGTTTTAGATGATCTAGTTCTCACATCATATTTGTGTTCAGATAGTCTAGTTCTAAGCATAAGTGCAGTGGAGCTTATGTAAAATCTATCAACATCAATTGGGTCATTTGCCTTAAGCAGTATGCAATTCACTCTGTGTTTATTCATAGTCATTTGCAGTTTATTTATGCTTTATTAAAGGTATACAAACAAACAGAGTATCAAATTTAAAAGATATCAATTACGCAGTACTTGTGTTTTAGGTTTTATAGAAGGTGCACAGACAAATAAAGCTTTAAATTTAACTACAATTGAATGCAATGAAAAGCAATTGTGGAAAAGTCGACAAGCACAAGAAGCTTTAATGAATCAGGAAGTGGATGCTCTAGAGATGAGGATATACTGTGCTGTTCAAAATCACAATCTTTAATAATTTCTCTTATCATTACAGCTATCAGAATCTTTGTTAAATGTTTCTATTACATGTTTTATTAGTATTTTTATTACTTTATTTTTAATTTTTTTAATTATTAGTGTTTTAATATGTACTAATAATTTTCTGTATCACCAGTGGCATTTAAATTGCATTTAAATTACATTTAGTTTCAGAGCTTTGCTACTTTGAGAAGTTTTCCTAGATGTATAAATGATCTGATAGCAAGGTCAATATGAATAAACTTCAAAAGTAAAATTGTGTGAAGTAAAAATAATTGGGGAGACACAGAAATAGAAAAAAATTCATGGAACAACTGCTGGGAATTTCTAATATATAAAACATCTGTTACATGATGTTTTGATAAAATTCCATTTCTCAACGACACATTTCTGCCACAATAACCTTCAAATTAGACGAATGAAGTATAACTTCTAATGCATCAGTGACATGAAACTATGAGGAAAAGTCAGTAAATAAGTCACAAACAGTTATACGATAAATGATAATGGTAGTTATTAGTTTCCAAAGGTGTCATTAGGTGGCAGAACAATCCAGCTTACTTGTAGCTCAATGTAACAAACACTAGGTACCACATGCCCAGCTCAGATTGGAGACAGTAACCATGCTCGAGGAGTGTATGACCGAAGAACAGTGTGCTGTTGTGCGTTTTCTTTGGGCAAAAGGATTTTCTGCAAAGGATATTCATACAGAAATGTTTCCTGTTTCTGGTGAGAAATGTTTGCCGCCTGAAGCGGTACATAACTGGGTCAATAAATTCTCTCAAGGATGCTCAAAAGTTGCTGATGAAGACCCACCTGGTTGTCCTGTTCAGATTGCAACAGAAGCAACTGTGAGGCAGGTGAAGGAGATGATCCAAGCTGACAGGCGAGTAATGAAAGATAGTATAGCAACTACAATAGGGAGTTCTCACGGTTTAGCTTACAGCATAATACATCATCGTTTGAATTTCCAGAAAGTGTGCACATGGTGGGTGCCCAGAGAACTAACTCAGGAAAACAAAATGAACTGAATGAGCCTGTCCTTGCAACATCTCTCTCGGTACGCATGTGAAGGAAAAGACATGCTTAACATGATTGTCAGGAGAAGAATCGCTGTAGAAGAATCATGGGTGCATCACTACCAACTCAAATCAAAGCGTGCTTCAGTGCAATGGAAACATCTCCCTTCACCTTCAACCAAGAAATTCCGAATTTTGCCATCAACCTGGAAGGTTATGCTTACAGTGTTTTGCGATTCTCAAAGAGTACTGTTAGCATTTCCACAAGTGACGTGCGAATGTGAATGCTGCCTCGTACTGTGAAATTCTACTGCAGCTTTGGGATGCAATTAGAAAAAATGTCCAGGCATACTGACTAGAGGAGTACTGCTCCATCACAACAATGCTAGACATCACACGACTCAATTAATTAAGCAGGAAATTGGCCATACCAGGCTGGAAACTTCTTGAACATCTGCCTTACAGCCCCGAGCAATTCCCTCCTGTTTGATCTGCTAAAACCTCACCTTAGAGGCAAACGTTTCATGGATGATGAAGAGATTGAACGTGAAGTGAAAATGTGCCTGAGATGGCAGACCCATGACTTTTATGCTGCAGGTTTTAATGCCCTGATAAAGTAATGAGATAATATATCAATATTGGTGGAAACTATGTAGAGATAAGAGGAAATGTAAAAGTAATAATAAATGTTTTTCAAGTTTGTATCTCACTTAGTAATTTTAAATAACTGTTTGTGACTTATTTACTGACTTCTTCTCCTATATAGAGAACTTTGAATCCTGAACCAAATTATTCAAGGAAATGCAACTGTAGTAAAGTATTTGGTAAGCAGAAGTTCCCTGATGTGCAAATATGGTAAGCAGAAGTTCCCTGATGTGCAAATATGGTAAGCAGAAGTTACCAGTTGGGCAACATAGGCACAGCCAAGAGGACGAGTCCTTGGGTCTGGACAAGCCCATGAACCCATGACCTCCCCTCCCCCTTCCTTAAGAAATTTCTAACTACACCACTCATGGGCAACTATGCTGAACTGCAGGAAGCAGAAATTACCTGATGTGCAAACAATACTTTGTGGAGTATTTTTAAATCTGCTGAACTTGTGGTTCAGCAGATTTAAAAATGCTCCACAAAGTAAAATCATCATTATCCAAGGTTTGAAGATATTAAAATTATTAAGCGCTGTAAAAACGAAAGGCAGTTGCGAATTACAGAATCAATATTAATCGAAAAAAACAGATCAAGATTATACAACATTAATGAGCCTAGCAACTTAAGTGAACAATGGAAGGCTTTAATAAAAATAGAGCAACAGCTAAGAGAGAAAAAAAAAGGAAAAAGAGCAACAATGACAATAGATGTCGCCAGAGATGCAGAGATTGCGACTGAGACCCGGGCCTCAATAAATCAGCTCACTTGAGCTGTGGTAGGCAGGTGAGACACAGCTGCCTCCTGATGAGGACAGTGCCTGTTGAAAGCGCTAGAGGGTTGTGTATGATGGGCTGAATGAGGTTGGCACATGCAATAGGGTTAACACAGAGTTTGAAACGGATTGAGCAGTTTTTTAATCACAGTTGACAAATGGTTTAACTGCCTGGGAATGTAGATAGTGTAAATATGTACATAGTGTTTTTAATGGAATGTATGAATGAGTGGTTATAGTGTGTGTATGGGTGAGGTTTTTATCGTGATGACGAGCTATGGTTACGTTTCATATGGCAGAAAGAAACCTGCGTGTGTTGTCCAGTAAATAAAAAAAAAATAGGCAAAGAGTCAGTTCAACCACAGAAAGCCAACAACAATATAATTGACGTGCTTGAAGTGTTACAAGATAAAAAAAATGACCAAGATCTTTCGGGTAAGTGAATGGTTGTTTTTATAGTATATCATTAATGAATTGCACGTAAATATATGCACTTTGCTGGTGATTGATACCTAAAAAGGGCAAATATTATGATTTTTAAAGAATTTTGCTTTTCTGTTAAATGTGAGAGCAAGAATTAAAAGACCTGAAACTCATGAAAATTAACTTCTGTTTAAAAATTGCAAAAATGATTCAGTAGATAGCCAAGCTTTTTGACAGAGAGTGACACCACAAGTTCAGCAGACTAAAAACAGATATTGATATTATGGATGAAATGTTGGAACGCTATTTCATTTTTTGTTTTTTTTAGACAGTTTTTTAGCTCAGTAAATCTACTATTACACTGATTCAAACAGTTTACATGTAATAATTGCATTTTAATAAACTTTTTAACAAACACATATTGCACTGATGAACCTACCACATGGGCTATTACTCAAACACTTGACGTACAAAAGTAACTTTATGATGGTACATATAAAAAATTAAAGTGGAATAATTAGAAGTATAACAAAAACTTGTTTTCTTGATAAAATGAGAAGAAAAATTAGGGCAGAAAAATTAGGAGGATAAATAATTAAGTTCCTTCAACAGAAGAAGAAAAAAAATCTTCAAGTTTTTATTTGTCCATTTCATAATTTGATTCTTCTTTAAGTTTTAAAATGTAAATTTAAAATATAATTTTGTAGCCCAAGTTCATAGGGCAATAATTTATTTGCTGTGTCTTTTTGTGTAAAAAAATTGAAAGCAAAGACATTATTATCTTTGATATCAAAAAGACAATTCATGAATAACATTAGGTTATCCATCATTTGAGGAACAATGTAAAAGGACTTACTGTTTTAGCTTGGCTTGTTCTTTCTCCAATGGCTTAATTTTCTCTAAAACTCTTGAATATATTACATTTGCTTTGACCCAAGATGCTAATGGTGCAGCAGCTGCTGAGGCTCTTTTGGCATTCTAAGTTACGGGAAACACAAAACAAATTATAAAAGATTCCATATAAAAGGGCAGTGAATAACATTACTATTATATAAACATTAATTATAAAAGTAAACAGAAATACACCTATGCATATATTTTAACACAAATATAAAAAAATCATTATGTAAATAATACTTTTTCCCTTCCTTGAAGAAACAATAAATGTACAATGTGCAATCATAAGATGTTTAATTTAAAGCAAGCATGTGAAGTAACTTTTTGTATTTGTTTTTAATTAAACAAATATAATTGTTTGTACGAAAAGAAAATTTTCCTCCATCAAAGTTTTAACCGGGAAAAAAAAAATGCAAAAGTTACCACTGTCAGAAAAAAATATTACCAAATGCAATTGTGTACTAACTACAGCATTTTTCATGCATAGCTTTTGGCATGTCAAAAAAACTCATTGTAGAATATGAAAATCATATTGTAGCTGAGCAAGAACTAAACCTGCATCTTTCAACTTGCATCCAAGTGTTCTATCCAAAATGCAATTACTCAAAAATAAGCAGACTCAATAAAAATGACAATTCCGTGCCAGATACAAAAGAGATACATGCTACTGCCAAAACCTTTGTTACAGGTTTAATTACATTAGGGAAGGAAGGCAACATCATAGATATTAAGATTTAATGTGCAAAGTGTATGACACTCGAATAAGTTGTTGTTTTTGGCAAAGAAATACCTTCATAAACTGTCACCATGTGGTAAACATCATTTCCTGTCCTTCCTCACAAAGATCACATGGAAAAACAATCTTCTCCACGTCAAACAAAACTAAAAAGATTATTTATTCATTTTTATCCAGAAACTGCTTCTGATCACCTGAACAAGATTATGTGTGTGTGTGTGTGTGTGTGTGTGTGTGTGTGTGTGTGTGTGTGTGTGTGTGTGTGTGTGTGTGTGTGTGTGTGTGTGTGTGTGTGTGTGTGTGCGTGCGTGTGTGTGCGCGTGTGTGAGCGTGTGTGTGTCAAAAAACTCATTGTAGAATATGAAAATCATATTGTAGCTGAGCAAGAACTAAACCTGCATCTTTCAACTTGCATAGATAGCAAAACTATAGCAACAGGAATTGTATAATAAGTACAACAGCTCTTCAAAAATCTATGTGACAGAAGAAGAAAACATCCAATATGATGCATCTAGCAGTGATCTGATTTTTTCATAGCTTATGATTAAATCACATTCTGAAGGTGAACATAACATGCGATATGTAGAACACAAAGCAGGTCTTCTGAATATTTAATTAGTTCTTCAAACACACTTCAGTGTAACTCCATTACGTGGTTATAAGATTTATTTTATATATCTGTCAACTATACAGTTGTGATATTTTGTACTGTTTATCACGTTATATGAATATCAAAGTGCCTGCGAGGAAACTTATTCATCTTTGTCTGACATTGAATTATCACAGTTGAATGCCACTGAATATCAAAAATTTAAGGTAAAATATTATATAGATAAAAGCTGTAACTCACATTTTCATAAAACCTAAAACGGAAAGAAAATTTGGAGGTAAATTTCCATTCATTCCTCCACTTGCGAATATTTTAAAAAAGAAATGCGCGAAAGAAAACTTATTACTAGCAGAGACTGTTATAGATAATGAGACCATTTTGACAACAGGCAACGAAAAAAGATCGATTTTGGAAAATGCAGGTGTATACTCCATTCCAACAAGAAATATTTCAAGTGCAGAGAGAATAGAAAAAACGAATAAAATATGCATAGGAAGTACCAAAAGAAGATTTAAGAGAAGACTGGGAGATCACATATCCAACTAGAATAAAAAAGAAAATAAAACGTCATTAATTCAACATTGTATTGATAATGAAACAATCCCAGATTGGCCGGAAGCCAAATTAATAACATCACATAAAACAAAAGCCCAAATCTTAACATCAGAGGCAGTCATGATTGAAAAAACAATAGATAAGAACTCTAATTACAATGACCCAGGCGATCTACCATACACATGAGCAAGAAAAGAAAATCTACCATACCTCATTGAGCATGAAAAGAAAAAAAAAAAATACATAAAAAAACAGCCAAAATAAACGATTTAAAATCAAGACAAATACTGAATCAACTGATATACGAAAGATGGCGACACCAGACAATTTAAAACTGGGAACAAATTTGGACTTATCCAATCAAGAACTACCACGTTCATGACATAAAAATGCGCAATAAAACCAAGACTTGAATGCGCAAAAGGTTCTGCCAACGTGAAACTTTTGTGTCATGCTTCAGATTGTGTGATACTTGGCAGCTGAACAACTTGCATGATGAGAAACCCGTCGTTTAACCCACAGATGAAGACTACTAAAATGATAGTCAAAACTAGTTTGGGAAGATTAGGGCATTGGGAAATGAAGTCTATGCTATTATCAAGACTGAATATTTTATCAGATCGATTTCCCTTCAACATGAAGGCTTGACAGTTCGCTAATTTATTATTTTAGATTTCATTTTATATTGAATTATTTTTAAAATGAATTTATGGCACCTCTATTCATATTGCGCTGTGGAATTAACTTTTTTACGGGTCTTATAGAGGTTATTATTCTAAAAATTAGTTGGTGGTCAAATTTTCGAACTAAATCCTAGTTCGTCATCAGGACTACGTCACTGGAGCAGTTGCTGCCACTCAGTTGTAAGAGTCCAACCACAATTATCGTTAATTGTGGTACTTCTTCGTCTTGCTATTTCGATCCCTTCTTCTAGTTTCCTCTTTACTAAGTTTGACTGGTGAGCGATTATTCTTAGTGAGTCCCAATTTATGGAGTGTCCACTTGCTTGTATATGTCTGTCTAGCCCTGTTTTGTTACTAATGTTCCTAATAGCTGCTTGGTGTTCTTTCATTCGGACTTTAATACTCCTCCCTGGTTTCTCCTATATAGCTGAGTCCGCAGTTACAGTCGATGCAATATATTACCCCTTCTTGCCATTGGATGTCCACTTCTTTCTGCGTTAAAGCTGACAGGAATTTCTTTAATTTGTTACTTAGATCTGGAGCAAGCCTGATATTATATTTTGTTCCGATCCTCTTCAGTTTTTCGAAAAGTCCCTTGTGGTACGTAATTTTGCTGGTGAATTTGAAGTTGTTTATTTCCTGCTTCTTTTTTGGCACTTGTCTAAATAATTTCTCAACGTAAGGGGAGGGTAATTGTTTTCTGCCAATATTTCTTTAAATTCTTCTCTGAGACGATCTTTTTGAGCATCTGAAGAGACCAGGACTTCAATTTTTTCCAAAAATTGTCTCGCCGTATTCGATTTAATATAATCAGGGTGGAATGAGTAGAAGTCTAACATCTTCCCTGTATTAGTGGGATTTCTAAAAAGCTGAGTGAATATTCTCCCCTCTCTTGAGGTCAAGTTTAAATCAAGGAAATTGATGCTATGTTCTTTTTCCAGTTCCAAGGTGTACTGCAAGGTATTTTCTAGTGAGTTAAATTCTGCTAGAATCTGAGAGGGTAGAGATTGGTCCTCAGTATCTACTATGAATAGGACATCATCCATGTATCATGTATCTTATCTTAGTGCTGGAATTCATTGCGGATGACCTGGTGGAAAAAATAGTCTTCCATAATCAAAATAGAGAAATACTACTTGGCATATATGAACTGATCCTGCTTTCTTTCAAGAATAATTTCTTCCAGTTTGGAAAGAAATATTACAGGCAAACTTCAGGACTTACAATGGGTTCTCCACTAGCACCTCTGCTTGCAAATTATTATGTAAATAAACTAGAGGCAAAAATTCTTATGCAACCTTCAATATTTGCTCTCTATGTAAGATACATGGATGATGTCCTATTCATAGTAGATACAGAGGACCAATCTCCACCCTCTCAGATTCTAGCAGAATTTAACTCACTAGAAAATACCTTGCAGTACACCCTGGAACTGGAAAAAGACCATAGCATCAATTTCCTTGATTTAAACTTGACCTCAAGAGAGGGGAGAATATTCACTCAGCTTTTTAGAAATCCCACTAACACAGGGAAGATGTTAGACTTCTACTCATTCCACCCTGATTATATTAAATCGAATACGGCGAGACAATTTTTGGAAAAAATTGAAGTCCTGGTCTCTTCAGATGCTCAAAAAGATCGTCTCAGAGAAGAATTAAAAGAAATATTGGCAGAAAACAATTACCCTCCCCTTACGTTGAGAAATTATTTAGACAAGTGCCAAAAAGAAGCAGGAAATAAACAACTTCAAATTCACCAGCAAAATTACGTACCACAAGGGACTTTTCGAAAACTGAAGAGGATCGGAACAAAATATAATATCAGGCTTGCTCCAGATCTAAGTAACAAATTAAAGAAATTCCTGCCAGCTTTAACGCAGAAAGAAGTGGACATCCAATGGCAAGAAGGGGTAATATATTGCATCGACTGTAACTGCGGACTCAGCTATATAGGAGAAACCGGGAGGAGTATTAAAGTCCGAATGAAATAACACCAAGCAGCTATTAGGAACATTAGTAACAAAACAGGGCTAGACAGACATATACAAGCAAGTGGACACTCCATAAATTGGGACTCACTAAGAATAATCGCTCACCAGTCAAACTTAGTAAAGAGGAAACTAGAAGAAGGGATCGAAATAGCAAGACGAAGAAGTACCACAATTAACGATAATTGTGGTTGGACTCTTACAACTGAGTGGCAGCAACTGCTCCAGTGACGTAGTCCTGATGACGAACTAGGATTTAGTTCGAAAATTTGACCACCAACTTTTTTGAATAATAACCTCTATAAGACCCGTAAAAAAGTTGATTCCACAGTTGAATTATTTTATTGATAGAATCACGATTCATTAAGAGTGGTTACCCACCTTTTTCAACTTACCAAGTGGTATATCTTCATGAAGTGACTGCTAGAAATGCTAACAGAAGACTTCAAAGCAAATTTATGCTTCCGACAAGTAAAATGTGCAGTATCCCAAAGTATTCCAAGAAAATGAAAATGTGAGTTACAGCTTTTATCTATATAATATTTTACCTTAAATTTTTAATATTCAGTGGCATTCAACTGTGAAAATTCCAATGTCAGACAAAGATGAATAAGTTTCCCGCAAGCACTTTGATATTCATACAACGTGAGAAACAGTACAAAATATCCCAACTGTATAGTTGACAGATATATTAAATTAAGGTCTTCCGAATTTATAAACATATATTCATTTTCACGAATTACACATTCTGATTGTTACAAGCTTGTTTTCAGTATCAATACTGAATTACTGTGCACTTTAAAAAGCTTTTGAATTTTTATGATTCATAATTCTATGCAGATATGGCTAGTAAAGGCACTATTCAACAAACATTTTTTATATTCCACTTTTTCTTTACTTCTTTCCTTTGTTTTCTTTGCTCTTACAATCAGTATATGCCATTCTACACAGTTATTTCAATTCAAAGATTCTGCTTCAAATGAAATTCAACAAGCAGCCATAAAATATTAAGTGGTTCAAAGTGAAACAGTAACTCAGCATCACTTCATGTAAAAGGAACTGCTCATTTTTAATGAAATACATTGAACAGAAATTGGTTTAAATTAAAATTGATTGTGGAATAACTTTTTTACGGGTCTTTTAGAGGTTATTTTTAATGAAAGTTGGTTGTCAAATTTTCGAACTAAAGCCTAGTTCGTCATCAGGACTATGTCACTGGAGTAGTTGCTGCCACTCAATTGGAAGAGACCATCCGCAATTATCGTTAATTGTGGTACTTCTTCTTCTTGCTATTTCGATCCCTTCTTCTAGTTTTCTCTTTACTAAGTTTGACTGGTGGGCGATTATTTTCACTGAGTCCCAATTTATGGAGTGTCCACTTGCTTGTACATGTCTGTCTAGCCCTGTTTTGTTCCCAATGTTCCTAATAGCTGCTTGGTGTTCTTTCATTCGGATCTTAATACTTCTCCCTGTTTCTCCTATATAGCTGAGTCCGCAGTTACAGTCGATGCAGTAAATTACTCCTTCCTGCAATTGGATGTCCAATTCTTTCTGCTTTAAAGCTGGCAGGAATTTCTTTATTTTGTTATTAAGATCTGGAGCTAGCCTGATATTATATTTTGCTCCGATCCTTTTCAGTTTCTCGAAAAGTCCCTTGTGGTACGTAATTTTGCTGGTGAATTTGAAGTTGGTTTTTTCCTGCTTCTTTTTTGGCACTTGTTTAAATATTTTCTCAACATATGGGGAGGGGTAATTGTTTTCTGCCAACATTTCCTTTAATTCTTCTTTGTGAAGATCTTTTTGAGAAGCTGAAGAGACCAGGATTTCAATTTTTTCCAAAAATTGTCTCGCTGTATTCGATTTAATATAATCAGGGTGGAATGAGCAGAAGTCTAACATCTTCCCTGTGTTGGTGGGTTTTCTAAAAAGCTGAGTGAATATTTTCCCTTCTCTTGAGGTCAAGGTTAAATCCAGGTAATTGATGCTATGGTCTTTTTCCTGTTCCAGGGTGTACTTCAAGGTATTCTCTAGTAAGTTAAATTCTTCCAGAATCTGAGAGGGTAGAGATTGGTCCACAGTATCTACTATAATTAGGACATCATCCATGTACCTTACATAGAGAGCAAACAAGGAGGGTTGTATAAGGATTTTTGCCTCTAGTTTACTTATATAATAATTTGCTAGCAGAGGTGCTAGTGGAGAACCCATTGCAAGTCCTGAAGTTTGCCTGTAATATTTCTTTCCAAACTGGAAGAAATTATTCTTGAAGGAAAATAGGAGCAGTTCATATATGCCAAGTAGTATTTCTCTATTGTGATTATGGAATACTATTTTTTCCGCAAGGTCATCTGCAATGAATTCCAGTAGGAGGTCCAGGTTAATGTTGGTATACATAGAGACTATATCCAGGCTTGCCATTACTGGATGAATTAATTCTGGCAAGTTGTCCAGTTTTCTCTTTGAGACTCACGAAAAACATCGCGGAAAATCTGTCAAGAAATTTTATTAGAAAAATAGAACTAAAAACGGTGAATGGCGCGATTCGTAATAAATTCAAAACTATTGAGCAATGCGAACGAATAGAAGCTCGTATTTGGACCTCTTCATTAGGTGAAATTCCGGAAGCAGAAAAGAAAAATATTGATAATTGGTTAGCTAAAGCAGTGAGAGATAAAAACAAAAAGTTTAAGGAAAAATTGAAAATTAAAGAAAATAAATGGTTAAGTCCAAAGTTAATGTCTACAGCACCTGGCCCACAGTTAATACCATCCACCACTAACAAACATGTCATGGATCTGACGGAAGAAGGAGTAGATGAAAACCTGATTAATCTCCTCAATAAGGGATATAATTACAACCTTTCCTCCGCAACACTTGATAAAAAACGTATACTGATTGATTTAGAAAGCATCTGTAGTAAGGTAGAAAGAGAAGATGAAAATACAGCAGTTACTTTAAGGAAAGAATTCTCAGACTGCGTCTCAAAATTTGTAAAAAAGCCAGTAAAAGTTAATTACAATTTTAATAGAAGTGCCATTACTGACCTTAAAAAATTCAAAGCCAATGATAAAGTAGTAGCACTGAGAGCAGATAAGAGCAAAGTTTTGGTATTGGTAGAAAAAGAGAAGTATTACAATAAAATGGAAGCTGAATTGAGCAAGCCTTATTATGAAGAACTCAATGGTAATCCTATAGATCAAACTGTAAAAAATCTTAAGAAATTAATCAGCTCTTTAAGAAATAAAAAACAGCTTAATGAGCTCTTCAAAAACTTCTCCAAAATCCAGTCAAGAATTCCACAGATCTATGGTACGATAAAAGTTCACAAAGAAGGCCATCCAATAAGACCTATAATAGACACTAGAAATTCGCCACTCTCCAACATTAATTATTATTTGCTTGGTCACCTCAGAGATATTTTCCCTTCTCCTCCCTAACTACTAAAAAATTCCATGCAGCTAAAAAGAAAACTGGACAACTTGCGAGAATTAATTCATCCAGTAATGGCAAGCCTGGATATAGTCTCTATGTATACCAACATTAACCTGGACCTCCTACTGGAATTCATTGCAGATGACCTTGCGGAAAAAATAGTATTCCATAATCACAATAGAGAAATACTACTTGGCATATATGAACTGCTCCTATTTTCCTTCAAGAATAATTTCTTCCAGTTTGGAAAGAAATATTACAGGCAAACTTCAGGACTTGCAATGGGTTCTCCACTAGCACCTCTGCTAGCAAATTATTATATAAGTAAACTAGAGGCAAAAATCCTTATACAACCCTCCTTGTTTGCTCTCTATGTAAGGTACATGGATGATGTCCTAATTATAGTAGATACTGTGGACCAATCTCTACCCTCTCAGATTCTGGAAGAATTTAACTTACTAGAGAATACCTTGAAGTACACCCTGGAACAGGAAAAAGACCATAGCATCAATTACCTGGATTTAACCTTGACCTCAAGAGAAGGGAAAATATTCACTCAGCTTTTAGAAAACCCACCAACACAGGGAAGATGTTAGACTTCTGCTCATTCCACCCTGATTATATTAAATCGAATACAGCGAGACAATTTTTGGAAAAAATTGAAATCCTGGTCTCTTCAGCTTCTCAAAAAGATCTTCACAAAGAAGAATTAAAGGAAATGTTGGCAGAAAACAATTACCCCTCCCCATATGTTGAGAAAATATTTAAACAAGTGCCAAAAAAGAAGCAGGAAAAAAACAACTTCAAATTCACCAGCAAAATTACGTACCACAAGGGACTTTTCGAGAAACTGAAAAGGATCGGAGCAAAATATAATATCAGGCTAGCTCCAGATCTTAATAACAAAATAAAGAAATTCCTGCCAGCTTTAAAGCAGAAAGAATTGGACATCCAATTGCAGGAAGGAGTAATTTACTGCATCGACTGTAACTGCGGACTCAGCTATATAGGAGAAACAGGGAGAAGTATTAAGATCCGAATGAAAGAACACCAAGCAGCTATTAGGAACATTGGGAACAAAACAGGGCTAGACAGACATGTACAAGCAAGTGGACACTCCATAAATTGGGACTCAGTGAAAATAATCGCCCACCAGTCAAACTTAGTAAAGAGAAAACTAGAAGAAGGGATCGAAATAGCAAGAAGAAGAAGTACCACAATTAACGATAATTGCGGATGGTCTCTTCCAATTGAGTGGCAGCAACTACTCCAGTGACATAGTCCTGATGACGAACTAGGCTTTAGTTCGAAAATTTGACAACCAACTTTCATTAAAAATAACCTCTAAAAGACCCGTAAAAAAAGTTATTCCACAATCACTATGAATAGAGGTGCCATAAATGCATTTACAACTAGGATTAAAATTGATTATTTTAAATTTCAATGTCTCCATTCACCCAAACAGTAAATGATTTGGATATCAATGAAATAACAACAGGTAGTTTCCAGACACCATATATTAATTGCAGGCCATGGCATATACATTCAATGCTGTTAACTTTAAAATCATTTGATTTAATGGAGAATAGCATTATCCAACTGTGAATGGCAAAATATTCAAATTACCTTAGAATCAAATGAATCAGAATTTTTTTGAGCAACTGTTCTACACTTTCTCTTATTTCAGGAGATATGTTGCGTGCATCAAAAGCTAAAATTTCTTCTTTTACGCCACGCTTTGACAAAAAACTAAAAGAAAAAGAAAACATAACATCTACAACAGTCTTTGCATACCTTTAATATACACTTCGAACACTGTAAATACAAAAATACACAACAATCATGACACAAGATATAACAGCAGAGAACAGCTCCACTTTTAAAAGGTTAGAAAAAATCCAAAATGGCTTCTCATTAAGAGGATGGGGGAAGAGAAAAGAAAGATAACTAACATAAAAACTAGTACAGGCTTTAAAATAAAATCTGAAATAAAGGTATTATTTCACATACAAATGAAGAAAATCTTATGAATGAAAGGAAATATAATCAATAAAAAACATGAGAAGCATAATCCACATGTAATGTGAAAAAATATAAACTATACCGCCATTTTAAGAATTGGGTGCATCTTATTTATACTCATTTAGTATTGCTAAATCCATATATGCCTATTTAGTACATGGAAGGATTAGAAGCTAGCTGCCTTTTTACACAACACATCTTTCAATACACTATGAAACAATGAAGAACACTCTACTAAACAGGCATACTAAAAGTAAATAATTATAAAAGAGTCGTAAGCAATGCGCATAACTAACAAACAAGTTAAGTAGATGGTAGTTGAGAGCACGCTAAGTTACTCACCAAAACAGGAACTAACGTTTGCTGGCTCTAACCCTTACCATAAACTTTCTGCCTACAAGCTCATCAGTATCTTCAAAAGAGAAGGATATAGACTTGCCATTTGCTCTTCTCCTTCAATTTCTGTTATCCTCCGTAATGACAGAGACCCAAAACCTCTGCTTTCTTCGCCTGGAGTGTATAAAATTCCTATCAAGACTAATGTTGGATTAACCGCGTGCATAGGAAGTTCATTCAGGAAAATTCTCTCAAGACTTCAGGAACACAAATTCGATGTGAAATTTGGAAAACCTTTCTCTTCCTTGTCTCAACTTACCATGGCTGACACTTCTGCTACTCCACTTTGGTACACTACAAAAAAGTTGGCTTACTTCCAAAATCGTTTTGCTCTGAGGTTTAGAGAAAGTATAGAAATTTTATTTTCCAAAAATTGCAACTCTAAGCTTTCCATTTACGTTCCATACATCTGGAAATCTCTCATTACATCATGTCACCCGGAGTTACCATTACAAAACTTAACTTTCCAATCTGGCAATGAAACAAATTGTAGTCGCACTGATGAAGGCCATAGTAATGGCTGAAATATATTTGCCTTAAAAACTTTTATATGTAACTTAGCGTGCTCTCAACTACCACCTACTTAACTAGTAAATAATTATTTCCCTCATATTTCAAAACTTTTCATGCACTTTTTAATTTGCTGTAGAAACCAGAATTTTTCTACAAGCTCTTCAGTTAAATGAGTTCATATGAAAATTGATGGCAACATATCTAAGTCATGTCTAACACTCCACCTCTGGGGTACATAGAAACAAAATGTTGTTTCTATGTACTCCATTTACATCCAATTGGGATGAGGTTATTTGCATACGAATTCACATGTTATATTTACATGACTGAAGAGTAAGCATTCATCATCCATAAATACTGAATGTATTAGCTCTTTAAGCCTTTAAGTGGCTGATGTACCTGAACCAAATGGTGTCCAAATTTTACTGCACTCCTCGAACAGAAATGTTCACATATTGGTCAGGTTTTAAGAAAGGGACAGCAAAGAAATTCCTTCGCCCTTCTCATCACAGTGGTACGGACCATAAACCTGTCATCGGTGATAAGCATTCCCTTCTATTCCTCTATTCTTTTCTCTATGAACTAAGGAATGATGCAGAATGGCTGGTTTCTGTATGGTGTCCATGTCTAGTCCCCTTGGCACGAAGCATTATGCCAGTGAGCAGAAACAAGTGACTTAAACATCATCTCTCTCCTTTCTTTGGTTCGTTTCTATTGTTATAGTCCTTTCACCAGATAATCAGACAGAAAGGATTGGTGTCAATCATCCATCTAAAGGCCACTTTGAATAACAAAGCTAAGGGGAAAGTAATGCTTTCTGATTCACAGATTCACTAGTTACAATCGAATTTGGCTTACTTCTTGAATAGCAAATATATTTGTTCAAACTTATTTCAGCCCACTATGCTATGCTAACCACAAGTTAATTTGATCTAGCTGGTTAAAAAGTCAAGGAACACATAAAATGTTTAAGAATATAGTTGGAGTGACAAAGGCGCCACAAAAAAAAAAAAAAAAAAAAAAACATTCATAACATTGTTAGCAAACTTAAAACACTAGAAAGCCTACTGGATATGTATAGTTGAGGTCATAAAAAATCACAGCAAGCTCTTGATGACACGAGAAAAAGACTGCAGAGCTCAAAAAGTCATCACATTGCCTTCTGCAAGAAATGGGCATGTCTCGTGTCTCCCATGTAACACACATGCAAGATCAGCTGCATGTTACAAGAGAAAACATGATGTTTATTGTAACTGGTTCCAGCAGTCTGTCCAACAAAATATAGGAATCCTCATATAATTTGGCTTGCAACTAAGTCATAATTTCATCTTAGTGAGTATGTTAACTCACAAAATAGACATGTATGCAGTGAAAAATATTTATGGACTTGACGAGAGGTCACTGCATTCTCAATAAGTGAGAAATGGTGCAAAGTTTTCAGAACCAACATTATAGGGCACATTTTCTTCAGTAACACTCTAATCACTGCAGTTTGCACTGTGAATTTCTCAACCACTACATATCACATCACACAATAGATAACTATAACCAAAATTTTTGAGAACAGGGTAATTAATGACAGCATATAGTCACCTAGATCATCAGGATTTAATCCAACAGATTTTTACTACGTAGTACATGAAAGGTAAAAGCGTACCAGCATAAATCTTGCACCACAGTCTAATTGCAGACAAACATTTCTGAGGAAACTGAATCTACAGAAGCAGATGTGTTACATTGCATGCTTACATATATGAAGCATTGGCTACATTTGCATATACATTACAGCAGGGGTTCCCAAACTGTGTGTCATGATGTCCTGAGGAGTTTCAGCATTACCTTAGGGGAGGCACTGAATTACGTTAAAAAACAAATTTAAATTCTCATTTTTCTGAAGAATACAAAAAATGAGAATAAACATTATTTTGGAAAATTAATAGTTACCCGATGAGTAAAATTGAGTAAGATTCACTCCTTGCCACCAGAGCTCAGGTGATGCCACTATTAACTACAATATCCCTATACCATCAGTGCAGCATTGCCCCAGTGTCAGCAAATGGGTGACAAAGTAAGAACAACTTCAATATATCAGCCATCATAGCTTCCCAAAAAAGCTGTACATTTCTGTTCAGGCATTGTTAGAAGCTCTACTGTAAATATTATTACTGTTCGTGAACTGGAGTTACTGATAAATTTCTTAATATGAATAAAACCACGAAGGGGAGAGGTGGTGTAAACATAGGAAGTATGATGGCAGTTATTTGGACTTTGGTTTTATATACAAGAAATCAAAGTCCAAATAACAATACAAAGATGGTGAAGAATGAAAAAAAATGGTTCATATATAAGAATGGTGAAGATTGTCTTCAGTGTGTTATTTGTCTCAAAATGTTGGTAGCTGAAAGTATGCTACCAAATAAACTACAACATACACTGTGTATATTCTCCAACTTAATCAACAAAAAGCAATGTTTTCATAGCTAGCTTCTATTCTTGCTAAAGCTCTTCTTGCATAATACAAAGGAGCATACTATGTTGCAAATTGTAAAAACCTGCATACAATCACTTAAGAGAACTTATTTTGCTCTCAGCTGTAGATATGCTTTTGATTATATTATAGTAAGTTTACTGCAAAAACAACTTTTGAGTGTACTTTTATATAATAACACCATTAGCCATCATAATCAAGACGTATCTGACAATAAAGATGATCAGCTGATTGAAAAAATGAAAGCTAAATATTTCACTCTTCAATTTGATAAAGCAACAGACAACAGTAACGATGCTCAGTTGATATGCTATGTGCTTTTCAAGGAGGAAGATGGTAAGGTTATTGAAGAGTTGAGGATCTGCTTAAAATCCCAGTTGATATGTTATGTGCTTTTTATGGAGGAAGATGGTAAAGTTATTGAATCTGAGGATCTGTTTAAAATCATTGATGCTTTTATCAATGAAAATAACACTGACTAAAATGTGTAGATGCGTGTACAGATGGAGCTTATTCAATGTCATGCTGCTATGGTGTACTACAAGCCCTGACTTGCAGGAAAGCTCCTGATGCGCTATGAAACCATCATATTATACACAGCAAAGTTCTTGCACCCCCCCCCAATATTTGAATCTTTCATTAAATGGGGTACTTAAAACAGCCATAAAAGTAGTCAACTTTATCAAATCCAGACCAGTTTAGGCAAGATTTTTTCATTAATTGCGCATCAATATGGGAGCTGAGCTGACTTCTCTATTGTACTACTGTAACTCTCAGTGGCTGTCCAGCAGTAATGCGCTTTAATGTGTATATTAATTGAGAAGTGAGCTGCATGCTTATCTCATAAAAGAAAATCATACAAATACTGAGAAGTTCATTAATAGTAACTTCATTATTAAGCTGCCATATCTCTGTCACATCTTTGAGAAATCAAAGTTACTTTGTACAGCATTGCAAGTCAATGAGACCTACATCCTGTTGCAACTCATTGATAAAGTGAATGCATTAAAAAAAACACTAGATCTAGATCTGTGGAAAACAAAGTTGCAGGAAGAGGATGGAAGAACTGACAGCTTTTTCCTGTTGAAAGAGTTTTGGAAAAGAATGAAGTCCAGCTGCCAGTTGATCTGAAATGTTTGTTTACAGATTATTTGACACTAATGAAATCACACTTTCAAAAATACTTTCCTGAGGACTTTAATCAACACATCTGGATCAGAGTCCCATTCAAGGTACTTCTTCCAACTGATGAAAAGGAAGAGCGAACTGATCTTTCCTCAGATTCCATGTTACAGACCAGATTTCATACTATGCTGTTATCTGGAGTTTGGAACTCTATAAAGAGGGAGTATCCGTGCACCATCAGCAGCGTACTGAAAGCTTTAATACCATTCACCACTTCCTACTTGTATGAAGCAGGTTTTTTTTGCAATGGCAGTAATCAAGTCGAAGTATCACTCAAAAATAAATGTGGAAAAGTAAACGTGTGTTGCTCTATCCAAAATGCTTCTACATTTTAAGATATTATGTCAAAATGCACAAGCACACCCATCTTACTAAGAGATTCAAAGAAAAAGTTATTCTTTTTAGTATGAAAAACAAACATCTGCAAATATTATTATCCATCATTAGCATTTCTTATTATTCTGGTATCTACATCCCTTTAAACTGTTCATTATATTTCTGTAAAATAAACATATTTAAGTACCTCTATTTCATAATACATAATTTTTTTTTTTTTACACGGTATCCTGAAATGGCATTAGACAGGTGCATGAAAGATTTTATAAGTGGTGAGAGGCATGAGGCACAAAAGTTTGGGAACCATCACAGTACTGTTACAGGATATTATTTGCACTATTCATTTCAATTGGTCACACAAGCAAGAGTTTATATGTATATTCGAAACAAACTTTAATGTCATTTTTTGCACTGCTAAATAACATAACAGCAATATATTCTAGGTTTTACAATATGAGAATTACATTGTATCAAGATACATAAAGAGTAATTAATTTATTATGAAATTTCCTAGAATTCAACTATATGAAACCAATTATTGACAAACTTTCACCTATCAGAAAGTATAAGTTTCTTAACATTCTTAACATTTTAGTAGAACTTTTCAAACACAAGAAGAGAAAGTGGAAAGGTTATTTTCACAACTGCATACTGTGTTTACAAAAATGCATGTGTGAGTAAGCTATTAAGAAGCATCTTTAAAAACATTTTATATGTATGACAAAATTGCTTATAGTGAAAAAATGTCTTACCTTTTCATGCTCACCCAGGATGTATCAAATATGCCCATTAAGCGAAGCACACCTTCCAGTATATCTCGTATAACATCAGGCGGTGCTCTCAGTGATCGTATTTCAGACAAAGCTTCTGATCTTATGTTTCCAACAGCAGACTTTGCTGAGAGGAAAAGTATCAGAAATTCAATTGGACTACAATAAATTAAAATTAAATCATTTTATGTTTATGAAAAAACATTAATTCAAGACAGTAATGAGCTTTTATCCTATTCTTCAAACAGCTTCAGTACATAAAAAGAGGATTAATAACAGTTATATATGTATTGCTTCTCTATCTCTTAAACTGATATCACTTAAGTGGTTTCACTGCTAACTAACCATTTTTTTACAGAGCCTGAGTTTAAATTTCACATGTGGAGAAAACAATGAGCTTGTTTTGTAGTTCTGGTATTCTTCTTCAAATAAAGTTAAATGGGCAATTTCTCATACCCTGAGAGGAGCATATGTGTCATAAATTCCTCAAATAAATAAATTATGAAAGCAGAAGTTCTATGTTAATTCTACAAAGGATGTGGAAGTAGAAGTTTTACTCTAAGTCATAAAAATTAAGAAATGTGTAAAAAACAAAACTGTTGAAATAAGCAAAAGAATTAATACTAGACTTACCAATTTACAACGTGTGTGGAATTTTTTTTCACTCTTCACTGGATGGTGTAAAACATTTGGAGGATAGCATTATATTTTTAACTTTCTTCAAATTAATCCAATGTGGGATAAATCCAGATACTGTTTCTAAGTAAAGTACAACTCATATAAGTACATACACTGAAGTTTTCATGTCATATGGGGTTGTTTGTTTGTAAAGGCTTACTTTCTGTAAGCCTTTACAAACAAACAACCCCATATGACGTGAAAAAGAATTTCTCTTTTTTTCCCCATGTATAAAACAGTACACTGGTTCTTTGGTTGGAAAACAACTGATTTTATTCCAAAGCAACAAAATTAAACTGTCAGAAAAGTCTCTTAAAATTGACTTACAGCAGTGAATAATTTTGTTAATTTTTGGGATTGAACACAAACAGTTAAAAAAGCCTATAAGAATGGTTTATCAAACATCATCAAAAATCAGCAAAAGATATTCCATTATCATATTTAATTTTCTTTAACCCATATTCATGTAATGTAAAGTGAAAAGCATTTTCAAACATGTAAATCACTTAAATGTATTATTAAGATATGCAGGTGAATGGGAAAAAACCAAAACATTTGCACAAAAACAGAATAACTGCATGAAAACATAGGGAAATAAAAACTATATTCTAATGTACATTATGAAACTGTTTTAACCCCAATTCATAATTCCTTTTCTGCATTGAAAAAAAAAAAAAAAAACACTGATGATGACCAATATTTTTTGATGAGAGAAAATATAAGAAAGTCCAAAATATCAGTGTTTCCAATAACAACAGCAAATTTTTTGCTAAAAAATTCCAAAATTTTCTTCAGTTTAAAATCTTCTTTTAAAACTAGTTCAATATATTTTCATCCAAATTTTACTTTCAAAGATGTTCTTCGCTGGGTGAATCTCAAACTTTCTCTTTTTCAACATGCATTCCAAATTAAAGATAGAGGAACAAAAACTTAAGCAGAAAGTGCTTCAGAATTTTTCTTTATAAGTGCAGAGCTATAACATGTCACCAACAGAAATTAATGTCATGGTAGGTGTGAATAACATGACTCAAAAGAGTTTCATACATAACAGAAAACACACATAACTCTAAATGTCATAACAATAAAACCCATAAAATTTTTAACAATTACTTTCAATGAAGTACTAAAGATGTAAAACTTATAACTAACAAATAAAGGTGAAACAAATAAATATTGTTACATGTTTTGCCCATCATTGTTATTATAACTAACATTCCTCTCTTGTCCTCTTTAGCATATATTTTGGAAAACTTAGCATATGCTAATAGAATCCACTCTCTTTGTCCATATATATCTCTATAGACATAATATCTCTACATCTAAAATCCAGATTACAGATTTTTTTTTTTTTTTTTTTTTGGCATCACATAAGAATAAATTGGGATGATCACTTACGAACTTTTGGATTTTTGTGAGGCATAGTCTTTCCATTAAGTGGCTAAAATACATTTTTTTATTTTTGATACAATATCTGTACTTCTAAAAGCTTGACTAGAAAAATCTTTTTGCATTCAATAGTCACAGCTATGAGCAGTGTTGCCAGAGACTTTTACCTGAAATCAGTAGAAATCAATCGATCAGATTTATTTATTTTTGCTTAAAATATGCACCTCCTGACAAATGTAATGTAGTATTGGATGTAATTTTAATACGACAGAACAGTTAAATTTACTGGTATGTCAAAAAATGGCAGTACTCCACAAACTACAATTTATCACCAGAATGAAAATGCAAACTAATACAATCCTGAGTCATTTTTTATAAGATTTTATTGATGATCAGTTTTATTAAATAACGCACATCAATAAAACTAATGTTGATGTAAATAATGATGCCATTTGCCTTTTGGTGTAGCCACAGTTGTATCAGCCTTACTTGTTGTTTTCCTAAAAATAAAGAGTTATATATATACTTACACTTCTTACTAAAAAATGATACCCAGATGTTGCCAAAGTATGTGAAATAAGTGCTATACTCAAAAAAAAAAAAAAAAAAAAAAAAGCATCATTAACACAAATATCACGCAATAGGCATTTTCCTAATGTTCTGGGTTTCAGCAAAATATTGGGTTGATGCATAAGTTCATGTCGTTTTATTTCACGAGTGTTTCCCAGGTCAGTAGTGATGGTGCAGATGGCTAGTTGTACATCAAAATGTAGCCAGTAATATTGGGTATCTAAAACATATTGTGTTGTGTGATTGTGGTGAATATTTTTTTGGTTTTCAGGTTCGGAATTATGGAGTGTCAAGTAGAGAGGAATGAACATTTCCGACAGCTGCTCCTCTACGAGCTTAACAAGGAATCCACAACCGCCAAGGCTAATCGAAAAATTTGTGTTGTGTATGGGGAGGATGCTATTGCTCCGTGGACAGCCGCCAAATGGTTTGAGGGGTTCCGAGGTAGCAATTTTGACCTTAATGACTCTCCACGCTTAAGTCGTCCATCTCACTTTGATGAGGGTCACTTGAACCATCTCATCCACTTGGATCCGCATCAAACTACACGCGAATTGACCGCTGAGATGGACTGTGATTAGGCCACTGTGGTGCGACACTTGGAACGTATGGGAGAGGTCCAGAAATTGGGGTCTTGGGTGCCTCACATTCTCACCGAGGACAACAAGAATCAGCATGTTGCCATATGTGGTTCCTTGCTCACCTGTTATCGCAAATGTTCTCAGCAACACAAACCCTTTCTGTCACGTATTGTTACTGGAGATGAAAAATGGTGCCTGTACGTGAATTTCATGCATCGGAGGGAATGGTTAAGCCCAAACAAGATGCCCACACCATGTCTAAAACATGATCTTCATCCTGCAAAGATCATGTTGTGTGTCTGGTGGGACATGGAAGGCATTATTCACTAGGAAATGCTGCCGAGGAATCAGACCATCAATGCTGCACTCTATTGTAAGCAACTCCATCATGTGGAGGGAGCAATTCAGCAGAAACAGCCACATCGTCACCATGGTGCTTCTCCAACATGATAACGCAAGCCTTTACAGTCTGCAAACATAACCAAAATGGCCATTCAGGACATGAAATGGGAGATCCTTCCACATCCGGCCTATTTCACAGATGTCGCCTCTTCAGACTATCACCTGTTCCGATCTCTGTCAAATTTACTCCTTGGAAAAACATTCAACAATGATGTTGATCTCCAGAATTTCTTTGATGATTTCTTTGCAGCAAAACCTGCACGTTTTTTCAAGAATGGCATTGCAGACTTATTCAGACGTTGGGACACCATCATAAACAATAGGGGGAATACATAGCTGATTGATTCTGTCTTCCCTTCTGACATTTTTTTTTTTTTTTAAAGTGTTTTTTTTTTTTTTTTTTTTTTTTTTTTAAATGTCATGAACTTAAGTATCAACCCAATACTTGGGAAAATCTTTGCATATAACAAACTAAACAGTTATCTAGAATAAAAAGTTATTCCATGACACCAGTATGAATTAAAAAAAAATAGGTAGCAGGTGTTGAATAATTTTAGTCTTCACCAGCTTTTTCTCTTCAGACCAGTTTTGTTGACTGGATCAGTAGATGGTGAGGACTGAAAGAATGCAGACATTCTTGGACAGCATATCCCTCAGTGTGTAGGTGGCCTTAAAATAAAGTAGAATAGCAACAAAATCAGCAGAATAGCAACACTGGCTATGAGCAAAGTTTTCCACCTATTTGTTGTATATCATGACATTGCATATGCAAGACACAAATGCGTTACAAGACAGAATAAATGTATATACAAGGCATAAATGCAAATAGCCCTATCTTCTCATGTAAAAAATCCAGTATGAAAAATTATTTTCGTATTTTATTGCTGTGATTATGACTAAAAATATTCGTGCATTTTTCAGCTGCTTCTCATATATATGTTTTTCTTGGTGGTATAAACTCAAGGTTTTAGCTTTTTAAAGGCATTTCATCCACTACTGGTTCTTATCTTGTGTAATGAAAAAACTTATTTTAACATTGGCTAGTTTTAGACATTGATCAATGTACTACACAATTTATCTGATTCCAGATTAACAAATTTGCCACTAGGAGACAAAGAGATGAATATATATTTGGAACTGTGTCTGCATATCTAAAAACTACACTTAGAAAGCGGTTTTTTTTCATCCCATTGCTGTAGCCATAATCACAAATTTAGTTGAATGATGTCAAATCCTACAAGTCAGACTGCAAAAATTCTTTTAACACTGACTAAATCTAATGCTAGTATTTACCCATGTGACATCTAATTTCACAGATGCACTACTCCCCCCTGCCCCACCCATTACATATAGTAATGCTACAGCTGCATTTGGCTTGGTATCAGCACTTCCAAAAACGTTTAAAAATTCTTTTTTACATAAAACTGCTCTACTCAAAACCATTTTTTTTTTAATTTTGTAGCTTTTCTAATTTTCTGACACAAAACTTCCCTGTTGCATCACATGAAATTTCTATTAGAAAACTATTCATTTCATATTTTAAAAGACATTATATATTACTTTAATGTATCTTTTTAAGTTTGAGATTTTTGTAAAACAACATGCTAATTATATGGTACTTTTCTCGTTTTGTTGTATTTGTCAAGATGGCTAATCCCCCCCCCTTGATGTACTTACCTGATTAAAAAGACAAAAGTAAATGCAAAAATGGACTCAAGTGTGGGATATGGTGGACCTACCACACTTGAGAAGGATGGTCCACCACAGTATCGACCTGGAACTGGAAGAAAGAAAATCAAAAAGAGATCTTGGCTGAGTGAGTGTAAGATTGGTGTATGGAATACTAGAGGTATAAATGGCAAGATGAATGAGGTGATTGAAGGGATGAATAAGTATAAATTGGATGCGCTGTGTGTACATGAAACCAAAAAGGAGGAAACTGGTATAGAAGTGAATGGAACGGTGAGTGTGTGGTCTGGAGTATTGGATAATGTGAGAGGACAGGCTGGTGTAGATGTGATTTTAAATGAAAAGATGAAGAACAACTTCATTCACTATAGTTGCATAAGTGAGAGAATTCCCTGGATTCGTTCGAAAGGGAAACTTCAGAGAATAGTAATTGTTGTAGTGTATGCTCCTTATGACTCTGAACCCTCTGATAGGAAAGAAGATTTGTGAAATGAGCTAAAAGCTGTTTTGAGCCAGTTTGGTGCTAAAGGGAAAGTTATAATAGAAGGGAATTTCAATGCTAGAGTAGGTGTGCAGAATGCAATTTCTGACAATGTTCTGGGTAAGTTTAATGATCCTTGTGTGAATGATAATGGTGAAAGATTAATTGAACTCTGCATTGAGAATGGTTTGTGTGTATCTAATACATTTTTCAACCACAAGTATATACACACATATACTTGGGAAAATCGTACTCTTGGTCAAAAGAGTGTGATAGACTTTGTTGTTTATGATCAGCGTCTGAAACACTTAGTTGTTGACACTCGTGTGATGAGAGGTGCGGATGTTGGTTCTGATAATTACTTGGTAGTGCCACGAGTGAAACTGAATGTTGGTTTGAGAAAAAGAATAGGAAGAGGCCCAGGATGGAAAAAATAAAGGTTGAAAGGCTCCCTGAAAATCTTCAGCATTATTCTGACGTACTCAGAGAACGACTGAAGGAACTGAAGTCTTGTGAAAGGGATGTAGAAAAGAAGTGGGAATGTTTTAAGAACTGTGTAGTCACTGCTGCTAAAGAGGTCTGTGGCCCCACAATAGTAGGTAACAATAGAGGGGATACTTGATGGAATAGTGAGATTGAAGAGGCAGTAAAGATAAAGAAGGAAGCCTATTTGGGGATGTTGCAAGGTAGAGTTTCTGTGGATGAATACCACTGTAAGAAGCGTGAAGCCACTAAGCTGGTTCACCAGAGTAAGGCAGAAGATAGGAAGGAGAAGGTGGAAAGGCATGAATTGGCTTTTTGGAAAGATAGGAAGTCTTTCTGGAAGTACATGAGACTCAGGAAAAATAGGGGAAACAAAGTGTTAAGTTGTGTGAAGAATAGGGTGGGGGAAATGATTTGGGAGCCCGATGAGTTACGTGAAAGATGGGGTGAATACTTCTGTGAGTTATTACATCAGGAAAGCAAAGATGATTCTGAGACAGACGCAGATGATGTCACAGTGAGGGATGGAAGCACAGGAAGAATCTCAAGAGAAGAAGTGTGTAAAGCTCTAAAATATCTTCAGAATGGTAACGCTCTGGGAGTTGGTGGCATAACTGCCAAGATGTTGAAATATGGTAGTGACTCTGTAATTGATTGGTTAACTGAAATTTGCCAGTTGTGCTGGTAGTTAGGAATGGTCTCTTGGGATTGGAATGATGCTATCATTGTTCCATTGTATAAGGGTAAAGGTGATCAGACTGAATGCAAGAACTATCGTGGTATTAGCCTATTAAGTGTGCCAGCGAAAGTGTTTGGTAAGGTCGTTATTGAAAAATTATGGCCTCTTACATCAGAGAAAGTGTGGGATTTTCAGAGTGGGTTTATGCCTGGTAAAGGCTGCACTAACCAAATGTTTGCATTACGCATGATGACTGAAAAGTATCTGGCTGTTAATAAGAAAGTTTTTGCTTCCTTCATAGATTTAGAGAAAGCTTACGACCGAGTAAATAGGACCCTGTTGTGTAAGGAAGTGAATGAATATGGTATTACTGGGAATCTACTTAATAGTGTAAAAGCAATGTATGATGGCAGTAGAGCCTGTTTATGAGTAAATGTTATTTTATCAAAATGGTTTTTTATTGGTGCATGAGTCAGGCAAGGTTGTTTAATGTCACCATGGCTGTTTAATATGTTTATGGATGCCTACATGCATGATACTAAAATAGATATTACTGTTTTATGTCTTGGTGATATCCGTGTGTGCAGATTGCTGTATGTGGATGACACAGTCCTGTTGGCAGAGAGCAAAAGTGAGTTGCAGAATGTGTTGTACCGGATGTACGAAGTTTGCATGAAATTCAAACTGAGTATAAATAAGGGAAAACCCAAAGTTATGGTTTTTGAGCGTGGAACTGTTAGTACTGAATGTAATGTAAGTCTAAATGGTACAGTGATTGACCAGGTGAACGAGTTTGTGTACTTAGGAAGCATGTATGACAGAGAGAACAAATTGGATGGTGAATTAGTAGACGAGTGAATTCTTCATTGAAAGTCATGGCTGCTCTGGGAGGTTTTCACAAGAATGATGGGTTCTCAACAGATTCCCAAATGGCTGTGTATGAGAGTGTAATTGTTCCTACTCCGATGTATGGCAGTGAAACATGGGTACTGCAGAAAAAACATAGGAGTCGTTTTTATTGCTGGAGAAATGCGTTACTTACGAGGGGGTTTGTGGCAAGACACGTTCTGATGGTGTGAGGAATGAAGATGGGTTGTAGTTATGTGATGTGAAACAAACTGTTGTTAGCAAGGTGGAGACTAATATGCTTCGGTAGTTTGGCCATGTTGAACGAATGAGTGATGAGATGCTTACTAAGTAAATCTTTTTAGCCCAAGTGGCCGGAAGAAAAGGCAGAGGAAGGCCAAGGAAGTCATGGGAGGATCAGATTCAGGAATGTTTGCAGGAGAAAAAAATGATGAGTATGAAGTATAGAAGGTCTTGTGTTAGACGTGTAATGGATGTCAGTGAAGCCCGAGTTGTATGTCATGATCGCTGTAAATGGAGAAGTTTGGTACAGCAATAGTAAGTAAAAATTATCTGGTAGTTTGTATTTCTTTTTGGAGCTAACCTCTGAATCTCAGAGAACAGCTTAGTGATATGTATGTACATAACCCTATGAATGTCCATGTGAAGTGCAAGCAGAAAACAATGTGGTGTGTGTCAACAACATGGCTGAGCACCATTTTGGCATAAAGGTGTGAAGTGATGATTAAACAAAAACAACACACAGATTTCTACATGATCTAAACTAGGATACAAAGAACTACCACACATGCACAATATTCAATAAGCTAAGAAAAAAGAAAAAAAAACCAGCATGAATACAAATTTGGACTATGTGAATCTGTTTATTGGTGTAAATATGACATGGATGTTAAGTCAGACAATATCCAAAAAGTTGAAAATTTCGTCATCCTGGAGCGGGAATCGAACTAGGACGACAAAATTTTCAAGATTTTGAATATTATCTGAATTAACATCCATGGTATATTTACACCAATAAACGGATTTACATCTTCCAAATTTGTATAAATTGTACAGTAGTGTAATCCTGTATTTTATTCACTGATATTCTGTGCCTCCGGGCAAACACAGGAATGAACTCTAATCCTCCAGATTTGCTATATATTAATGCCCGTTGCTTTGACTAGCCAATCCTGAGATGGTTATATTCAAATTAATCGAAAACTTTAAACTTTGGTCATTCTGGGTGGTGTAATGGTTAGCATACTCAGACGCTATACGGGAGACGCGGGTTTGATTCCCACTTCAGGACAATGAAATTTTAAAGTTTTCGGATATTATCTGACTTAACATCCATGTCATATTTACACCAATAAACAGATTCACATCTCCCAAATTTGTATTGTACAATGGTGTAGTCCCATATTTCATTCACTGAAAACAGCATGCTATGGAAATGATGTTTTAAGAATAAACTGGGCATGGGCTGCCCAATCTGAGATAACCATCATCCTAAAATTGTTACAAAAATATCATCTGTATGAAAGAATGGAGGAGTTCAAGATTTAAATGAGGTGATCAGATGGCTGGCTGCATGAGAGTACAGTGCAGTAGAAAACAATGGAACTAATTCTAAAAGTCTGTTCCATAATGTGAGTCATAAAACTGCCATAGTAGAACAACCTGTTCCAATGATCACTGCAGATACACAAAAAGCCGAATAAAGAGAAGTCAACAAAAATTTTTCATGAAAAATACCTTCTAATGCAATGACTTTCTTTCTGTGTTCTACATGCCACTTTACATCAAAACAGCATGTTTAAAATTTGGACATATCATATCATAATTACTAAGCCATTCTCTTAAATTGAGAAACTCAATTTACAGTAATTTTGGCACACAATTTGAGCTTCACAGAAATCCACCACACATCTCACACAAGACCTAAGCGTTTCATACTCATTATCTTTTTCTTTCTCTTGCAGTGATTCCTGAATCTGGTACTTCCTTAAATTTCTTGGCTGTTCTCTATCTTTCTTTCCTGCTACTTGGGCTGAATGAATTCTCTTGATTAGCATCTTATCACTCATTCTTTCAATAAAGACAAAAAAACACCTCAAAATATTTGTCTCCACCCTACTAACAACATTTCACTTCCCATTACATACCTGCAAAACATCTTCATTTCTCACATGATCAGAATATTTCTTGCAACAAACCAAACTGATCTTTCATTCAGTACTAACAGTTACTCATTCAAAAACCTTAAATTTGGTTTCCTCTTATTTACAATCAGGTTGAATTTCATGCAACATCATACATCCAGGAAAACATACTCTGCAACTGACTTTTGCTCTCCACCAACACAACTGTGTCATGAGTGCACAGCAGCCTGCATACATGGGTATTACCAAGATATAAACTAATATTAATCTATTTAGATATGTCTAAATTGGTGTTGGTGAAATTTTAACTGGATGTAAAAGCAATGGGAAAAGTTACTCCACTCAGTCACACATTATATAGCATGCTTTTCTTAAAACAACCTCACAATTAGTTCTGTAGAAAATAAAGAACTCTATTCTACCTCACTAACACAAGAGAAAGAGACAATTTCAGAGGCAATGAGTTTATTTTGGATCAACAACATTTTGAATGGCCAATTCAATTATCACATGCCAGCAAGATGATTCTTGTTGATGAAAGCTTAAAAGAAAGAAAGTATCACTAAGCTGTTCTCTGAGATTCATAGGTTAGCTCCACAAAGAAATGCAAACTACCAGATAAAGTTCTAACTGATTATTTACTTACTGTTGCTGTATCAAACTTCTCCATTTACAGCGATCTTGACACACAACTCGGGCTTCACTAACATCCATCATACGACGTACACAAGACCTTCTATACTTCATACTCATAATCTTTTTCTCATGCAGACACTCCTGAATCTGATCCTCCCATGACTTCCTTGGCTTTCCTCTGCCTTTCCTTCCTGCCACTTGGACTAAAAACATTTTCTTAGTAAGCATCTCATCACTCATTCTTTCAACATGGCTAAACCACCAAAGCATATTAGTCTCCACCTTGCTAACAATAGTTTGCTTCACATTACACAACTGCAACACATCTTCATTCCTCACACGATCAGAACATGTCTTGCCAAAAAAACCATGAGTAACACATTTCTCCAGCACACAAACGACTTCTATGTTTCTTCTGTAGTACCCATTTTTCACTGCCATACATCAGAGTAGGAACAATTACACTTTTGTACAAAGCAATTTGGGACTCTCTTGAGAACAAACACATCATTCCTGTGAAAACCTCCCAGAGCAGCCATGACTTTCAATGAAGAATTCACTCGTCTACTAATTCACCATCCAATTTGTTCTCTCTGTCATACATGCTTCCTAAGTACACAAACTCGTTCACCTGGTCAATCACTGTACCATTTAGACTTACATTACATTCAGTACTAACAGTTCCACGCTCAAAAACCATAACTTTGGGTTTTCCCTTATTTATACTCAGTTTGAATTTCATGCAAACTTCGTACATCCGGTACAACACATTCTGCAACTCACTTTTGCTCTCTGCCAACAGGACTGTGTCATCCGCATACAGCAATCTGCACACACAGTTATTATCAAGCCATAAATCAGTATTGTCCATCTTGGCATCATGCATGCACGTATTCATGAAAGCAGCCCAAATTAATTCAAATAGGAAACTTTAAAATACTAAATAATGACATTTAGTCATTCCAGCTTAAATTACTCCTTATGCAAGTTATTTGATAACACTTAACAACAAACTCTGAAATAATTTCTGCTACCAGTAAAACTCCTCAAGTATTTCTTGAAACAGATGTGCACAGAACAATGAGAAAACAGTAACATAAAAGTTTGGTGACCAGAAATCTTACTAAAGCATACCTTCCTGGACAAGTGGTTCAATTTCTGCTAGTTCCAGATCAATATCCTTTTTACGTTTAGCAAGTTTCACATTTTCTTCTTCCATTCTTGATTTTAAGTTTTCCAGTTCAACTTTCTGGTCACCAGTATTCTGAAGCATAAAAATACAAAAATTAGCAGCAGGCTAAAAATCAATTTTCAGGAATTAAAGAATAATACAATGCTGACAAAGATATCTTATGAGTTTGACAACTTTTACATCCAATAAAGACAAATTGGCATGTAATACACAATAGGTTTTTTTTTCCCTACCAGTTGTGTGAGTGAACGAGCATGCGCGCATGTGTGTGTTCTTACTTTTAGGGGGGGAGGACAAAACTTTTACAAATGCAAAAGTTGTGACCCAATAAAGCAAAAAAAAAACATCACACAATGTGATGATGGATTTTCGCTTTATCAATTTGAGTTATTATAAATTTATATAAGGAGCTCTCATAAATTATAAAGAATCTGTAACTCTCATTTTTGCATGCTGTCAGCAAACCATGAGGGATTTGTGCAACTCACAATGCACATACTTTCAATAATTTGCCATAAACAATTTCACATTTTCGTGTCTTCTCCAATTCCTTGCTTCAGTGAATTTTTTTTTTTTTTTTTTTTTTTTTTTATGGAGGATGGGACTTTTATAAATCATTGCTTCATGTAAAAAAGACTCATAAGTTGTACAGAATATTCAGTCTTTATTTCTGTGTGTTCATAGTACTGTAAATTGTGCGTGCTTTGTTCATACCTGTAATAAAGCTCATATGTGCCCTTGCAGCCAAGAATAATCTTAAGTTATGAAAGAATAATCTCACACTATATACCAAGAATAATCTTGTAGGCATGTGGGTTCCATTGCCTCATGGGGTTGCCACCACACCCAGAGTCAGTCATCTGTCCAAAACAGTTAGTATCACGATTCGTCAGACCAGGCTACACATTTTCAGTCATCTTGTATTCGATGACAGTGTTCCCGAGCCCAGGTGAGGCAGACAGTCTTGTGCTATTGTATCAGCAATGATACCCAGGTAAGCTGTCTTCTCCGGAACTCCACAGAACACAGGGAATGTTGCACAGTCTGAATGTTGGTGCTACTACTGGCCCCAGTATTGAATTATGCTGTGATTTGCAGCAATGTTGCATGCTTGGTAGATGCTGTGATGTGTGCCAGATGCCGCTGCCCATGATCAGCCAATGCTTTTCTACGGCCAGTGGTCTTGCACTCTGGATATTTTCCCTGAGTTTGTGTAGTCCTGGCACACCCTTGAAACTGTTGACCATGTAAATTCAAATTTCATGGTAATTTCTGAGATGGAGTGACCCATCTCCTGGGTGCCGACTATCATATCACATTCAGAATTGCTTAAATCCTGAAAAGCTGCCATCTGAACTGTGAATGCTACTATTTGAGCTTGTGGAAATATCTGCTTCTGTATATTCATCGTTTGTGGGTGATACCATTCACCGCATGGGTGTAGTGGCATGTAATAGAAACGGTAGCGCCCTTCCCAATTTTTTTGACACCTCAGTGTATGATTCTGCAGCTTTGGCATGCTATACATCTGTATACTTCAATTTTGTCTTTCAGTTTCCTGTACATTTCTTGCATTCTCTTAAAAAGCGCCGTAAGTGCTCTTATAATACTTAAAGTACTTGCCAAACAATTGATTTAACTTTAAACAAAAACAAGACCAAGGGAGTAATATAATAAAAACACAGAACTTAATATTTAATTAGTAGGCAGAAAATTACTTTTTCCTAATCATGAATCCATATGCATTCAAACTTAAAAATTCACAGCATTAAAATTATGAGATGATGTTGAGGTAACTGAACTGTTTCATTATGTTGTGCAAAAAGATATTACTTACACATACTTACAAGAAAAGGCTGGAAATACAGGGTGTTTCAAATCTAATGGAACAAACTTTAAGGGGTGATAGAACACACCAAAACAAGCACTTTTCGTCAAAGAATGCATGGTCGCAAGTTACGCAGTTAGGCACTGGAGGACGCTTTTCATAGCCCTACATACACCGTCTTTCACAACGCAAAGACAGGAATGGCACAACAAAGCTTTACTGCTGACAAAATAAAAAACAAAACGTGACATCACAAAAGCACATCAAATTTGCAAACATAAGATGCCCATACGTTGTGGAAAATGCCAGGCATTTCCCAGACAGCTGCAGCAGCAACTGAAAGTCTGGCAACTAATTCCTCATTGGAATCAATGGGAGTGTTGTACATTACGGACTTAAGATGTCCCCATAAAAAGAAATCCTGAGGGGGACAGATCTAGTGATTGTGGGGGCCAAGCGATGGGCCCACCTCGGCCAATCCATTGGCCTGGAAATGTGGCATTCAAGTAATCACGCACCTGATTGCTGAAATAAGCTGGCGCTCCATCATCATGCTGAAACCACATGTTATGGCGGATGGCTATTGGCACATGCTGGATCAATTCAGACAAGATTTGTTGAAGGAAAATAAGGTACGTCCTCCCATCCAGACGTTCTGGTAAAAGATATAGGCCAATCAAATAGTCGTGAACGATACCCGCCCAAACATTTACTGAGAAACGTAGCTGGTAGGAATGTTGTTGTGTTGCGTGTGGATTATCATTGGCCCATACACGCACATTGTGGGCATTCAATACACATTCACGGGTGAACGTTGCTTCATCCGTGAATAGCACATGTGCTGGAAACTCCAGATCTGCTGCAATTCTTCTGCAGGAACCAGGTTGCCAATTCAACGCGGGCAGAAAAATCTGCAGGTGTCAAAGTGTGAACACTCTGCACATGGTATGGATGTAATCATTCATCATGTAAAACATGCCAAACCGTGGTGTGGGATAAACCTGTCCTATGGCCTACAGCTCTCGTACTGGTGTCAGGAAGATCTTCTACCTGATGTAAAATCTCTTCTGCCGTGTCCAGCATTCTCACACTTCTTCCACGACCTGTATGATGCATGGCGGCAATGAAGGATCCCCTTTCGGACAGTTGGCGGTGCAAGCGATAAAACAATCTATGATCGGGCACACAACCTGTTAGGGAAGCGCTGTTGGTAAAGCCTTTGGGCTTCCCTTCCATTACAGTTCGCAAGACCATAGACAAAATGCATGTCCACCTTCTCCTTGTTCGTATACTGATCCATTCCAAGTCACTAATGGCGGTGCAGATCAGATCAGATCAGATCATATGTAGAAGATTTAGGAAGGCAGTGTCTAACCCTGATAAATAGGAGGCTATGAGATTTGGGCTAGAGTGCCTGATAGGAAAGTGACACGGAAGCGAGGTAGAAAGGGGGAGAAACACACCTTTATTTATTACCGGGAGGCCAGTACACTGGGCCCAACGGCTTAACGTGCCCATCCGACACACAGCAGATATTTAGTAGTTGGAGCGCTCGTACCTGCCTGGGATCGAACCCGAGGTCTTCTCTGTTGCAGTCACGAATGTTGACCACTAGGCCGCCTGCGGCCCTAAGGACGGTGCACGTGAAAACCGCCGCTTTTATACGCGTGCCTGAAAGCGCCCTCTGTCTTTGCATTGCTAAAGACGGCGTGTGTAGGGAAACGGAAACTCCCTCCAGTGCCTAACCATGTAACTTGCGACCATGCATTTTTTAAAAGTGCTTGTTTCAGCATGTTCTACCACCCCTTAAAGTTTGTTCCATTAGTTTTGAAACACCCTGTAAAGGTAGGTGAGTACAATAACACATAGGCATAATGTATATTTTATACCTTTCAGGTATAAGATGAATTTAGTTAAGAAACTTTTTTGCACTTTGCCTTTACTTTTTTGTCTTCTGGTGATAAGCCAGAATTTTAGTGCCATTGGGTCATTATGAGCATCTGGGACTAAGCCCCACATGGAAATGAAAAGAAAATTGTTTCTTCTTTTAAACGGAAAAATTCCAAAAGAAAATCGGTATTAGTAGCCAATCCCCTGATTTTCTGAATGCAAATTTGAGCCATTACAATAGCTGGGTAACGCATTACAGCCTTTCATATCTGTTTACCAGAGCATGTGGAATCGTGGCCACAGCTGAATACCATGTGCTTGGGAGATGCGCCTCCAGTCAACTTATCGCCTTATCGAAGCTTCAGAAAACAGTAATGAATGAGCAGATGTGCACTGAACTGCACATGCATAAAACTGTCTTTTGGGACTGGTTGCCTTTCTGTTTAACAGCAGCAATTTTGCTTTCACGTTGTCCCACAGTGAACAGCTGATTTTTGTTTGTAGAGTTAAGCTGTTAGGTTTGTTTGTGTAAGTAAAATGAACAAAGTGGACATTTTATTGGAACACTCTTTTAGTTTATTAAGGTATGAAGAAGAAGAAGAAAAAAACCGTTAAAGACTTGGGCCCACATCGACCAAATAGTAGCATGGTGCAAAAACATAAGAATTATTCTAGAACTACTTAGAAGTGTGTAAAAACTTGCTTACATAATACAATGGGGCAAGAATGGTAAAATGAGTTTACTGTTTTGTCTGTTGAGGAAAAGTTCACTTCAGAAATTGACAATTTTAAAATGAAAGTTATCCAGAAGTTCACCGAGCAAAAAACAGAGCTGAGTTCCTTTCTTTATAAGTGAAGTAACACAATAACCCTAAACTTTATTTTGTGTTATACAGCATTGCATATATTTAAATAAAATTCCTATCTCATTCTGTGTGGTTAACTATGATTGATTTCAGCTGGTGGCATTTGGAAACCTCACCCAATCCACTGAAATCATATTTTACAATACGGAAGAAGGTTGAGAACAATTTTAAAAATGTTTAGTCCTGGATAAAATTTAGATCACCCTATGCCACTGGAGAAATTATTCAGAAATCTATGTTACCAAAACACCAACTATACCTATAACTATATATAGGATGCTAATTAACATGCTGCAATTTAAAATCAACACTTGATTTAATTCCTCAAAGTTCATTTGAGACCCAATCAGCATAGTAAATTAATGAACAATTCTGGGTAACAAAACATCAGATCCAAATAACACTCTGTGATTGCATGCAAATTATATCAATTTTATATATGCCAAGAGCAACTTCTGGCACATGAAATTTAGAATAACTTGTTCAAATGAAAATCATTAATATCAGTTTTATGCCATGATTTATAGTGATAGAATTTTCAATCTTACTGTAAATTTAAAATATGGATTACAGAAGCTGGGGGTAACATGCTGTAAATAATGTCAAACAAGCAAATGATTTGAATAAAGTTCAGCTAATGGTACAGAACATTAGTACCATAATTTGTATTTTTTTTATATATTCATTTAATGAAATTACATGAATCAGGCTCTTACCGTCATGCTTGTAGTGATGAGTTGTAAAGCATCATCAGCTTCAGCTTGCTTTTCAGCAAGAAGTGTACTTTGTTCAGCTGCTTCAGATTTTAATTTGTCAACAAGTGCACGAGCTTCATTAAGCTTTGAGACACCAGCCTAAAATAAGTTAAAACACAAATGTGCATAAACATACTTAATCAACTAAATGAAAAGTAGGGTCTATTTTTTGGAATAAATGTTAAACTTTAATTCCTAAATAAAGCACCAACAAAATGAAAGAATATGACACAACTTTTGGGTATATTACGGAATAATAAAACTTTAACCCATGTAGCTCTTATTTTCAAGAAGTGAACAATTATTTTCATTTATGTTATGAATTTTTTATAGTTCTTCTAAGCTTCTGAGTTACACCAGTTTCTATATATGATTAAATATTTCAGTTTAAAGATACACTTCCACACACCATGTCAGCCTCAGGTGAGAAGTGAAGACACAATTCTTAGCCTTTGTGATAAAGCACCATGCATATTCAAATTTAAGACTATTTGCACAACTGAGAGAATTAAAAAAAAATATATGCATAAGAAATGTAAATAAGGACACAGAAACATTTCCAAATACTTGCTGGAGAAAGGATATAAAATAAAATTGAAAGTATTTCCTGTTGAATGTTTACATTGGAAAAGAAATGCCATACATGTAAAAAAAATAAAACTTTGATGTGCATTAGAAGTATGTTATCAGTCAGTTACTCTATTAAATAATAGTTGAATATATACTAATGCTTTTGTTTTTTAAGTACTAAAGAAGGTTTTTCTACCAGCTAATTTTTCAATCACTGCAGGATTAATGGGGTTTTTTATTTGAAAAACTTTGGAATTTTAATCTGATTGCATTTTCTCTGAACATTATAGCCTTTACCTATTTGAATGAAGAGCCATGAGATCCCTGATGAAAAGGTTCATATTTAGAAAAACAAAAGACACCAGCTTTCAATTCCACAAACATGCCACTTTATGACTAAGCTAGCTCTTACACCTCCAATTTTTCTTTTTCTCTCTCTCTCTCTCTGATATTTTAAGTAATTGACAATTTAATTTATGAAACATTTTTCAGAACTTAGCTAAGTTTTTTTTAATATTCTGACTGTTCCTAAGAAAAAATTCAATAAAATTTTATTAAATTGTAATCATGGAATTTCAAAATACAAAACTAATGTGAATAACAAATTAAAAGTTGAAAATACCTACTGAAGTTACACTAAGTAATTAAGTAATTGCAAATCAAAGGAACTTTCAACTAACTCCAGTCTTTTCCAACCTAAATCAAGATGGATAATGGCAAATACTTGCCAGATCCATAATGTCATATGCATTGCATTTTTTAAAATGATTTCCAGACAGACATATGGAAAATACAAACAAGAATCCTAATTACAGTTTTTGGATGAAAGGAAAGAAAAATTTCCGACAATTAATGATAATGGAGTGCAAGTTGATTTACAAACAGTGCAATTATTTTTATTTGCATTTTTTATTCAACATATGCATATACAATAAAAGTCCGTTATTACAAGAGCTGACAAAAATTGGAAAAATACATGTACACGTTTAATTCCCTACCACATCCTGGAATTTCAGAGAAAGAATTTGTTGGAAATCTTTGAAAGAAGATTGGCCATGAAAGCCTCTCGTCATAGCGGAAGCTCCTTAGATTTATCCCTCGTAATACACAAAAAAATTTTTTATCTTTAACATTAACAAATTGATGGTGCACTTTGAATCTCTCATAACAGTGGGATTCTTGCTATAAGCGGTACTCGTATTATCAGACTTTTACTGTATTTTCAAATTTTTAATAGTTGTTGTTTTTACAGATACATGTTTGCATACAAATTTATTCTGATGTGAATAATAAATTTAATACAAAGAGTCTGCAAGAACAATACTCTGTTTTTATTCTTATGTACACACAAAATGAAAAAAAAAGGAATAAAAAACAATAGAAAAATCATACTAGGAGGTCATGTGGCCACACTCCATAACAGAAAAGTAATGCGGTTTATCACTTATCAAACACATTTGTTTTATGCACTACAATCATGTGATCCTGAAATATCTTTTGTTAGACTTTAATGTAAACAATGCAACAGATAAAACACTGAAGGAAAATGTACTTCAGTCCCTTTTAGCATTTTTCAAAATATAACATCTTTTAAATTACTTCCAGTAATTTCATCAAGCAGCACAAGAATTAGGATTAATTATCACCACCTCAGAACTGAAAGAACATTTTTTCTTTCAGTGGTAATATTTTTGGTAGGCAACTAGAAGTTTTTACATCTAAATGATATGCTTATATTAGAGACCACAAATGCTATATATTAGAGACCACAAAAGGTATTTTCAGAAAAATCCATTCCTGAGATTAGAAAGCATCCAGCTTAAAATATCATAAAAAGACCACAGGACTATAATACATATTTTCTTTTCTTTCTTCTGTCTTGATAACATCAAACTATGAAACTGTAGTTATCATTGCAAGATTGGTTTGCTTTATTTGGATGTATCATATATGCAAAGTGAATATACATGAATATTTTAATGCTGTACTAAAGAAAGAAGCAAAATGAATTCTTTTATTTCTGTGGCAGATGATAACACACCAGTTATTTAAACTTAGGTTTCAGTAACTGATGAATTCATAGCTGTCTCTAATATTTCACTGTAAAACAAAATACTATAAATACTTAGCTGGAAATAAATCCTGTACATCCTTCATGTACAGGATTGCACATCATACATATTTTGTCACACACACGGAATGTGAAAAAAATCCTATGTACAATGGGATACAAAAAAAAAACCATCTTATGTTTGAAGAATACACACTTAAAATAACAAAAACCTTTCCTACTACTCTTCTTTATTAATTCACAGATTATTTAAAGTATCAATAAAATGGCTTCAGAGAAAAAAAAAAGGAAAGGAAAACAAAAGATTTATGAACATAAAATGGTGTGTTTGAGGCGCAGTGGGAAATTTAAGTTTTTAACATCATATTAGGGACAGTACAAATCCCAAACATCATGGTGTGTCTTCTCTCTCTCTCTCTCTCTTTCACACACACACACACACACATACACACACACACAGTAAATAAAACAAACATGCACATAAGAAACAACCAGACACAGCAGAAATGCCATCAATTATATAACTCCTAATAACAGGTGAAGCTGTAAAATAATGTTTTCAAACTGATATAAATAAAATTTTCACAACAAAACTTGTTTCAAGAATCCAAATTAGGCCTCAGCAATCGAAACATTACATGAGTATGAAAGTTTCAATGGCATATGATCTCGTCCAATAAAAACTGTGTTTCGCACGAAAGGAACATGTAAGTCATAAAAAAGCTGTCTACGTACGATTAAAAACATTATCCCTGCTGATACTATAGACTAGTTTAAAAAATCTCGCTTTTAACTTGCTTTTACTTGTGAATAAAGTTTTTTAAACTAGTCTATAGTATCTGCAGGGATAATGTTTTTAATCGTACGTAGACAGCTTTTATGACTTACATGGCATATGATCTGTTTTCCATCAAATATTTCATGTTCCTAAATTAAGTAGAAATAAACAGCATAGTTGCATTGTTTATGTTGAAGCGCACCTGAATGACTGATGATTTTTGCAATTTCATTCAAATCAAAGGAAATTTTTTGGCAAATTTATTTTTTATATTTGCATATTTATATTACTGTAAATCTTACACACCTTAATAATATAAAATTCGGAGATTTTAAACAGATTTTGCAAAGTTTACTTTTCCTGTATCCATAATCTGTGAGTGGGTGAGACATACTTAATTTCATCACTTTCGCAAAATGAAATACACACACACACACACACACACACACACACACACACACACACACACTGATAAAAAAATCAAAGCGTTTTATGAAGGAATCCAACATCTAAATAACAAGGTTAAACAGTAGTTAAAGATTACTGTGGGTAATTTAAATGCAAAATAAGGTAACAGCAACAGAAAGAAATTTTGGTAGGTAAATTTAGTCATGGCAACATAAACAAGCATGGTAATACTCTTGTTGAGTTTGCAGATGTGGAACGGTTTCTCATCATGAAAAACTTTTTCAAGTAAAAGCCACATAGGAAATGGAAATGGAGGCACCCAAATGGGGTAACAAGTGAAACAGATTCTATTTCATTGCAGGAACTACACACCCATCAGTCTTTTATCCATTGTTTATTACAAAAACTCCACTAAGGAACTGTCACTTCACTTGAAAGATATACTGGACATGGCTCAACTAAAATAACCAGCTGAATTTAAAATTATTGAAGACTCATGCTACATATGACTAAATAAATAAGTTGCTGTAAAACATGATGAGAAAGACTAGCGTAGTCGCAGTGGTCAAAGGGTAGTAGTACTTTTAATCCAAGTGACCCCACAAGTTAAATATATATATATATATATATATCAGATTATTCAAACTTATGCACCCACCACAAGTCATCCTGAAGAAGAAATTGAAGAATTTTATGAGGAAATTTGTCATCTAAATAATAAAGGTAAGCAGCACTTGAAAATAATTATGGGAGATTTCAATGCAAAAATAGGGCAACGGCAACAGAATGAAACTTCAGTAGGTAAATTCGGTCATGGCAACAGAAACCAGCGTGGAAATACTCTCGTTGAGTTTGCAGAGGCAGAAGGGTTTTTCATCTTGAACTCCTTCTTCAAGAAAAAGCCACACAGGAAATGGACATGGAGACATCCAAATGGGACGACAAGTGAAATTGATTTTATTATGTGTAACAAAAAATTCGTCATAGAAGACTGCAGTGTGCTAAACAAGTTCAACACAGGTAGTGACCATAGATTGGTGAGATGTAAGATGCACCTCAACACTAAACTTGAACGTGGCAAGCTCATAAGACAAACAAAATCTATTGATATAACCAACCTTAAAAAACACCATAATACCTTCAAGTTAGAACTGAAGAACAGGTTCTCTGCTTTAGAAGGCCTAACATCGGAAGAAGTGGACATCTCTGAAGTTAACAGAAAAGTAACCAAAGCTCTTATGGAAACAGCAACAAAATTAGCTGGGTCTAAGAACAAGTTGCATGTGAACAAATTATCAGGAAAAACCAAAATGTTGATGCAAAAAAGAAGAGAGATGAGGACAACTAAAGAAGATGTGACTTCCAAAGTGGAATATATAGAGCTATGCAAGACAGTAAGAAAAAGTATCACTGAAGACGTAAGGAAATTCAACTGTGAACTAGTGAGGAAAGCAATTGAAAACAACCAAAGCCTAAAGATAGCAAAGGGACATCTCAGTAAGGGAAGAAAACAGATTATGGCACTGAGAAAAGAAGATGGTTCTGTAACAAGAAATAGAGGCAGAAATTTTGACAAGAGTGAAAGATTTCTACTCCAAATTATATGAAAGGGATGATATATGCACTCCAGACATCATGAAAGATACCAGTACCAGAGTTCCTCCAGTCCTTCCAGCAGAAGTTGCACATGCAATCAAGAACATGAAGCGAGGAAAAGCTCCAGGAGAAGATGGAATTACTGTAGACATCATACAAGAAGCAAGTGGAGAAATCGAAACAGTACTCGCCCAAATTTTCACTCGATGCCTTAATGAAGGAAAGATTCCTGAGGATTGGAACACCGCTACAATGATCCTGCTACATAAGAAAGGTGACATTGAGGATCTCGGAAACTACAGACCTATCAGCCTCCTATCAGTAGTTTATAAAATCTTCACTAAAGTTCTTTCACACCGCTTGAAGGTAACACTGGACATGGCTCAACCAAGAGAACAAGCTGGATTCAGGAGTGGCTACAGCACAATAGATCATATCCACGTGCTGAGAGAACTAATTGAAAGAGCGAGGGAATATGAACTTCCATTGTGCATGGCTTTTATCGATTATGAAAAAGCCTTTGATTCGGTGAAACCATCAGCAGTTACAATGACTCTGAAAACCTGCGGTATTGAAGATGCATACATTAATATTATTAATAACATCTATGAAAATGCAAGTGCAAAGATTAGGCTGTTTGAAAATACAACACACGTAAAAATTGGAAAGGGAGTGAGACAAGGTGACACCATATCTCCAAAGCTCTTTAATGCCACATTGGAGGGTGTTTTTCAGTCGCTGAGCTGGGAAAACAAGGGGATAAAGATTAATGGAGATTATCTAACCCACCTTTCGTTTTGCTGATGACGTAGTCATTTTTGCGACTACCCCATCAGAGCTGCAGAGTATGATCCAGGAACTTGCTGACAAGAGTAAAGAAGTGGGATTAAAAATGAACTTTCAGAAGACAAAAGTGATGTTCAATGCTTTTACAAGAAATGAAGATTTATCGATTGATGGAGAAAAGCTGGAGATAACAGACACGTACGTTTATCTTGGACAGCAGATATCAAGTGAGGGTCACATTGATGAAGAAATTAATCGGCGTACAAAACTTGCCTGGAGAGCTTTTGGAAGAAACAGCATAATTTTCAAGAGCAATATGCCATTATGTCTTAAAAGAAAAGTGTTTGATCAATGCATCCTTCCAGTGCTTACGTATGGTGCAGAGACGTGGACCTTAACTAAAAGAGACATACAAAGGCTGCAGACAACTCAAAGAAGCATGGAGAGGTGCATACTTGGTGTAACCAGGAGAGATAAGAAGAGGAACTCGTGGATCCGAAAAATGACAAGAGTGGAAGACATCATGATCAGAGTTAAATCCCTGAAATGGCAATGGGCTGGACATACTGCCAGAAAGACAGATCATCGATGGACAGCTGAAATTTTAGATTGGATTCCAAGGGACAGGAAAAGACCCAGAAGAAGACCACATGGGAGATGGGTGGATGAAATTCGAAAGTATGCAGGGGTGACATGGAGGAGACTGGCACAAGACAGACCGTTGTGGAGGAAACTTGGGGAGACCTTCGTCCAGCAGTGGATTGATAATGGTTGACAATGATGATGATGATGATGATATATATATATATTCTATTAAGAAGAGACTGAAGCAAAAAAATTTTTGACTCATACCAAGTACAACATAGAAAAGGTTATGTATTGACCGGTGTGAGTAAAACGAAAAAAATAGAAAAACTGAATGTAGGAAGTGTCAAGAATACTGAGCCTTGGCTTTATCAAGGACCAGCAAAAACTCTGCATTTTCTCACTTCCACAAAGACCTATTTGGAAATGGGTTTCTGCAAAGTCATAGATGCAAGTAATAGGCCCACCAAAAATATTTAAATATATATATATATGTCATAACCTCCATAGAGTTGTATGACCAAGCTTTAGTTAACAATTTAGCTTGCATCCATAACTTTCCTGGCCCGACCCATGCTCTTCATCAGTTACTAATAAACACAAAGAAGATGATTATAGAAAACTCAAATTGTAAGAGTGACATAATGAATCAGAAATAATGTTCAGCAATAACAAATTGCCAAGTTACCTAGTCGCCTAAGAGAGAATTTAAACCTGAATAGCAATACTAAAGTACTACAAATTCTTAAACATTGCAATAAAAAAGGGAATATTATTTTTTTTTCTAAAGCACAGATTCTTGAAAGAAAACTGGATTATAAAAAAACCCTACTCCACAACTTCTGACAACACAAAAACGAGAATAAAATAAAGACAATAACAAACTAAAGAAATGCTTTGTGAAGGTTATATGACGTAAACAATTAGTTGCAATATGTACAAAGTATTTCAGAAGTGCTTTAAGTGCATGATTAAGTAGTTATTAAGACCTTAACTACATTGAAAACACATCATAGACTACAAGAACAATGGAACGGCCGGCTGCTTAGCCTTAGTGCCCTAAAAAACGCACAAAGTAACCAGGAAAAGAAAGTGTTAAAATCCGCAAAAAAGTTAATAGACTTGCTAGTGCCTAAATGCTTAAAGCAAAAAAATAGAAAAAATGTTCAAGAAGTTCAAACATTGAACTTGGAAAACCTAAAACCTAAAGACAATGAAGAGAGCTTACCTCTTATGCATCTCAACTTCTTCTACTCTTGAGGAAACATGGCCGACCTTTAACCCAAACTTCCAAACACCCCTGCCACTCCCTAGTTGCTGGGGGGCAGTGTGGGTGGGGCTGAAGGCCTCCACACACTGAAAAAAATCCTACTCGCGGATATTTTAACTAAAGAAAAATATAATTAAGATTGTGGACCTGTTTGATCAGAAAGAGCAGAATTAACTCTCCAGAATACATGAGAAATATTATGAAATACACAAGTAGTGTATTTAATAATCTTTGCATGTATTTAACCACCTTAGTGAGCTGCTGTAGACTATTCAGAATCCTATTAATTTTAAAGTTAGTTTTACTATTTTTAGTATAGCTATTCTAGTGAGAGAATAACTAGTTTTCTTTTATATTTATTTTATTTTATAAACATAATTTTAAAGTTTTTTTGTGATTTTGTCTATATTATTTAATTTTTTATTTTTAATAGGACCTTCTTATCCATAGCACTAAGGTTCCTTTTTGTAGTTAATAGTCATCCTCTAGACCAACTTCCAAAAGGCTTTCATTGGTCAGAATCATATTATTAACGGTGTAGAAAATTAAAGCAGATCTGCCAACCTTACTCTATTGTCCAGAATAATTTTTCTTAAAGTTCTTTTGATGAAAGAAGTAGGAATTTTGTTCTCTAGAAAACTGTCTAACAGTATATTAATGTGGTAATTGAAGTCCAAATTGTTGCTGCAAATTCTTGAAATTCTAATCACCTGAGAAATTAGTACATTCTCAATTAGTTTGGTGGATATGTTATTATTCCAGTGTAGATATTTGATTACTTTGAAAGGAAAATTAACTCTTTTATCAAAGAGGCTAATAGATGGGTTACCTCTGTTAAGTTTAATGCTTAAGTCTAGGAACTCTAGTTCCTGATTACTGTGGTTGGTCTTACATAAGTTAAGAGAGCTAGGATAGATATTATCAAAATCACTCTCTATAACTTCTGAATTATTTATACACAGCAGATCGTCAATATATCTAAATGTGTAAAGGTAGTTATCGGAGCAAGTGGAGTGATTTTTAATGAATTTATATTCCTTAAAGAACAGGAATAGATTTGCAATACTTGTGGATGTTGCCGTTCCCATTGGGATCCCGTTTACTTGCTTATAGAGAGTATTATTATATAGGATATGGTTATTTTTTATGCAGCAATTGAGATAAGAGTTCCAGGCACCTACATTAACAAATTGGTTAAGTTTAAATTCTGCATACAGCTCTTTAAAGGTAGTAATTATATCTGATAGAGGCAGATTAGTATATAGGTTCTCAAAAACATAACTATTAATATCTAAGGGATTTACTTCGAGTATAGTGGAAATTACTTCTGCATTATTATTAATTATCCAAAAATCTCTGTACTTCAAATTAGTACAGTTACTAATGTGTTTCAAGACCTTCTTCAAGATGTCTTCAAAAGCTAGATCAATTTTCTTTTTATGACTAATGACTCCACTAGCTATGAATCTGAACTTCACTGGATCTTTATGAAACTTAACAGTTGCAAAAAGAAAGGGAAATTCAGGCTTATATCTTCTCATTTGTGGAATTTTAAGTTTCTTGAAGAATGCCTTAAAACGATTTTCTAACTGCTTGGTAGAATAACTGACGGGCTCGTAGGTTACTCTATTATTGAGTTCCATAGTCAACAATTCAAAATAGAATTTCTTACAGATAATTGCAAAATTATTGCTAGCTTTATCTGTAGTGGTAAAAATAAATAGGTCTTGTAGTTTGGAGAGTGACCTTTTAGCTTCTCCAGAGAAAAATAGATTTCTATCAAAACAAAAATCAAGACCTGCCAACTCATTAGTGAAGCCATTGATTACACTATATTTCCATTCTGCGAAGGCCTCAATAGGCTGATTGTATGTTAAACTGGTTTTTATAATGTACCTATTTACATCTTGAGTGAAGCTCTCAAGAATCCTCTCTTTGGAGATTTGGAAGGAAGGTCTAAATTTAGAACCATACTCTAATAAATTCCTAAGCTTGTCATTTTCAACAAAACTCAAGTTACGAGTGATAATATGCTTGCAATTCTTATCATAGTGAACTGTGTCTTTATGTTCATCACAAGAACAGGTAGTAACTACAGGTATGGAAATCGAAGAATTTAGTTTGTAGTTTTTAACTATTGACCCTAAGGTCTTAACATATTTAAAACTTACAATAGACTGGTGCCTGTGGATGGGAAAAAAAATTGCATTATTGTAGAACAGCTTCCTAACATTGAGATGATCATAGGTTTTATTTAGAAACCTGATCATCACATAATTACTGGAAATTTCTTTAAGAGAAATTTTATCTTTAAGAATATGCTTAAGAATGTCTAGAACCAAAGCAAAAACATGCTTATCAACATGGTTAGCTGTTTCTTTCCAGAATTTGAAAAAAAGTATTTTGTAAGTATTTTTAACAAAACTAGTATCATTTTTAAAACTTTCCAGAGTTATTTGCAAGTTAGCAAAATCAACCTTGCTTTAAGTGTGAAATAACCTCTGTCCTCTATTACCTCTAGTGAAGCTCTTGTTGTTAACAAGAAAGAAGAGTTCACGTATAGAAAATTTATGCGGATTATGCTTATTGTCAGAAAGAGTGGAATTAAGACCATAGGGATAAAGAGACTGATGCTGCAAAATTTCAAGGGATTCAGTTTCAAGTCGAGCATAGAGGTCAGGGATAATATGCAGTAACTCTATTTTCACTTTGTCAAAACCATGATTATGGAAATGCTCTAATTCAAAGGTAGAGTACTGGCTAGCATTAGTGGAGGGGTTAACACTAGAAGTAGAGAACTTGTTAACTACAGACCTGTGACCATTTATCCTAAGATGAAGAGAATTTTTGCTTTGGCCAATATAGCTAAGGCTGCAGATAGTACAGGTGAGCTTATAAATGGTATTGTAGGCTTTGCAAAACTTGTTGGAGCAATTATCCGCAATAGAAGAATACAGGTTAGGATCCGCAGATTTACATGTCAAACAACGTTTGTCATTTCATAACTTTAGATTACCTTTGCCAGCGAGTTCACACACTATGGGAAAAGGTGCTAGCCTAACTGAGCGGGAGGACTTAAAATATCTGAGTTGACCTCCAATCCTTTCATCGTCCTTAGAACGCCACTTGGGCTAAACATACAAAATTCCGAGCAAACCAACAAGGAAAAACTTTTTTGGAAATAAGCAGTCCAAGAAATTACCAAAACTCGAGTATTAACTACACTCCAAAAAACATCAGCCAAAACACACTAAAATAAAAATTAAAATTAATAATTAAAAATGAAAATAAATAAAAAAATGAAACAAAAAAGAAAAAAAGAAAAAGAAAACATTTCAACTAGAATTTGCGCATAAGCTGCTAAATAGTAAGTTGAAATTAGTTACTTAAGAGCAGAGCCGAAAACATAAGAAAAACTTAAGAATTTAAAACGAAAGTTGCAAAATAACCTGAAGATCAAAACGCGTTGCGCATTTTGATCTTCAGGTTATTTTGCAACTTTCGTTTTAAATTCTTAAGTTTTTCTTAAGTTTTCGGCTCTGCTTTTAAGTATATATATATATATATATACGGGATGTAAGGTCAGGTGATGCGTAACATCACAGCCTCTCCTTGACAAATGTCAACCCCGCCTTCTCGTGGTGCATCCTGTTCCCACTAAAAGGGCTCTGACGACCGCCAATAGCGGTATAACTATACCATCGGGATTAGAGGAAATGCTATCCCACACTCACCAACCCGCTTGGCCAGTGTGGTGAGTTATGGCCAAACCCCTCCAAAATGATTCCACAACTTAAATCTTGGCCCTCAGTCTCTAGCAGCTGGAATGTACCTGGCAAAGCAGCATCCAGTGCGACATGAAGGCAGAGGGTGCTAAGAATCACAGGAGGACTGGACTAGCCTGCCATTTGATGCTGACCTTGGCTACTTACAATGGACGCTCCCTATTGTCTGATTCAAGGCTTCTTGAATTGGAAAAAGAACTACAAAGGATCAAGTGGGACATCGTCGGACTAAGTGAGGTAAGGAGAGAAGGAGAAGATCTCATTGAACTGAAAAGTGGACATCTCTTCTACTATCGTGGGACAGATACTGGCAGAACTAGTGGTGTTGATTTATAATAAACAAGAAACTGAAGGATAAAGTTGTAGAAGTTGAATGTTCCTCAGACAGAGCTGCACGACTCGTTATCCAACTCTCGAAAAGATACCAGGCTCAGATTATTCAAACTTATGCACCCACCAAAAGTCATCCTGAAGAAGAAATTGAAGAATTTTATGAGGAAATTCGTCATCTAAATAATAAAGGTAAGCAGCACTTGAAGATAATTATGGGAGATTTCAATGCAAAAATAGGGCAACGGCAACAGAATGAAACTTCAGTAGGTAAATTCGGTCACGGCAACAGAAACCAGCGTGGAAATACTCTCGTTGAGTTTGCAGAGGCAGAAGGGTTTTTCATCTTGAACTCCTTTTTCAAGAAAAAGCCACACAGGAAATGGACATGGAGACATCCAAATGGGACGACAAGTGAAATTGATTTTATTATGTGTAACAAAAAATTCGTCATAGAAGACTGCAGTGTGCTAAACAAGTTCAACACAGGTAGTGACCATAGATTGGTGAGATGTAAGATGCACCTCAACATTAAACTTGAACGTGGCAAGCTCATAAGACAAACAAAATCTATTGACATAACCAACCTTAAAAAACACCATAATACCAGTTGTAAATGCATTTATGGCACCTCTATTCATAGTGATTGTGGAATAACTTTTTTTTTTTTTACGGGTCTTTTAGAGGTTATTTTTAATGAAAGTTGGTTGTCAAATTTTCGAACTAAAGCCTAGTTCGTCATCAGGACTATGTCTTATCTTCAAGTGCTGCTTACCTTTATTATTTAGATGACGAATTTCCTCATAAAATTCGTCATCTAAATAATAATCAGGACTAATTATCTTCAAGTGCTGCTTACCTTTATTATTTAGATGACGAATTTCCTCATAAAATTCTTCAATTTCTTCTTCAGGATGACTTTTGGTGGGTGCATAAGTTTGAATAATCTGAGCCTGGTATCTTTTCGAGAGTTGGATAACGAGTCGTGCAGCTCTGTCATAGTCCTGATGACGAACTAGGCTTTAGTTCGAAAATTTGACAACCAACTTTCATTAAAAATAACCTCTAAAAGACCCGTAAAAAAAAAAAAAAGTTATTCCACAACCATAATACCTTCAAGTTGGAACTGAAGAACAGATTCTCTGCTTTAGAAGGCCTAACATCGGAAGAAGTGGATATTTCTGAAGTTAACAGAAAAGTAACCAAAGCTCTTATGGAAACAGCAACAAAATTAGCTGGGTCTAAGAACAAGTTGCATGTGAACAAATTATCAGGAAAAACCAAAATGTTGATGCAAAAAAGAAGAGAGATGAGGACAACTAAAGAAAATGTGACTTCCAAAGTGGAACATATAGAGCTATGCAAAACAGTAAGAAAAAGTATCACTGAAGACGTAAGGAAATTCAACTGTGAACTAGTGAGGAAAGCAATTGAAAACAACCAAAGCCTAAAGATAGCAAAGGGACATCTCAGTAAGGAAAGAAAACAGATTATGGCACTGAGAAAAAAAGATGGTTCTGTAACAAGAAATAGAGGCAAAATTTTGACAAGAGTGAAAGATTTCTACTCCAAATTATATGAAAGGGATGATACATGCACTCCAGACATCATGAAAGATACCAGTACCAGAGTTCCTCCAGTCCTTGCAGCAGAAGTTGCACATGCAATCAAGAACATGAAGCGGGGGAAAGCTCCAGGAGAAGATGGAATTACTGTAGACATCATACAAGAAGCATGTGGAGAAATCAAAACAGTACTCGCCCAAATTTTCACTCGATGCCTTAATGAAGGGAAGATTCCTGAGGATTGGAACACCGCTACAATGACCCTGCTACATAAAAAAGGTGATATTGAGGATCTCGGGAACTACAGACCTATCAGCCTCCTATCAGTGGTTTATAAAATCTTCACTAAAGCTTTTTCACACCGCTTGAAGGTAACACTGGACATGGCTCAACCAAGAGAACAAGCTGGATTCAGGAGTGGCTACAGCACAATAGATCATATCCACGTACTGAGAGAACTAATTGAAAGAGCAAGGGAATATGAACTTCCATTGTGCATGGCTTTTATTGATTATGAAAAAGCCTTTGATTCGGTGAAACCATCAGCAGTTACAATGGCTCTGAAATCCTGCGGTGTTGAAGATGCATGCATTAATATTATTAATAACATCTATGAAAATGCAAGTGAAAAGATTCGGCTGTTCGAAAATACAACACACATAAAAATTGGAAAGGGAGTGAGACAAGGTGACACCATATCTCCGAAGCTCTTTAATGCCACATTGGAAAATGTCTTTCAATCACTGAACTGGGAAAACAAAGGGATAAAGGTTAATGGAGATTATCTAAACCACCTTTGTTTAGCTGATGACGTAATCATTTTTGCAACTACCCCATCAGAGCTGCAGAGTATGATCCAGGAACTTGCTGACAAGAGTAAAGAAGTGGGATTAAAAATGAACTTTCAGAAGACAAAAGTGATGTTCAATGCATTTACAAGAAATGAAGATTTATCCATTGATGGAGAAAAGCTGGAGATAACAGGCACGTACGTTTATCTTGGACAGCAGATAACAAGTGAGGGTCATATTGATGAAGAAATTAATCGGCGTACAAAACTTGCCTGGAGAGCTTTTGGAAGAAACAGCATAATTTTCAAGAGCAATATGCCATTATGTCTTAAAAGAAAAGTGTTTGATCAATGCATCCTTCCAGTGCTTACGTATGGTGCAGAGACGTGGACCTTAACTAAAAGAGACATACAAAGGCTGCAGACAACTCAAAACAGCATGGAGAGGTGCATGCTTGGTGTAACCAGGAGAGATAAGAAGAGGAACTCGTGGATCCGAAAAATGACAAGAGTGGAAGACATCATGATAAGAGTTAAATCCCTGAAATGGCAATGGGCTGGACATACTGCCAGAAGAACAGATCATCGATGGACAGCTGAAATTTTAGATTGGATTCCAAGGGACAGGAAAAGACCCAGAAGAAGACCACATGGGAGATGGGTGGATGAAATTCGAAAGTATGCAGGGGTGACATGGAGGAGACTGGCACAAGACAGACCGTTGTGGAGGAAACTTGGGGAGACCTTCGTCCAGCAGTGGATTGATAATGGTTGACAATGATGATGATGATATATATATACACACACTGGTGTGCAAAAATTAAAGACGAAGAGGAGAAATCAGCATAACAGCGGAACGAGTGGGCAGAACGGACCGAAAGACCACTCAGGAGATAGACTAGGGTCTGGTACGGTAGGGCATGCACATATATGCAGCATGACGTGGGGGAGTGTCAGAAGGGTATAAAGCACATGGGTGGTGTACGCTCAGCAATTCGGTGAAAGCTATTGCACAGTGTACATCGGTTTGAACGACGTTGAGTTGCTGCCACCGTGTGATATGGCCAACAGGCAATCCAGTATATGACATCTGGATGACTTTACCAGAGGTCGTGTCATTGGGAAGTTGGAAGAAGGTCGAAGTGTGATTAGTGTGGCCGAGGAGTTCGGGATCGCTCACAGCATCGTTTCACGAGCTTGGAGAGCATTTCAAATGACAGGAACAACTGTCTGAGAGTTTAGCAGTGGTCGTCCATGAGCAACCACGACGGCGAACAACCAGTGTATTGTTTTACAAGCGAGAAGAGACAGACGGCAGACAGCAGGAGAAATCGCAAGGCACATGCAACAGACAACTGGACGTCCGTTATCGCGTTTTACCGTGGCCAGGAGGTTGCACAAAGGTGGTCTATTTGCACGACGACCAGTATGGTGTGTGCCATTAACGCCTGCTCATCAGAGACGATGGTTTCTGTGGTGCCAGGAACACAAGAACTGGACACATCAGCAATGGAGTAGAGTTCTCTTTACGGATGAGAGCCGATTTAGTCTGACGAGCGATTCTGGACGTATACACATCTGCAGAGAACAGGGAACACACAATCACACCTCCAACATCATCGAAAGGGACCATTTGGAGGTGACGGAGTTCTCGTTTGGGGCGGTATCATGCTTGGTAGCCGCACTGACCTCCACATCTTCCAAGGAGGTTCAATCACTGGTGTCCGTTATTGTACCGAGGTTTTCCTGCCTCATGTGCATCTGTTTAGAGGTGCTGTGGGTCCTGAGTTTCTCTTCATGGACGAAAACGCTACACCTCATCGTACAGTGGCTGTCACAGAGCTGTTGGAGAGTAAAGATATTCAACACATGGATTGGCCCGCATGGCCCTCAGACCTAAATCCAATCGAACACGTGTGGGACCTTCTCAGGAGACGCTTGGCAGCTTGTCACCAGCCGCCAGCAACGATTCCGCAGCTGCGATTGGCGCTACAAGAGAAATGGGCTGCGATGCCTCAACAGCTCCTTGACAACCTCGTCCTCAGCATGGACAGACGTTATAAGTCCTGCAACGCAGTCAGGGGTGATCATATACTAAAGACTGGATTTTTCTTGGCAGCCGCCTGTCACATGGACGTTTCTGTCTTCTGTCCAGTTGTGCTCGAAGCTACCTTTTCAATAAAGTGCCTTTGTATCCTTTGGATTCCTTGTTTGGATGGTTTCGCTCACTTGTCCTATATTCTTACATCTTGGGGATCTTATGGTATGATTTGATTCGATGTGGAGCACTTCTGCACGACGTTATATTCGAAAAACCGTCTCGTCCTTAATTTTTGCATGCCAGTGTAATATATACAGTTAAAAACTACATTAGCACTTTCGAACTCGCTACGAGTTTGTCATCAGATGTAAAACCGACAAAATGGAATGCGAAGAACCTTATATACAAGATTTACTGTTGCCAAATGATAAAACATAAAAAGTTATTTAACATAGAAGATTAACTAAAGTCCAGGTAGCGTATCATAACACACGTGAAGAGCACCACAATGTTCGAATGTTAAAAGGAAGTACGCCGTTTCTTGATTAATCTGGTTCAGGTGTGGTAAGTAATGATTTCGAAGTCTGTGAAATGTACCCTGGAACTTCTTCATTATAGCATTGATTCAAGCAGTGAAAAATAAATAAGCTCTCCATAAATAAAGTGACACTCTGCGTAGGTGGAACGGCTAAAATAATTTTTTGTTCCCAGAGAGGATAATGAGTACCGGATGCAGTCAGTTGAGATAAGGCAGTAGATGTGGAGCCATTTTTAACACAGTGTGTATGCTCCTGAATCCTCATCTGTAACTTCCATTGAGTTGAGCTGATATACACAAGTGGTTGCTCTCCCGGAGTCACTGGTTTCAAAGGGATACAATAAATTCCAAAACGATCTTTTAAATAGACCAGGTCTCGATCCTTCTTAGTGAGAGAAAATAGATTTCTGGTTTTAAGTCCGAACCCGATATCGAACCTGCAGCAAATGTTTGACAAGGTGAAGTTAACATGAGGTAGGTATGCCATGGATCCAACATACCTTACAACTGTGCATTCACTTGTGAGAGTTGTGAGTGTCGATCTACAGATTTTCTTATAAATGAATCGAATCGTACTTTGTTTTTGTTTGAAGGTTTAACAACCACTGTGAGCAATTCAATGGGCGATCAATGGGCGATACACGGTCACCCATCCCTAATTTAGAGCCACTGGTTCCAGGGAAGGGAGAGAGCCAGTGCCAAAAAACAAACACAACATCTATGCCTCACCGGGACTCGAACCCGGACCCTTCACGGACAAATGATCATAAGCCAGCGCTTAGACCACTGCGCAACTGGGACAGCATTAGAATCTTGTAAGCATGGAAATAAACTTCACACAAATGTTGAATAACATAATTTCACTAAGATTTTTTATTTCTGTAGTATATTCAATGTTTCCCGTGCTTTGTAGCGGACTAACAACTCCCATGGTGACTATGAGAAGAATTCGTAGCACTTGGAAATGTATAAAAAGGAAACATATTACAGGTAGTAAAAAGGAAGGAAACATATTACAGCAAAAAAAAAAAAAAATGAACAAAAAATCACAAATTATTAGAAATCCACAAAAATATGAATTTCCAGACATTGGTTTCAAAAACTAGCCATAATTCAATTAAACTGGGGATCTTGGTAGCTATGCCATACTTAAGGAAATTTTGCATGTTGTGGGAATTTTTCGTATTGCGAAGAATATCATTAATTACATGGGGAAGGTGGATTCACTCTATTTTTATGAAGTAGTTAGAAATCCTGTGCATGTAAACACTGGAAAGGGAACAAGGCAAGGCCTTATCTCCCAAACATTTTAATGACACATACAGAATGTCTTTCAATTGTTGAACTGAGAAAACAAGAAGATAATAATTAATGGAGATTGTTCAAATCACCTTTGTTTTGCTGACAACATCATCGTTTTGGCAAGCAGCCCCTCAGAGCTGCAGAGTATGACTGATGAACTTGTTCACAAGAGTAAAGAAGTGGGATTAAAGGTGAACTTAAAGAAAACAAAATTAATGAACAATACTTATACAGAAATGCAGATTTAGAAGTTGATGAGGCAAATTTAGAAGTAACTGAAGCCTACATCTACCTTGGACTACAGATATGTGAAGGCCACATCAAAGAACAAAATTAATATACACATAAAATTTGACTGGAGTGCATTTGAAGGAAACCAAAGATTTGCATGAGCAATTTACCATTATTGCATCTTAAAAGAAAAGTGTTTAATCAGCGGTTTCTTCCTGTCCTTATTTATGGATAAAAGCCATGGACCTTAACTATAAAAAGGCATACAGAAGCTAATGGCAACTCATAGAAGCATGGAGAGATGCATGTTTAGTCTAACCAAAAAAATTTGGAAAAAGAACTAATGGATCACGAAAACGACAAGAGTGGATCATATCCTGATCAAAGTAAAGATCCTCAATTGTCAATGGACTGGACATATGGCTAAAAGAACTGACCACCACTGGACAACTGAAGTATTAGAATGGACACCAATAGACAAGAAAAGATATAAAAGAAGACCATGTGGAAGATGAGTGGATAAAATTTAAAAGCATGCTGGAGCGATGTAGAAGTGAATTTCTCAAAGAGACTTGGGAAGATCTTCATCCAGCAGTGGATTTAAAATGGTTGTTGATGATGATACATGTATAAACATATACACTGAAGTAGGAAATTATTTGCAACACCTGCCTAATAACATGCTGGCTCATCCTTGTCCTTCAAAACAGTCTTAGTTCAATGTGGCACGGATTCAACTAGGTGCTGATATCGTTGTACAAGTATGTTTAGCCAAGAGGATGTGATGGCATCCAGCAATTGCCAAATGTTTGCTGGAGTAGGATATCTGGTACAAATTACTTTCTCAATCTCACCCCACAGGTGTTTAATTGGGTTAAGTTCTGGGGACTGTGGGGCCAATTTAGCACTTTGAAAACACTGTTGTGCTGCTGGAGCACAGTGTGCTGATAGGAGCCTTGTGGCATGTTGCATTATCATGCTGGAAGTAGCCTTCTCTTTATCAGGAAGCACCATGCACATGTATCAACTGGTATCCATTTATTTATGCTGTTGACTCCATATTTTAGCTCATCCATTAGTGTGTATTAAACTGAAAATGTGACTCATCAGACCAGGTGACCTTTTCCCGTTCTTCAAGGGTCTGACTTAGGTGCTGCCATGCCTACTGCAGATGAATTTGTCAGTTTTTAGCAGAGGTGAATGGCACACGCAGGGAGCATCTGACATTAAAGCCCATTTGTGCCAATCTGTGGTCGGCTGTGTATGCTGAAATTCTCCTCTTGATACTACTGTTATACTGCATGGTTACTTGACACAATGGAGTGTGTCTGTTACCTCTTACAATCATCTCCAGAATCCATTCCTCTCAAATATTGACCAGTCATTTTTGCCACAAAAAGACCACTGACTGTTTTTTTTTGTTGTTGTTGTTGTTTTGGGCACCACTCATTGTACACATTGGATATAGTTGTTCTTGCTTAGCCAAGAAGGCATGCCATTTCTGAGATGCCTAGGGCCCACTATCATGCCTCTTTCAAAGTTGCTTAAATCACGAGTCTTTCCCATACTGCCACTATCTACATTTCATACAAGTCTGAATCCTTTGCAATGAGCTATTTATAAAGCCATCTCAACATCATAGTTGTGAACACAAGTGAGAATGCTATTGGATGTTCTTAACATAATTTGCTACTTCATTGCATATGTACACCTATACATACATAAATGTGGGCATGCATGTACATAATAGAAATATATGCAAAGAAACTTAAAAGCTACTTTCTTAATCTCTTGAGAATTAATCAGTGAATGAATGAAATTGTAACCCACCTGTAAATGCTTCTTTTGCTTCTCAACTCCGTCTTTCTTATGGCTATAAACAGCTGCATAATTACTAATAAATGTGACATATTTACGTGGAGTGAGATTTTTTGGCTGACACTCAGAATGAATCTTCAAAAAACTTTCGTAAAGATCCTCTGTGCTAGTGCTCTGCTGTGGTGCTTCAAGAGCAATGCTGTTAAAGGCTTTCTGTGCCAGTAACATCTGTGGTAACTGAAACAAAGAAATTTAGTTTAAAAGTTTCCTAAATCCAATATCAGTTCACCAGTTCATGAAACAAAGTTGAGCTTAATTTAAAAAAAAGAAAGTACATAAATGCATACATGTATTATAAATGAAAACATTTTCATTGGAGGATTGGATTTAACTTCTACCAAAGGTGCAAACGTGTCAAGTAGTTATTTCAGATATACAACTTCAGATGGCAGAGTGAAGCATGAGATTCAGAACATATTTAAACATAACATCCCAGACTAAAGAGGATACAACTATTATACAAAATGCAGCATTTCTTGAGCTAATTTCTTGAGCTATCAAATGTTTCCAAGCTAGTGACAAATCGGCGGGAGAACCACAATTGCAGTTACTAAATCGCGTTTTCTCAAACATCACAGCTTCAGAAGTAAAAATCTCCTGTGATTTCAATGTGTGGTAAATATCTTGGATGAAAAAACCATTAGGAATAACCACTCACTCACCATAAAGATCATGGTAACCTCCAATGACCACACACTTCCAACACGTCATTCATCGTGATGTAACTGGGCTTCCACAGGTTTACAGACTTCTTGCTTACGCTTCTTATTTTCGGGTGTGAAACATCGTTTTTTTTTTTTTTCCTTTGCCTTATAAGATGTTACTATAATGCTTGTCAATTCGATAAAAATCCCACATACAACTCATTCATATAATTCAAGTAAAAACTATGTACATAACCTTACATTCACAGGTGATTAAACCTTGGTCAACTCTAATTATGGAACTCCTCCTTCTGTTTCACAACCTCTGCTACTCCCACTGCAAGTGTCACACCCATTCAGCCCCGCACATCCAATCCTCTTTGCAAGAGGTTAATACCTTAAAAGTGCAAATATAATAAATATCTTGGAGTTGGCAAAAATGGGGAATGCTTTAGTCTCATTACAGTGACTAATAAAGGAAGTCCGTTCCTTTTTCTGATTCCAGCTTTTAATATGTTCTAGAAGCCTACATGAAAAACGTCTTCTACTACTTCCAATATAAATGCCATTATGTCTGTTATCTGAGGGGTTGATAGTAAGTATCCATTAACCCAGCCATTGAAAAACAGATCTTCCAGAATTACAGGAAGTCAAAAGTTTTTCATTATCCATCACACATTCAGCAATATTTGCAGTGACTGCAGTGTATCGAAGCTGTCAGACACACTGCATTCAGAATTGCTCCACATACCTGTGAACACCTTCCAGCACCTTATTGAGCCACTCCCAGCCCATCTAGCTGCTGTCTGCACTGCACATGGTGGTTACTCTGGATATTAGCTGGTGGTCACAATAATGTGATTCAACCATGTATATTTGTAAGGCCACAGATAAAGGCAATGCTGACCTCAGAAGAACTAACAAACAAAATGTCTGATGTGGAAAAATGATGCCAGGCAGTCATTCCATCTTGTGACAGAATTTTTTGAAATAGGAAGAGCACTCACATCTTGATATTACAAGCAGCTTGTGGAGAATTTAGTAGGCAATTTTAGAAGAATGAGGTGTCAAATGTCAGTGAAACTTCATTACTTGCACTCACATCTCGATTTTTTCAGAGAAAATTTGGGAGCAGTGAGTGATGAAAATGGTGAGAGGTTTCTGGCATACAAAATATGAAAAAGAGATATCAACAAAGATGGGATGAACATGATGCATTTGACTACATCTAGAATTTAGTGTACTATGCTAATGGTGTTCATAAGAGGCAAAGGTGAACCAAAGTTACTATTTAGGACAGATATACTTTTTGTCTTTAACTGTTTCAATTCATGCAGTATGCATGATTTGTACTCTCTTACACCCTCTGTCCTATTGCCTAATACATTGTAATGCACAGCATACATTATACAACTGCATAGATTTTGGAGTAACGTAAATTGTGATGCTGGATATTGATACTATGCCAAAAATAGCAACAATTTTGAAATCCTTGCACCAAAATTAATAAAGAAACATCAAAATATTCAGATAAAGATATAATTGTTCAGATTTTATTACACAGTATAATCTTTCTAAACACCTTTCCTGGTACAGTCAGCAGGCTGATTCTCCAATAATGTTTATATTTGTTTTTTCATCTTTCTCCTAAACAAAGGAGTGATGACAGCATCTCTAAAACACTGAGGAACAACTCCAAATGCATTTGACAAACCTCAGCTGACTAATCAATAGCACCATTACCACTACACTTTAACATCTGATTTGTTATACCATCCACTCTATGAGACCCATTTTAACTTAGCTCACCAACCTCACAGATCATCTTCCCATTCCCCATATAATTTTAAAAAACACTCCCCCTAAATCTTATGTGGTTGTAGAAAAATTTTCTGACTTTCCAAAAAGCCAATTTCATTACACTTTGCCTTACTCTGGTGAGCCTATTTTGCATCTTCATATTTTTTAGAGCAGTATATTTCCTCAGAAATTTTTGCTTGCAGCCCACCCAAATCTGCTTCTTTCTTTTGCACAAGCTTTCTTAATCTCCTTCTTCCCCCAAAGCATCACTTTAAATGTCACCCTCCATTTTAGGATCACATATCTCTTTCATGACAGTAATAACATAGCTTTGACAACATGTCAATTTCTTTTCCAAATCAGTTTTACACTGAGCAGCTCAGAGTAGCGATTTTTATTAAAAAGCCTTTCAATCTTTATTCTTTTCATTACAGGTGTATTCCTATTTCTCTATTCAATGCTCAACTTAACCCATGACACTAAAAGTAATTTATCACACCCAGTGTCTGTACTTTTCATCACACAATTTTCAACAACTATATTTTTCATAGATCATACATAATAAAACACATTACACTTTGAGCCCCAATGAGCAATTCTTACACATATTAGTGCAAACATACATGTGATTAAAAAGTATATGAACACATACAAACAATTCTCATACAAAATACAAACTTTAATTACTCTTTCACCATTCTCATTCATACATTTTAACTTTACATATTTATTCATTTCTTAACCTGGCTCAGAATTCTCATACCTGACATTCTAAACACCAACACTGGCACTGAGAACCCTTGCTGGAAAGACTTTCTTACTTTCTTCCTAGTATCAAACCCACTTAAAACCACTTGTAGCTCATCCAAGAAGTCATCCTTATCAAGATACTTAGAATCACAAGGTGCATACACTGCTACAATTGCTATTCACTGCAACTTCACTTTCAAATGAAAAAAACAATATTGTTTCACTTGCACAACTTTAATCAGTCATGTTGTTTTTCATCTTTTCAATAAAAAATACTCCTAAAAGCTACAAACACACACACACACACACACACACACACACACACAGCTTGTTTGTTCCATCTCTCCTTTCAACATTCCATACCATACACTCACCGGTCCACCCATTTCTTTTACCACAAATCCTTTCTTCCAGCTTCATTTATAGGTACCTAATCCATATTTATTCATTTTTTCAATAAACATACTCATTTTCTCACTAATTTTACATTCACTTCACCATGGTCTCTTTTTCATCAGCTGTTTGTTATAGTAAATTTGTTTACTTGGAGGACCAGTCTTCTTAAGCATGGTACACAGCATATTCCCATGCTCCAGAATTTTATTTATTTATTTATTTATTTATTTATTTATTGTTTCTCTGAGTCAGCAAAATCGTAAACATAACATTGTTAGGAATTAACTAGCAGCTGATGATTCTATTTGATTATTCCAGCTAAGGATTCTGAATCAAAACACACTGCGTTGGAATTTATTCACACAGAAGTAATTACATAGTACCACAACAATATGCCTACATAGGCTTAATGTGTCTCAGCTTTTTAAATGCTTGGAGATGTACTATGGTTGCCAATCCTGAGTCACTAAAAACTGTAAAAGATACAGAACACAAGTAGAATTAATATTTGATGCTGTTGCATGTTATAAGCATTCTACTTTTTAAAAAAACATAAAACAGAGTAAAACATAAATTTATACCTGACGCATGCTCTCACTGCTCCATCCTTCCATCCACAGCAGACTGCAGGTTTTATAAAGAGCAGGATTACTTTCACAGCGAACTAAAAATTCAGGGTCAGTAAAGTCCATCACCAGTACAACGTGCAAATACATTTTCACTCCTGAAACATACCAAAATGAAGTGAGATGGAAAATATTTTGTTTGCATTTCCAAATGTTAAGAAGCAAGTATAGTGATATCATCATTTAAAATACAATGCAACTATATTCAGGCTTTGAAATTGAAACTTGAAGCTTAAACATATTTTTTAGTTTCCACTGCAAAACTGAGATACTTTTAAATCTGCAACACTTTTAATATGACTTCACAGTTTTCCTTTAACCGATTTACAGTGTGGCAAAACACATCCATTCATTTAAACACCCAACCATAATTTCTTATCTCTGGGCTGTTTAAGTTGTCTGTAGACATTTTGTTTCACCTGATGTACATTAGGTCGCGTTATTAATTATCTGAATTGTTCCAGAAAGCTCCTGAACTGTGTCCATTTCAAGTTGCCTGATTCCTACAAACTCTGTTTGCATTCCCCTAATCTTGAAAAAATAAAGGTGTGAAGTGTTTCCTGAGATTGTTTGTCAGTATTAGGGATTGATACATCTATTAAAAATGTAGCTGGTAGATTTTGTTGATTGAAACTACAGGCATTCTACATAAAAATAAAACAGAGTAAAACAAAATATGTACCTTGAAAGCAACAAAATATATCAGCCACATCATCAACAGATGAATCAGTCCCTAACAGGGACAAAACAACAACAACAAAAAATCTCAGGAAAATCCTTCAAACCTTAAATTTCTTGAGATTAGGAGAATTAATGGCAACAGACAGAGTTTGTTGGAATCAGACAATTTGAAATGGATACAGTTCAGGAGCCTTCTGCGACAATTCAGATCAGTACAGCATTGATAACGTGACCTGATGGACATCAAGGGACATGGAACATCTGCAGATAATTTAAACAGCCTAGAGATAAGGAATAATTATGGCTGTATAATTTCTGCGTGAATTACTTATTGTCTACTCTGGGTAAGCAAATCTTTTATTTTCAGTTATTATAAACGTCACACATGATGAACTGAGTAGGAATGACTCATGACAAGTCTGGTTAACAGAAAGTGAACAACAGGGATTTCCACTACAATCTATTGAATTCAGTTTTACTATTTCATTTGTATGAAACAGAGTGCTGTCACAGCAAGCTACATTATTCCAGTTAAAATATGTCTACTGTTTCCCAGTCCAACACCTAGTCATGGCACTCTTATTGATTGCCCATCATCCACTGGGGGTAAAGTTGATGGCCAATCAACATGAGTTCATGAAGAGAATGCTGATTCTGCAAGCACATCTGCAGGAGCATTTGCTGGATGTGTGCTCAGGAACTTTCCTTGCACATCCTGATTATAATCTGACATTAAATGAGGGATTATGAGCCATCTGTTGTCCTGGACAGCAAGTGCCAACTGGAATTCACCTCAGTGGTCAACCACCTGTGGTCTACCCTTTGCGGCATGTTGGGTGTACGTGTCCTTTTCTGGCATGCTGTACATGGAGTCTCTAATCACTCCATGTACAAACACAAGAGCCAATGGCATACAGGGAAATGGTCAAGATTCTCACCAACCCTAATATTTGCAATGAAGACCTCTACTGACCTTCCTACAGTTTGGCATAGACTTCTGGGTGTTTCACACTCCTACATTTAGAGTTGATGACCCCTGTGTGAGACCTGATGTAAGCATTTATCACATTTCATTGTTTATGACAAATTTTTATTCAGAAACTATTCCCATTTAGTTTAAATTCAGTGACTGCATGATGAAGCCACCCATCTGGAGTGCAAAAGTTACAAATAAACACACTGCTCATAAGTTACAGATACTGAGATTTTACCAATCATATGGAAGGAATCTCAACAAAAACAGTTAGAATGAATAAAAGACATAAAACTAACAAAGTAGGGTTCCCCTCCTTGTCAGTATTAGGGATTGATACATCTTTTCAAAATGCAAGAAACTGCTAAGTCATTATGTCAGAAGCCTGAAAGAGAAGGTCAAACCTGCAATATGAAACTCTGTGTTCACTATAGAAGAACCAAGGCTAAACTCTCCAATATGAAAAACATTAGTACATAACAAATAAAGGTAACTTGATCACGCTAGTTGCGTTAACTGAAAACTTTTACAAAAAGTTCGTAAGTTGGAAGCTTTCGACCTTATCTTAGGTCTTCATCACGCCAATGGAGGACTAAGATTGTTGCCAGATTCTACATTTGAATTTTTCCTATTTTTGTTGCCAAAACTTAGAATTGATCTCCAGATCAACGGAATGTAGAGAGGAGATTCGGAGTTGCAAGTCATTGAGTTGAAAATAATTTCTATGCTTTCACGGTAACGGAGGGCAAAACGATTGTCAAAAGAAGCAATTCGTTTTGCTTCGTTCCAGGGGGAACTGCAGATGTGTCTTTCATTGTCAAAATAGACAAGGCAGTATTAGGATTGGCTTTCGAAACATATTTTCTATGTTCTAAAATTCTATGGTTAATGCTCCTGTATGTGCTTCCAATGTATAAGTTATCCCCAGTAGAAGAAGAGATAGGAATGCAGTAAACTCCTGGGAGGTTCAGGCTTTCAACTTTGTCCCTATCCCTTTGTAGAAGTTTCAAGATGTTTGGGGTAGATTTAATGGCAAGATGGTAACCAAAACTTCTAAAAAGAATCTGTAACTTATAAGCATAGGAAGGATGGTAAGGAACAGAACCACAGAATTTCAGGTCTTCTTTCTTGTGAGGAAGGAGGCATTCGATTTTCGAATGGTTTTCATATTTCTTTATGAGGGAGTTGACTGTAACAGCAGGGAAACCATGGGAGAGGGCAATTGTAGAAATTTTGGAGAGTTCTTTTTTTTTTTTTTTTTTTTTTTTTTTTTTTGATTGGAGGTTTTTAACGACCACCGTGAGCAACTCAATGGGCTATAAGCAGTCGCCCGTCCCTAATTTAGGGTCACTGGTTCCAGGGAAGGGAGAGAGCCAGTGCCGTAAGACAAACACAACATCCATGCCTGACCGGGATTCGAACCCGGACCCCTTACGGACGAATGATCAGAGGCCAACGCCTTAGACCACTGCGCCACCGGGGCGGCATTTGGAGAGTTCTTCTTGAAGAGAGAGTTGGTTGTTGCAAATGATATGAGCCCTGTGGATGTATGACTTTAATGCTGCAAGCTTGTAGAGATGCAGGGTGCAAGATTTGTAGGGAATGATGTTAGTGGAATGATGTTACATCCAGTAAATCAAATTTGTGATTTACTTCCTTAGATATGGTGAGCTTAATGGAAGGAAATTTTTCCGTAATGGAGTTGATCAGTATCTGTAGCTCAGACTCGGAATGTGGCCAGCTAATGAAAATGTCGTCTACATATCTTAACCATAGGGAAGGTTGAAAAGGGTGTAGAGGAATGATGGAAACTTCAATATGTTGCATGTAGATTTCAGCAAGCAGAGGGGAAAGAGGTGAGCCCATGGGGAGACCAGATTGTTGCCTATACACAATTTTGTTGAAAACAAAACAACTGTGTTGATGAATAGTGTGGAAACAATCATAAAGATCTTTGATAAGAGGACTGGGGGTTCAAAATGAAGAATCAATTTCTTCATGAGGAGCATGTAGGAATCAAAATATGGTACAGAGGGAAACAAAGATTCTACATCAAGAGTATACAGATTATCACAAGGAGAAAAGGAATTAGGAAGGTTGTGGATGAAGTTTGAAGTAGAGACAACTGTATGAGGATGGTTGGCTGTCAGGGATTTGCATTTGAGGACCAATCTCTTTTCAAGGTTTACTGCTGGTGAAAAAGAATATTCCACTAAAGGTCTGATGGGGTTACCAGCTTTATGCAGTTTCACTTGCAGGAAGAGCCTGGGAGTTCTAAAGTAAGGAGGGGGTGATATATCACCAAGGAAGGATTGAAGAGTTTCTTTCTTAGCTAATCTGTCAACTGAGTTTTTGAGTGAGTTGGTGGTTTCTGACTGCAAAGGGATGCAGTTAGCAGATGTAAGAAAAGAAAGCACTTTTTGGTTTAGAGTTTCTTTACCAATGATGACTGGGCAACCAACTTTATCTGCTTTGCATACGGCTAGGTCATTTTCCTGAATAAATGACCTGAATTCTTTTAAACAAGAAGAAGAGTACTTGATTGGCACAGAATTTTGCTTGGATAAGATAACAGCAGCGTTGGCACGAAGGATAGGCTGCTGAACAGTCTCAGTTCTGTGGATGGCTGATTCTATAACAGAAACAGTTTGTGGAAGATTGATAGGAAGAGCAGGTGAAAATTTTGGGCCTAATGATAAGAATTTATCCAAGCTAGAAGGAATAGTGACAGAAGAAAGATTTACATACTTTGGCTTGTCAGTAGAGGCTGATGACGGAGATGTTGCTTGATTTTTTTGCTTGGAGAGTAGGAAATTGAATTTCTTTGTATGGCGAGCATATTCATTTACTTCAATTGTTGTGAGGGTTTGGTTGATGCGAACCATGAAAATATCAAGCTTGATATTTTCATGGTTCGCATCCATGAAATCATCCATGAAAATAAAAGATCTCTGCCTTCTTCACATACGTTTATCATGCAATTCATATCTGCCCAACTGAGGATTCCTTACAGAAAGAGCTTGATTTTCTTAAACGAATCGCAGTACACAGAGGATACAGCCTTTCAGTTATAGACAAAGCTGTCCAAAAATTTAGGAAACTGAAACCTGTCTGCACACTCACACCTATAGATCTCTCAATACAAAAAAAGTGGGTGGTTATCCCATTTGTACCTTAGATTTGCTTTGGAATTTCAAAAATTCTCAAAAGTTTTAATTTCAAAGTTATTTTCAAACCCATGAACAAGATGAATTTTTACGGATCAAAAGACTACATCGAAGACAAACTTCTGGCGAATTTATCAGATACCTTGTGAATGTGGACTTTCATATATAGGACAGACCCGCAGGGCTTTAAGTTTCCGTGTGAAGGAACACTAGACCTACATACGGAACTATGAACTGAAGAAGTCGTCTACAGAATAACCATACATTTTTGTTTGGAAACGCGAATAACCATAAATTTTTATTTGGAAACGTGAATAACCATAAATTTTTGTTTAGAAATGCTATGCTTATAGATAAACCTGACTTGACTATCAAGCTTAATATATTAGAAGCTTTCCACATATACCAGAACTCATCATGGCTTGTCAACAACATGACATCAACTCCATTTCTTTCAAGTGCGTGGAAACAACTCACCAAAATCAGTGACCATCAGAATTCTGATGATGTCACAATTATTGGAATGTTTACGCTCCATTCGTCCTGAGGATGTTGAGCCAAATGCTCTGCAAAATTATAGTTCATTTTCCCTGAGGATGCCGAGCCAAATGCTCTGCGAAACTACAGTCGATACATAATAAGCATTTTATTGTGAGAAAAGTTGCTAATTTTATTCTATCTTAACACCACAAGCTTAGCAGTCATAAATTTTATGTATGTGTGGATATACGTGTGGTTAAAAAATGTATTGGATACCCACAATCCATTTTCAATGCAGAGCTCAACTAACCTTTCACCATTATCATTCACACCAGGATCATTAAACTTGCCCAGAACATTATCAGAAATCCCATTCTGAACACCTACTCTAGCATTAAAATTCCCTGCTATTATAACTGTCTCTTTAGCACCAAACTGGCTCAAAACAGCATTTAGCTCATTCCAAAAAACCTTCCTTCTTATCAGCAGGTTCTGAATCACAAGGAGCATACACTACAACAAGTACTATTCTCTGAAGTTTTACTTTCAGGTGTATCCAAAGAATTCTCTCACTAATGCAGCTGTAATGAATCAAGTTGTTCTTCATCTTTTCATTTAAAATCACACCTACGCCAGCCTGTCCTCTATCATTATCCAACACTCCAGACCACATACTCACCGTTCCTTTCATTTCTTCTATCCCAATTTCTTTCTTTTTAGTTTCACTTACACACAGCACATTCAATCTATACTTATTCATTTTTTCAATCACCTTGTTTACCTTTCCATTTATACCTCTAGTATTCCATACACTAATCTTACACTCACTCAGCCAAGATGTCTTTCTCATGTGCCGTTTTGCATTTCTATATCGTTTCCGTGGTGGACCATCCTTCTCAAGTACCTCTCCAAGATTCACAGAGACCCTTGTTGCTGTTCTGTGTACCATTGTTGCCCATGGAATGCCCTGTAAAGAGGGCATTAACCCATTCGCCCTTTGTCCAGTTCTTATGGATACAACACCACTGCAAACATGCTCTACGATGAGCTCTGGATAAAGGCACATGTCTAACAGGCCTTCAGGTGTATAGTCCTTTTCACAAATGTCTTGCCACAATTTGCTGAGATATCAGCATATCTGTGCTTACATAGAGCCAAGTCGCAATCTGACCTGAGGTAGAGCATAAATTGCATTTCACTATTATAAGTATGAATCAATCCTCATGTTCCATGGTAGAATGAGGATGACCTCCCCACAAGCATGTGTTGCAAGTTCCAGTAACATGAAATGCTGCCTAGAGCCTGGAAACAATGCTATATGCAATTTCCAAATTCTCTGGCAATATCAGTCAGTCTGTGATCATATTAAAGCTTTCCAATAATCCTTCCCCATGTAAAATCATCCAAATGGTGTCTTTGAGCCATTACAATACTGCTAAGCCTGACACCTTTTCCATTAAAGTACTTTAACAACAGTATGGTTAGCACAGCCTTTTGTCTTTTAATTTTTCAAGTGCTACCATGTGACCCCAACATGTATGAGCCAAAAATTTGCATATGTACCCACTTTCTACTCCACAATACACAGTATTGCACATTGCCACAAGAAGATTTGTCTGATTTAGGCAGTGTAATCTTCATAAATAGGGTTCATCTTTAAGTTTTGGACACCAGTGTACATATAAAAACATATAAAGGATGCTGCAACAGCAAAATATTATAAAATTAATTTTAAATTATGGTAAAAACAGTGCAAGCATTTAGCATCACTTGATATCTATCCAAATAGGATCATACTCATTGAGAAATATGAAAATATAGAGCCTCTCCAGCTCTCTTGTGATGCTTGATCTTTCAGTGGATTCAGAAGTGGCTCTAATTCTTGCAATGTATAGAGACCAGGTATCTCTCCAGCAGAGAGTAAGCTATTAACCAACTCCAGAAACTGTGCATCAAGTAAATGATGATCTTCAAGAAGAAACACAACTTCTTGACCTTCTATGCCACTCAGTTGCATTACCTACAAAAGAAGATATTACTGATAAAAAAATCATGGCCTTCTCTGCCACTAAGTTTTACTACCTACAAAAAAAGATAGGATAGGTTAAAAGTACTATCAGAAAAACATAATATTACATATATATATAACAGCAAATTTTCATAAGGAGCAACTTGTGAATGATAAGACCAATATTACTAAGAGAAGTTTAATAATACATTTTATTAATGTCCATAACACATTTTTATAAACTGCATTAGAAAAAAAGGTTGGTTTCTAGAACTTAAATTAATGGGGCCTCACAACATTACAAACTTCATGTAGGTGATTATGCAATCTTAAATTATATGCTAAGTCCCTCTAAACACAATTCAAAAATCAAAGATGTAATATGATGCAGATGAGTATTGTGGTACAGCAAACTGATAATACATTTTAAAGGTTATATTTTTAATGATTTTATCTTGAAATATTAATTTTGATGACGGAATCAGTTATATTCTTTCTCTTACAAAAACTGGTTAAATTTACAAATTTATCTGAGAATACTGAGTTAAATTTAAGCATTACATATATAAACTTTTCAATGTGAGCAAACTGCCTTTATCATTAATGCAGATGTTATGTGTTAGCCCATATTCTATAATGCATTCTTTTATAAAGCTATGAAAGTATGATAATGCATTAATGTTAGTGAAACAGAACCATGGAAAAATAAAAGTATATGTATCAGTATTCATTAATAACATTCCCTTAAATGCCAAGAAAACTTGCAAAAAGTGAGTAAGTGCAAATGCCTCTCCTTGTACTTTTATATTGCTCAGAACAAAGTGTGCTTTCTGAGAATCCTTCTAACCATCCACTACTTGCATTAAAGGCTGAAGTTCCTCAGGCTATCTGCAAGTCACTATACATCAAAATGGGCTTTTAAAACTTCTGTTGAACAAATTTAAGCAAGACTGATTTTCGTTATTTGTCTCCCTATGCACAAATCGATAATTTGTCTGATAATTTCCATTAGCTTTGGCTTCTTCATTGCAGTCTTTCTTCCACTAAATCGTGCCACAGAAAAAATAGTTTCCTTAACTTTATTTCTATTTGTATGAATGTTGCACAAAGTGAGTATAAACTTGGTAAGCCTCACAACATGAATGATAGCACAGGTTTTTTTGTTCTTTTTACTCTGAACACCACACTGACATTTTTATTGGAGCCCTTTATCTTCACTTAATTTCTGCATAACCTTGCCATTCGTTTCACTCAAGTTCGAGAACAGCAGCAAATAATAATAATAATAATAATTACATGCATATGGTAAAGAACACAAAGAAGTTAGTATCAAGAGAGGCATATTTCAAGAAGATTATCTGTCTTGCCTTTATTGTTTACCATCTCTTTAATCTCCTTGCCAATGATTTTGAACAAAACAAAAATGGGCTACCACATTTCGAACCAACAGGAAAAAATAAACCATTTGCTGTACATGTATGACCGAAAATTGTATACAAAAAGCTATGCCAAACTTGAAACTTAGCTGAATACAGTGCAAATATTTAATGATCATATACAAATGGAATTTGGACTGGAAAAATGTGCAGCACTATTCGTGCACTGGGAAAAAGTCCAGAACATAGATGGAATTGAACTAGAAAATGGTAATATTATGAAATTATTGTCATACATACATATCCCCAAGCTGTTCTCTGAATTTCAGAGATTAGCTCTAGAAAAAAATACTAACCACCAGATAAATTTTTAACTACTTACTGTTGCCATATCAAACTTCTCCATTTACAGTGATCTTGATATACAATATGGGCTTCACTGACATTCATCACACGACATAAATAAGATCTTCTATACTTCATATTCATAATCTTTTTCTCATGCAGACACTTCCGAATCTGATCCTCCCATGACTTCCTTAGCCTTCCTCTACTTCTCTTTCCTACCGCTTAGGCTGAAAAATATTTCTTAGTAAGCATCTCATCAGCCATTCTTTCAACATGGCCAAACCACCTCAGAATATCAGTCTCCATCTTACTAACAACATTTTGCCTCACATTACACAACTGCAGTATATTTTCATCCCTCACACGATCAGAGAGTCTTGCCCCGAACTCCATGTAAATAATGCATCTCCCCAGCACACAAATGATGCCTATGTGTGTTCTGCAATACTCAGGTTTCACTGTCATACATCACAGTCGGAACAAGTAGACTTTCATACACAGCCATTCGGGATTCTCTTGATACCTATCCTTCCTGGGAAAACCTCCTAAGCAGCTATGGCTTTAAATGAAGAGTTCACTCACTTACTAATTTCACTATTTAATTTGTTCTCTCTGTCAAACATGCTTCCTAAATACACAAACTCATTCACCTGGTCAATCACTGTGCCATTTAGACTTATCTTGCATTCAGTAATAACAGTTCCTCACTCAAAAATCATAACTTTGGTTTTTCCCTTATTTACACTCAGTTTGAATTTCATAGAAACTTCGTACATCTGGGACAACATACTCTGCAACTCACTTTTGCTCTCTGCCAACAGGACTGTGTCATCAGCATACAGCAATCTGCAAACATGGATATTACCAAGATATAAACCAATATTTAAAATTATTGTCAGATAACGAAAATTACAAATACCTTGAAATTCTACAATCAGATAACATCTTGCATACAAAAGTCAAAGGTCTGACTCAGAGGGATTACATCAAGAGAGTATGAAAATATTAAAATCAAAATTAAATGGTGGAAATACAATCACAGCCATAAATACATGACCCATTCCAGTGATCAGATACCCAGCTGGAATAATTAATTAGGCCCAAAGTGAATTAGAAATACTGGATTTAAAACTGAAAAGCCATCATGCACTCCATCCAAAAAGTGGTGTTGACAGATTATGTTTATCACAGAAAATTGGAGGCAGGGGACTACTACAAGTAAAACAAGTAGTAGAAGAAGAAAAAAGAAGCCTGAATGATTATGTCAACAGAAGCATGGAAAAG